>CM046348.1:34538880-35138880 GCA_025403435.1 Artocarpus heterophyllus | reverse complement strand
AATCTCTGATAATAACCTGCTAGACCCAAGAAGCTCCTTATTTCACTTGCATTCATCGGTTGCTTCTAGTTGAGTACAGCTTCTACTTTAGCAGGGTCAACCATAATCCCATCCTTTGAAATAACATGCCCTAGGAATGACACTTTATCCAGCCAAAACTCGCATTTGGAGAACTTAGCATATAGCTGGTGTCTTCTTAAAGTCTCCAGCATAATCCTTAAATGCTCCTCATGTTCTTCTTGATTCTTAGAATAGACAAGCATATCATCGATAAATACAACAACAAATTTATCAAGAAAATACTTGAATACCCTGTTCATCAAATCCATAAAGGCAGCAGGTGCATTCGTCAGACCGAAAGGCATAACCACAAATTCATGGTGACCATACCTCGACCTGAAAGCAGTTTTGGGGATATCTCCTTCTTTAACCTTCAACTGGTGATATCCTTATCGTAGATCAATCTTTGAGAACACTGATGCACCCTTGAGCTGATCAAACAAATCATCAATTCGAGGCAATGGGTACTTGTTTTTTATTGTCACCTTGTTCAGTTCTCTGTAGTCAATGCAGAGTCTCATAGTGCCATCCTTCTTCTTTACAAATAAGACTGGAGCACCCCATGGTGAGTGACTTGGCCTGATGAAACCTTTGTCAAGTAGCTCCTTTAATTGCATGTGAAGCTCCTTTAATTCCGCCGGGGCCATTCTATAAGGCGCTTTAGAGATTGGATCGGTGCCTGAAGCGAGCTCAATCTCAAATTTAACTTCTCTTTCTGGCGATAGACTCGTCAGATCATCAGGAAACGCATCTTCATATTCATGAACAACATTCACATCTTTAATTCTTGTCTTTCCTTCTTGGCTTTTGTCTACAATGTTTGCCAGATAGCCCATGCAACCACTTGCTAATAACTTCCTTGCTTTCATTGTCGATAAAAATATGCTGGGTTTCTTTTTGGACTCACCAATATAAATGAACTTCTAATCACCTTTAGGATGGAAGATCACCTTTCATTTTCGGCATTCGATAGATACATTGTACTTGCTTAGGAAATCCATCCCAAGAATCATGTCATAGTCATGCATGTCGATCACAATGAGGTTGACGAAAAGTTCCCTATTAGAAATCCATAGGGGTACTGCGCGCAAACAGTGCATGGATAATATCACTTCCTCAGAGGGTAGTGTTGTAGTGAATCCCTGTCTCATAGGCTCTAAACAAACCTCTAACTTCTTGGCATATGACATAGATACAAAAGAATGCGTGGCACCTATATCAAAAAGAACATAAGCATCATTAAATAAGCTTGTTATCTGACCTGTGACCACATTGGAAGCTTCTGCAGCCACTTGTTCTTTCGTCATGGCATACATTCGGGCATTTGTCGGTGGCCCTTCAATTCTCCCTTGACTAATAAATGGCCCTTCAAGGGAGGCTTGCATCTGATGAAGCTGGGCTTGAGGAGGAGGTCTCTGCGGGGCATTGGCATTCATTAGCTTGGGGCAGTTCTTAACATAATGGTCTTCACACCCACAGATGAAACATTGGTTTGTTCCCAAGCCACATTCCCCTAGATGCTTCTTTCCACATTTGGCACATGGTTGAAATCACCTGTCATTGTTGTTGCGCTGACCGTCATTGTGCCTCTTGTTATCTTGGCCTTGCTGGTTTTGAGGATTGCCCTTCCTCTTATTGTTCCTCTAGTTCTGGTTGTTGTTGTTGCTGCTGCTGTTGTTGTTGTTGTTGTTCCTGTGGGGAGGGCGGTTTTGGTTGCTTGCATTGTTGACCTGTTGGTTGGGCTGAGGCTGGTTCCTTCTTAACTTTGACAGATGAAACTCAGCATGTTGAGCCCTCATGACAACCTGTTCTTGGGTCCTGGGTGGACTAGCTCCATCAACAATTGCAGCAATGTCTGGCCTAAGGGCTCTGATCAGTCTTCTGACCCTTTCACTTTCATTCATAACCATGCCAGGACATAAACGGGCTAGCTGATCAAACTTCATCACCACATCGGTAACTAACATATCCCCCTGTCGTAAACTCTCAAACTCCTCATAATTCTTCCTTGTGACATTCATATGAAAGAACTTCGTGTTGAATTCATGAACAAAGTCTTCCCATGTCATCTCTTCAACATTCCTGCTCTGTTCGATGCCATCCCACCAAATTCTGGCCTCCATGATGAGGCAGTATGAGGCACAGAGGACCTTCTCGTTGTCTGTAAAATCCATAAGTCTTAGGGTGGCTTCGCTCGTCTTTAACCATCCCTGAGCGACTAACGGGTCTTTTGAACCCTCAAAGTCTACTGGATTAACCCTCTTCCATCTGACTAGAAGAGGTTCCTAATATGCTGCTCTTGGTTCAGCAGTAGGAGCTCGGACTTGGTTGACTTGTGGCTGCAGAGGAGGAGGAGGAGGCACATCATTGCCTCGTCGGTCATCATTTTGGCCGTTGGCCCTTAAAACGGCAATTTCCCTTCTTTGGTCCTCCAACTGCCTTTGTAGTTCAGCAATCATTGTCATGAGTCTTTCATTGGTTTAGGTGCGAGTCTACATTCTTCGATGGCCGTCCATCATAAATTTCCTAAAAGAATTAGGAACTTAGAAATAATCTTCTAATATGAGACAGGTTTTCACTACTGGATCGTTAATCATTAAACATTCAAACCTTAATCTTATCATCGTACTTGCATCAATACATCTAACTTAATAACATACTTACTTGGAGGACTTGGATTGACATGTGGCGATATGAATTGTAATCAAAAAATCGCTCTGATACCAAAGCCTGTAGCGCCCCTTAGCTGGGACGTTACAGATGTCATTACATTCATGCATTCGTACTTGTTTAACTTTAATCATAAACATAAGTCCAAAACTTATACAATACTTTAAATTGTAAATATAACAAAACATAATTATCCAGGATCCATTCATACATTTTTTTTAATAACTTAACACTGTTAAATCACATTGCTTAAATTATTCCACATCATAATTTATTCAATTATACTTTAAATATACCAAGTTGTAAAATCAGGACTTATATAAACATCACAATATATCTCATCAATCATCATAACATTTAAAGCTCACTTACTCCCACAGTTTGGCAGGCTGAACTTGGGACTTCGACAGGCCGAACATGATCGGTAGGCCAGAGTTCCCTCAACTGGCAGGCCGGCAGAGGCTTTACAAACTGGCTTAAAATCTCAACTTTGTTCGGCAGGCCGAAAACATTATCGGCAAGCCGAACCTTCAGACTTCAACAAGCCGACCAAGGATGTTCGGCAGGCCGACCGAGCCAAAAATCTTTGAGAAAACTTAATTTTTAAAATAAACCAACTTTCATAAAAATGCGGAAGATCAAAATTCATTAAAATGATAAAATAACTTATAAAACCATAGTTTAAGTATTCTTAAAACTTAACATAAAAAAAATTTTCAAAATATATAACTTGATTAAAAACATAAAAATGTTCTTCTTGGCGTGCTTCCGGTTACAATTCATCGTGCTTAGTGCTCACACATCTTTCCATGTCCTCTGCCTAATCCATGACTTTCTTACCCTTATCTACAATATGACCAAAAACATGATTAAGCTAATGCTTAGTAAGTACATATAATTCTCACAAATTAAAACATTTCATAAACATCATCATCATCATTGTCATTATATCATAAAAGTGCCTTAAGCACAATTTCATAGAACATATCTTTCATTGCATTCATCATTTAGAAACTTATTCCATTTTATCTTAAGGGCCCAAGTGTTGCACCATAAACATCATCATAGGCACGCCGTTATGAGAGGAGAAGGGTAGCTAATCCAAAACCAAACATGACATCATAACATTTCATTTCATAACATTGGTGTGCAACACTTATTAGGTGATACATATATACATAATTTTCATACTTTGAAACATGCCATAATCATCATGCATAACTTAAAATCATGAAAATCTTTCATAGAAATTCTTAAGGAAAATATCCATAAAATTATCATGAATATCATTATGAACATAACATCAAATCTTGTAAAAACGTGTCATGTTGCAGGTGAGAATGTACTTACTTTAACGCTAGCTTACTTAACCTTAGTATACTTTTGGTGATGACGCCGCGGTCTCGATGTGCTCACTTCTTTGAGTGTTCATGCCATTTATCCATTTAAAAAAAATACAATAAAATCAATTCTTATCATAAAGCATTCATTCATATATACATTCATCTCATATTATAATCATAATCATCATTGAGAAAACATAACACTATCATCACCTAAAAATACTATTCATAACATGCTTCCTTAAATATTATCATCAAAACATGAAAATCTTTTTGAAAAACGTTTTCTAATAATTTAAAATACATGCATTTTAAAATTCATACAAACACCATATTATCTTGCATACAATTATTTCATTATCATAAAATCATTTAAACATACATAACATTTCATAAACAAAATCCAGAAATTACATTTATTAAAATAGTTTTCTTAATGTAATCTCATAAAAATTTCATAACATAAAATACATTCATCATACCTTTCACATGCACATTCTTGATGACTATCATGAAAAACATCATATTTACCCCTTTGAATAACATTACTTTTTTCATGCATCAAGATTAAACAGTAAAATTTTACTATGAGGGGTAGAAGATAGAAAATTCATATTTCATCATAAAAACACCAAAATAATATGAAACTTGAAGAAACAATACATAACACATACATGCATAACATATTAACAATTCAGAACAACTACAATACCTAGAGAAAGATATTGTAGACGATTTGGAGGAGAAGAATTCTTTCAAAAACACAAAGAAAAATTGAGTTCTTACCTTGAAATTTCTTCTCAAAACCCTTGATTTCAACCAATGAAATATGACTTTTCTTTCAATTTTCTTGGAGAAAATTTTTGAGAGAGAAGGAAGTGAAATGCGTGGAGAAGAGAAGAGGAAGAGAGGAAATGAGAAATGAATGAGAAACGTCTCAGAAATGAAGGAGAGAAGAGTGAGAAGTTGAGAGAAAAATCTGAGGAAAGAAAACATTAAATTTTTTTTTTTAACATAACAATCATAATGAAATTCATTGCCCTTCATTAAGTCAGAAATTCTGACGGTTTGACAGCCCTAAGCATGATGGAAGGAGAGAAGAAAAAGGAGAGTCAAACAAATCTTCACATCTTACCATATTTTGCCCTCTTAAAATGGGAAACCATTTAAAATAACACAAATCAATGCAAAGTCAAACCCTCTAATTTCCTTAACTGATAAAACATTCCATTATTATGCCAATTAATCACATTAAATCATCCAATTAACGTAATTAACTCAGCCATAATTTTTGGTGAGATTTCTGTTGACTGCTTGTCAGCCGTGTTCGGCCTGCCGATTTTCCTCTTTGGCCTACCGGTTCTACCAAGTTCGGCCTGCCAATGGATTTCTTCAGCCTGCCTGTCTTGGACAAACTGTTCGGCCTGCCGATCTTAAAAGTTTGGCCTGCCGAACTGTCCTTAAATACAAAACATTAAAACATTCAATTCATCATGCATCATAATTAAACATACATTAAATAATTCACATAAACATTTGAACACAACGATACCAAGCGGTCATCACCTGTCATAAAACTTGACATAAAAAGTTAGTAACATTTAAAGCATATTTCATAACATATAACATAATTATTAATAAAATTCTTTAACATCGTTACTAACTTAACGTGGTCCGTTACATAAAAATAGGTGGGTGTTATAGTTGGCACTCTAAGTTTCTAGATATTATATATGTTGCATGGATTATGTGTTAAATATTTATTAATTAATTATACTTGATTAAATTCTTATTTAACTATTTTGTAATGAATTAATTTATACCAGTTATGGTTCCTTAGAGGTTAGAATGTGTATCTAGGTTTTTCATATAATTAGATGGCGGGCTATCATCTCTGTCTAGGAATTTTTATTTATTTTTAAAATTTGTAAGAATTTTGTAATTAAATAATTATTTGGAGAAGACGGATTTAGAAGACAGATTTAGAAGTTGGATCTAGAAGAATGATGATAGGCACTCCGAGGTATTTCCTGAGTCTCTAAATTTATGTTTTTGAATTGTTAAAAATAAAATTGATGAATTATATTAAAAATTGTATTTTCTAGAATGGAAGATTTCTGCTCGGTCGGCATGCTGAACTCACCAGATAGGTAGACCGATGGTTGCAGATCGACAGGCCGAACTTGTGGTTCGGTAGGCCGTCAATGGGGCAGAAATCTGGTGGCTTTGGCAGTAGGCCGATCACCTAGATCGGCCTATCGACCGAGAGTTGGAAAATTTCCAAAAAAAGGTGCAGTTTTATTGATGCAGTTTTAATTTTATTTTTGAGACAATTCTGAGAAACATTAAATTTGGATATGACCGAAAATATGAAGTATTCGATTCATACAGGATTGAAGACTTGAAGATGGGAATTACATGAAGAAGGATACAACTTGAGGATTCAAGGATGAAGAATTGATAATATGTCTCGATTATTCTCTTGTAATTTTAGTTTTCTATTCTCTAGAGTGGAGCCATAATATTATGTTTATTTATTATTTTGCTTGTAGCTTTGCTTGATTGCTTTGCTTGTCTGCATTATAATATGATTTGCCATGTATATTGATAACATGTCATACAGAATAGGGAGTGCCACTCATATTAAAATTTTTCATGCATATTCTTAAAATAAAACCTTGATTTAAAAAGATTGAGTGGGAAAAGGTTTTCGAAGAGAGAACCTAAGGCCTCTATCGTTGGTCCATAGGCAGAACATAGTGGTCTTGACCCCTGGGAAGGGATTTCTATCATGTACCAGATTGGATCTCTAAGAAGATAAGGTATTTTAGCATGATTTATGGTTGCACACCCTTAGGTGGTAATTATAAATCATGGATAAAATATTGAAATGATGGTTATACACTCACATTAATTTTTATTATTAACCTCCCCTAGGAGCTCTGTTAATAAAATTAATGGCCAAAGAAACGATTATTAATATATGCTATATCATACGGGTCCTGGATGATATATATTAATCAAGAGGGGATCCGTGTTCCTGATTGAATTTGGCATGACTCCCCTAGGAGCTTGTTGAATTCTGAGTTCGGAATTATCATTGTAAGGTTGTGATATTTTTAAGGTTTTGATGCATAAACACATTTGTATTTTTTACATGATTGTGTTATCTTACTAAATTATTATATGTTTGCTTATGTTTGGTATATGATTCTTTATTGTAGGTTAAAAATGTCTAAAAATGTTTTATCATTGATACTTGACAAAAACCTATTAACTGGAGAGAATTATAATGAATGGAAATGGAACCTAGAAATCATCCTGTCCTTTGAGAAACTGAATACTGATAACCCCTTGTCCTCTCGAGCCTACAGGAGACTCAACTAATGAGAAATTTCAAGCGTATGATCGCTAAAAAAATGCTAATGATCGGGCCCATTGCTATGTTATGGCTAAAAAGATGAGAAATTTCAACTAATGAGAAATTTCAAACGTATGATCGCTAAAATGATGCTAATGATCGGGCCGATTGCTATGTTATGGCTAGCACGAATAACATGCTGTAGGCTCAACATCAGGATTATGAAATTTCAACTAATGAGAAATTTCAAGCGTATGATCGCTAAAAAGATGCTAATGATCAGGCCCATTGCTATGTTATGGCTAGCATGAATAACATGCTGCAGGCTCAACATCAGGATTATGAGACTGCAAAGAAGATCTTAGATAATCTTGAGGATATGTTTGGAGGCCAGGCCATAACAAAGCAGTAAGGGGCACTTCAAAAACTTCTAAACTATAGACAGATGTCGGGGACATCTGTAAAGGAGCATATGATGGTCATGGGTTACCTCACTAAGGCTCAAACCAATGGTGCCGTCAACATCAAGATTATGAGACTGTAAAGTTGATTTTAGATAATCTTGAGGATATGTTTGGAGGCCAGGCCATAACAAAGCGACAAGGGGTGCTTCGGAAACTTCTAAACTATAGACAGAGGCTGGGGACATCTGTAAAGGAGTATATGATGGTCATGGGTTACCTCGCTGAGGCTCAAACCAATGGAGCCAACATCGATGCTGAAACTCATATGACTATGGTCTTTGAGACTCTGTCTAAGAAATTTATTCCTTTTAGAGCTACATTTAATTTAAGCAATAGACGAGATATGACCTTAACAGAACTGATGAAACAGTTACAGGAGTTTGAACTTCTGATCAGGGAGTCTCCTACGGGTGGTGAGGCCAACAAGGTAGCTGCTTCTGGTTCCAATCCTAACTTTGGGAATGGAAAGAAGCAACGGGCCAAGAACGGGAAGTTTTCTAGGTCAGACATATCAAGAAGCATTGCAAGGACTTCCTTTCCAAAGGAGGTAGGTGTGATCTTCTATATTTAGAAACTTGTTTGGTTGAGGAATCCAGTGACATTTGGGTCATAGATTCCAGTGCAACTAATCATGTTTGTGTTTCTCCAAAGGTTCAAAGAAACAAGAAGTCTACTGCATGAGGACTTCACGCTTCGGATAGGCGATGGATCCTTGGTCTCAATGGAAGTAGTGGGAGACGTCCATCTTTATTTTGATAATTATAGGAATTTATTTTTTCAAGATTGTTTTTATGTTCCTAAATTTAAAAGGAATTTAATTTCTGTAGCTAGTTTATTTAAAGACTCTTACTTGCTTTCTTTTAATGATAAAGTGGTGATCGTAAAAACAATTTTTTTATCTGTTCTGGATGCATGCTAAATAATCTATATTTTATCAAACCTAAGATGGACTTATTGCTTAATGCTGAGATGAATGATAATAACTTTAAAAGACTTAAAACTTCTCACTCTAATAAAACTTATCTTTGGCATTTGGGCCTTGGTCATATTAACCTGAATAGGATTCAAAGGTTGGTAAGGGATGGACCTTTAAGTCACTTAAAAGTGGAATCTATACCTCAATGTGAATCTTGTTTGGAGGGTAAAATGACCAAAAGACCATTCGAGTCTAAGGGTAATAGGGCCGAAGGGGTTCTAGAACTTGTGCATAGTGATGTTTGCGGACCGATGAACATCCAGGCACGAGGAGGGTATGAGTACTTTGTCACTTTTATTGACGATTACTCAAGATATGGGTATGTGTACCTGATGCACCACAAAAGCGAAACTTTTGACAAGTTTAGGGAGTTTCAAGCTGAAGTGAAAAAGCAATTGGGTAGACCCATAAAGGCACTTTGATCAGATCGAGGTGGGGAATACCTTTCTGATGAGTTCTTAGAACACTTATTAGAGAATGGGATTTTATCCCATTTGATTACACCGAGCACTCCACAACAGAATGGCATAGCTGAGAGAAGAAATAGGACTTTGTTGGACATGATTAGGTCCATGATGAGTTATTCATCATTGCCTTTATCCTTTTGGGGATATGCACTACAAACCGCATGTTATCTTTTGAACAATGTGCCTTCAAAATTGGTCCCTAAAACTCCTCACAAGTTGTGGACAGGTAGGAAGACATCCTTAAACCATATTCGCATATGGGGATGTCCAGCTTATGTCTTGTTTAAGGATTCGAATAAGTTGGAAGCACGTTCGGAAGTTTACGTGTTTGTAGGATATCCAAAAGGGACTAAAGGGGGTTATTTTTATAACCCAAAGGAAAATAAAGTCGTGGTTTTAACTAATGCAACTTTCCTTGAGGAGAGTTACATGGACGACTTTAAACCTCGAAGCAAAGTGGTGCTTGAGGAGTTTAGGAGTGATCCAATCACTCCAGAGGTTCCGAATGAAACCATTCTGATCAGTGTAGAAAAACCAAACAAACTTGAACAACAACCTTAGGGGTTTCGGCGTAGTGGGAGGATTAGGTGTCAACCTGAGAGGTATATGTTGAATGGGGAAGTCTTTTTGGCTGAACAAATGAACATAATAGCGATCCTTATACTTACATAGAAGCTATGAACGATGTTGATTCAAAACTCTAGACAGAGGCCATGAACACAGAGATGAAGTCTATGGAGACTAATCAAGTCTAGGAGCTTGTGGATCTTCCCAAAGGGGTAAAACCCATAGGGTGTAAGTGGATCTACAAGAGGAAAAAAGGAGTGGATGGAAACATCAAAACCTTTAAGGCTAGACTGGTGGCTAAGGGTTATACGCAAAAAGAAGGAATCGATTATGAGGAAACCTTTACGCCTGTAGCCATGCTTAAGTCCATCCAGATTCTCTTGTCCATAGCTGCCGCTCTCGACTACGAGATTTGACAGATGGATATCAAGATGACTTTTCTGAATGGCTATCTTGATGAGTCCATTTATATGGAACAACCAAACAGGTTCAAGGTCATGGGTCAAGAGGGTAAGGTTTGTAAGCTACTAAAGTCAATTTATGGACTTAAGTAGGCTTCTCGTTCTTGGAACATAAGATTTGATCAGGTGATCAAGACTTATGTGTTCTCACAAAATATGGATGAGCCATGTGTTTACAAACACATTAAGAATGGAAAGGTGGTTTTTCTACTGCTCTATGTAGATGACATTCTGCTAATTAGCAATGACGTTGAGCCGTTGCCATCAGTCAAATTATGGTTGACCAAGCAGTTTGACATGAAGGACTTAGGTGAGGCTAATTTTGTTCCTGGTATCTAGATCTTTTAGGATAAGAAGAACAAAATGATAGCTTTGTCCTAGGCTGGCTACATAGATAAAATTCTCAGGACGTTTGTAATGTAGGATTCCAAGAAAGCTGGGCAACCATCTAGGTCTAGAATTACTCTTTCTAAGAAAGACTCTCCAAAGTCTTATGAAGAAAGAGAATACATGAAGAAGGTGCCTTATGCTTTGGCAGTGGGTAATCTCATATATGTCATGCTTTGCACACGACCGGATATTAGTTATGCGGTCGGGATTGTAAGTCGATTTCAGGCGGATCTAGGACCGAACCATTGGATTGCGGTAAAGCATATTTTCAAGTACCTGAGAAGGACTCGAGGGTATATCCTTGTATATTCGGGTTAGGACCTGACTCCTCTAGGATATACTGACTCAAATTTTCAATACTGTTTGGATTCTAGGAAATCGACTTCGGGTTTTGTGTTTACTTTGGGCAGTGGTGCCATCAGTTAGAGAAGTGCTAAGCAAGATCGCACTTCGGATTCAACGATGGAGGCCGAGTATATGGCGGCTAGTGATGCTTCAAAAGAAGCAGTGTGGCTCCGCAAGTTCCTTGGGGATCTTGAGGTAGTTCTTGGAATGGATAAGGCGGTATCATGTACTATGATAACAGTGCAGTAGTAGCTAATGCTAAGGAACCAAGATTTCACAAGAAGAGTAAGCATATTAATCGAAAGTATCATGTGATAAAGGACTTCATTAAGGGCAGGCATGTCACGGTGTGCAAAATCACATCAGAGGACAATTTAGCTGATCCATTTACGAAGACACTTACTGGGAGAGTCTTCAAAAGGCATGTAGAAACTATGGGGATGCGAGATTTGTCATATGTACTCACTTAGTGCAAGTGGGAGATTGTTAGATGTGTATGCCCTAAGGAGTAAAACTGTAATAAGTTTTTGGAGACATTTTTATCAATAAAGAATTTATTTATTATTTATATACCAAATCTTGTCCTCTTTATGTTCATATCTATTGAATGTATGTTAAGCAAACAAAAGTCTGAGACTGTCAGTCTAAACCTTAAGAATTGGGCATATGATGGATAGATTATGCGGAAGACATGATTTTTAAGGTGATGGTCTAAATCATAAGATCCGCAATCGAGGGAATAAAGTTGGGTGCTTTATTCATACAAAGATTGTTATGTCGTCTATATCCCTTTTGGGAGATGGTTTGTCTTGACCATCAGAGGTGGAGTCCATGAATAGAAACATTGGCACGTTGTCATAGGTGACGATGTGTTGGATCGGGACATAAAGTGAATTGATTTGGATTAATAATTCTGTCTCGGCAAATTTATTCACTTTAGATAATCATCTGTGTTGTATCTTAATCCTGAGATGAATAGTGGGCCCGTTGTCTTGGCTTGTGTCTTTTGATGTACCAAAGGGTAACACCTACATCTTAATAGTGGTATGCATGCCGGTACGTTAGAGGCATGAATTTTAATAGCGTAGACCTGTTATTCATAGATATGGAATACATAGCTCCTCTTTAGGAGTAATGATATCCTCTTATATGCGTTATCCTATAATTGAAAAACTGAAGCGTTCAACCATTTGGATACATAGGTATAACTGAATGGTATACTGTCATTAGATAGTGAGTTTTCTGATAGTAAGATAATGGAACGTAAGATAAAAATAATTAGGAAGGTAAGACAAAACTTGTCCTTAAGCCAATTATGGATTATCATATGGGGATACGATACACTATGATATGTCATAGAGACTTAGCTATTACGAGCTTTGTAATTCTATGTAGTTTGAGTGTGCAGCTCCAAGCTTTTAGTGGAGTAGTGCTGGAGTTGATAATTATGAAATGCATATCTGGGATATTAGGTTTCATAATTATCGGGATCATGAACTGTACAGGTCCATTTGGTCCTCTTTGCTAGCTCACAACATCTTGTAACGGCACGGCGTGATTTTCCAATAATTGATGACTTATGTCAGATTTATCAGATTGGTTAAAATTTGGAAGAATCAGATAATTCATGTCTGTTTATCGGTTGAATTAATTTTGTGATAAAATTGATTCAAGATAAACTTGTTGAATTATTGGGATCGGATAATTCTTTTCTGTTTATCGATTGATTTAATTTTAGATAAATTAGATAAAGATAAACTTGTAGAATTATTGGGAATTGATTTATTTTCTTAGAGATTATCTAGATAAAGTTGTTTTGATCAGATAACTTCTCTATTGGGTTATTTGAATTAAAACTGAGACTTTATCCTATAGAATCTCAGGTGGAAAATAAAAGATTTGCGAGATTTTTATTCGATAGTTTGGCCTGTCGATGGACGTGTTCAGCCTACCGATGGGAACTGTTTAGCCTGCCAATCAGGTGGTTCGGCCTGCTGATCAACGAAGGATAAGATCACGCGTTCCACATGGAACTTATTAGATATTGATCCAAACTTGATTCTATTTTAAGTTTTTGAGACCTAATTTGCTAAAGATTGACCCCAGGACCAATCTCTATATAAAGGGAGTAAGTCTTAAGAGTTACTTAGATCAATTGAGAGATTAAGGTTGATACTCTGCTGGTGAGAATCTAAAAATTCCTTGTGAGCTTTTGTTCATAAATCACGAACACCTACTTTGGGTTCTCTCGATTGGTTGGAAGGAGTGACACCTAGTGGAAGAGCTGCACGTGTGAGCCCATACTCAATCCGGTCGTGGATAGAGAATAGCAAAGAAGGCCAGTTGGTTGAGGCTCTTCTAGAACATTACTTCTCTTCACGTTTTGCGAGGGTTCTTGTAACTCCTTGGAATTTATTTAATGTTATTGTAATATAAGTGATGAATTAGTGTGCCATAATTAATATTTCAACATTAATTTGATTATTTGGTTGAATTTTGAATTTTTGGTTGTTTTGTTAATTTGATAAATTCAAATGATTTGTTATTGTTTTGAAATGATGTTTTGAGTTTTAAAGCACAACAATTTGTAAAATGTTAAAAATATTCCGTTTTACAAAACCGTGGGTGGTATTTGATTTTTGCACAGTAAAATCGTCCACCGTTTCTCTCTATTTATTCTCTCTCCTCTCCCTCTCTCTTCACTCTCTCTGCTCACTCTCTCTCTCCTCTCCTCACCCGTGAACTCTCTCTCTCATTCTCTCTCGGTTTCTCTCTTTCCCACTCAAATTTCTTCAAGATTTTGAAGCCAAATTCGGATCTAAGCTTTGGCTGATCGAATAGGAAGCTCAGGGATGAGATTTGGCAACCAAAAACGTGGATTTAAAGCTTCAATTCAAGGTTAGTTTTGAAATTTCTAAACTTTTTCCAAAATTTTCAATTTTGTGCATTTTTAAGATTTAAGTTCATTTGAGCTTAGAAAACCTTTGATTTAAGTTAAATGAACTTAGAACAACTAGAATCTAAGCTTAGATTGAAGAAAAATAGATTGGATTCAAGATTTTTCATTTTTCCTCATATTTCCCCATTTTTGGATTTTTAAGATTTTTGTGTCTGAATCTTGTTTAAATGAGTTCAAAAGTGTTCTAGCATGTTTTTCTATCATCTATGATTGTTTTCCATGCCTGAGATTTGAGAAAAATAGGTTAAAATCAAGATTTGGATTTTGGGGGATCGAAAACTCGTGGCTAGAATTTCTGGGTTTTCCTAGTTCGGCAGGCTGAACTACATGTTCAGCAGGCCAGATTCAAGGGATCGACAGGCCAGACTGTACTGTTCAGCAGGCCAAACTTGGGGAATGTCAGGCCAACCGGACCTGGTTTCCGGCAAGCAGAACTGTACAGTTCGGTCGGCCGAAGCAGGGAGTCCGGCAGGCCAGCCGGGCATGGGAAATTTTTTGATTTTTCACCCGTTTTCACTGTTTTGAACCCCGATTTAAATTCCAACCTTGTAGAATGATTTTAAAGATACAAATGGCACACTAGGACATCATGAAATGGTTTAGTAACATAGAATGTCTCTAGCTAGATATTGATCGACTTAGTGTGTATCTAAGATCGTTCGTGGTTCCAGGGTGCTAACGTATAGCGGACTGGGATTACGGTGTGGAGCACCGACACGAGTATCGAGGTAGGACTTCTACCCCATTCCTTGGTAGCCTAGTTTCAAAATGAGTTGGCTTTGAAAAGGATTTCTATTAAAATGTTTTCAACGGTTGTTTGAAAATGAATTTATCGGTTATATTTTAAAATACCGTGAACTGAAATGAACTTCATAATAAATGTAAATGACAATACTCGGTAAATGGGTTTTGAATGACGATGAAAATAAACACATAGGCATGATGTCATATCAGAGATCGGGTCGTGTAGCGATCGACCTTGGGGGCAGGTCCCGAAACCCAGCTGGGCCACTACGGTGGTGATATTCTTATGGTTTGCCTAAAAAAAGAAAATGATATTTCTGGTTGTCCGAGTAAATTGTTTTGGGTAAGAACGGTTTTATTTAAATTTATTTATTTATTCAATGTTTCTTTTAATAATTCCTTCAATAATGAGATTTTCCTTTAAATTAAATAATTTGAAAAAATACTATCCTACTGAGCCTTTCGCTCACATTTTCTTTGTTCCTAAATTTTCCCCCCCTTCTAGGTGATTTCCCATTTAGGTTCAGAGAGGATTCAACGGACCTATCTTAGAAGCAGTAAAAGGATCTATTAGACTAATTGTATAAATTAAGCAAGGCATGTAATTTTTTTTTTAACTTTCCTTGTGCTTGGACTGTAGTTGTATTATTATATTGTCAGTACTATGTGTGTGCACAAGTTGTGGGTCTGTGGGACCCATACTCGCGGCTCTATTGTTTTATTATTCGTTTAATGATTTCAGTTGTTTAATGCGTATGAATTCTATTACCAAATGTTGTTTTGAAACTTTCGCATTTTTATCATTTAATTTAACCCCTAAACTCTTGATTTTAATTAAATTCCCTCTTAATTAATTTAAATAATCCGTCACATCACCTCCTATACTCCGGGGCGTGACAGTTCTTCGACGCACAAAGGTTAGTAAAATCTAGTTAATTTATGCATATAGAATGTCAAACTTGTGTTTTGAAAAATACTCTGATGTAAAAATTTTAAAATTCCACTGTGTACTATTTTTTCCAACAATAAGGCCTTGCCTTAGTTGGACATCCCCAAACATGCAAATGCTTTAAACTAGGCTTCTTGCTGGTCTAAAGTTCGTAAAGGGTTTTGATAGTTACTTTAGTTCACACCTTGTTAAGGATATATGTTGCAGTCCTAAGTGCTTCTCCCCAGAGTGATTCTGGTAAGGTAGAATGAGATATTGTACTCCTCACCATGTCCTTAGGCATCATGTTTTGTCTTTCAGCAACACCATTCATAGTGGGCAAACCTGACATAGTGTACTATAAGATGATACCGCATTCCTCTAGGAATTCAGCAAACGGTCCTGAACGTTGTTCACCTGAAATGTCATGTTTGCCATAGTACTCAACACTACGGTCAGATCTGACACTTTTAATCCTTTTGTCGAGTTGGTTTTCAACTTCAGCTTTATAATTTTTGAACACATTAAGCGACTATGACTTTTCATGAATAAGATATATGTAGCCATATCTAGAAAACTCATCTATGAACGTTATAAAATATTGTTAACCTATCATGCCCCGGAGTACGGGAGGTGACATGGTAGGTTAACTGACATGGCAGGTTAATTAAGTTAATTCAGTAAAAATTTAATTAAAACGTAAGTTAAAGAATTTAATTAATTATGAAAAATGTGATAATTTAAAACCTTTTTTAAGCAAACATTTATAATGATTAGACAAATAAGATAAAAACAAAATGAAAAAAATAATTAAAGAAAGAGGGAATATGCGTTGGGTCCCATCGACCCACAACTGGTGCACACACATAGTATCGACTATATTTAAAATACAACCATAGTCCAAAAGAGAAAGAAAGATCAAAATAATACATGTCTTGATTAATTTGTACAACAACCTACCTAGGTCTTCTATTGGTCGCAAGTTCGATCTACAGACCCTTCGTCAATCCTAAGTTGTATTCCACCTAGGGGGAAAGATTTTAAAACAAATAAAATGTAAATGAAAGGCTCAGTAAGACTATGTTTTAAAAAACAGATAAATAATTTAAATACAAATTTACTTCTCAAAGAAATAGTTAGAAAATAGAGTTAAGTAAATAAATTCATTTAAATAAGTCTTATTAAAAACAGTTCATCCAGAAAGTACCTTTCTATCTTTCTTGGGCAAACCATAGTTATCATCACCGAAGTGGCCTAACTGGGTTTCGAGTCTTGCCCCTAAGGTCGCACGCTACATGACCTGATCTCTAATATGGCATCATGTCATTATTTTCAATTCTATTATTATTTAAAACCCATTTACCAAGTATTTTCATTTACATTCATTATGTGATTCGTTATGAAAGTCACCTCAATCTACTGTTTGTAAAGACAATTAAATAAAAAATCCCATTTTCAATAAATCATTGAAAACATTTTGATAAAATCCTTTTGAGGCCAAAATCATTTTTTAAAAAAATAGGCTACCAAAGAAAGGGGTAGAATCCTATCTCAATATCTAGTGTCACGACTCAGCATCGCAGTCCCACTACGCTATACGTTAGCTCAACGGAACCACAAACAACCTTAAATATATAAACTAAGTCTATTAGTATCTAGCTTAAGATATTCTATGTTACTAAGCTATCTCATGGTGTCCTAGTGTGCCATTTATGTTGATAAAATCATACTACAAGATTAAAATCTCAATCGGGCTTCAAAACAATGGAAATGGATGAAAAATGGCAAATTTTCATAAAGGCCGATCGGCCTGCTGGTTCCCTTGGTTTGGCCTACCGAACTGTGCAGTTCAGCCTACTGACCATCTGAGTTCAGTCGGTCAAACTTTTTCTAGTTCGGCCTACCGAAGGTATGAGTCTGGCTGCTAGATTCATGAATCCAGCCTATCGAACATGAAGTTCGGCCTGTCGAACTGGGAAAATTTTGAAATTTTCTAGAATCGAGTCTCGGCCTCCCCAAGCCCAATTCTCATTTTCACCTTTTTTTCTCATTTCCCAAGCATGAAAAACATTCATAGATGATAGAAAAACATAATAGAACACTTCTAAGCTAGTTTAAATAAGATTTACACAAAGATTTTTGAAATAAACCAAAAATGAGAAAAATGGAGAAAAATAAAAAATCTTGATTTAAATTCGTTTTTAATCAAAGCAAGCTTAGATTCTAGATATTTTAAGTTTCTCAAACTTAGATTAAAGGTTTTCTAAGCTTAAACGAGCTTGGATTTCAAAACACAATGAAAATTGAAAAATTGGAAAAAGTTTGAAATTTTAAAAACTAACCTTGATTTAAGCTTTAAATTGAGTTTGTGATCGGCCAAACGTGTTTTCGAGCTTCCAATCCACCGAAAACCGAAGCTTTGGCTTAATTTTGAGATTAAAATTTGAGAGAAGAATAAGAGAGAAAGAAAGGCAATGAGAGGGAAAGAGAGAGAACAAGAGAGTGAGGAGAGAAAGAGAGAGAAGGGTGAGTGAAAGAGAGAGAGAAAGAGGGTTTAAATAAAAGAAAAAGTGGGTGGTTTCACTATGTGAAAACTGTGTGCCAGCCACGGCTTTGCAAAAAGAGGTATATTTTCGCATTTGATAAATTGTTTTGTTTCAAAATTCAAAATAACAGATAAAAATAATTAATATTAGTTAAGAATCATTAAAATAATTAAAAATAACATTAGTTTAAAAATATCTCAAAATAGACAAATTTAGTTTAAAAATACACCATGGCACACTAATTCACTATTTTACACATTAATATCACTTAATTAAATTTAAGGGCGTTACAACTCTCTACCCCTAAAAGAAATTTTGTCCTCGAAATTTACAAATCAATTCAGAAACAAAACAAATGTAGATACAATTCCTGCATAGTCGATTCTAACTCTTAGGTGGCTTCATCTACCTTGTGATGTTGCCATATGACCTTCGCTAATGGTATATCATGACGTCGTAAGTTGATCACTTTCTAATCGATAATCTAAACTAGCATTTCCTCGTATGTCGTGTCTTCTTGTATCTGTAAGTCATGAAATGAAACTATCTTGGTCTGCTCAGGTGGACACTTTTGAAGCATCGACACATGGAATACATCATGAACATGAGAAAGCTCGGGAGGAAGATTAAGCCGATAAGCGACTACACCGACACGCTGAGTAATCTCGAACGGTCTAACATACCTCGGTGTAAGCTTACCACTTACCCCAAATCGCATGATACCTTTATGAGGTGATACCTTCAAGAGAACAAAATCTCCTACCTCAAATTCCAAAGGTCAACGTCTTCTATCTACGTAGCTCTTCTGTCAACTCTGAGCTGCCTTCATCGATCTCGTATCACGACGACCTTCTCATTGTTGTCATAGATCTCATCTAGCCCGAGAATGATCTTGTCTTCTGGTTCTGCCCAACACACCAGTGATTGACACAATCGCCCATATAGTGCTTCAAACAGTGCCATGCCAATGCTCGTTTGGTAGCTGTTGTTGTATGCAAACTCTGCCAGATGCAAGTACTTCTTCCAGTTCCCGCCGAAGTCTAACACATACGCACGTAACATGTTTTTGAGAATTTGAATAACCTACTCAGATTGCCCATCGGTCTAGGGATGAAATGTTATGCTGAAGTTCAAATCTGTACCCAAGGCCTCCTGAAAGCTCCTCCAGTACTTGGCGTTATACCTGGTATCTCTGTTGGATGTGATGGACAAAGGAACTCCATGCAACTGCACTATGTTCTGTAGATACAATTCTTCGAGAACTTTCCTCAAACAAGTAGACCTGAAAAGAATGAAAAGAGTTGATTTTGTTAACCTGTTGATGACGACACAAATTACATTGTGTCTTTGCTCTGTCCTCGGCAAACCGATAAGGCAATCCATCATGATGTGTTCCCATTTCCACCCTCGAATAGGAAGTGACTGAAGCTGACCTACTGGCTTCTGGTGCTCGGCTTTCACCTAAAAACAAGTCACGCACTTGGCCATGTATTCTTGAACATCTTTCTTCATGCCTCTCCATTAATATTGCCTCTCTAGATCATGATACATCTTCATGCTTCTTGGATGAATGGCGAACTGAGACTTATGGGCTTCATCCATCACGGCCTTCGTCACTTCTATGATTGCTGAAAATACTAGGCACTCCCTAAAGTATAGCGATCCATCGATACATATCCTCCATTCCATAAATTGCTTTCCATTTTGAATTCACGTCTAGATCCTTAAAGGTGCTAGTCTTGCCACTGATTCTGTTTCACCATCTGAACAAGAGTTGGGGTCATCTCTATTTGGTACACCGAAACTCAATCGTAGTCTTTGTAGCACTACAGCCCATACTCACTCACTGTTGCATCTCTTTTCCAATCCTCGAGAGCCATATAAGCAAGAATCCCTAAAGACTTCCGACTGAGTGCATCCACAACTACATTAGCTTTCCTAGGGTGGTACTACAGCGTGAAATCATAGTCTTCCATGTAATCCATCAACCTTCGCTGCCTCAAGTTTAGATCCCTTTGAGTGAACAGATACTTCAAATTCTTATGGTCAGAGAAAACCTGAAATGTTGCCCTGTATAGATAGCATCTCTAGATCTTCAACGTGTGAATCACCGCTACGAGCTCTAAGTCATGAGTAGGAAAGTTCAGCTTGTGAGGTCATAGCTGTCTTGATCTATATGCCACCACGCATCCATGTTACGTCAACATGCATCTAAGTCCGCATCCTAAAGCATCTGTGTAAAATTCATACGGCTCTTCACTATTCGAAATAATAAGCACCAGAGCTGTAGTCAATCGATTCTTCAACTCTTGAAAGGGAAACTCACCTTCTTCATCCCACTCAAATCTAACATTCTTCTTGATCAGTCTTGTCAATGATGCTGCTATCTTTGAGAAATCCTTCACAAATTTCTTGTAGTATCCTGTGAGCTCCAAGAAACTATGGATTTTTGCTACATTCCTCAGTCGTTCCCACTCCACTATGGCTTCTACCTTAGACGGGCCCATGGAGATACCTTGCTTGGAGATGACGTGTCCCAGAAACTTAACTTCTGTCAACCAAAACTTGCACTTTTCTTTTTTGGCATACAACAGGTACTCCCGCAGAGTCTGAAGCATGATCCTGAGGTGCTGCTCATGCTCCTCCCTAGTTTTAGAATAGACCAAGATATCGTCGATTAACACGATCACAAATTGATCCAAATAAGGCTTGAATATCTTGTTCATTAGGTCCATCAAAGCTACCAGAGATTTGTCAATCCAAACAGCATCACCAGAAACTCAAAGTGTCCATTTTGGGTCCTGAAAGCTATTTTGGGAATGTCTTATTCTTTGATCTTAAGCTGGTGGTATCTCGACCATAAATCTATCTTTGAAAAGTACCGCGAACCTTCCAACTGATCAAACAATTCGTCGATCCTGGGTAAAGGATACTTGTTCTTCATGGTGACCTAATTTAACTGTCAATACTCTATACACAACCTGAGGGTTCTATCATGCTTCTTAGCAAATAAAACTGGCGCTCCCCATGGTGATGTGCTCTTCCGAATATACCCCTTGTCAGCAAGCTCCTCAAGTTGCTTTCTCAATTTTTTCATTTTTGCCAACACCATCCGATAAGGTGCTATAGAAATCGATGTTGTTCCCGAAAGTAGCTCGATGCTAAACTCAATCTCCTAATGCGATGGCAATCCTAATAACTTGTTGGGGAAAACATCTTTAAACTCATCAACCACTGTAATTGCTACATTTTTTCTCGAGGCACTAGGTTCTCCTTCTAAATTCATAAGGAACGCATAGCAAGCTAGGTTCTTCCATCCTCCGAGACATGTCTTCATAAGACGCTCACTCATTATTTGATCATTACCGCCTTGGTAAGTAATCGTCCTTCCCCTATCGGACACTAAAGTCACTCTCCTAAGTTGACAGTCTACAACTGCATTGTATCTAGACAACCAGTCCATTCCTAGGATTACATCATATGAACTCATGGGGATTGCAATCAAATCACTTTTCAAAATTTCATCCCCAATCTTAATTTTACAAGATTTACATACATAGTTCACACACACCCGCCCCAAAGGTGAGGCTATAACTAAAGGTTCGTCAAATTCTTCTATCTCTAATCCCAAGGCATATACAAAAAAGCTTGACATTAGAGAATGAATGGCACCAATATTGAACAAAACAAGAGCTAAGGATTGAGAAACTAGAACCATACCATTGACAACCGTGTTGCTAGTTTGGGCATCCAAACTCCCTGATGTCATGGTGTGAACCTAAACTAGAGCTTTTTCTTTTCCTCTACCAGCATTGCTAGGTCCTGGATTAGTCAGCCGACATTGCTGCGGTGGAGGTGACTGCATGCTAGCTGTACTCAGAGCTCAATATTAAGGGGTATTGCGTTGGAAGTTTTGCAGCTAGTGTCCTTATGCTAGATATAGCGGTTGCTCGGGAGAGAACTAATGGAACTGGAGCTGAAGGAATTGTTGAGGCAGAGGTAGAGTCTAAGTCCGAGGCTGACGACTGTCTCCTTTCTCGGCCTGAAGTCCTAGATGAGCACTCCTGATTGGGCAGTTCCTCTTGATGTGTCCCGACTACTGGCAATAGTGACAATGAAAGCTATAGGGATTGTTGCACCCGCTGCTAAATGAACTGCTACTCCTGCTATTCACGTTACCCTGTTGACTCTTCCCTTGAGTTGGACAGCTGTTGGTGCTCCTCCTGCCACTCCTTTGTGGTCCTCCTGATATCCTTGCTCGATCCTCATAGTAATGCTCATAATCATTTTCCACAGATATTGCTGACGACATAAGCTTATGAAAATTCCTGAGTTGCAAGGCAACCACCTGTCGTCGAATAGAAGCCTTTAGCCCTTTTTGGAACTTAATACACTTCTCGTGTTCCGATGCCACTGCAGATGGAACAAACCTAGCCAACTCATTAAACTTTACCTCGTATTCCCGAACTAACATATCACCCTATTGCAATCTGTAAAATTCAATAGTCTTTTGATCTCTATATCCTTGCAGAAAGTAACAATCATAGAACAACTCCTTGAACCTATCCCAGCTACTGTTTCCATTATTCTCTAGGCGTTTAGCTTGCTTCCACCAAGTATTAGCACCATCTTCAAATTTATAGGCTGTAAACTCCACACGATACTCTGCTGGCACGCCAAGGGTATCCAAGTGTTTCATGATTGAGTCTAGCCAACATTTAGCCACTTGCAGGTCCCCATGTCTATCGAAGGTCAGAACAAATGCACACCAACATTCCTTAAAGTATGCATGTTGACGACTAGGCTTAGAACCCTCCAGTTTTGCCCTTACTGCCATATGCCAGAATGCAGTAAACATAAACCTCATCATGCCCTCATCATTCCTAGGGTTACTGTCAGCTATCGAACAACATCTAGGTGCCATTCTCTCACTTCTGAAAACAAAATTTAGACTGTCAATCGCATTTGATTGTCATACCTATGTATGCACAATTCCCAAGGTTCATAACCTAGGGCTCTGATACTATTCTATCACGTCCCGGAGTATGGGCGGTGACGTGGCAGGTTAATTAAGTTAATTAAGTAAAAATTTGATTAAAACATAAGTTAAAGAATTTAATTAATTATGAAAAATGTGATAATTTAAAACCCTTTTTAAGCAAACATTTATAATGATTAGACAAATAAGATAAAAGCAAAATGCAACAAAATAATTAAAGAAAGAGGAAATACGCGTTGGGTCCCACTGACCCCTAACTTATACACACATATAGTATCGACAATATTTAAATTACAACCACAGTCTAAAAGAGAAAGAAAGATTAAAATAATATATGCCTAGATTAATTTGTACAACAACCTATCCAGGTCTTCTATTGATCGCAAATCCGATCTGTGGACCCTTCGTCATTCCTAAACTGTATTCCACCTAGGGGGAAAGATTTTAAAACAAATAAAATGTGAGCGAAAGGCTCAGTAAGACTATGTTTTAAAAAAC
This sequence comes from Artocarpus heterophyllus, assembly GCA_025403435.1. Taxonomy (NCBI): domain Eukaryota; kingdom Viridiplantae; phylum Streptophyta; class Magnoliopsida; order Rosales; family Moraceae; genus Artocarpus; species Artocarpus heterophyllus. The sequence continues at coordinate 35,115,102 of CM046348.1, read as the reverse complement.
AGATAAATAGTTTAAATACAAATTTACTTCTCAAAGAAATAGTTAGAAAACATAGTTAAATAAATAAATTCATTTAAATAAGTCTTATTAAAAACAGTTCATCCAGAAAGTACCTTTTTATCTTTCTTGGGCCAACCATTGTTATCACCACCGAAGTAGCCCAGCTGGGTTTTAGGACCTGCCTCCAAGGTCGCACACTACATGACCCGATCTTTGATATGGCATCATGCACTTATATTCATTTCTATTATTATTTAAAACCTATTTACCAAGTATTTTCATTTGCATTCATTATGTGATTTGTTATGAAAATCATCTCAATCTACTGTTTGTAAAGACAATTAAATAAAAAATCCCCTTTTTAATAAATCATTGAAAACATTTGATAAAATCCTTTTGAGGCCAAAATCATTTTCAAAAAAAAATAGGCTACTAAAGAAAGGGGTAGAAGTCCTACCTCAATATCCGATGTCACGACTCAGCATCGCAGTCCCGCTCCGCTGTACGTTAGCTTCACGGAACCACAAACAACCTTAAATATAGAAACTAAGTCTATTAGTATCTAACTTAAAATATCCTATGTTACTAAGCTATCTCATGGTGTCCTAGTGTGCCATTTATGTTTACAAAATCATACTGTAAGATTAAAATCTAAATCGGGGTTCAAAAAAGTGAAAACAGAGGAAAAACAACAAATTTTCATAAAGCCTGGTTGGCCTAACGGTTCCCTTGGTCCGGCCTGTCAAACTGTGTAGTTCAGCCTACTGACCATTGGGGTCCGGTCGGCCAAACTTTTCCAGGTTCGGCCTGCCGAAGGTATGAGTTTGGCCTACTGGATTTATGAATCCAGCCTGCTGAAGTTCGGCCTACTAAACTGGGAAAATTCTAAAATTTTCCAAAATTGGATGTCGGCCTCCCCGAGTCAAATTCTCATTTTCACCTGTTTTTCTCAAATCTTAGGCATGAAAAACATTCATAGATGATAGAAAAACATAATAAAACACTTCTAAGCTAGTTTAAACAAGATTTACACAAAGATTTTAGAAATAAACCAAAAATGAGAAAAATGGGAAAAAATAAAAATCTTGATTTAAATTCATTTTTAATCAAACCAAGTTTAGATTCTAGATATTTAAGTTTCTTTAACTTAGATTAAAGGTTTTCTAAGCTTAAACGGGCTTGGATTTCAAAACACAATGAAAATTAAAAAATTGGAAAAAGTTTGAAAATTTAAAAGCTAACCTTGATTTAAGCTTTAAATCGAGTTTGTGATTGTCCAAATGCATTTGCGAGCTTCCAATCCACCAAAAACCGAAGCTTAGGCTTGATTTTGCGATCAAAATTTGAGAGAAGAAGGAGAGAAACAAAGGCAATGAGAGGGAAAGAGAGAGAACAAGAAAATGAGGAGAGAAAGAGAAAGAGAGAAGCGTGAGTGACAGAGAGAGAGAATGAGGGTTTAAATAAAAGAAAAAGTATGTGGTTTCACAGTGTGAAAACCATGTGCCACCCACGGCTTTGCAAAAAGAGGTATAATTTCGCATTTGACAAATTGTTTTATTTTAAAATTCAAAATAACAGATAAAAATAATTAATATTAGTTAAGAATCATTAAAAAAATTAAAAATAACATTAGTTTAGAAATATCTCAAAATAGGCAAATTTAGTTTAAACATACACCATGGCACACTAATTCACCATTTTACACACTAATATCACTTAATTAAATTTCGGGGCGTTACATGACCGTTCTAAGAAACTATATGGAATGGCCCACAAATATCTGAATGTATAAGTTCTAGGATATCCAAAGTCCTATTGGCTTCAAATCTCCTTTTATTGGTTTGTTTGCCCTTTATACAGTCAACACAAACATCAAAATCTATAAAATCTAAGGGGATCTAGAATTTCGTTTGACGCAAGTCTTATTATTCTCCTTCTGGAGATGTGACCTCATATCTTGTGTCATAGCGTAGCTGAATTCTCATTAGTTAATTTTCTCTTTATACCTCATGTACTTAGTTGCAGGGATTCATTAAGTGAAGCAATTGTATCAATCAAATAAAGATTATCATAACCTGATAAAGAACTGGAATCAACCAATTTTGAATCATGAGACAAACTAAATCTTCTATTTCCAAATGAACAAGAATAACTAGATTTCTCCAAAGCAAAAATAGAAATCAAATTCCATCTAAAAGACAATACAATAAATGTTTTATCAAGATCCAAATAAAATCTACTCTATAATAATAATCAAAATTTTTCTATTACATCAACTTCAACCTTCTTACCATCACTCATCTAGATGCGTCTTTCACTATCATTTGGCTTTCGACATCCCAGACAACCCTGCATAGACACACTATGTGAGTGGTTGCATTAGAATCTATCCACCAAGTGTGTTTAGGTACCGAAGTTAAATTAACCTTTGAACAAACCAAATTAAGAAACATTCCTTTCTTAGCATGCCAAGCACGATAGTTAGTGCAATGCTTCCTTTTATGTCCTGCAGCTCAATGGAAGAAACAACCTTGCCTTCTGGATCATTCGATCTCTTTTGTTGTTTCTTTTAGGGTGCCGTAACTGTCGCTTCTTTATCCTTCTTTCTTTTCTTCCCTTTGTCCTTGGAAGTATTAGCCAAGTGAGCACTTTTTATCTTTTCTTGCTTCAACCTTTCCTCTTCTTGCACACAATGTGAGATGAGCTCATTAAGAGACCTAATCTCCTTTTGATAGTTATAGCTCACCTTGAAATAACTGAATTATGTGGAAAGCGACATAAGAATTTAGCAAGTCCTCAAAAAGGTCACGCTTAAGTGCTCTCATTTTTGAAGCAAGATGAGACATCTCTATGATATACTCCCTAATATTCTCCTTACCTCTATATCTCATTGAGATGAGGTTTGCAAAAAGTGTACTTGTTTTAGTCTTTTCATTTTTGGCAAATCTCTTCTTAATATCCTCTAGAAACTCTTTGGTTGTCTTTATCTTTTTCGATATAGTGCCCCTGAATACTTATGGAATGGCCTTCTTCACGATCTTCATACAAATACGATTTGACTTCTCCTACCTTTTCATGTCCCTCTTTTCATCAGTTGAACTCTTATCTGTAAGAGATACAAGAGAAGGAACCCTTAACACAATGTCGAGATCTATGACTTCGAGAACTATAAGGAGATTCTTTTGCTATGATTTGAAGTTACTACTATGCAACAAAGGAATAGAATTGATGTTGGCAGTAATATTTAAGGTAGAACTAGTAGCTAAAACAAAGAACAAAACAAACAAAAACAAGCTCACATAAGATCCAAACTAACAATAATAAATCCAAATAAAGTTAATCCTTTCTCAACATATCAGACACTCCATTAATATTTAGTCTTTGGATAGAAATATTAACTTGTAAGTGATATCTTGCTATAGTAATCAAGCACTAACAATAAGAACATGTCAATAATAAATCTTCTTTTGGTCCAATCTATTGTTTACATGTGAAACAGAATAATCATCACGTGTTTATTACCATAGTTGCACATGCAATTCTGTCAAATATTGGCCTTCATTTAGGCTGGTTAGCATTCATATAAGTTGTATAGACACATCCGCTTATATTTCAAAACAAATTAATTTCCACAAGAGATGCCACTTTTGTTACATGTTGCTTCAATTAATTCATTTCAAAATATATATTAAATACCAATATTTGAATTTAAAATTGCTCTAAAAATGACCGATATTAAAAATAAAAAAATAAACAATTTTGGACAAAATTCAACTAGTCAAAGTCAATAGTCAAAGTCAAACTGATCAAAGTCAACCGACCAACTTGACTGGTCAACCTTGATAGGGTCGGGGTTGGACCAGGTCAAGTGGACCCAATCTAGATCCTAACCCAACCCCACTTTACTTCCTCTTTTTTTTTGGGTCATCTAGGGGTTTAACCCTTGGGTCCTTTACTGGTCATAAGCCCAATCGGGCCCATGTAGTCCTTTTTTCTTCCTACAATGGGCTTAGCCCGTAGCTCATCTCAATTTTCCTCTCACGGGCCCAATTGGGCCTGTGTATTTTTTTATTAGTTCAGGGCCAAAGCCTAGAACCCCTGAAAACGCACTTTTCCTTCTTCTTGGCAGCTTGAAATCTTTTTTTTTTTCCTTTCTACAGCAGCTATGTGCTGAACGAATCGAAAGAATAAAAATAAAAGAAGAATCTATAGGCATCATTGCCTGACAACCACTTGGAAAGCCAAAATACATACATATATATATATATTACAATGACTTTTTTTTTCCTTTGGCAGCCTTGCTGCCTTACATAACAATTAAAAAAAATAAAAGTTTCTTGAATCCATAAAAAAAATTCGTTGTAATATATATATACACACACACACACAAATATACAAAATCGAATCCAATATGTATATACATGTATTCTGAATTCAAACAAAACATACTTTCAAAATATATATATTATGAACACAATAATGCATTCCCTGAATAATTGAACCAAAAAATCTTCAATTTTTTCCTCAAATTTAACAATTTAGAAAACTATAGATAGCTAAATTTGAGAATTCTTACAAGATTCACATCTAGAAATTTATTGATTCTTAATGATTTAACATGAAAAGGATCTAGATACCACTTGTTGAACAAAATTGTGATGGAAACCATCATCACCCAAGATCATTCATGTTAAATCACCGAGATAGTTAATAAGATGCGGAAGCTAACCTGAATCTGTAGATGTGATGTGATCTTTGAGTCTGTAGGTTGATACTCTTCCAAGTCTGGTTGTAAGTCCTCATTCAAAGTATGCCTTTGTAAGCTTTCTGTAAATGGGTGACAGAAAAATAACGTACGTACTGACTTGGAGACCACAACCCTTTTATATAACTACTAACCCTATCAATTATTCTTAATTACCAATTTAGTCCACCATAAAATCGATAATTATATTTTAGTTTCTACATATATTAGGCCCATTCTTGATAATGCATTAAAAGCCCAAAACCTAAACTGATCACTTTTAATTGGGCTAACCTTATTGATAACTTTTAATACACATTTATTTAATATAGTAAAAATTACATAATCTGTCCATTTTTAAGGAGTAAATTAATATCAGTCTTTGTTATTCAAATATCACTTATATGTCCTTTTTTAAAAATTTTATATATTCAGAACCCTAACATACCCTTTAACTAAATATTATCATGTATTTAAATTTTTATAACAAATTTTCATTTTTTTGAATAGTTAAATTAGGGAAAAAATATATGCATACATTTCTTATTTTAACGTATTCCATCGATGCATTATCATTATCACTTAAAGTTTAAAAAAATTGAAATAAATGTCATTGAGTATTGTTATCATTACGTATTATTAACTTAATGATATAACAATTATATAACCTATAAGGTACACAAAAAGACTTAATAAATACTATATCATTAATTTAATTACATACCACAAAAAAATAAAAACTATCATTCACTTGAAGTCGTAAAAAATGAATGTAATTGCATTTCATTATCATTATGTGTCATTAACTTAATGATATATCAATTATATAACTAATAAGACACATAAAAAGACTTAATAATACTATGTCATTAATTTAATTACAACATCCTAATTTCAATTTGTCAATAAAACTATATCATCAATTTAATTACAACACCCTAATTTCAATTTGTCAGTAAATCCAACTTGTAGATAAAAAAATTTCATCTTTTGAGGAAATTTTAAAATTGTTATTTTAGATGCCAATTTAAATTTAAGCAACAAACACCCTAATTTCAAGAATTTTTTAAATATAATGATATCATAATCCGTTTGAAATCTTAAATACATATATTATAGTTATTCTAAAGAAATCAATTAAAACTAACAATATCATTATTATGGTCATTAATGTCTTTATATATATGCATTGAGATATATAAAGAATATTCATGATTTGCAGACATATTTTAATTGTACAAATAAAAAGAGCCACATGTCTCATTAACGCTCTAATATATTAGCCGATATATATTAGATTTATTCCAACACTGTTGACTTTCATTACTAAACAACCTACACAACATGTTTGAGACCTGATTATAGGATGTTTGTCACATTGATTTGAATCAAAACTTTCAGTTCAAATATTGTAGCATGCGAGAATTGAACAGTGTAGTTATTTTTTCTTTACACTGAAGCATATGAGAGCTTTATACTGTTTTTGATTCAAACTAACTGTTTTAAAGTAATGTTCCAAACACCTTATAAATTGGTATTTATTCTTATATTTTTAATTGATCATACAATGTCATTGACTAGTGTGTTAACCTACAACACTTGTATAGATTAAATCTCATGACAACAATGATTTGTCAAGAGCTTATTGTTTGAATTAGATATGAAAAGTAACGGAATGAATAGATCATTGACAAACAAAAATTTTCTGAAAAATTTATTCGTTGGGAATAGCTATATAATTTTAATTAATAGTAGAAAGCTTTAAGAATTTTTACAAACCTTTTGAAGACTAGCAGAGTATCCTAGCTTTCTTCTTTGACACCACGATCTCCCAAGCCAGGCCTTTACACCAATGGAAAGACAAGTGGGCATCAAATTGCAAGAATGAATTAACCTTACACTTTTCTAAATCTGTTATGTACTTAACACATAAGACAACAGACCTTTTTTTTTTCAAAGAAGAACTTTCAGTTTTTCTCTCTAAGTATTTTGTAAAAGTTATGTGAAAAAGATTAATTCAGATAACTGTTATTTTTATCCTTTTTATATCTGAGTAGTTAGTCATTCTTAATTAATTTTATTTTATTTTATTTTATTTTATTTGAATTTGAATCACTAACGTGATTTTATAATTAATATATATACAGATATATATATATATATACTCACTTTCGTAAACAAAAAAGTTAATGAAGTTTTCTTAAAAGATATTATATATACAATATGTGCATATATATATATATAAAAGATATACGAAACATAAAAAATAAGTTAACAAAATTATTTTGTTAAAAAGATTTCGTCTATAGATATATATATAATTAAAATCTTATATATATATATAGATTTGGTTCAAAAACCAAAACAGTCATAAATCTTATCTATAATAGATTTGGTTCAAAACCAAGTCAGAGTATGAGAACATATCATATATATATATATATATATAAAATCTTTCAAAACAGATAATGTACTTGAAAATAATATATATTAAATTCAAAACTAAATCATGTTTATCATGAATAGATTTTAAATGAATTAATAGCTTAATTTTGTGCCCATGTTAGAAAAGACAAAATGTGGCTCTACCATACATGTGTCACACAAAATTTAAAAAACATATTTAAATAATCTCATTATTTAAATATTATCAATTAATTAATTTAAAACATATTTAATTAATCTCATTAATTAAATATAATCAATCAATTAATTTAATTATTACTCAGTTAAATGTAACAACATTTATTACATTACATTATGTGTCACAAAAAACATTTTTCTGTATCACATTAATATTTTAAGTGTGAAATAATTAATTCAGAATTGAATAATTCTAAATTAAATATGTATAATTTATTTTATATATAAAATCCAATATAGTGTTATAGAGGTGGCACTGGGAATCTATGGACCTATAACCAAAGCTCCAATAAATTTTGACAATTAATTAAACTCTTTAATTAATGTGCTGAATTTATTAGTTTCAGTGTTACTTTACTAAAAACCTGAAACTAAACTCTTGAGATTATAGTGAAAATTACTCAAAGAAAATTAGTAAGTAATCCATTGATATAATCATTACATATAAGTCAATCCTCCCTAAATAGTTCATAATAAGAGCTAAGTTCAATTTCCATTTACCTCTCTTATTATTTCTTTATCCTTGAGTTTCAATAATTCTTTAATAAACAGTTAATTCATAATCTTATTATAAACAAACGCAATATTGTTTAAACCTAGAATTATCACTCAAGAGAACTATTTTTTTAACTTCCATAAAGAAGGAATGGATTCCATATTTTTATAATATTATTCCCAGCCATTTATTACATTATGTTTTCAAGATGCTAAATTATGATCTGTGTTTAGACAAATCTTACCATGCAAGTCAAAAAACATAATATCATAATAGGATTCTAATACATACTTAAGATTAAGACTGTCAAATATATAATCATCATGTGATAAATTTGAATACTCTATTTGTCTGATTATTAGAGATTCATAATTTATCTGGTCCACTCCTATGTAACGGATGACAAATTAGAGTTCCAATGTCTCTACATTAATAGCTTAGATAAGACTATTTGATTTTAAATGAGATTAGAACATACTTGCAATATTTAATTAAAGATCCTAAACTTTAATGAATTATTACGGACTATATAGATTATTATCTATAAATTTTATCCCTAAGTGTACAACACTTATATGCTAAATTTATAGTCACATAAATAATCATGGAATTTTCTTGATGTTTAAAAAAGTATTTATAATATTTATAAGTAGCCATAATAATTATAAATGTTAGTTATTTATTTATTAACAATATGTTCAATGTCAATGCTTATAGAACACTAATCCCAACAATCTCCTACTTGCCCTAAAGCATGTGAGACATGTATATTGGACCTAGGCCTTCCAAATGTCCCTCAAAACTCTTTGTAGGTAAAGTCCTTGTCTGATTGAACAGTAGAAGCAATGTATCTAGTAGGAATCAAATTCTCACCAGAGTATACTAGCATTTATTTTCTTGTTCTCCTAAGATACTTGAGAATGTGTTTAACTGTCACGTAAAGATCTAATCCTGGATTGAAATTTTGCATCGAATATTTGATAAGTACCTTATTGATGTATGCTACTTGAGACAGTGCCAATAGTTTGTTCTTGCGATCTGTTATCAATTAAATTTCAAGAACATAACTTGCCTTGCCAAATCTTTCATTTAGAATTTGTTGGCGAGCCATTTCTTTACATTAGATTATATCCCTACATTATTCTCAATGAGTAGGATTTTATCTACATAAAGAACTAAGAAGACCACCTTCTTATCTTTGATGTACTTGTACACACAAGGTTCATTAATGTTTTGATCAAAACCATAAGACTTGATTGCCTCATCAAATCTTAAGTTCCAAGATTTGAAAGCTTGCTTAAGTCCATAGATGGACCTTTGCAACTTGCAAACTTTTTACTTTTGACCTTTGACCACAAACTCTTCTGGTTGCACCATATAGATGCTTTCCTCAAGATAGCCATTCAAAAAGGCAATCTTGACATCAAGTTGCCATATCTCGTAATCAAGACATGTAACAATGGATAAAAGAATCCAAATGGATTTAAGCATAGCTACGGGCGAGAAAGTTTCTTCATATTCAACTCCCTCCTTTTGGGTATGACCCTTTGCCGCAAGCCTACCTTTGAAAGTCTCAACTTTCCTATCCATTCCTCTTTGCTTCTTGTTGATCCATTTTCACCCTATAGGTTTTATCCCTTCAAGTAGGTCTATAAGTTCCCAGATTGAATTTGAGTATATGGATTACATTTCAAGGTTCATAGCCTCCAGCCATTTTTCCTTATTAGAATCTTGTAACGCCTCGAAATTTATTTAATGTTAATGTAATGTAAATAGTGGATTAATGTGTCATAATTAACGCTTTAACTTTAATTAGATTATTTGGTTGGAATTTGAAATTTTTGGTTGTTTTGTTAAATTGACGTGTTCAAAAGATTTCTTATTGTTTTAAAATGATGTTTTGAGTTTTAAAACACAACAATTTATAAAATGTTAAAAATACTCCGTTTTACAAAACCGTGGGCGGCACATGGTTTTCGCACAGTAAAACCGCCCACCGATTTTCTCTATTTATTTCATTCCTCTCTCTCTCCTCTCATTCTCTCCCGGTTTCACTCTCTCTCTCTTCTCTCATCTCTCTCGGCAGCCCCTCTCTCTCTCAATTCTCTCTCAAATTTTGAAACCACATTCGAATCCAAGCTTCGGGTTAGCGAGGAGGAAGCTCGGGGACGTGATTCGGCAACCGAGAACGCGGATTGAAGCTTCGATTCGAGGTTAGATTCGAAATTTCTAAACTTTTTACAAAATTTTCAATTTTGTGTGTTTTTGAAATCTAAGTTTGTTTAAGCTTAGAAAACCTTGGATTTGTGTTAAATGAACTTAGAACAACTAGAATCTATGCTTAGATTGAAGAAAAACGGATTGGATTCAAGATTTTTCATTTTTCCTCTCATTTTCTCATTTTTGGATTTTTGAGGATTTCGAGTTCAAATCTTGTTTAAATGAGTCCAAACATGTTTTAGAATGTTTTTCTATCAACTATGATTATTTTTCATGCCTGGGATTTGAGAAAAACAAGTTGGAATCTGGATTTGGATTTTGGGGATCGAGAAACCCGTGGCTGGGATTTCTGGATTTTCCCTGTTCGGCAGGCCAGAGTGATGATCGGCAGGCTGGTGTTCTTCCGACCGGCAGGCTGAATCTGGGGAAATGTTCGGCAGGCCGAACCTTGCTTCCGGTAGGCCGAACTGTGCAGTTCGGCAGGCCGAAGCAGGGCGTCCGGCAGGCCGACTGAGGCATGGAAATTTTTGTGATTTTTACCCGTTTTCATTGTTTTGAACCCTGATTTAAACCCCAACCTTATAGGATGATTTTAAATGTACAAATGGCACACTAGGACATCATGAAATGATTTAGTAACATAGAATGTCTCAAACTAGATATTAATCGACTTAGTTTGTATCTAGGATCGTTCGTGGTTTCGTGGAGCTAACGTATAGCGGACCGGGATTACGGTGTGGGGCACCGGCACGAGTATTGAGGTAGGACTTCTATCCTATTTCTTTGGTAGCCTGGTTTTGAAATGATTTGGCTTTGAAAATGACTTCTATCAAAATGTTTTCAACGGTTGTTTGAAAATGGTTTTATCAGTTATATTTAATATACCGTGATATGAAATGAATTTCATAATAAATGTAATTGACAACACTCGGTAATTGGGTTTTGAATGATAATGATAATAAACACATGGGCATGATGCCATATCAGAGATCGGGTCGTGTAGCGATCGACCTTGGGGGCAGGTCCCGAAACCCAGCTGGGCCACTACGGTGGTGATATCATGGTTTGCCTAGGTAAAAGTAAATTGGTGTTTTGATTTGACGAGTGGACTGTTCTGTGACAGAACGGTTCTACTCAAATTATTTATTTATTATTTATTTAAGTTTCCTTTGAATAACTTCTAATGATGCTATGTTTCTTTGCATTAAACTATTTTATAAAACATAGTCCTACTGAGCCTTTCGCTCACGTTTTATTGTTTTAAATTTTCCCCCCCTCTAGGTGGTTTCCCATTTAGGTTTGGAGAAGATTCTTCGGACCGAACTCAGGAGCAATATGAGAGTTTATTTATATTTTGTATTATTTAATCAAGGCATGTAAGACTTAACTTTATTTGTACTTGGACTGTAATTGTATTTGTGATATTGTCAGAACCATGTGTGTGCACAAGTTGTGGGTTGTGGAACCCATATTCGCGGTTTTTATTTAATTTTTTTAATTACCTACTTAATATTTATAAATTCTTTTATAAAATGTGGTGGAAAATCTTCTTAATTTTTATTTAGTTTGATTCTCAAACGCTCGATTTTTAATTAAATCCTCTTTTAATTAATCTAAATATTCCACCACGTCACCTCCCGTACTTCGGGGCGTGACAGAATGGTATCAGAGCTCAAGGTTATGAACCTTGGGAATTGTGCACACATAGGTTTGACAATGAAATACCTCTGACAGTCCAAATTTTGTTTTCAGAAGTGAGAGAATGGCACCTAGACGTCGTTCGACTGCTGACGCCGAGTTCAGAAATGATGAGAGCATGATGAGGTCTATGTTTGCGGCTTTCCGGCAGATGGCAGCCAGGGCTAGACCGGAAGACTCCAGTGTTGGTAGTCGGCATGCGTTCTTTAAGGAATTCTAGCGGGCGTCTATTCCGACTTTTGATGGCAATGGGGATCCGCAGTTAGCAGAGTATTGGTTGGATTCGATCTTGAAGCATCTGGATACTCTTGGTGTGCCTGAGGAGTATCGTGTGGAATTCGCGGCGTATAAGCTCGAGGGTGGCGCCAACACCTGGTGGAAACAAACTAAGCGTCTAGAGCGCGGTGGCGATATCGGTTGGGACAAGTTTGAGGAGCTGTTCTATGATCGGTATTTTTCGCAGGGGTATAGAGATCAGAAGGCAGCTGAGTTTTATAGATTGCAGCAGGGTGATCTTTCAGTTCGGGAGTATGAGGCAAAATTTAACGAGTTGGCTAGGTTTGCTCCATCAGCGGTGGCATCGGAGCGTGAGAAATGTATTAAGTTTCATGAAGGACTCAAGGCTCCTATTCGGCGGCAGTTGGTTGCTCTACAGCTTAGGAGTTTCAGAGAGCTTGTGTCGTCGGCGATCTCCGTGGAGAATGATTATGTGCAGTATTGTGAGGACCGAGCCAAGGCTTCAGGAGGACCGCAGAGGAGTGGCAGGAAGAGCACCAGTAGTCGTCCAGCTCCGGGGAAAGGCAAGCAAGGCGGTGCGACCAGTGGCAGCAGCAGTTCGTCTGGCAGCGGGCGCAGTAACCCCTACAGCTTTCATTGTCATTTCTGTCAGCAGCCCGGACACATCAAGAGAAATTGCCCGATCAGGAGTGCTCGTCTTGGATCTCAGACCGGGGAGGATGCCAGTCGTTTGTCTCAGCCTTAGCCTCAGACCCTACCTCCACCTCCACAGTACCCGCAGTTGCAGTATCCGCAGTTCTCTCCTCAGCAATACTCATATCCGGCACGGGGGCAGCAGTCGTAGTATTTTCAGCGCAGTGTTCCTCAGTATAGAGCTCCGAGTACAGGTGGTGTGCAGTCGTCTCCATCTCAGCAGCATCGGCCGAGTAATCCAGGACCCAATAATGTCGGTAGAGGAAAAGGAAAAGCGCCAGTACAGGTTCATGCAATGGCATCTGGAGGGTCAGATTCTCAGACTGGTAACGCAGTTGTCGATGGTATGGTTTTGGTTTCTAGATCTTTAGGTCGCGTTTTATTTGATACCGGTGCCTCTCATTCTCTCATTTCGAGTTCTTTTGTACATGCCTTGGGATTAGAGGTAGAAGAGTTTAATGAACCCCTAGTCATAACTTCTCCCTTGGGGCGGGTGTGTGTAAATTGTATATGTAAATCATGTAAAATAAAGATTGGGGATGAGATTTTGAAAAGTGATTTGATTATACTCCCCATGAGTTCCTATGATGTGATTTTAGGGATGGACTGGTTGTCCAGGCATAGTGCAGTCGTGGACTGCCAACTTAGAAAGGTGACCCTAGTGTCTGATAGGGGGACGGTAATCACTTACCAGGGTGGTGGTGATTGGTTAATGAGTGAGCGTCACATGAAGTCGTGTCTAGGAGGGCGAAGGAATCTAGATTGTTTTGCTTTTCTTACCAATCTAGATCACGAGCCCTATGTTTCGAAAGGTAGTATAGTGATTCCGGTGGTTGATGAGTTCGAGGATGTTTTCCCCGACGAGTTACCAGGATTACCACCGTATCGGGAGATTGAGTTTGGTATCGAGTTGTTTCCAAGGACATCACCGATTTCTATGGCACCTTATCGGATGGCGTCGACAGAAATGAAGGAATTGAGGAAGCAACTTCAGGAGCTTGCTGGTAAGGGGTATATTTGAAACAGCACATCTCTGTGGGGAGCACCAGTTTTGTTTGCTAAGAAGCACGATGGGACTCTCAGGTTATGTGTAGATTATCGGCAGCTGAATCGTGTCACTGTGAAGAACAAGTATCCCTTGCCTAGGATTGATGAGCTATTTGATCAGTTGGGAGGTTCGCGGTACTTCTTGAAGATTGATTTGCGTTCAGGTTATCATCAGCTCAGGATCAAGGAAGAGGATATTTCCAAGACAGCTTTTAGGACTCGGTATGGTCACTTTGTCGTTTGTGGTTATGTCGTTTGGGTTGACGAATGCTCCGGTAGCTTTTATGGATCTGATGAACAGGGTATTTAGGCCGTATCTGGATCAGTTCATGATCGTGTTCATCGATAACATTCTTGTGTATTCTAAGACTTGGGAGGAGCATGAGCAGCATCTTCGGATCGTGCTTCAGACTTTGCGGGAGCACCAGTTGTATGCTAAGAGGGAAAAATGTGAGTTCTGGTTGACTGAGGTCAAATTTTTGGGTCATATCATCTCGGAGCATGGTATCTCAGTGGATCCGTCGAAGATTGAAGCTATATTGGAATGGGAACGACCAAGGAATGTAGCGGAGATCTGCAGCTTCTTAGGTCTTGCTGGATATTACAGGAAATTTGTAAAGGATTTTTCGAAGATTTCAGCTCCGTTGACGAGATTGATCAAGAAAAATGTCAGGTTTGAGTGGGATGAAGATTGTGAGTCTACTTTTCAGGAATTGAAGAATCGGTTGACTTCAGCTCCGGTGTTGGTTATTCCTAGCAGTGACGAGCCGTATGAGGTTTATGCTGATGCTTCAGGGCGTGGACTTGGATGCGTGTTGATGCAGCATAGGCGTGTAGTTGCGTACGGATCGAGACAGCTACGACCTCATGAGCAGAATTATCCTACTCACGATTTAGAGCTTGCAGCGGTGATTTACGCGCTGAAGATTTGGAGATGTTACTTGTATGGAGCGTCGTTTCAGGTCTTCTCCGATCACAAGAGTTTGAGGCATTTGTTCACTCAGAGGGATCTTAATCTGAGGCAGCGTAGATGGGTGGAATACATGGAGGATTACGATTTTGCTTTGCAGTATCATCCCAGGAAAGCTAATGTGGTCGCGGACGCGCTTAGCAGGAAGTCTTCAGGGATTCTCGCTTGTTTGATTTTTGAGGACTAGAGCAGGGATGCGACAGTGAGTGAGTATCGGCTACTGTATCATGAAGATGGTGATCGAGTTTCGTTATATCATGTGGAAGCGACTCCAGCTCTTGTTCGGATGGTGAAGCAAAGTCAGTGGCAGGATCGACATTTGCAGGGGATTTGGTTGCGGATTCAGAACGGGGAGCAGTTCGAGGAATGGAGCGTGCATGCAGATGGATCATTGTACTTTCGGGAGCGTCTTGCAGTTCCAGTTATTACCGAGGTGATGAAAGCCGTTCTAGACGAAGCCCATAGGTCTCAGTTTGCTATTCATCCAGGGAGCACCAAGATGTATCGTGATTTGAAGAGACAATATTGGTGGAGAGGCATGAAGAAAAATGTTCGCGAGTACGTGGCCAAGTGTTCGACGTGTCTTCAGGTGAAAGCTGAGCATCAGAAGCCTGCAGGTCAGCTTCAGCCGCTTCCTATTCCAGGGTGGAAATGGGAGCATGTGACGATAGATTTCCTCACAGGTTTGCCGAGGACGGAGCAGCAGTATGATGCAGTTTGGGTTGTGGTCGACAGGTTGATGAAATCGGCGCATTTCATTCCATTTAGGTCGACGTGTTCGAGGAAGATTCTTGGGGAGCTGTATATGCAGAACATTGTGAGGTTGCATGGAGTTCCTTTGTCCATCACCTCTGATCGAGACACCAGGTTTAATGCTAAGTACTAGAGAGGTTTTCAGGAGGCTTTGGGTATGGATTTGAACTTCCATACGGCGTTTCATCCTCAGACTGATGGGCAGTCTGAGCGGGTTATTCAGGTTCTTGAGGATATGTTGCGTGCTTGTGCGTTGGACTTCGGCGGGAATTGGAAGCAATGTTTGCATTTGAAGGAGTTTGCGTACAACAACAGTTATTAGGCGAGTATCGGTATGGCACCATTTGAAGCGTTGTATGGGCAGCCGTGTTGATCACCTGTGTGTTGGGCCGAGCCGGAAGATAGAGTTATTCTTGGGCCGGATGAGATTCGTGATAGCAACGAGAAAGTCGCGGTGATTCGAGATCGATTGAGGGCAGCTCAGAGTCGGCAGAAGAGCTACGTGGATAGGAGATGTAGACCCTTAGAGTTCGCGGTTGGAGATTTTGTTCTCTTGAGGGTGTCGCCTCGTAAGGGAACTATGCGGTTCGGAGTGAGTGGGAAGCTCGCGCCGAGGTATATTGGGCCGTTCGAGATCACTCAGCGTGTTGGTGTGGTCGCTTATCGGCTTGATCTTTCGCCTGAACTTTCTCATGTGCACGATGTGTTTCATGTGTCGATGCTTAGGAAATGTCCACCTAGGCAGGACAAGATAGTTTCATTTCGCGATGTGCAGGTTCAGGAAGATACGACGTACAAAGAAGTGCTGATTCAGATTATCGACCGGAAAGTGATTAGCTTGCGTCGTCGTGAGATACCGTTGGTGAAAGTCGTGTGGCAGCATCATGGGGTTGATGAAGCCACTTGCGAGTTAGAGTCAAGTATGCGGGAATTGTATCCGCATTTGTTTTGTTTTTGAGGTGAGTTGTAAATTTCGAGGGCGAAATTTCTTTTAGGGGTGGAGAGCTGTAACGCCTCGAAATTTATTTAATGTTAATGTAATGTAAATGGTGGATTAGTGTGCCATAATTAATGTTTTAACTTTAATTGGATTATTTGGTTGGAATTTGAAATTTTTGGTTGTTTTGTTAAATTGATGTGTTCAAAAGATTTCTTATTGTTTTAAAATGATGTTTTGAGTTTTAAAACACAACAATTTGTAAAATGTTAAAAATACTCCGTTTTACAAAACCGTGGGCGGCACATGGTTTTCGCACAGTAAAACCGCCCACCGATTTTCTCTATTTATTTCCTTCCTCTCTCTCTACTCTCATTCTCTCCCGGTTTCACTCTCTCTCTCTTCTCTCATCTCTCTCGGCAGCCCCTCTCTCTCTCAATTCTCTCTCAAATTTTGAAACCACATTCGAATCCAAGCTTCGGGTTAGCAAGGAGGAAGCTCGGGGACGTGATTCGGCAACCGAGAACATGGATTGAAGCTTCGATTCGAGGTTACATTCGAAATTTCTAAACTTTTTACAAAATTTTCAATTTTGTGTGTTTTTGAAATCTAGGTTTGTTTAAGCTTAGAAAACCTTGGATTTGTGTTAAATGAACTTAGAACAACTAGAATCTAAGCTTAGATTGAAGAAAAACAGATTGGATTCAAGATTTTTCATTTTTCCCCTCATTTTCTCATTTTCGGATTTTTGAGGATTTCGAGTTCAAATCTTGTTTAAATGAGTCCAAACATGTTTTAGAATGTTTTTCTATCAACTATGATTGTTTTTCATGCCTGGGATTTGAGAAAAACAGGTTGGAATCTGGATTTGGATTTTGGGGATCGAGAAACCCGTGGCTGGGATTTCTGGATTTTCCCAGTTCGGTAGGCCGAACTGTGTGTTCGGCAGGCCGAAGTGATGATCGGCAGGCCGGTGTTCTTCCGACCGGCAGGCCGAATCTGGGGAAATGTTCGGCAGGCCGAACCTTGCTTCCGGCAGGCCGAACTGTGCAGTTCGGCAGGCCGAAGCAGGGCGTCCGACAGGCCGACCGAGGCATGGAAAATTTTGTGATTTTTACCCGTTTTCACTGTTTTGAACCCTGATTTAAACCCCAACCTTATAGGATGATTTTAAATGTACAAATGGCACACTAGGACATCATGAAATGATTTAGTAACATAGAATGTCTCAAACTAGATATTAATCGACTTAATTTGTATCTAGGATCGTTCGTGGTTCTGTGGAGCTAACGTATAGCAGACCGGGATTACGGTGTGGGGCATCGACACGAGTATTGAGGTAGGACTTCTATCCTATTTCTTTGGTAGCCTGGTTTTGAAATGATTTGGCTTTGAAAATGACTTCTATCAAAATGTTTTCAACGGTTGTTTGAAAATGGTTTTATCGGTTATATTTTAATATACCGTGATATGAAATGAATTTCATAATAAATGTAATTGACAACACTCGGTAATTGGGTTTTGAATGATAATGATAATAAACACATGGGCATGATGCCATATCAGAGATCGGGTCGTGTAGCGATCGAGCTTGGGGGCAGGTCCTGAAACCCAACTGGGCCACTACGGTGGTGTTATCATGGTTTGCCTAGGTAAAAGTAAATTGGTGTTTTGATTTGACGAGTGGACTGTTCTGTGACAGAATGGTTCTACTCAAATTATTTATTTATTATTTATTTAAGTTTCCTTTGAATAACTTCTAATGATGCTATGTTTCTTTGCATTAAACTATTTTATAAAACATAGTCCTACTGAGCCTTTCGCTCACGTTTTATTGTTTTAAATTTTCCCCCCCTCTAGGTGGTTTCCCATTTAGGTTTGGAGAAGATTCTTCGGACCGAACTCAGGAGCAATAGGAGAGTTTATTTATATTTTGTATTATTTAATCAAGGCATGTAAGACTTAACTTTATTTGTACTTGGACTGTAATTGTATTTGTGATATTGTCAGAACCATGTGTGTGCACAAGTTGTGGGTTGTGGAACCCATATTCGCGGTTTTTATTTAATTTTTTTTATTACCTGCTTAATATTTATAACTTCTTTTATAAAATGTGGTAGAAAATCTTCTTAATTTTTATTTAATTTGATTCTCAAACGCTCGATTTTTAATTAAATCCTCTTTTAATTAATCTAATTATTCCACCACGTCACCTCCGGTACTCCGGGGCGTGACAAATCTTCCATTGCATGATGATATATCAATGGATCATCCTCACTATTATCAAAGATAACAACAAGTGCTTCTCCAATTTCCTTGTAGCAAGTAAGTGGTCTCACAACCCTCCCACTACGTCAAAATGGTATGACATCCTGATCTGGATATATAGTCTCTTCATTTTATCCTTCGACAACGATTTTCAGTTGTGATCTGATTTGATCAGAAAGTAACTCTTCAAGTGCAACTTTGCTATGAGGTTTATAGTTTGTCATATAATTATTCTCAAGAAAAGTGGCATTTGTCGACACAAATACCTTCTTTTCTTGTGGACTATAAAACAAACCTCCCTAGTTTCCTTTGGATATCTTACAAACAAGCATACTTTAGAATGTGGTTCCAACTTCCTAGTATTTCCTTTCAACACATGTGCTAGACACCTCCATATATGGATATGTTGCATACTAGGTTTGTGACCATTCCAGAACTCTAAAGGTGTTTTTAGAATAGACTTAGATGGAACTATGTTTAGAAGATATACTACAGTTTGTAGCACATATCCCCAAAATGAAGTGGGTAACGATGAGTAACTAATCATAAATCTCACCATATCAAGCAATGTCCAATTTCTTCTCTTTGTAACACCATTCTGTTGTGGTGTTCTAGTTGCAGTGAGTTGTGATCGAATACCATGTTCTATTAAATAGTCCTCGAACTTAGTATCAAGGTATTCTTCTCCTCGATCAAATCGAAGAGTCTTCACCAACCTTCCTAATTGCTTTTCAGCTTTTGCTTGAAATTCTTTGAACTTTCCAAAAGTTTTAGATTTCCTTTGCATTAGGTACATGTATCCATACCTCGAATAATTGTCAATAAATGTGACAAAATATTCGTAGCCACCATGTGCTTGTACATTCAATGGACCGTAAACATCCGAATGTATTAGCTTAAGTGGTTCTTTGGCCCCTTCACTTTTTGTAGAAAAAGGCCTTTTAGCCATTTTATCTTCAAGACAAGATTCACAAACTGGTAGAGAACTAAGTTTTAGTTCTCTTAAAGGACCATCCTTTACTAGTCTATTAATTTTGTCAAAGTTAACATGACCTAATCTAAGGTGCCATAGGTATGTTTCATCATCAGAAGAAATCTTTTGCTTCTTGGGTTTTGGTTGTTCAAGTTTGAACATTTCAGTATTGAGTAGTGATTTTTTGTTGGGCCTTAAAGTGTAAAGCCCATTTTCTAGATATGTAGAACAAATATCCAAACCATTTTTAGAAATATTAGCATAATTGTTATTAAAAGAAAAATTAAACATTTGTTTAAACAATCTAGAAATAGAAATCAAATTTCTATGAAAACTAAGAATGTAATAAACATTATCTAACATTAAAAACTTATTTCTAAAATAAAGTTTAACGACTCCCACTGCTCTTGATGAAACAACCCCTTCCGTTCCCACTTTCATTGTTTGCTCCTCATTAGCAAGCTCTTTTGAAGAACAAAGCATCTACAAAGAAGAACAAAGATGGTTAGTTGCCCCTGAATCAATTATTCAAGGTAAAGTATCATTTTCAACTAAACAAGCTTCAAAAACTAGTAAATCTGATTTATTGTTGTTCTTCTTTTCTTTGAGCTCTTGAAGATACTTCTTGTAGTTTCTCTTCTAGTGCCCAACTATGCCACAATGGAAACATTTTCCTTTGGGCTTCTTTTGCTTTGAGCTCCTTTTGTTGTTGCTTTTGTTCTTCTTAGGTTGCCCTTCATTCTTAGACTTACCACTTCCTTCAATTCTCTTACTCTTCCTATTCTTTCGAGCAGAAGATGAGGGTTGAGTTTCTACAACATTTGCCTTAGCTTCTTTAGTCTTTTCTTTCTAAATAGACTCGAAGGTTTGTAGCTTGTTAAGCAACTTAGTCATGTTATATTTCATCTTGCTCATGAAATACTTGCTCTTGAACTGAAGGAATGTAGGGAAGAGGGTTTCTAAAATCATTCCCACCTAAGTGGCTTCATCTATCACCGCCCCGTTGACCTCAACCTCATGAAGATAGTTAACCATGTTGAGAACATGTACTCTGACCGAGACCCCTACCTTCATTTTGGCATTCATCATAGCCTTAACAGCTTCATGGCGTGCCTTTTCAAAAGGTTTTCCAAACATGTCTTACAGAGACTACATTATCTCATAAGCAATCTCCATGCTTTCATGCTTCATCCTAAGCACGTTAGACATACCAGCCAAAAGGAAGCAACAGGCCTTGTCGTTTGCCTTGATCCAATGATCATATACTTCTTGTACATTACGAGAGGCATTGGCAGCAGGCGGTGGAGGACATTCCTCTATCAGGGCAAACTTATAATTCTCGCAAATTAGTACCATATTCAAGTTAATCTTCCAATTGAAAAAATTATCTCCGGTTAATTTTTCATTTAAGAGAATAGTGATGATTGGATTAGACATTGTTACTATAATAAATAAATAAAATGACATAAATTAAATGCTTGCATAAACATCATAAATATATGTTTTAGAATAGTAAATGTGATGCATGATGCATATGGGAAAACACAAAAAATATTTTATTGATTCCATGATTATTCAATTTTAATAAATAAAATGCCATCATAGGGTAGGTCAAATTATTTTTGAATTGAATTGAGACATTCTCAAGGAATAAATATATACAAAATATCTCATATTTTCTATAATTATTAATAACTGTTTATTTTGGTCAAGATATAATTAACAAATTAATTATATCTTTATGAGTGTAACCCATATTTTAAATTTTAACAACTTAACTCAAAATTGCCGCCGTAGGGTAGATCAAGTTTGAAATACATTATAAAATCCTATCTCTTGGAAGCAACCTTGTTGTTGATTTAAATGGACACCCTCCATAAGGAGGACAAAATCAAAGCATTGCAAGGGGCCACCTAAATCTCACAGTATTCTGCTAATAGTGGAGACCGCAGGTTATATTGTCATATTACCTTCTTCCACTTATTATTTTAAAAAGATATGTTTTATCTTATAAAACATCCTATGTTTCATAATTTTAGTAAATAAAAACAATTTTTAATTACTAGGTTATATTTTGTGTTAATAGAATCCCATCCTATTTACACTTAAATAAATTACCAATTTTTTAAAAAATCTAAATTTATTATGAATTATCTAAGCTACCCAATATTAAATAATTTAAAATTAGATAACTTAGAATTAATGTGAATTTTACTAAGTTTTAGCTATTAAAACTAAAATCACATTATTTGGTTGATTAATAAAATAAATTAAAATTCTATAAAACCAACCCAATTAATTTAATCTCATTAAATTAATTCTAACACGTATTAAATCATTTATAAACAACTTTATAAAAAAATGAAATAATATGGAAGTATATGCATGTCATGTTACAATAACTATAAGTAAGCACTTTCCTAGCTGACATGTTTTAATGCATAAACATGTTATCACAATATCATAAAATAATAGCATGAATAATGGATTTTTGACCAGGTCCTTTTAGCTGACATGTTTTAATGCATAAACATGTTATCATAATATCATAAAATAATAGCATGAATAATGGATTTTTGACCAGGTTCTTTTAGATAATTAAATTACAACCTATAAAGAATAAGATAAAAAATTACAAGGTAATTATACATAGTTCCCTGCTCCATTGAAGAAACTTCTTCATTCAGGCTGCTTTTTTACGGTTGCTATATGTAAGCCTGTTGTTGCATGTAATGGAGACTCATTTATATGCAGATGAACTTTTTCAACTCTTGATATGTATGCAAACCCTTGCAATTCATTGATATGTAATTGAACTTTTTCAACTTATT
Organism: Artocarpus heterophyllus; assembly: GCA_025403435.1. Taxonomy (NCBI): domain Eukaryota; kingdom Viridiplantae; phylum Streptophyta; class Magnoliopsida; order Rosales; family Moraceae; genus Artocarpus; species Artocarpus heterophyllus. Next base: position 35,092,592 of record CM046348.1, on the reverse strand, counting down.
AATATGTACATGAACTGCAAGTTATGTTGCAAGAAATTCCCTTTTTTTTCAATAAAATGTACATCACATGCATTAAATGCAAAGTGGATGCACATTAAATTCTCTAAACTCCATAATGGCAAGCCTCCTCTTTTTTTTTTTTTTTAAGTTACCCACGTGCATGCATATGGTAACTAATGGAAAGTTAAACTTTTAGGAAGCCCACGTGAACACTCATTGTAATTCACATGGTGACTAATTGTAGAGAAAAATAATAAATTACAAAATGCCTATGTTCTTTATGGCTTACACAAATTTGATCTAATCAATATGAAAATAAAAATACTAATCTAAAAGGATCACATAATTAATGACCAAAAATCCATTCATGAAAATTAACCATTCATCATATGAACAAAAATTGCAGTAATGTAAAGTGCCCACAAACATGCACCAAGAACATGACATTATTAAAATAAAATTATGTTAACTAAAATTATATATGCTATAACCCGCTTTGATACTATTTGTTTGAATTAAATATGAAATGCAGTGAAAGGAATAAATCATTGACAAACAAAAATTTTCTAAAAACTTTGTTAATTGGGAATAGCTATATAATTTTAATTAATAGTAGAAAGCTTTAAGAATTTTTACAAACCTTTTAAAGAGTATTAGGGTATCCTAGCTTTCCTCTTTGATACCCCGATCTTCCAAGCTAGGCCTCCACACCAAATGGAAAGACAAGTGGGTATCAAACTGCAAGAATAAATTAACCTCACACTTTCTGGATCTGCTATGTACTCAACACATGAGATAACAGACCTTTTTTTTTAGAGAAGAACTCTCAGTTTTTCTTCCTGAGTATTTTACAAAAGTTATGTGAAAAAAATTGATTGAGATAATTGTTATCTTTATCCTTTTTATATCTGAGTAGTTAGTTATTCTTAATTAATTTTATTTTATTTTTTTCGAATTTGAATCACTAACGTGATTTTATAATTAATATATATAAGTATATATATTTTCGTCAACGAAGTTTTTTTAAAAGATTATATATATATATATATATATGCATAAAAGATATACGAAACATAAGAAATAAGTTAACAAAATTTTTTATTAAAAAGATTTCGTCTATAGATATAATTTAATTAAAATCTTATATATATATATATATATATATAGATTTAGTTTAAAAACCAAAATAGTCACAAATCTTATATATAATAGATTTGATTCAAAAACCAAAATAGTCATGAATCTTATCTATAATAGATTTGGTTCAAAACCAAATCAGAGTTTGAGAACGTATCATATATATATATATATATATCATATATTTATATATTCATTCAAAATAGATAATGTATTGGAAAATAATATATTTTTAAATTCAAAACTAAATCATGTTTATTAAGAATAGATTTCAAATTAATTAATAATTTAATTTTGTGCCCATGTTAGAAAAGACAAAATATGGTTCCACTACACATGTGTCACACAAAATTAAAAAACATATTTAAATAATCTCATCATTCAAATATTATCAATTAATTAATTTAAAACATATTTAATTAATCTTATTGATTAAATATAATCAATTAATTAATTTAACTATTGCTTAGTTAAATGTGATAATATTTATCACATTACATTATGTGTCACAAAAAATATTTTTCTGTGTCACATTAATATTTTAAGTGTGAAATAATTAATTTAGAATTCAATAATTTCAAATTAAACATGTATAATTCATTCTATGCATAAAATTTAATACAGTGTTATAGAAGTAGCATTGGGGACTTATGGACCTAGAACCTAAGCTCCAATAAATTTTGACAATTAATTAAACTCTTTAATTAATATGCCAAATTTATTAGTTTCAGTGTTACTCCACTAAAAACCTGAAACTGAACTCTTAAGATTATAGTGAGAATTACTCAACAAAAATTAGCTAATAGTCCATTGATATAATCATTATATATAAGTCAATCCTCCATAAATAGTTCATAACAAGAGCTAGGTTCAATTTTCGTTTACCTCTTTTATTATTTCTTTATCATTTAGTTCTAATAATTCTCTAATGAACAGTTAATTCATAATCATATTATGAACGAGCGCTCTACTGTTTAAACCTCGAATTATCACTCAAGAGAACTATTTTTGTAACTTTCGTAAAGAAGGAATGGATTTCATATCTGTATATTATTATTCTCAGCCATTTATTACATTATGTTTCTAAGATGCTAAGTTATCTCATGTGTTTAGACAAATCATACCACGTAAGACAAAAAAACATAATGTCATAAATAAGAGTCTAATAAATACTCAGAATTAAGACTATCAAATATATGATCATCATAGTGATAAACTTGAATACTCTATTTGTAACTGATGATTATTAAAGATTCATAATTTATTTGGTCCATTCCTATATAATCTCATTATATAAAGTATCTCCAATTCAATGTCTCTACATTAATAGCCCAAATAAGACTATTTTATTTTAAATGAGATTAAACCGTACTTGTAATATTTATCAAAGATCCCAAACTTTAATTAATTATCATGGCTATGTAGATTATTATATATAAATTTTATCCCTAAGTATATAACACTTATATGCTAAATTTATGGCCATATAAATAATCATGAAATTTTCTTAATGTTTAAAAAAGTATTCATAATACATATAAACAACCATAATAATTATAAATATAAATGTCACTTTATTTATTTATTAACAATATGTACAATGTCAATGTTTATGGGGTACCAATCCCAACACTTAATGACTAAGACGACATAACCTTTCATTAAAAAAAACTAAAGCTAAATAACTTTTTAATGGGAAAAAAAAACAGCATGCCGGATATATTTTGTTAGATTCTATTAATTTTGTATAATTTTTGCAAGGATAAAATTTGAAAAACAATAAAAATAAATTAAAGGGCAAATGAATCTAAGGATCAATGGTCAAGGAATGGAAGGTTAAATTGGGAAGAAAACAGAAGGGACAAGTCAAAAATGAGGACATATCCATCATTTCACATTTATAACCTGACGTTACAAACTTGTTACGATGGAAACTTTTAATACGAAAAAAAGCACCAAGCTAGTTCCAACGGCAACTTTTGTTGTGCTTAAAGTATGAGGCCCAATATCTAAAACCAAACTGGAAACAGAAGACCTCTTTGGAGAAATTACAAAAAACAGTTTCGAAAAAATCACAGGCGGAAGAGAATCAATTAAGGTTGTCTTGTCGAAATGAACTTTGGCAGTGCAAAAGTTTGGAGCATTTGGAGCGAATGATGTCTAAGGAACTTCTCTGCAAGTACCCAGACAACCCGGCTTTCGATTTCGACTATTCTCAGAGCTCAATGTGGTCTCCTTTGGTTCATCGAGCTTATATTCCATTGATTTCGAGTTCGATTTCGATTTCGCAACTCTGAGGAAGAAGCTCAATTATGACATATTGGGTGATGAAAGTCGTAGCATCAACAAAACCACTAGTTTCAACATGAAGAACGAGAAGAAGAGAACCAGATGTTATTTATTATTATTTATTTGGTTTTTTAAATGGTAATAAATAAATAAAAATAAATAAATTTAATTAGTGCAATATATGTATTTTTCTAACGGTTATCAACCAAAAGTTATCTCTGAACTGATATAAAGTTTCAGAAAGAAGGCCTTATTTTAGAGATACCTCTTGATGGTAACACACCCTGACGGTGGGTGTCTATAAATATCACGTAAGAGAGGATTCCTAAGCCTGTGCAGTTTATTTCAGAAATATACCATCATTAAAATTGCAGAAGGTATAAAAGAGCCTATTCTTTCATAAGTTTTATTTTCTTTAGGAATTCTTGTAGAGAAACTCTCCATTCATTATACAGAATATCAATGGTTGGAGGTTAGTTTTTCGTTCTTTACATTTTCGCATTTAGATGATTTTCATGTAATTTTGTTTATGCATATATGAAAATCACAACTCTGTTTATATGTAAATTTCTTACATTTGGTATCAAGAGTGTGGTTTTTTTTCTCTGCCTTGATATATTTTAATGGAGTTTTTCAAAATACCCAAAACTTTGTTGAATTTGAAATCATTTCTTGATTTTTTTTAATGAAAACCAATGTTAAAAATCATTAAAATTTTGATTTTCTAACATTTTTGGGTTTTTAAAATGTCAATTTTGGTACCCATAAGGTATAGAAATGACCGGGTCTGCAATTGGACCCATTTGGGTCAAATTCGGGTGAAGAAGACCCGAAATAACTAAAAAAATGAAATCAGGGGCCAAAAATAACATGTTGTTTTGGCCTCTCAAAGGCCGTGTTTTGCAACCTCAAAACGACACGTCATTTTGCTGATCGGGGTGGCCATCATTAGTGAAAATGACATGCCGTTTCGGGGCTTAATGCCCAAAATGACATCATTTTCCAGGGGTGAAAAATAAAAAAAATCTAAAAAAAAAGGTTTAAAATTTTTTAGATTTTTAATTTGGGTATTTTGGAAAATTGTTTTTTTAATAAATCTAAAATTAATTATAATGAAATCCAAAATTTTATTATTTATGTTTAAATAAAATTTTAAAAATTAATTTTAGATATGTTATTGAATTTATGCATAATTTATTTTGCATGTATTCTTTAGTTGTTATTCCTTTTAATACATGCAAATTCATGAATATTTTATGCATGAAAAATTAATGTCTTGAGTGATTTTTATAATTTTAATTAATTTAAGAGGAGCCACAGCATCTTAAATTATATTAAAATTATACGTTAAGTTTTTTAAATCACATTTAGTTAAACGGGCATTAATTGCAACTAATTATGTTTAGTATAATGAAATTTATCCCACAGGAAATTTTATTATATTAAATATGATTGGTTAGGATGAAATATTAAACTATTTTCTTAATTTACCCATAGGGATTAAGAAATAGAATGTAGTTTAATAGTTTGATCATATGGTTGTATGTGAATCAATGTGAATTAGAAACTAAGCCCACATGCAGTTTTTTATGTCATATGTTTCATAATTTTGTTGCATAATTTACATTAGTAAAACATGACATATAGTTATTAGCTTCAAATTTTTGACATGAGTATGTATGTTTGATGTATTACAGTAATTCAACCTATTAATTTATGTGATATTCCTGAGCTTAAAGATGATAACTATAAAGTTTGGAAGGAGATGATTCTTCTTCATTTGGGGTGGATGGACATTGACTATGCCATAAGGAAAGATGAACCACCCTCTATCACTGAGACCAGCACTCCAGATAATGTTAGTTAATATGAAAAATGGGAGCGATCCAATCGTCTCTCAGTTATGTTCATAAAGACTAAGATCACTACTGGAATTAGGGGTTCGGTGGATCAATATGACAATGTCTGAGCATTACTGAAGGCTATTGATGAGCAATTTCAATCTTCAGATAAGGCATTGGCAAGTACCCTGATAATGCAATTTTCATCCTTAAAGCTTACTGGTATAAAAGGAGTGCGTGAGCATATCATGTGCATGAGGGACATTGCGGCTCAATTGAAGACGCTTGAGGTTGAGATGTCTAATTCGTTCCTGGTACATTACATTTTGAACACTCTACCCTCTGAGTATGGTCCCTTTAAGATCTCCTAGAACACACATAAGGGCAAATGGTCAATTAATGAGTTATTGACCATGTGTGTTTAAGAGGAGGGAAGACTCATCATGGAAGACGGAGAGAAAGTAAATTTGGCAACCTCAGGTAATAAGAAAAAGTCTCAGACCAAGCAAAAGGGGAAAGGCAAGGCTCCTACCCTGCCAGATATTAAGAAGGAGTTCAAGTGCTTATTTTGCAAGAAGAAGGGGCACGTGAAGAAGGACTGCTCCAAATTCCAGGAATGGCTTAATAAGAAAGGTTCTCAACTCTCACTTGTCTGTTATGAATCTAATATGATTGATGTTAATTATAACACATGGTGGATTGACTTTGGTTCTACAATCCATGTTACCAATTCTCTACAGGGATTGCAAAACCTACGGTAGCTAGTGGGAAGTGAGCAGAGCATCTATTGTGGAAATAAGATGCGCTCACATGTGGAGGCTATAGGAACGTGCAAACTGATCTTAAGTAGTTGCTTTATTTCGTATTTGGAAAAGACATTCTATATTCCTAGTTTTTATAGAAATTTAATTTCAGTTTCCAGACTTGTATCAGTTGGATATTCATTTAAATTTTCATAATCTTCTTTCAATTTGTTTTATAAATCTAATTTTATTGGAGATGTACTTTGTCTGATGGTCTTTTTTGTCTTAATTTGCAAAATGATGCCAATTATACTCCTATGGATGTTCATGAAAATGTTGGTATTAAGCGATGTGTTATAAATGATGAATCATCTATGTTGTGGCATTAGAGATTGGGACATATCTCCATTGAGAGAATTAAAAGATTAGTAAATGATAGAGTACTTAGTACTTTAGATTTTACTAATTTTGATACTTGTGTGGATTGCATTAAGGGTAAGCAGACCAACAAGTCAAAGAATGGTGCCAAGAAGAGTTCTGATTTATTGGAAATCATACATATAGATATTTGTAGTCCAGACATGGACATGTACTCTCAAAGATACTTCGTCTCTTTCATAGATGACTACTCACTATACATGTATCTCTACTTGCTTAATAATAAAAATGAAGCACTAGATGCTTTTAAGGTCTTTAAAGCAGAAATAGAGAAACAATACAAAAAGCAAATTAAGATCGTGAGATCGGATAGAGGTGGAGAGTACTATGGTAGACATTGAGTATGGACAAGGACCTGGTCCATTTGCTAAGTTCCTTCAAGAACATGGGATTGTTGCCCAACACACTATGCCTAGTTCTCCAGACCAAAATGGTGTAGCTGAAAGAAGAAACCGAACATTAATGAACATGGTGCAAAGTATGCTTGCTAGCCCAAACTTCCCGAGTTCTTGTAGACTGAAGCTCTTAAGATGACAGTGTATATATTGAACCGAGTTCCAACCAGCGCGGTCCCCAAGATGCCTTTTGACTTATTCAAAGGTTGGAAACTGAGTTTGCAACATGTGCTCATTTGGGGATGCCCGTTAGAGGTAAGAGTTTATAATCCACAAGAGAAGAAACTAGGCCCAAGGATCATAAGTGCATATTTTGTTGGTTATACTGAACGGCCTAAGAGATATAGATTTTGTTGTCCATGTCAGAGTACTAGATTTGTGGAATCAAGGAATGCAAAATTTCTTGAGAATGACTTAATTAGTAGGAACGATCGATCCTGGAACACTATTCCTAAGAAAGATCATACAGATGCTTAACCTTCCACTTCTTATGATAGATTGATTGTTGTGCACAACACGCCTAAAGTTTAGATGCGTGATGAACAACAACAAGTCATTCAAGTTCCACAGACTACTGATCATGAAATAGATCCAACTGAACAATAGATACAGGAACCTGTTAAACAGTTTGTTGAGCAACATGCTCCTCAGGAGAATGTTGAACCAACATTAAGGAGATCTACTAGAGAAAAGCGATCGGCGATACCTAGTGACTATATTGTGCATCTACAAAAGTCTGACTACAATGTTGGAGCCGAAAATGATCCTGAAATGTTTTCACAGGCCATAAGTTCTATGGAATCTGACTTATGGTACAGTGCCATGAAAGATGAAATGGATTCTATGGCATCTAATAAAGTCTGGGATCTTGTTAAGTTACCTGATGATGTAAAAGCCATTGGATGTAAATGGGTCTTTAAAACAAAGAAAGACTCATTGGGCAACATTGAGAGACATAAGGCAAGACTCGTTGCCAAAGGATTCACTCAAAGAGAAGGAATTGACTATACGGAGACTTTTTCTCCTGTATCTAAAAAGGATTCTCTTCGAGTCATTATGGCATTGGTTGCCCATTTTGATTTGGATTTGCACTAAATGGATGTGAAAACGGCCTTTCTTAATGGTGATCTAGAGGAAGAGATTTATATGAAATAACCAGAAGGATTTTCCTCTAGTGATGGTGAGCATTTGGTTTACAAGCTTAAGAAATCCATATATGGATTGAAACAAGCCTCTCGTCAGTGGTATTTCAAGTTCCATGACGTTATCTCTTCATTTGGTTTTGAAGAGAATATCATGGATCAATGCATATACCAAAAGGTCAGTGGGAGTAGGATTTGTTTCCTTATGCTATATGTGGATGACATATTACTTGCAACTAATGATAAGGGTTTGTTATATGAGGTGAAGCATTTTCTCTCAAAGAACTTTGAAATGAAGGATATGGGAGAGGCATCTTATGTCATTGGCATTAAGATCCACAGGGACAGATTTCGAGGCATTTTGGGTTTGTCTTAAGAGACCTCTATCAACAAGGTTCTAGAGAGGTTTCGGATGAAAGATTGTTCACCAAGTGTAGCACCCATTGTGAAGGGTAACAGGTTCAATTTGAACCAGTGCACGAAAAATGAGATCGAACGAGAACAAATGAAAAACATTCCATATGCTTTAGCTGTTGGAAGCCTAATGTATGTGCAGGTCTGTACAAGACCTAACATTGCATTTACTGTGGGAATGTTGGGGAGATATCAGAGTAACCTAGGTGTTGACCACTGAAGAGCTACAAAGAAGGTAATGAGATACCTTCAAGGGATTAAAGATTACATGCACATGTATAGACGGACTGATAACCTAGAGGTGATTGGATACTCCGAAGCAAACTTCGCTAGCTATGTTAATTCAAGAAAATCAACATCTGGTTATGTTTTCATGTTTGTCGGTGGAGCTGTATCTTGGAGGAGTGTGAAGTAGACTCTGACTAATCCCTCTACCATGGAGGCCGAGTTTGTTTCTTGTTTTAAAGCTCCTTCGCATGGTGTATGGTTAAAGAGTTTCATATCCAGGCTTAGAATTGTGGATTCTATTTCTAGACCATTAAGATTGTACTGTGACAATTCAGCTGCGGTATTTATGGCTAAGAACAACAAGAGCGATAGTCGAAGTAAACACATCGACATTAAGTACTTGGCTGTAAGAGAACGTGTTAGAGAAAAAAAAGTAGTCATTGAACACGTTAGCACTGAGTTGATGATTGCTGATCCTTTAACTAAAGGCATGCCACCAAAGATTTTTAAGGATCATGTATTACGAATGGGAGTTGGTTCCATGATGTAAATTTTATTGTACGTACATTTGGTTATTTTTATAAAACTCTTATTCAGTTGTGATGTTTTCTCATATTCAATTATCCACATATTTAATTATTTTGAGAAAAATCAATTAAGTTGGATCTAAAATAAACATAGGGTTTATTCATTAAGTTATGTTACCATTTATGAGTTAGTATTAAGGGATATAATGCATTGTAATACATGGAAGATAATACTCATTATAAGAGGACCTATCTCTATGATTCATGTGTTTATTCTTTAAGTTTGAGATTGGTTGTTTTTTGGTTATTTAGAAAATATATGTGAACCAAGTGGGAGAATGTTATTTATTATTATTTATTTGGTTTTTTTAAATGGTAATAAATAAATAAAAATAAATAAATTTAATTGGTCCAATATACGTATTTTTCTAAAGGGTATCAACTAAAAGTTATCTCTGAACTGATATAAAGTTTCAGAAAGAAGGCTTTGTTTCAGAGATACCTCTTGATGATAACACACCCTGATGGTGGGTGTCTATAAATATCACGTAAGAGAGGGTCCCTAAGCCTGTGCAGTTTATTTAAGAAATACACCATCTTTAAAATTGCAGAAGGTTTAGAAGAGCTTCTTCTTTTATAAGTTTTGTTTTTTTCAGGAATTCTTGCAGAAAAACTCTCCATTCATTCTACAGAATATCAATGGCTGGAGGTTAGTTTTTCATTCTTTATGTTTCCACTTTTAGATGATTTTCATGCAATTTGGTTTATGCATATATGAAAATCACAACTCTGTTTATATGTAAATTTCTTATACCAGAAGCACTGCTTTTGCGGTGTATCTAAGTTCTTTGAAGAGTAAAAAGAAAAGCAAAAAGAAGAAGGTCGTTTCTGAATTCTCTCCAAGTCCTTCATTCAAGGGTGCTTGTAATCCTGTTACCAAAAAGGTACGCCTTTGTCCTAACTTCTATCTGGGTTTGTCTTTGATTCATGAATTAAAGTGAACAAATTTGGAACCATGAATCTGTGGTATACCCATTTGAAATCTTCTTTTGAAAAATGGCCAAGAATGAGCAGAAATTCTGACGGGAAACAAATTTGTGGATAAGTACTTTTTGATAGCTGGGACGACCGTTTACAAGGCTTTGTTTGAGAAAATATGGATCACAGTTTGGGGAAACCATGGGATTTTAACAAGAATCTTCCTGCCTTAAGGATTATAAACCTGCCCATAATGCCAGAAAATTCATCATATATATATTTCGTATTCTCATTTCTATTTTTAAGAAAACTCTTTACTTTAGGGGCCAATTTTAGAGCAAATGATTATTTTAGCAAAAAAATTAAAAAGATTAGATTTTATAAATTTCTGTTACTCGTCCTTGTATCGTTTGATTTAGTTGTTTATTAATAGTTTACTACTAAAATTTTTTCTTTTTTTTTTTTTTTTTTTTGAGGGAATGCATTACTACAATTTTAATATGCACAGGTTTAGAAGAAGGTGCTCAAAGCTGCACCCAAATACTTCAAGAAGAAAAGGAAGGATTCCAGGGGACATGGAAGGCTCTCCAACGTCTACTTGATAAAGGAAAATATTTTGTAGATTTAGGTAATCGATTAATACATTTGCTTTCATTCCAATTTCTGTTAAAAGCACAGGATATTTATGAACTGCTTGTAATAAGTACAACAAACTGTACTTGTAATTTTTTGTGAGCATTTCTTAGATGTTCCCTTTCGCTTTGTCATTCCTTTTATTGGACTTGCCAATCCGCTACAGAATGTTTGCCTGTAGCCACAAGCTATTAGATACCTAGACCTTTATAGGGGGCGTTTGGGTGCGTGTGCTTTTGTAAACAATATTTACAACTTTTGAGGTGTGACATAAACAATCAAAGAATTTTCACAAGTGATTAAACACCTAGACCTTTTTAGGGGGAGTGTGTGTTTTTATTAACAATAAATGCATGAATTATATATCTTATTTCACTTTCTATCTCAATTTTATAAAGCCGGTCAAAATGTCTCCTGGTTTATTAAAACAAAAACACCTTAAAATGCCTCATCCGTTTAATTCTATTTTAAAGGTTTTTATTTGATAAATGAGTACTGAAAGTTGTTAAAAGATTATTTTAAAAAATCTCTCATAATTATGAAAAAAATAGAAAAAATGAATTTAAACTTAAAACACACAAAAAACCAGGGAAAAAAAAAACTAGATCCACCTTCCCACCCCCAAACGAGCCACCACCAGCGACCCACCTTCATCTCGTGGGCCATCCCCCATCCTCATGGCCCAACCCAGATCAGCTCAGCCCGCACTAGATGCCATTGTGAATGCCGGAGACTGTGTTCCCAAGTGCCACCGCCGCTATCTCGCCCACACCGAAGCCTTCTGCAGCACAAGCCCATCATGACCCATCGCCTTCTATGGCCCGTCGTCGGCACTCAGAAGCACAAGCGTTTCAAAATGATTGTAAACACCATCCTTGCTTCTCACTCCAGCTCTGTCTCTCTCATCTCTCTTTCTCTCTCTTCCCCAAATCTCATTGAACTGAACACCTACATTTTTGTACACAAAAAGGATTTCACAAAGAAGCAGTTCAACAGCAAAGCCGATGAAGCCCTCACCACCAAATCAAAATTAGCCTCCATCATCATCATCATCATCAAGATCATCATTATCACTATCATTTTTTCTATTGTCCCACTTGGTAATGGTGGAGATTAAGCAACGAAATAACACAACTCTTCTTTTTTTTTTTTTTAAGATAAATAAGAACTATTTTCAATTTAGTTCGTTGGCCATTTCCAAGTTCCACGGCAAACAAAAAAAAGTGGCGAGTTGTAGACGAGGGAAGAGAGAGAGAAGAAGGAGGGAGGGAGAGAAAAAAAGAACCAGTGGAGAAGGAAAAGGGAGAGAGAGGGAGTGAGAGAAGTGGGAGGGGGAGAGAACAAAGACAAAAAACAATTAAAATAAGGTGCTTTATATTATTTTTAATATTTAATTATGTACAGATATTTATAGGATGTTTGACACGGTGGTGGGAACTATTGGTTGGAAATGGTTTTATTGTAATATATAGGAGCTTTACATTATAGCAACTCTTTTTTTTTTACTATAGCATGTGAGAGTTTTATACTGTTTATAACTGAATTAGTGGTATAAATCGTCCTACGTCAAACACCCTATTAATTATTGTTTTAATATATTTTTTAATCTTTAATAACATGTCACTTAAGCAAAACCATTAAGTTCATAGGAATTGGACGAAGGGGGCTTTTTGAGTAGCTTTTTATAGATCAATGGGCATTTTGATTGGTTTTACAAAATTAATTGGTAAAATGAAATATGTAGGGCCTTTATGAAAATAACCCTTTACAATATTTGAGGTTACATAAACAATCAAGGAATTCCCTTTGAAAAAAATAAATAAAGGAATTTTCATAATACTTATAAACAATTTAAAGGAAAAAATAGCAAAATAACATATTTAGGTTAAACATTAGTAAAAAAAAAAAAAAAAAGTCATATAGTTTCAAAATGTGTAATTTATAACATATTATAAGAAATTGAGTAATATCTCATAAGAAATTAAGAATAAAAACCCTAAAATACCCCCACCGCGTTATCTTTTATGTATCTTTCACCCTCATCTCAGTGCCTGCACTAGAAAATACAATATTTACTAGAAAATATTGTATTTACTATGTAAACACAAAAATTTACCTATAACTTCGTTGGACCACCAACAGCCAAAAAATAAAATATTTATCAAGAAATACCATATTTACTATATAAATACTAAAATTCATACACGACTTTGTAGGATCGATGGCCAAGAAATACAATGTTTACTAGGAAATATTGTATTTGCCATATAATACAAAAATTCACCAGCTACATCTTCAGCCCATCGACAGCTGAGAAATAAAATATATACTAGGAAATACCGTATAGACGTAAATATAAAAATTCACCGATGACTTTGTTGGATCTCCGATGGTTAGTAAATACAATATTTATAAGGAAAATACCATATTTACTGTGTAATATACAAATTCACCGGTGACTCCGTGGGACCCCCAACGATCGGGAAATACAATATTACTAGAAAATACCATATTTATCGTGTAAATACAAATATATTAAAATGTAATATTTATCGAGAAATGCTATATTTAGCTATATTTACAAAAAAATATAGTATTTCACATTAAATATTAAGATTAACATGTGACATCGCTAGACATCACTGATACCGACGATGTCACCGATGGCCGAAAATCAACCACAACAATATAAAATCACCACAAATACCACAAAAACCCCAAAAAAGGGGAAAAAAACATAAACAAAACACCATTAGAGCAAAAATCGTGAACCACTACCCCCTTCAGTGGCCATTATCGACATGTCATCCTCATCCATTGCATGTCTTCATCACTGCCTACTGCATTTTGCTCAGACATCGGCGATCTAACAAACTATGTTAACAGTTTGACAAACAGGACGGCTTTGTGATCACAAACGCGACGGCTCTACATTCGTCTGTTGCTGATAGTTTGACGAATGCGACGGTTTTGCAAGTTTGTCCATCGCCATCGAACGCGATAGCTCTACAACTTCATCCATCATCATCAAACACAAAGGCTCTGCATCAACATCTAGATGCTAAATGCTATCAAACGTTGCCATCATTCGTCGAGTTCATCCGATTTGGTTTGACGATGGTTGTTATTGATCTGATTGTTGCCCAACGCCAGCCGTCCATTGGGGTACTATTTGGTCAGGCCTAAATTGTTTGTTAAGACCCAAAGTGAGGATTCAAAATTTTGATTAAAGTAAATCAAGCCCGACAAGATTGATCTGCTTGAAGCAGTTTGACGTAAGAAGCATCGTTTTTCTAGCGTCTAAACGAGTTGAGGCTTCGATCGATTCTATCAATTATAAACCAATCATATGATTCATTTGGATAACATTTTCTCTCCTTGCAGGTTTGTTTTCAAGTGTTCATTCGACGAGATTGATACACACGATCTGGCAGTCATAAAAGAGCATTTCAAGCCATAAACTGGGACATGGGAAGAGCCCAATTCTTGCGGCCTATCGTAGATCAACACATGTCCCATTATTATAGTTACTTCATGCATTATCATCCCTACTCTATCAATTGAAAGCCATAACCTTTCCTTATTCTCTATATGAAGAAACGTTGTCTTCATTTGAAAAAGAGGAAAAAAAGGAGGCTTACAAAAACTCTATAGGAATTTCTTCCCATTTTCATTTACTCTACTAGCATCTTTGTAATCTGTACTCATCAAAGTCATTCATAATGAAGAATAGTAGACGTAGCTCTCTTTGCAGAGTAAACCACTATAAATCCGTGTGTGTGGTATGATTTATTTTTCTAGTACTATTTAATTTTGCTCAATTTAGTTCTTAATTATTTTCTATAATTATTCTAACGGATTTCTTTGAAGATAAAAAGATCTTAAAAACGTTAATTTGAGGGCCTAAACTTAATAATAGTAGAATATTAAATTGACTTGTCGTACTCATGTTTGATTGTAGATCCAACGTCTATAATTCAGTGCCCATCGTGGGGCCTTCAGATTATCAACTCAAAGATCCTCTAGTGTGACTATCTGACATGGCAGACAATTCAAACAACTAACACACACTTGAAACTCCAAGAAAAGAAACTTAAGCCACTCCCCTAGTGAACCAGTGGATGGAAGCTCTAACAGTTGAAGTGGAGACCTTAAAGAAGATGCTTCAAGAGCAAGTCATGCACTCCCAAGAATGCAACAGGTGATTGGAGCAACTCAATGGCAAGAACTCAGCTCTAAGAAGCCAAATCAGCTACCAAAAGTCCCAGATGGCATCATTCTCGTATTATTACCCATGTGGCAAGGGTGCAACCTTTGTACACCACTCCAACACCAACGCCAGCTACTATGACTGCAGTAGCACCAATTACCATAAATGAGACGTCAATGGCACCCACAGGAACAACAACAATGACAACGACAACAAGAACGATAGCGATGAGCGCTAGGTATGACCCAAGTTGGTGTAGCCCTTGAGTAATAGAAAAGCATGAAGGAACAGTCAAGCTGGCTGGCTAACTGGGGGCTCCTCAGGTGCCGACCTTGCTAACCTTCAAGTCAATCTAGCAGATGATGTAAGAAATGTTCAAACAGAATACAAAACTAGTCGAAGAGAAGGTTGATCAGAGAGTCTCAAAAGCAACGAGCAAAACCCCAACACTAGATGACATCTCAAAGAATATCTGAGAAACTCCATTCACGAGGAGGATTACTTCAGTTATCCCTCCCAAGTATGGCAACCTTGTGTTTGCTTGCTTCAATGGAACATTAGATCCAAAAGATCACCTCTTGCAACATAAGAATGTCATTAGTGTGACAAACATCTTAGACTTGATCTTAGATGAAATGATGTGCAAGCTATTTGCCTAAAGTCTCAAGGGTCTAGCCCTTTGATGGTTTAGCAACCTGCTTGCTGGATTGATCGATAGCTTTGAAGACTTGGTAGAATTTTTTTGTCAAAGCCTACTCGGTACATATTAAGATTGGCAAGACAACTAAAGATCATTGGTTAGTTGTACAAAGTGTAGGTGAATCACTATAGGCTTACATCAAAGGATTTAGTAAAGCTATCTTAGAAATTTCACCTAGAGAACGGGATAACTCAAGAAGCCTTGAAGAAGGGACTTTTGCATAAATCTTTGTTCAAAAGCAACATCTACTTCAAGTATCCCCAAACCATACAAGAGGCATTGAATAGAGCAAAGGATGGATCGATCTAGAAAAAGAAAACGAACAGTGTGAATAAGAGCTCGTAAAGAACAAGTTATAGAATAGGTGGGTCGAGAGACAACAGAAGGCTCGACCAGATCGAAGAGGATGAATGAGAACACCACCAAAAAGAGAATAGAGGAGGAAAGAAGAAGGAAGCCATGATTTGGGAGTAGATGTTGTTACTACCAATGTATGCCTTTAACATATCTCCGATCAAACTGATTGCGTAGTTGGAAAGAAAAGATTATGTTAGATGGTCACAAATCAGTCCTATGACCATACAAAATACTGCAATTTCAATCAGGACATAGGACACTTAACAATCAATTATAAGGCCTTGTGATCGGAGATTATGGAACTACTAAAGAAAGGAGATTTCAAGGAATACTTATCTGAGAGAGGAAGAAGGACCAATGGATTGGACCAAAAGCGAGAGGGACTAAGAGGCCACCAGGTTTAAGAGAAGATGCCACCACCACCATCAGTTAGGAAAATGATCAGAGCCATTTATAGGGGCTCTATTTTTAGCGGTGACTCCATTAACCAGGTAAAGGTTCACCAAAAGAAAGCATGCCAAGCAAGTACAAGCTTGACAATCAAGGAATACGATGAACATACAATTTCTTTTCAAAACAATGAGGCGTCAAGGCTCGACAGGCCATATGAAAATGCTTTAGTTATCAAGCTTAATGTTACTAATGGCAAAATAGAGATGATACTCGTCGATAATGGAAGCTCAGCCAACATTTTGTTCCTCTCAATGTTGAAAGTAATGGACATTGATGAGAAAGAGATTGAAAAATCTACAACCACACTAGTAGGTTTTAACAAAGAAGCAACCATAGCATTGGGAAAGAATAAGATACCTGTGTACGTAGCCAGGGAAAATAGGATGATGAGTTTCCTCATCATGGACAGCCCCTTGGGGTACAACATCATTCTTGAGTGACCATGGATACATGCGATGAAGGCTGCCCTATACACTTTTCACCAGTGAATTAGATTCCTAACGAAGCGAGGAGTTTGAGAGATCCTCGGAAGCCAAGAAGTAGCGAGGAGCTGTTATACCACTGCCATGAAGCAAAAGAGACTTGCTTTATAGCAACTACAAGAGAAGCCGCCAAGCTAGTCGAGTAACTAAGACCGCGGCAAACCGATGTTAAAGCATCTCGATGAAGTACAAATCAATTTGGAGAATAAATAGTGAATAGTGAACATCAGCTCACAGCTCGACCTAAAGGTAAAATCCACAATAGTTGAATTTTTAAAAGCTAACAAGGTTTGTTTCGCATGATCTCACATAGATATGTAGGGAATCGACCCAAGTATAATTTCACACTAGCGTAACGTCAATCGCAACCATTGACCAGTGCGACAAAAAAGGAGAAGACTTGGAGTCAAAACAACATTGTAAAAGAAGAAGTGAGACAACTACTCAAAGCTGGATTTGTCCATCTAGTTCAACACCCCGATTGGCTGGCAAATGCAGTGATCTTGAAGAAGAGGCAAATGTGTGTAGACTTTATCGATTTAAACAAAGCCTACCCTAAAGATAGTTACTCGTTGCCTCACATTAATCACCTCATCGTCGTGACTATCGGTCATAGAATCTTTTGTTTTTTGGATGCTTTCTCTGGCTGTAATCAAATCCTCTTGCACCCTGAAGATCAAGAGAAAACCACCTTCATCACAGAGCATGGGATCTTTTGCTTAAAGGTTATGCCATTTGAGCTAAAAAATAGAGAAGCGACATATCAGAGATTGGTCAACATGATGTTTTAAGAATAAATTGATAAGAACATAGAAGTTTACTAGTGCCTTCAAGAATGCCTTAATGTACTTTAGAAATACAACATGAAGCTAAACCCCAAAAAATGCACCATTGGGGTTGCCAGTGGTATGTTCTTAGGATATCTTGTTACAAGATGAGGAATCGAGGCGAATCCAGACCAGATAAAAGCATTTCGATTGATGCCATCACCGAGAACTAAATGCAAGAACTAGAAACTCATGGGACAACTACCCGATCTGAGTCGACTTATAGCTTGATCCTCATATAGATGTCTCCCTTTCTTCCAACTGTTGAAGAAGAACACCAACTTTATGTGGAGCGATCGATGTGAACAGGTGTTCCAAGAACTAAAGAGGTACCTCTCTCACCACCCATCTTGTCAAAACCTAAAGATAAGAAGCCACTTTATCTTTACTTAGCAATCTTATAGACCACAGTCAGCTCTACATTGGTCCAAGAAGAAGATTCACTCCAAAAGCCTGTTTTCTTTATAAGCCACATGATGTTAGAGCCTGAGACAAGACACTCTATTGTTGAAAAACTTACCCTTGCACTTGTTATGTCCGCTCAGAAGCTACGACCATACTTTCAAGGTCATACCATCATCGTGCTATCATCATACTTGATGCATGCCATCTTGCACAAGCCTGACATCTCTATGAGATTAAAGAATGGGCTATCGAGCTAACCGAATTCGACATCAAATACAAGCTGCAAATAGCACTAAAGGCACAAGTACTCATAGACTTTGTCATAGAGTTTACATGCAAGATAAATGACGACGAACCTAGAAAATGGACTTTGCAAGTAGATGGGGCCTAGAATGAGAATGGATTAGGAATTAGAGTACTGTTACGATCACCAATGGGCAAAGAGATTGAGCAAAGCTTTATATCAGGTTTCAAGACCATGAAAAACAAAGCCGAATATAAGGCCATGATTGCTAGCTTGAGACTTGCCACAGTACTGGGGGCCATTAAGCTTGTCGTGAAGAGCGATTCGACTCTAGTCGTGAATCAAATAACCAAGAAGTATGAAGCACTAGATGAAAAGATGGTTCTTATTTAAAGATATTCAATAATCTCAAAGCCTAGTTCGATTAGTTCAAAGTAAGGCATGTCCCTCGCAAAGTTAATTCCAGAGCAGACACACTTGCCAGTGTCGATTTGTCAATCGAAGTAAAGGAGAAGAGAACTATTCCTTGGAATGCATTGAATGTCGAAGCATCAAATTAACGAAAGAACTAAATTACATGGACCTAAGAAATGATTGGAGAATGACCATCAAGATGTACATAAGCAATGGATGGCTACCTGAGGATAAATAAATCATAAGAAAGATCAAAATCTAAGCCGCAAGATACTGTCTAGTAGATGAAAAGCTCTATAGGCGGTCCATAGAATGGCCTTATCTTCGTTGCCTTGGAGAAGACGAGGTCGACAAAGCCATTCGAGATGTGCATGAAGGCTCGTGTGGCAATTACTCAGGTGGAAGATCCTTGTACAACAAAATCAAGAGACAAGGTTACTACTAACCAACCATGCAAAGTGACACGAAGAACTTCATGAGGAAATGTGATAGCTACCAAAAGCATGCACCAGCCGTTCATCAACTTGCCGAAGAACTTTCTTTAATCAACTCGTTGTATCCATTTATAAACTTTCTTTAATCACTTTCAAAATCTCATCCCCAATCTTTGTTTTACAAGATTTACACATACAATCTACACACACCCGCCCCAAGGGAGAGGTTATGACTAGGGGTTCATTAAATTCTTCTATCTCTAATCCCAAGGCATGTACAAAAGAGCTCAAAATGAGAGAATGAGAGGCACCGGTATCAAATAAAACGCGAGCTAAAGATCTAGACACCAAGATTGTACCATCGACAACCGCGTTACTAGTTTGAGAATCTGAACCTCCAGATGCCATTGCATGAACCTGCACTGGCGCCTTCCCTTTTCCTCTACCGAAATTACTGGGTCCTGGATTACTCGGCCGATGCTGCTGAGATGGAGACGACTGCACACTACCTGCACTCGGCGCTCAATACTGAGGAACACTACGTTGGAAATGCTGCGGCTGCTGCCCCCGTGCCGGATATGGGAACTGCTGAGGAGAAAACTGGGGATACTGCAACTATGGGTACTGCAGAGGCGGAGGTAGGGTCTGAGGCTAAGATTGATGACTGGCATCCTCCCCTGTCTGAGATCCAAGATGAGCACTCATGATCGGGCAATTCCTCATGATGTGTCTGGGCTGTTGACAGAAATGACAATGGAAGCTGTAGGGATTGCTGCGCCCGCTACCAGATGAACTGCTGCTACCACTGGTCGTGCCACCTTGCTTGCTCTTCCCCAGAGCTAGACGACTACTGGTGCTCTTCCACCACTCCTCTACGTTCCTCCTAAAGCCTTGGCTCGGTCCTCACAATACTGCACATAATCGTTCTCCACGGATATTGCTGACGACACAAGCTCTCCAAAACTCCTAAGCCGTAGAGCAACCAACTGTCGCCGAATAGGAGCCTTGAGCCCTTCCTAAAACTTAATACACTTCTCACGCTCTGATGCCACCGCTGATGGAGCAAACCTAGCCAACTCATTAAACTTTGCTTCATATTTTTGGACTGACAGATCACCCTGCTGCAACCTGTAGAACTCAGCTGCCTTCTGATCTCTATACCCCTACGGAAAATATCGATCATAGAACAGCTCCTCGAACCTGTCCCAACTGATATCACCACCACGCTCTAAACGCTTAGCTTGTTTCCACCAAGTGTTAGCGCCACCCTCGAGCTTATACGCAACAAACTCTACACGATACTCCTCAGGCACACCAAGGGTATCCAAATGCTTCAAGATCGAATCCAACCAATACTCTGCTAACTGCGGATCCCCATTACCATCAAAAGTCAAAATAGACGTCCGTCGAAATTCCTTAAAATACGCATACCGACTACCAACATCAGAATCTCCCGGTCTAACCCTGGCTGTCATCTGCCGAAAAGCCGCAAACATAGACCTCATCATGCCCTCATCATTTCTAAACTTGACATCAGCTATTGAACGATGTCTAGGTGCCATTCTCTCACTTCTAAAAACAAAATTTGGACTGTCAGAGGTATTTCATTGTCAAACCTATGTGTGCATGATTCCCAAGGTTCATAACCTTGAGCTTTGATACCATTCTGTCATGCCCCAAAGTACGGGAGGTGACGTGGCAGATTATTTAGATTAATTAAAGAAAAATTTAATTAAAATCAAGAGTTTAGGAGTTGGATTAAATAATAAAATATGAGGTTTTCAAAACAACACCTTATAAAAGAGTTCATATACATTAAGCAATTGAAATCATTAAACGAATAACAATAAAACAATAAAGTCGCAAGTATGGGTCCCACAGACCCACAACTTGTGCACACACATGGTACTGATAATATCATAAATACAATCATAGTCCAAGTACAAGTAAAGTTAAAATCTTACATGCCTTGATTTAAATAATACAGATAAATTTACTAATCCCTCTATTACTCCTAGGTCCTGTCCGATGAATCTTCTCCAAACCTAAATGGAAAACCACCTAGAATGAGGGAAATTTAAAACAAGTGAAACATGAGCGAAAGGCTCAGTAGAACTATGTTTTATAAAATAATTTCATTTAAAGAAATGTTTCATTATTCAGGAATTATTTAAAAGGAACCTTAAATGAATCAATAGATAAATAAATAAATTTGAGTAAAATCGTTCCTACTCAGAACAGTTTACTCATACGACCAGTAATATCATTTTCTCTTCCTAGGCAAACCATAATAATATCACCACCGTAGTGGCCCAGCTGGGTTTCGGGACTTGCCCCCAAGGTCGATCGCTACACGACCTGATCTCTAATATGACATCATGCCTATATGTTTATTATCATCATCATTCAAAACCCAATTATCGAGTGTTGTCATTTACATTCATTATGAAGTTCATTTCAGTTCACGGTATATTAAAATATAACCGATAAATTCATTTTCAAACAACCGTTGAAAACATTTTAATAGAAATCCTTTTCAAAGCCAAATCATTTTGAAACTAGGCTACCAAGGAAGTGGGGTAGAAGTCCTACCTCAATACTCATGCCGGTGCCCCACACCGTAATCCTGGTCCGCTATACGTTAGCTCCGCGGAACCACAAACGATCCTAGATACAAACTAAGTCGATCAATATCTAGTTCGAAACATTCTATGTTACTAAATCACTTCATGATGTCCTAGTGTGCAATTTGTATCTTTAAAATCATTCTATAAGGTTGGAATTTAAATCGAGGTTCAAAACAGTGAAAACGGGTGAAAAATCACAAAATTTCCATGCTTCGGCCGACCGAACTGCTGCCGGAAGCCAAGTTTGGTCGGTCAAACATTCCCAGGTTTGGCCTGTCGGAGGGATGAACATCGCCCGGCCGATCCCTTGATCCGGCCTGCCGAACACGTGGTCTGGCCTGCCAAATTGGGAAAGCCCAGAAATTCAGCCACAGGTTTTTCGATCCCCAAAATTCAAATCTTGATTCTAACCTATTTTTCTCAAATCCCAAGCATGGAAAACAATCATAGTTGATAGAAAAACATACTAGAACATATTTGAACTCATTTAAACAAGATTTAAACTCAAAAATCCAAAAATGAGAAAATAGGGAGAAAAATGGAAAATCTTGAATCCAATCCATTTTTCTTCAATCTAAGCTTAGATTCTAGTTGTTCTAAGTTCATTTAACTCAAATCGGAGGTTTTCTAAGCTCAAGCAAACCTAGATTTCAAAAATGCACAAAATTGAAAATTTTGGAAAAAGTTTAGAAATTTCAAAACTAACCTCGAATCGAAGCTTCAATCCGCGTTCTCGGTTGTCAAATCACGTCCCCGAGCTTCCTCCTTGCTACCCTGAAGCTTGGATTCAAATTTGATTCAAAAATTTGTGAGAGAGATAGAGAGAGAAATAAGTGACCGAGAGAGAGATCAAGAGAGAGAGAGAGAGAGTGAGCAGAGAGTGTGAGGAGAGAGGGAGAGGAAGGAGAATAAATAGAGAAAATCGGTGGGCAGTTTTACTGTGCGAAAACTATGTGCCACCCACGGTTTTGTAAAATGGAATATTTTTAACATTTTACAAATTGTTGTGTTTTAAAACTCAAAACATCATTTTAAAACAATATGAAATCATTTGAATTCACCAAATTAACAAAACAACCAAAAATTCAAAATCCAACCAAGTAATCAAATTAATGTTGAAACATTAATTATGGCACACTAATTTCATCATTTATATTACAATAACGTTAAGCAAATTCCAGGGTGTTACATTGATGATCTGTGAAGATCTTGCATTGGACCCCATATAAATAGTGTCTCTATATCTTCAACGTAAAAACGACTGCGGCTAACTCGAGGTCATGAGTGGGATAGTTCTTTCGTAATCCTTTAGTTGTCTTGATGCATAGGCAATCACCCTGTCATTTTGCATTAGAACAGCTCCGAGGCCCATTTTAGACGCATCGCTATAAATTACACATCCATCGCTTCCTTCCGAAATAGCCAATACTGGAGCTGTCATTAGCCTCTTCTTTAGTTCCTGGAAACTCTTCTCGTAAACATCTGTCCATTCATACTTCTTTCCTTTGCGAGTTAAATTCATGAGTGGAGCTGCTATCTTAGAGAAGTCTTCTATGAATCTCTAATAATAACCTGCTAGACCTAAAAAGCTCCTTATTTCACTTGCATTTGTTGGTTGCTTCCAGTTAAGAACAACTTCTACCTTAGTAGGATCAACCATGATTCCTTTCTTTGATATGACATGCCCCAAGAAAGACACTCTATCGAACCAAAATTCACACTTAGAGAACTTTGCATATAGCTTGTGTCTTCTTAAAGTGGGCGTGAAGATCATTTTGTCAAGAACTGCCCCAAACTGATGAATGCTAATGTTCCTCAAAGAGCTCTTCCTTAAGCCCAACTCCATTAGATGCAAGCTTCCCTTGAAGGGCCACTAATCAGTCAAGGAAGACTTGAAGCCCCACCTACGAATGCCCGCATTTATGCCATGACAAAAGAACAAGTGGCTGTTGAAGCCTTCAATGTGGTCACAGGTCAGATAACAAGTTTATCTAATGATGTTTATGTTCTCTTTGATACGGGTGCCACACATTGTTTTATATCTACGTCATTTGCTAAGAAACTAAGGGTTCATTTAGAGACTATGGGACAAGGATTCACTACGACACTACCCTCTGGGGAAGTGATATTATCTACACACTGTCTGCGTACGGTACCCCTATGGATTTTTGATAAGAAACTTTTCATCGATCTCATTGTGATCGACATGTATGACTACGATATGATTCTTGGGATGGATTTCCTAAGCAAGTACAATGCTTCTATGGAATATCGAAAATGAAAGGTAATCTTCCATCCACCTGCAGCCTTTATGGATCTGATGAACTGGGTATTCAAGGATTTCCTCGATAAGTTTTTTGTTGTTTTTATCGATGATATTCTTATCTATTCAAAGAATCAAGAAGAACATGAGGAGCATTTGAAAATTGTGCTGGAGAAAATAAAACATTGGTTTGTCCCTAGACGACATTCTCTTGGATGTTTCTTTCCACATTTGGTGCATGGTTGAAACTACCTACTATTGTTGTTGTTGGGCTGGCCACCATTATGCCTCTTATTGCCTTGACCTTGCTAATTCTGAGGGTTGCCCTTCCTCTTGTTGTTCCTCCAATTCTGGTTGTTGTTGTTGTTGTTGTGCAGAGGGTGGTTCTAGTTGTTAGCATTACCGGCTGGCAGGCCAGATTTAGGCTGGTTCCTTCTTAACTTAGACAAGTGAAACTCAGCACGTTGGGCCCTCAAAACAACTTTCTCTTGACTTTTGGGTGGACTTGCCCCATCAACTATTGGAACAATTTCTGGCCTGAGGACTCTGATCAATCTTTTGACCCTTTCACTTTCACTACTAACCATCCCAGGGCATAATCAGGCTAACTGATCAAATTTTGCCACCACATCAGTGACCGTCATGTCCCCCTAGTGTAGGTTCTCAAACTCATCGAAGTGCTTCCTTGTAATGTTCATGTGGAAAAACTTCATATTGAACTCATAAACAAAGTCATCCCATGTCATTTCTTCAACGTTCTTGCTCTATTTGAAGCCGTCCCACCAAATCCTGGCCTCCATGGTGAGCCAGTACGAGGCACAGAGGACATTCTCATTGTCTGTGAAGCCCATGAGTCTTAGGGTGGCCTCAATCATCTTTAACCATCCTTGAGCTACTAGCGGATCCTTAGAACCCTCGAAGTCTACTGGCTTAACCTTCTTCCACCTAACTAGAAGGGGTTCTTGATGTACCATTCTGGGCTCAGTAGTAGGAGCTGGGACTTCGTTAACTTGTGGTTAGGGAGGAGGAGGAGGCACATCATTGCCTCGTCGATTGTCATTCTGGTCATTGGCCCTTAATTTTGTGATTTCTCTCCTTTGATCCTCAAGTTGCCTTTGCAGTTCAGCAATCATCGTCATTAGCCTTTCGTTGCTTTGGGTACGAGTCTGCATCCTTCTATGGCCATCCATTTTCAATTTCCTAAAAGATTTAGGAACTTATGAATAATCTTCTAATTTATGAGACAGGTTTTCACTACTAGAGCATTAATCATTAAACATCTAATCCTCATTCTTATTGTTATACTTGCATCATAACATCTAACTTTAAAACATACTTATTTGGAGGACTTGGACTGACGTGTGGAGATATAAATTGTAAACAAAAATTCGCTCTGATACCAAAGCCTAAAACGCCCCGTTTCAGACGTCATAGATATCATACATTCATCTATAACATACTTTTTATGTAAGGTAAACTATTAGAACAAAACTTAATTGAAAGCATAATTAAGAAATCATAACCAGGATCCATGCACAATTTTTTTTTTACAATATTCAATAACTTAATCCATACTATTAATAATACAATTAAATATTAAATTGATTATAAACATTCTTTATAAATAAAATATAACAATTGATAAAATCATATTTTATCATGAAACATCGTAATATTTTAAAACAATCAACAAACTTTAAAATATCTTAAACAAATTCTTCATTCTCAGTTCGGCAGGCCGAACCTATTACTTCAGCAGGCCGAACTGGATCTGTAGGCCGGAGTTCATCTATTGGCAGGCCGCTCGAGGCTCTGCAAAACTGGGTATTAAACTTTGCTAAGATCGGCAGGCCGATCATCATTGTTTGGCAGGCCGACTGACTTTAAAGAAAAACATTAGAAAATTTAATTTAAAGACAAGATTCAATAAGCGGAAGACCATATACATAATAAGGTAAAATATTAAAATATAGTTCATAAAATCTTTAAAAACTCATCAAATAACATGTTCCAAAATTATAAAGATGGTTTAGTCATAAAACTTGCTTCTTTGGCGTTCTTTCGATTACAATTCATCGTCCTTTGCTCACACGCCTTTCCTTATCCTCCACCTAGTCCATGACCTTCTTACCCTTATCTGCAACATGATATAAACTTGAATAAGCTAAAGCTTAGTAAGTACATATATTTCTCACAATTTAAAAACATTTCATAAACATCATCATCATTTTTGTAATAGTGCATTAAGCACATTTTCATAGAAACATATCTTTCATTAGTTTGACCATATTAAAACTCATTCCATTATATCTTAAGGGCCTAAGTATCGCACCATAATCATCATTGTAGGTGCACCGTTATGAGAGGAAAAGGGTAGCTAATCCTAAACAAAAATATGGCATCATAACATATCATAACATTGGTGTGCAACACTTATTTGGGTGATACATATTTATACATATATATACACTTTCATGGTTCGAAATACGTCATCATTATACATGCATATCTTTAAGAACATAAAAGTATTTCCTAAGAAATCTTTAAATGAAATCATCATAAAATCATCATAGATATCATCAAGAACATATTTTCAAACCTTTATAACATATCATGTTGCAATTGAGAATCTACTTACCCGTATAGCTTACTTAACCTTAACTTAGTAGACTTAGTAGGTGACAACGCCGTGGTCTCGATATGCTCGCTTCATCATGCGTTCATGTCGTACATTCATAAAAGTAGCAATTAATATTTACTTTCATAAAACTATATAATCGTCATCACAAAATAACTTCTATTTGCATATTCCATCACATATCCTTTCCTTTCATGAAATTATAAATTTCATAACCATTTCAGCAATATTTAAGCATTAGCATCACCCATCAACATAAAACACTTCACTGACCTACATGGATTCAAGACTTAAAAACTCAACATTCACACATACTTTAGGCACCACACTTGACAGGGGTAAAGTTAATACATAAACATATTATCATAATTTTTCTTTATTCATAAAAATTACATTAAGTATCTAAAACAAGTCATACATAGCAAACATGAAATCTACCATTAACTTGCACAGTGAGTCACATAAATTCATCATTTTCAAATAATTAAAAACACATATATTTTAACTCTAAAATTCATATTGACAACTTACTAACATATATTACAATATCATAAAATTATTTCATCATCAATAAAATCATTTAAACATACAGAACATCACATAATACCAAAGTCCAATAATAACACTGTTAAAGCTATTTCTTGACCTAGTCTCAATAAAAATTTCATAACACATAAAATACTCATCAAATGATCACCAAACTTTTGAGTTCATAACTTAACATATACATGAACATTCTAGCCAAATTTCGTAGCAAACAAAGCGCATTTACCTCTTGAACACAAATCACATTTTCATGCATCATAACCAAACAACAATATTTTACTGTGAGTGGTAAAGGATAGAAAATTCATAACTTAATTTAGAAAAATCGAAATAACTTGAAACTTGAAAGAACACTACACAACATACATATGAACATCATACAAAAATCTTAGAGTAAAATAAGATTTCTAGACAAAATTATGGCTATTGGAGTAAGGAGGAAAAATACAATTTAGAAACATCAAAATCATCCAATCACATTAAACCACATTAATCACATTAAACCATCCAATCATCGTAATCATCTCAATCACAAATTTGGAGAGATTTCTACTGGCTGCTCGTCAGCTGTCATCGGCCTGCCGATTCCATGAGGTTCGGCCTGCCGTTTATTATCATCAGCCTGTCGATCCTTGAAAAGCTATTTGGCCTGCTGAACTGTCCTTAAAATACAATACATCATAGCATTCAAGTCATCGTAGCATCATAAATAAACATACATTGTAATTAACATGAACACTTGAGCATATCAATTCCACGCGTTCGTCATCTATCATAAAACTTAAAATAAATGGTTAGTGACAATAATATCATAAATAAATATGGATAATACTTAACGTCGTTACTATCATTACATAATTCCGTTACATGAAATAGGCAGGTGTTACAGTTGGCATAGTGGACGTGGTCATGTATGTGGTCACGGTCGTGGTCGTAATCATGGTTATTATAACCAAAACTCCTCAAATTTCAAGAAAATTACATCTCACCATCAAAAATGGGTGAAGAAATAAGAGAAACAAGTAGAGAAGGGCTTCCAAAATAAAGCCCCCAAGAACAATGAAGATACTCGTCATAGATGTGGTATGAAAGGACATTGGAGATGCACATGTCGCACGTCTAAACATTTTGTTGATCTTTACCAAGCTTCCTTGAAAGAGAAAGGAAAAGGTGTAGAGACAATCCTTGTTGAGACAAACTTTATTGAACACCATGATGCTATATATTTTACACACTTGGATGCTGCAAATTTCTTTGAGAATCATGATGGAAATTTTGAGAATTTAATTAACATCAATATGGCTTGAAAAGATGTTCTCTCGCCAATCTATCCCTAGTGGGTTATTTTCAGTTTGTTTTTATTTATGGTGTGATCCATAATTTGTAGTGTGTTTCAATGTGTTTTTATTTTAGTGTGCTTATAATTTCAATGTGCTTTTACTATGTTTTGTAATCTCTATATGTTTTCTTATAAACAAAAAAAGGGATTGTGTTTAGTATATTATTTTCTTATCTCTTTGTTTTATTTTTCATAAGAGACATGGATTTCAAAAATCATTCCACCAGTATTAAAGTTAATAATGAAGCTTTTTGCCTAGCAGATAGTGGAACAACGCACACTATTCTCAAAGATAAAAAATATTTTTCTAATCTTATATTAGCTGAAGCTAATGTTAGTACAATATCTGGTGTTGCAAATCTCATTGAGGGCTTCGGTAGAGCTAACATATTATTACCTGGTGGCACAACGTTTATGATTAACGACACTATGTATTCTAGTAGATCAAAAGAAAATCTACTAAGTTTTAAAGATATTCGTCGTAATGGTTATCATATTGAGACAACAAATGAAAAAAGTTGAATATCT
This sequence comes from Artocarpus heterophyllus, assembly GCA_025403435.1. Taxonomy (NCBI): domain Eukaryota; kingdom Viridiplantae; phylum Streptophyta; class Magnoliopsida; order Rosales; family Moraceae; genus Artocarpus; species Artocarpus heterophyllus. The sequence goes on along the minus strand of CM046348.1, from coordinate 35,063,360 downwards.
TTATATTACACCTAATGTCTCAGGAAAGAAACAAATATTGGAAAAGCTACCAACATTCTCTTATGGATTGTATTATACATTTATAAATCCAATTGAATCCTATGTGGTGACAAACTAAGAAGACAAAGATTCAAGGAATTTTATTATTTGGCATGATCGTTTAGGTCCTCTGGGTTCAATAATGATGCAAGGGATTATAAAAAATTCAAATGGACATCCTTTAAAGAACCAGAAGATTCTTTTGTCCAAACATTTTTCATGTGCCGCTTGTTTTCAAGGAAAACTGATTATAAGGCCATCCCTAATAAAAGTTAAAATTGAATCTCCTACATTTTTAGAACGAATTCAAGGAGATATATGCGGGCCTACCATTCCATCATGTAGACCATTTCTGTATTTTATGGTGCTAGTAGATGCATCGCAATGTTGTATTTGCAAGAATCCTTGCTCAAATAATCTGATTACGAGTGCAATTCCCATATTATATAATCAAGAAAATTTTTCTAGACAATGTAGGAGAATTTATATCCCAAGCCTTTAATGATTATTACATGTCAATTGGGATTACCATAGAGCATCCTGTTGCTCACGTGCACACTCAAAATAGATTAGTAGAATCTTTTATTAAAAGGTTGAAATTAATTGCTAGGCCTTTACTTATGAGAACAAAATTGCCTAGCTCTGCTTGGGGACATCCCATATTACATGCTGCAGCACTTATTTGTATAAGGCCAACTACATATCATAAATACTCCCCATTACAGCTTGTTTCTAGTAAAGAGCCAAATATTTCGCATTTAGGAATTTTTGGTTGCGCAGTATATGTGCCAATTGCTTCACTACAACGCATTAAGATGGGTCCTTAAAGGAGACTGGGAATTTATGTTGGATTTGAATCCTCGTCAATAATTAAATATCTCAAACCCTTGACGAGTGATCTCTTTATGGCATGGTTTGCCAATTGTCAATTTGATAAGACGGTTTTTCCAAAATTAAAGGGAGATAAACAATAGTTGGAAAAACAAGAAATTTCATGGAATGCATTATTGTTATCTCATTTTGATCCTCATACAAATCAATGTGCATTAGAGGTTCAAAAAATTATCCATTTGCAAAAGGTCGCAAATCAGTTACCAGATGCATTTACTGATGACAAGAAAGTGACAAATTCACAGATACTAGTTGAAAATGCTCCTATTTGAATTGATGTTTTTACCGAAAAAATATTAATATGCTAGCAAATGAGTCGAAGCCACGCCAAGAGCGTGGTAGACCCATTGGTTCCAAGGATAAAAATCCAATAATGAAAAAGGAGCTAAATAATAAGCAAGTTGGCATTTTCAATTTTATTAATGTTCTTGAAGAGCCCAGTATAAAAATAATTGATATAGCTCAAGAATCAACCCTAGAAGAGGTTTAAGTACATGAAAATGATGTTAATGAAGAGATCTTAATAAGCTATATCACTTCAGGAAAGAGATGGAACTGAAATGAAATTGTTGTCGACAATATATTTGCATATGCAATAGCTCTTGATATTACAGAAGAAAACGAGGATCTTGAACTAAATTCGATTGAAGAATGTCAGCGTAGAAATGATTGGCCAAAATGGAAAGATGCAATCCAGACAGAATTAAATTCAGTTGAAAAATGTCAAGATTTTAGGCTTGTTGTCCAAACACCTAAAGCTATAAAACCTATAGGCTACAAGTGGGTATTTGTGTGAAAATGTAACGAGAAAAAAGAAGTTGTCAAATATAAAGCACGACTTGTAGCACAAGGCTTTTCATAAAGACCTAGTATTGATTATGAGGAGACATATTCACCAGTGGTGGATGCAATTACATTTTGAATTTTGATTACCTTGGCAATTTTAAAAGAACTTCACATGCGTCTAATAGATGTTGTAACGCCTATCTGTATGGGTCACTTAATAGTGACATTTACATGAAAGTCCCTAAAGGCCTAAAAGTGCTTGAAGCATGCAATTCAAAACCCCAAGAAATGTATTCAATTAAAATACAAAAATCTTTGTATGGATTAAAGCAATCTAGATGCATGTGGTATAATCGTCTTAGTAAATACCTTTTGAAAGAAGGACATATTAACAATCCAATTTGCCCATGTGTTTTTATTAAAAGGTTTAAGTCTGGATTTGCTATTATTGCAGTTTATGTTAACGATTTGAATGTCATTGAGACTCATGAAGAGCTTACAGATACGATAACATATTTTAAAAATGGATTTGAAATGAGGGAGTTAGGAAAAACAAAATTTTCGTCTCGGCTTACAGATTGAGCATTTATCAGGAGGGATTTTTGTTCATCAGTCAACATATATTGAAAAGATATTAATGCATTTTAATACAAATAAATCCCATCTAATGAGTTCTCTCATGGTTGTACGATCCCTTGATATGAAAAAGAATCCTTTTCGTCCTCGAGATGACGATGAAGAAATTTTTGGTCTAGAAGTACCTTATCTTAATGCTATTGGTGCACTAATGTATCTTGCTAACTTCACAAGACCTAACATATCATTCTCTGTTAGCATACTAGCGAGATATAGTTCTTCACCAACTCAAAGACATTGGAATAGTGTCAAACAAATACTTTGTTATCTTCATGCTACAACAGATATGGTTTGTATTATGCACAGGATTCCAAGTCAGAATGGATTGGATATGCAGATGCAGGATATTTGTTTGATCTATAGAAGCACGATCATAAACAGGTTATTTGTTTACATATGGTGGTACAACTATATCTTGGCACTCGACAAGGCAAACCCTAACCGTAACATCTTTGAATCATGCTGAGATATTGGCAATTCACGAGGCAAGTCGACAATGTGTATGGTTAAGATCCCTAGTGCAATATATAAGAGAAACATGTAATCTTTCATTCAACAAAGAAAGTCCAACTGTGTTGTATGCAGATAATGTTGGGAAAAGAGTGTGCAGCGGAATTTTAAAATTTTTACATCAGAGTAATTTTCAAAACACAAGTTTGACATGCTATATGCATAAATTAACCAGATCTTACTAACCTTTGTGTGCCGAAGAACCCTCGCAAAACATGAAGAGAAATAACATTCTAGAAGAGCCTCAACCAATTGGTCTTCTTTCCTATTCTCTATTTACGACCGAAGTGAGTGTACGCTTACACGTACAGCTCTTCCACTAGGTGACTCTCCTTCCAACCAATCAAGAGAACCCAAAGCAAGTGTTCGTGATTTGTGAACAAAAGCTCTCAATGAGTTTTTCATATTCTCACCAATAGAGTATCACTCTTAATCTCTCAATTGATCTGAGTAACTCTTAAGACTTACTCCCTTTATATAGAGATTGGTCCTGGGGTCAGTCCTTATAAGATTAGGTCTCAAAAACTCAAAATAGAATCAAGTTTGGATCAATATTTGATAAGATCCGTATGGAAACGCGTGATCTTATCATTCACTAATTGGCAGGCTAAAACACCTGATCGGTAGGCCAAACAGGTCCCATCGGCAGGTCGAACTGTCGAATAAAAAATCTCACGAATCTTTTATTTTCCACCAGTTTTAATTCAAATAACCCAATAGAGAAGTTATCTTATCAAAACAACTTTATCTAGATAATCTCTAAGAAAATAAATCAATTTCCAATAATTCTACAAGTTTATCTTGATCTAAGTTATCTAAGATTAAATCAACCGATAAACAGACAAGAATTATCCGATCCTTATAATTCAACAAGTTTATCTTGAATTAATTTTTTATCACAAAATTAATTCAATCGATAAACAGGCATAAATTATTTGATTCTTTCAAGTTTCGACCAATCTAATAAATCCGACATAAGTAATCAATTATTAGAAAAGCACGTCGTGTCGTTATAGGATGTTGTGAGCTAGCAAAGGGGACTAAATCGACCTATATAGTTCAAGCTCCCGATAATTATGAAACTTAATATCCCAAATATACATTTCATAACTATCAACTCCAACGTAACTCCACTAAAAGCTTGGAGCAACACTCTTGAACTACATAGAATTATAAAGCTCATATACCTAAGTCTCCATTATATATCATAGTGTATCGTATCCCCATATGATAATCCATAATCGGCATAAGGTCAAGTTCTGTCTTACCTTTCTGATTATTTTTATCTTACGTTCCATTATCTCACCATCAGAAAACTTACTATCCAATGACAATATACCATTCGGTTACACCTATGTATCCAAATGGTTGAGCACTTCAGTTTTCCAATTACAGGATAACGCATATAAGAGGATATCATTACTCCTAAAGAGGAGCTATGGATTCCATATCTATGAATAACAGGTCTATGCTATCAAGAGTCATGCCTCCAATGTACCAGCATGCATACCACTATTAAGATGTGGGTGTCACCCTTTGGTACATCAAAAGACAACAGGCCCATTATTCATCTCAAGATTAAGATACAACACAAATGATTGTCTAAAGTGAATCTATTTGCTGAGACAGAATTATTAATCCAAATCAATTCACTTGATGTCCCAATCTGACACATCGTCACTTATGACAATGTGCCAATGTTTCTATTCACGGAGTCCACCTCTGATGGTCAAGACAAACCATCTCCCAAAAGGGATATAGACAACATAACAATCTTTACATGAATAAAGCACCCAACTTTATTCCCTCGATTGCGGATCGTATGATTTAGACCATCACTTTAAGAATCGTGTCTTCCACATAATTCGTCCATCATATGCACAATTCTTAAGGTTTAGACTGACAGTCTCAGACTATTGTTTGCTTAACATACATTCAACAAATATGAAAGTAAAGAGGACAAGATTTGGTATATAAATAATGAATAAATTCTTTATTGATAAAAATGTCTCCAAAAACTTATTACATTTTTACTCCTTAGGGCATACATGTCTAACAATCTCCCACTTGCACTAAGTGAGTAAATATGACAAATCTTGCATCCTCATAGCTTCCACATGCCTCTTGAAGACTCTCTCAGTAAGTGTCTTCGAAAATGGATCAGCTAAATTGTCCTCTGATGCGATCTTGCACATTGTGACATGCCCGCCCTCAATGAAGTCCTTTATCACATAATACTTCCGATCAATATGCTTACTCTTCTTGTGAAATCTTGGTTCCTTAGCATTAGCTACCGCTACACTGTTATCATAATACAGTGATACCGCTTTATCCATACCAGGAACTACCTCAAGATCCCCAAGGAACTTGTGGAGCCACACTACTTCTTTTGAAGCATCACTAGCTGCCACATACTCGACCTTCATTGTTGAATCTGAAGTGCAATCTTGCTTAGCACTTCTCCAACTAATGGCACCGCCGTCTAGAGTAAACACAAAACCTGAAGTCAATTTCCTAGAATCCAGACAAGATTGAAAATCTGAGTCAGTATATCCTAGAGGAGTCAGGTCCCCACCCGAATATACAAGCATATACCCTCGAGTCCTTCTCAGGTACTTGAAAATATGCTTTACCGCAACCCAATGGTTCGGTCCTGGATCCGCCTTAAATCGACTTACAATCTCGACTGCATAACTAATATCTGGTCTTGTGTAAAGCATGGCATACATGAGACTACCCATTGCGGAAGCATAAGGCACCTTCTCCATGTGTTCTCTTTCTTCATAAGACTCTGGAGAGTCTTTCTTAGAAAGAGCAATTCCAGACCTAGATGGTTGCCTAACTTTCTTGGAATCCTGCATTGCAAACCTCCTAAGAATTTTATCTATATTGCCAGCCTGGGACAAAGCTATCATTTTGTTCTTCCAATCCTGAAAGATCTAGATACCGAGAACAAAATTAGCCTCACCTAAGCCCTTCATGTCAAACTGCTTGGTCAACCATAATTTGACCGATGACAATGCCCTAACGTCATTGCCAATTAGCAGAATGTCATCTATATAGAGCAGTAGAAAAACCATCTTCCCATCCTTAATCTGTTTGTAAACATATGGTTCATCCACATTTTGTGAGAACCCATAAGTCTTGATCACCTGATCAAATCTTATGTTCCAAGAACGAGAAGTCTGCTTAAGTCCATAAATTGACTTTAGCAGCTTACAAACCTTACCCTCTTGACCCATGACCTTGAACCCGTCTAGCTGTTCCATATAAATGGATTCATCAAGATAGCCATTCATAAAAGTCGTCTTGACATCCATCTACCAAATCTCATAGTCAAGAGTGGCAACTATGGACAAGAGAATCCGGATGGACTTAAGCATGGCTACAGGCGAAAAGGTTTCCTCATAATCGATTCCTTTTTTTTGCGTATAACCCTTAGCTACCAGTCTAGCCTTAAAGGTTTCGACCTTTCCATCCACTCCTCTTTTCCTCTTGTAGATCTACTTACACCCTATGGGTTTTACCCCTTCAGGAAGATCCACAAGCTCCTAGACCTGATTAGTCTCCATAGACTTCATCTCTGTGTTCATGGCCTCTGTTCAGAGTTTTGAATCAACATCCTCTATAGCTTCTGCGCAAGTATAAGGATCCCTGTCATGTTCATCTGGTTTAGCCAAAAATACCTCCCCATTGAACATATGCCTCTCAGGTTGACGCCCGATCCTCCAACTACGCCAAAGCCCCTAAGGTTGTTGTTTAGGTTTGTTTGATTTTTCTACACTGATTGGAACGGTTTCATTCAGAACCTCTAGAGTGATCGGATCACTCCTTAACTCCTCAAGCACCACTTTGCTTCGAGGTTTAAAGTCGTTTATGTAACTCTCCTCGAGAAAAGTTGCATTAGTTGAAACCATGACTTTATTTTTCTTTGGGTTATAAAAATAACCCCTTTTAGTCCCTTTTAGATATCCTACAAACACGCAAACTTCCGAACGAGCTTTCAACTTATTCGGATCCTTAAACAAGACATGAGCCAGACATCCCCATATGCAAATATAGTTTAAGGATGTCTTCCTACCTGTCCACAACTCATGAAGAGTTTTAGGGACCGATTTTGAAGGCACATTGTTCAAAAGATAACATGCGGTTTGTAGTGCATATCCCCAAAAGGATAAAGGCAATGATGAATAACTCATCATGGACCTAATCATGTCCAACAAAGTCCTATTTCTTCTCTCCGCTATGCCATTCTGCTGCTGAGTGCCTGGCGTAGTTAAATGGGATAAAATCCCATTCTCTACTAAGTGTTCCAAGAACTCATCAGAAAGGTATTCCCCACCTCAATTCGATCGAAGTGCCTTTATAGGTCTACCCAATTGCTTTTCCACTTCAGCTTGAAACTCCCTGAACTTGTCAAAAGTTTCGCTTTTGTGATGCATAAGGTACACATACCCATATCTTCAGTAATCGTCAATAAAAGTGACGAAGTACTCATACCCTCCTCATGCCCGGATGTTCATCGGTCCGCAAACATCACTATGCACAAGTTCTAGAACCCCTTTGGCCCTATTGCCCGTAGACTCGAATGGTCTTTTGGTCATTTTACCCTCCAAACAAGATTCATATTGAGGTATAGATTCCACCTTTAAGTGACTTAAAGGTCCATCCCTTACCAACGTTTGAATCCTATTTAGGTTAATATGACCAAGGCACAAATGTCAAAGATAAGTCTTATTAGAGTGAGAAGTTTTAAGTCTTTTAGAGTTATCATCATTCATCTCAGCATTAAGTAATAATTCCATCTTAGGTTTGATAAAATATAGATTATTTTGCATCCATCCAGAACAGATAAAAGATTTGTTTTTACGAATCACCACTTTATCATTAAAAGAAACCAAGTAGGAGTCTTTAAATAAACAAGCTACAGAAATTAAATTCCTTTTAAATTTAGGAATATAAAAACAATCATGCAAAAATAAATTCCTATAATTATGAAAATAAAGATGAACGTCTCCCATTGCTTCCGCTGAGACCAAGGATTCATCGCCCATCCGAAGCGTGAAGACCTCATGCAGCAAACTTCTCGTTTCTTTGAACCTCTGTAGAGAAACACAAACATGATTAGTTGCACCAGAATCTATGACCCAAATGTCACTGGATTCCTCAACCAAACAAGTTTCTAAATATAGAAGATCACACCTACCTTCTTTGGAAAGGAAGTGCTTGCAATGCTTCTTGATATGTCCGACCTTTCCACAGAAGAAGTACTTAAGCTTCTTCAGGTTCTTCTTCTTCTTCTTCTTGCTTTTGGTGGTAGCAAGAATAAAAGACTTCCCATTATTGGCCCGTTGCTTCTTTCCATTTCCAGAGTTAGGATTGGAACCAAAAGTAGCTATTATGTTGGCCTCACCACCCGCAGGTGACTCCCTGATCAGCAGTTTGAACTCCTGTAACTGTTTCATCAGTTCTGTTAACGTCATATCCCGTCTATTGCTTAAATTAAATATGGCTCTAAACTGAATTAATTCCTTAGACAGAGTCTCAAAGAACATAGTCATCTGAGTTTCAACATTGATATCGGCTCCATTGGTTTAAGGCTCAACAAGGTAACCCATGACCAACATCATATGCTCCTTTACAGATGTCCCCAACCTCTGTCTACTGTTTAGAAGTTTTTGAAGTGCCCCTTGCCGCTTCGTTATGGCTTGGCCTCCAAACATATCTTCAAGATTATCCAAGATCTGCTTTGCAGTCTTATAATCCTGATGTTGAGCCTGCAGCATGTTGTTCATGCTAGCCATAACATAGCAGCGGGCCTGATCATTAGCATCTTTCCAGTGATCATACGCTTGGGATTGCTCATTAGTTGAGTCTCCCGTGGGCTCAAGAGGACAAGGGGTTGTCAGTACATATTTTAGTTTCTCAAAGGATAGGACGATATCTAGGTTCCATTTTCAATCATTATAGTTCTCACCGGTTAATAGGTTTTTGTCAAGTATCGATGATAAAGCATTTTTAGACATTTTTAATCTACAATAAAGAATCATATACCAAACATAAGCAAACATATGATAATAATTTAGTAAGATAACACAATCATGTAAAAATCATACAAATTTGTTTATGTGTCAAAACCTTGAAAATATCACAACCTTACGATGATAATTCCTAACTCAGAATTCAACAAGCTCCTAGGGGAGTCATGCCAAATTCAATCAGGAATACGAATCCCCTCCTGATTAATATATGCCATCCAGGACCCGTATGATCCAGCATATATTAATAATCGTTTCTTTAGCCATTAATTTTATTAACAGAGCTCCCAGGGGAGGTTAATAATAAAATTAACGTGAGTGTATAACCATTGTTTTAATATTTTATCCATGATTTATAATCACCACCTAGGGGTGTGCAACCATAAATCATGCTAAAATACCTTATCTTCTCAGAGATCCAATCTGGTACATGATAGAAATCCATTCCTAGGGGTCGGGACACCATGTTCTGCCTATGGACCAACGATGGAGGCCTTAGGTTCTCTCTTCTAAAACCTTCTCCCGCTCAATCTTTTGAAATCATGGTTTTATTTTAAGAATATGTATGAACAATTTTAATATGAGCAGCACTCCCTATTCTATATGTCATGTTATCAATATACATGGCAAATCATATTATAATACAGACAAGCAAAGCAATAAAGCAAAGCTACAAGCAAAATAATAAATAACTGTAATATTATGGGTCCACCCTAGAGAATAGAAAACTAAGATTACAATAGAATAATCAAGACATATTATCAATTCTCGAATCCTCAAGCTGTATCCTTCTTCATGTAATTTTCATCTTCAAGTCTTCAATCCCATATAAATCAAATACTTCATATTTTTGGTCATATCCAAATTTAATTTTCTCAAAATTGTGCCAAAAATAAAATTAAAACTGCATCGAAAAAACTGCGCCTTTTTTGAAAATTTTTCAGCTCTCGGTCGGCAGGCCGATCTGGCTGATCGGCCTGTCGGTCTTGCTCCATCGGCCTACCAATCAGGAAGATCGATCTGTCGACTTATGAATGTTCGGCCTGCCGCTAGAGCCTCCTGATTTCTGCCCCACTGATGGCTTACCAAATCACAAGTCTGGCCTACCTATCTACGAGCATCGGCCTGCCGAACTGTGAGGTTTGGCATGCCAACCGAGCAGAAATCTCCATTCCAAAAAATACAATTTTTAAAGCAATTTATCAATTTTATTTTCAACAATTCAAAAATATAAAATTAGAGACTTAGAAAATACCTTTGTGCGCTATCATCATTCTTCTAGATCCGTCTTTTTTGAATAATTATTTAATTACAAAATTCTTATAAATTTAAAAATAAATAATAATTCTTAGACGGAGATGATAGTTTATCATCTAATTACATGAAAAACTTATATACATATTTTAATATCTAAGGAACCATAACCGGTATTAATTAATTAATAAATAATTAAATAAGAATTTAATCAACCATAATTAATTGATAAACATTCACCACATAATCCATGACAACATAAAGTTATATAGAAACTTAGAGTGTCAACTCTCTATAAAATTAAATTCAAGCATAGAAGAAATTAAGATCACAAAATTTATGCATATAACATGATAACAAACTTGTAAATTTATGTAAAAACCATGTCTCTAATACCAATTGTTGGAAAAAGAGTGCGCAACAGAATTTTAAAATTTTTACATCAGAGTAATTTCTAAAACACAAGTTTGACATGCTATATGCATAAATTAACTAGATCTTACTAACCTTTGTGTACCAAAGAACCCTCATAAAACGTGAAGAGAAGTAACGTTCTAGAAGAGCCTCAACGAGCTAGTCTTCTTTGCTATTCTCTATCCACGACCGGAGTGAGTGTGGGCTCACACGTACAGCTCTTCCACTAGGTGACTCTCCTTCCAACCAATCAAGAGAACCCAAAGCAAGTGTTCGTGATTTGTGAACAAAAGCTCTTAGGGAGTTTTTCAGATTCTCATCAATAGAGTATCACTCTTAATCTCTCAATTGATCTAAGTAACTCTTAACACTTACTCCCTTTATATAGAGATTGGTCCTGGGGTCAGTCCTTATCAGATTGGGTCTCAAAAACTTAAAATAGAATCAAGTTCGGATCAAAATCTAATAAGATTCGCATGGAAACGTGTGATCTTATCCTTCGTTGATCGATAGGCCGAACCGCCTGATCAGCAGGCCGAACAAGTCCCATCTGTAGGCTGAACATGTCCATCGGCATGCCAAACTGTCGAATAAAAAATATCGTGAATCTTTTATTTTTCACTCGAGATTCTATAAGATAAAGTCTCAGTTTTAATTCAAATAACACAATAGAGAAGTTATCTTATCAAAACAACTTTATCTAGATAATCTCTAAGAAAATAAATCAATTCGTAATAATTCTACAAGTTTATCTTGATCTAAGTTATCTAAGATTAAATCAACCGACAAACAAACAAGAATTATCCGATCCTTTTAATTCAACAAGTTTATCTTGAATTAATTTTTTATCACAAAATTAATTCAACCGATAAACAGACATGAATTATTTGATTTTTTCAAATTTCAACCAATCTAATAAATCTGACATCAGTCATCAATTATTGGAAAAGCATGTCGTGTCATTACAGGATGTTGTGAGCTAGCAAAGGAGACCAAATGGACCTATATAGTTCAAGTTTCAGATAATTATGAAACCTAATATCCTAGATATACATTTCATAATTATCAACTCCAACGCTACTCCACTAAAAGCTTGGAGCTGCACTCTCGAACTTTATAGAATTACGAAGCTCGTGTAGCTAAGTCTCCATGACATAACATAGTGTATCGCATCCCCATATGATTATCCATAATCGACTTAAGGTCAAGTTTTGTCTTACCTTCCTGATTATTTTTATCTTACGTTCCATTATCTCACCATCAGAAAACTTACTATCCAATGATAGTGTACCATTCGGTTACACTTATGTATCCAAATGGTTGAGCGCTCTAGTTTTTCAATTATAGGATAACGCATATAAGAGGATATCATTACTCCTAAAGAGGAGCTATGGATTCTATATATATGAATAACAGGTCTACGCTATCAAGAGTCATCCCTCTAACGTATCGACATGCATACCACTTTTAAGATGCGATGTCACCTTTTTGTACATCTAAAGACACAAGCTAAGACAACGGGCCTACTATTCATCTCTGGATTAAGATACAACACAAATGATTGTCTAAAGTGAATTTATTTTCCGAGACAGAATTATTAATCTAAATCGATTCACTTTATGTCCCGATCCAACACATCGTCACTTATGACAATGTGCTAATGTTTCTATGCACGGTGTCCACCTCCGATGTTCAAGACAAACCATCTCCAAAAGGGATATAGACAACATAACAATCTTTGCATGAATAAAGTGCCCAACTTTATTCCCACTATTGCGAATCATATGATTTAAACCATCACCTTAAGAATCGTGTCTTCCGCATAATCTGTCCATCATGTGCTCAACAAATATGAGCGTAAAGAGGACAAGATTTAGTATATAAATAATGAATAAATTCTTTATTGATAAAAATGTCTCCAAAAACTTATTACATTTTTACTCCTTAGCGCATACGTGTCTAACAGATAATGCAGCCTGTGTCGCTCAACTCAAAAGGGGTTACATAGAAGGAGACAAAACAAAGCACATTTCACCAAAATTCTTTTTCACGCACAAGCTTCAAAAGAAAGGAGAGATCGACGTACATCAAATTTACTCCAGTGACAACCTGACAGATTTGTTTATAAAGGCACTTCCTACAACAACATTTGAGAAGTTAATACATAAAATTAGTATACGTGGACTTAGAGATCTTTGAAAAGACATGAGGGGGAGACACCGCATATTGTGCTCTTTTTCTCTTAGCCTAGGTTTTTGTCCCATTGGGTTTTCTTGGCAAGGTTTTTAATGAGGCAATCCTAAATGTAGAACATACAAAAATTATGTACTATTTTTTCCTTCACTAAGATTTTTTTCTATGGGGTTTTTTCTTAGTAAGGTTTTTAATGAGGCATATTCTTTGTATGGTGGACATCCAAGGGGGAGTTTTGTGAATCAAGTGTGTGTGGATGCCACCTCTTAGTATTCCATGAGTTACATGCAAAGATTTTATTGCAAATTTATAATTCACATTTAGACCACATTATCTCCCCATTAAATCCCTCTTAATATAATGTATTATGTCTCCCTTACTTGTATATGAAACCTATGTAAATTATGTCTATTGCCAATACCTCTAGTATGATTCTTGGCCTATAAATAGAGGTTGTACTAAGCTTGTATATTTCACCCCTCACAAGTGAAAGTATAGAAAGTTGTTTTGTCTCTAATTTTCTCTTGTCTTTCTCTCTTGTTCTCTTTCGTCTTTTGTTATACTTTGCTTTATTTCATAACATCTCTTTCTCTTTTTTTTTTCCTTTTTTGCTTGTAACTTTTAAATGGTTTTATTGACTTTTTTTTAATTGGCTTTTGAAAGCGCTAAAAACACACCCAAAGAGTTTTTTTTGGATTTTTCTTTTGAAAAGTAAATTTTTAGAGATAAATTTTGGCATCTTTATTTTATTATTATTATTTTTTATTTTTCCTCAGGATACCAGCATTAGAGGATTGACTTTTATTATACATTAGTTTTTTCTTTTCTAAGATTTCATTTTTGAACTTGTTACGTATGATGAAGAACATATTACTATGGTAATTATTTTTTTCTCATTTTCCAGATTCTTGTCTTAATAAAGCATATATACAATTTTTTCCCTTTTCCTTTTTTTTTACTTTTTTTTTCCTTTTTTCATATCTTTTATACTATGGCTAGTACCTACAAATATTGTTTAAATTAGTACTTGTAATTTAGTATGATTTACAAAAAATAATGTGAAAGTCTTTCCTTATTTTACTGACTGCCAATATAATGGATTCTGTGGAACTTAGGGATAGATGGGTTAGGTACCATGTCAAAATTCTAACAAAATACAATATACTATGTTAATAGCATTCTTTTTCTTTTATGAATTTTCTCTTTGCATAACTTTCAAGAAAAATGCACATTCTTTCTTGTTCAAAAAATGAAATTATTTTTCAGACTTGGACGAGTAATCAACTCCTATGTAATAAAACGTTGCCTAAAAATAATGAGTGTTATAATGTAAAAAAACTGGTAGACCAAACAATTATTCAGCCATTCCATGACTTTTTTATGTTGTTAATGTTACTTCTTCGATCGTTTCCAATACTCTCACATGTGGTGTTGAAGATATAGGGTTTAGATGCATGAAGAAACCACCCTTGTTGTGGTTTTAGTGCATGTCACGCCCCGGAGTACGGGATGTGACGTGGCAGAATATTTAGATTTATTAAAAGAGGATTTAATAAAAATTAAGAGTTTAAAAATCAAATTAAATGAAAATTAAGAAGATTTTCCACCACATTTTATAAAAGAATTTATAAATATTAAGCAGGTAATAAAAATTAAATAAAAACCGCGAATATGGGTTCCACAACCCACAACTTGTGCACACACATGGTTCTGACAATATCATGAATACAATTACAGTCCAAGTACAAATAAAGTTAAATCTTACATGCCTTGATTAATAATACAGAATGTAAATAAATTTTCCTATTGCTCCTGAGTTCGGTTGGAAGAATCTTCTCCAAACCTAAATGGGAAACCACCTAGAAGAGGGGAATTTTAAACAAATAAAACGTGAGCGAAAGGCTCAGTAGGACTATGTTTTATAAAATAGTTTAATGCAAAGAAACATAACATTATTAGAAGTTATTCAAAGGAAACTTGAATAAATAAATAAATAAATAATTTGAGTAGAACCATTCTGTCACAGAACAGTCCACTCGTCAAATCAAAACACCATTTTACTTTTACCTAGGCAAACCATGATATCACCACCGTAGTGGCCCAGCTGGGTTTCGGGACCTGCCCCCAAGGTCGATCGCTACACGACCCGATCTCTGATATGGCATCATGCCTATGTGTTTATTATCATTATCATTCAAAACCCAATTACCGAGTGTTGTCAATTACATTCATTATGAGATTCATTTCATAATCACGGTATATTAAAATATAGCCGGTAAATCCATTTTCAAACACCGTTGAAAACATTTTGATAGAAATCCTTTTCAAAGCCAAATCATTTCAAAACCAGGCTACCAAAGAAATAGGATAAAAGTCCTACCTCAATACTCGTGCCGGTGCCCCACACCGTAATCCCGGTCCGCTATCCGTTAGCTCCACGGAACCACGAACGATCCTAGATACAAACTAAGTCGATTAATATCTAGTTTGAGACATTCTATGTTACGAAATCATTTCATGATGTCCTAGTGTGCCATTTATATCATTAAAATCATCCTATAAGGTTGGGATTTAAATCTGGGTTCAAAACAATGAAAACGGGTAAAAATCACAAAATTTTCCATGCCTCGGTCGGCCTGCCGGACGCCCTGCTTCGGCCTGCCGAACTGCACAGTTCGGCCTGCCGGAAGCAAAGTTCGGTCGGCCGAACATTTCCCCAGATTTGGCCTGCCGGTCGGAAGAACACCGGCCTACCGATCATCACTTCGGCCTGCCGAACTGGGAAAACCCAGAAATTTCCATCCACGGGTTTCTCGATCCCCAAAATCCAAATCTGCATTCCAACCTGTTTTTCTCAATTCCCAGGCATGAAAAATAATCATAGTTGATAGAAAAACATTCTAAAACATGTTTGGACTCATTTAAACAAGATTTGAACTCGAAATCCTCAAAAATCCGAAAATGAGAAAATGAGGGGAAAAATGAAAAATCTTGAATTTAATCCGTTTTTCTTCAATCGAAGCTTAGATTCTAGTTGTTCTAAGTTCATTTGACTCAAATACAAGGTTTTCTAAGCTTAAACAAACTTAGATTTCAAAAACACACAAAATTGAAAATTTTGTAAAAAGTTTAGAAATTTCGAATCTAACCTCGAATCAAAGCTTCAATCCGCGTTCTCGGTTGCCGAATCACGTCGCCGAGCTTCCTCCTTGCTAACCCGAAGCTTGGATTTGAAATTGGGTTTAAAAATTTGAGAGAGATGTAGAGAGAGAGGGGCTGCCGAGAAAGAGAGAGGGAAGAGAGAGAGAGACTGCGTGAATGTGAGGAGAGAGAGAGAAAAAGGAAATAAATAGAGAAAATCGATGGGTGGTTTTACTGTACGAAAACTATGTGCCGCCTGCGGTTTTTGTAAAACGGAGTATTTTTAACATTTTACAAATTGTTGTGTTTTAAAACTCAAAACATCATTTTAAAACAATAAGAAATCATTTGAATGCATCAATTTAACAAAACAACCAAAAATTAAAAATCCAACCAAATAATCTAATTAAAGTTAAAACATTAATTATGGCACACTAATCCATCATTTATAGTACATTAACATTAAATAAATTTCGGGACGTTACAGCTCTCCACCCCTAAAAGAAATTTCGTCCTCGAAATTTACAACTCACTTCAAAAACAAAACAAATGCGGATATAATTCCCGCATACTCGACTCTAATTCCCAAGTGGCTTCATCAACCCCATGATGCTGCCACACGACCTTTACCAACGAGATCTCACGACGACGCAAGCTAATCACTTTCCGGTCGATAATCTGAATCGAAACTTCTTCGTACGTCGTATCCTCCTGAACCTGTACATCGCGAAATGAAACTATCTTATCCTGCCCAGGTGGACATTTCCTAAGCATCGACACATGAAACACATCGTGCACATGAGAAAGTTCAGGCGAAAGATTAAGCCGATAAGCGACCACACCAACTCGCTGAGTGATCTCGAACAGCCCAATATACCTCGGCGTGAGTTTCCCACTCACTCCGAACCGCATAGTTCCCTTACGAGGCGACACCCTCAAGAGAACAAAATCTCCAACCGTGAACTCTAAGGGTCTACGTCTCCTATCCGCGTAGCTCTTCTGCCGACTCTAAGCTGCTCTCAATCGATCCCGAATCACCGTGACTTTCTCATTGCTATCACGAATCTCATCTGGCCCAAGAATAACTCTATCTTCCGGCTCAGCCCAATACACAGGTGATCGACACGGTCGCCCATACAATGCCTCAAATGGTGCCATACCGATACTCGCCTGATAACTATTGTTGTACGCGAACTCCGCCAAATGCAAACATTGCTTCCAATTTTCGCCGAAGTCCAACGCACAAGCACGTAACATTTCCTCGAGAACCTAAATAACCCGCTTAGACTGCCCATCAGTCTGAGGATGAAACACCGTACTAAAGTTCAAATCCATACCTAAAGCCTCCTGAAAACTCCTCCAGTACTTAGCATTAAACCTGGTGTCTCGATCAGAGGTGATGGACAAAGGAACTCCATGCAACCTCACAATGTTCTGCATATACAACTCCCCGAGAATCTTCCTAGAACACGTCGACCTAAACGGAATGAAATGCGCCGATTTCGTCAACCTGTCGACCACAACCCAAACTGCATCGTGCCGCTGCTCCATCCTCGGCAAACCTGTGAGGAAATCCATCGTCACATGCTCCCATTTCAACCCTGGAATAGGAAGTGGCTGAAGCTGACCTGCAGGCTTCTGATGCTCGGCTTTCACCTGAAGACATATCGAACACTTGGCCACATACTCGCGAACATCTTTCTTCATGCCTCTCCACCAATATTGCCTCTTCAAATCGCGATACATCTTTGTGCTCCCCAGATGAATAGCGAACTGAGACCTATGGGCTTCGTCTAGAACGGCTTTCATCACCTCGGCGATAACTGGAACTGCAAAATGCTCCTGAAAGTACAACGATCCATCTGCATGCACGCTCCATTCTTCAAACTGCTCCCCGTTCTGAATCCACGACCAAATCCCCTGCATATGCCGATCCTGCCACTGACTTTGCTTCACCATCCAAACAAGAGCTGGAGTCGCTTCCACATGATATAGCGAAACTCGATCACCGTCTTCATGATACAGTAGCTGATACTCACTCACTGTCGTATCCCTGCTCCAGTCCTCAAAAATCAAACAAGCGAGAATCCCTGAAGACTTCCTGCTAAGCGCGTCCGCGACCACATTACCTTTCCCGGGATGATATTGCAACGCGAAATCATAATCCTCCATGTACTCTACCCATCTGCGCTACCTTAGATTAAGATCCCTCTGAGTGAACAGATACCTCCAAATCGGAGAAGACCTGAAACGATGCTCCATATAAATAACACCTCCAAATCTTTAGCGCGTAAATCACCGCCGCAAGCTCTAAATCGTGAGTAGGATAATTCCACTCGTGAGGTCATAGCTGTCTCGATCCGTACGCAACTACACGCCCATGCTGCATCAACACGCATCCAAGTCCATGCCCTGAAGCATCCGCATAAACCTCATATGGCTCGTCGCTGCTAGGAATAATCAACACTGGAGCTGAAGTAAACCGGTTCTTCAATTCCTGAAAAGCAGACTCACAATCTTCATCCCACTCAAACCTGACATTTTTCTTGATCAATCTCATCAACGGAGCTGCAACCTTCAAAAAATCCTTTACAAATTTCCTGTAATATCCAGCAAGACCTAAGAAACTGCGAATCTCCGCTACATTCCTTGGTCGTTTCCATCCCAATATAGCTTCAATCTTGGACAGATCCACTGAAATACCGTGCTCCGAGATGATATGACCCAAAAATTTGACCTTAGTCAACCAGAATTCACACTTTTCCCGCTTAGCGTACAACTGGTGCTCCCGCAGAGTCTGAAGCACGATCCGAAGATGCTGCTCATGCTCCTCCCAAGTCTTAGAATACACAAGGATATCGTCGATGAACACGATCACGAACTGATCCAGATACGGCCTAAATACCCTGTTCATCAGATCCATAAAAGCTACCGGAGCATTCGTCAACCCAAAAGACATGACCAGAAACTCGAAGTGCCCATACCGAGTCCTAAAAGCTGTCTTGGGAATATCTTCATCCTTGATCCTGAGCTGATGATAACCCGAACGCAAATCAATCTTCGAGAAGTATCGCGAACCTCCCAACTGATCAAATAGCTCATCAATCCTAGGCAAATGATACTTGTTCTTCACCGTAACACGATTCAGCTGCTGATAATCTACACATAACCTGAGAGTCCCATCGTGCTTCTTAGCAAACAAAACTGGTGCTCCCCACGGAGATGTGCTATTTCGAATATATCCTTTATCAGCAAGCTCCTGAAGTTGCTTCCTCAATTTCTTCATTTCTGCCGGTGCCATCCGATAAGGTGCCATAGAAATCGATGATGTCCCTGGAAACAACTCAATACCAAACTCAATCTCCCGATGCGGTGGTAATCCTGGTAACTCTTCGGGGAAGACATCCTCGAACTCATCAACCACCGGAATCACTACACTGCCACTCGAAACATAGGGCTCGCAATCTAGATTGGCAAGAAAAGCAAAACAATCTAGATTCCTTCGCCCTCCTAAACACGACTTCATAAGACGCTCACTCATTGACCAATCACCACCACCCTGGTAAGTGATCACCGTCCCCCTATCAGACACTAGGGTCACTTTTCTAAGTTGGTAGTCCACGACTGCACTATACCTGGACAACCAGTCCATCCCTAGAATTACATCATAGGAACTCATGGGGAGTATAATCAAATCACTTTTCAAAATCTCATCCCCAATCTTTATTTTACATGATTTACACATACAATTCACACACACCCGCCCCAAGGGAGAAGTTATGACTAGGGGTTCATTAAACTCTTCTATCTCTAATCCCAAGGCATGTACAAAAGAACTCAAAATGAGAGAATGAGAGGCACCGGTATCGAACAAAACACGAGCTAAAGATCTAAAAACCAAAATCATACCGTCGACAACTGCGTTACCATTCTGAGAATCTGACCCTCCAGATGCCATTGCATGAACCTGCACTAGCGCTTTCCCTTTTCCTCTATCGACATTACTGGGTCCCGGATTACTCGGCCGATGCTGCTGAGATGGAGACGACTGCACACTACTTGTACTCGGTGCTCTGTACTGAGGAACACTACGCTGAAAATACTGCGGCTGCTGCCCCCGTGCCGGATATGAGAATTGCTGAGGAGAAAACTGCAGATACTACAACTGCAGGTACTGCGGAGGCGGAGGTAGGGTCTGAGGCTGAGGCTGAGACGAACGACTGGCATCCTCCCTGGTCTGAGATCCAAGACGAGCACTCCTGATCTGGCAATTCCTCTTGATGTGTCCGGGCTACTGACAGAGATGACAATGAAAGCTGTAGGGGTTGCTGCGCCCGCTGCCAGACGAACTGCTACTACCACTGGTCGCACCGCCTTGCTTGCCTTTCCCCGGAGCTGGACGACTACTGGTGCTCTTCCTGCCACTCCTGTGCAGTCCTCCTAAAGCCTTGGCTCGATCCTCACAATACTGCACGTAATCATTCTCCACGGAGATCGCCGACGACATAAGCTCTCTAAAACTCCTAAGCCGTAGAGCAACCAACTACCGTCGAATAAGAGCCTTGAGTCCTTCCTGAAACTTAATACACTTTTCACGCTCCGATGCCACAGCTGATGGAGCAAACCTAGCCAACTCGTTAAATTTTGCCTTATACTCCTGAACTGACATATCACCCTGCTGCAATCTATAAAACTCAGCTGCTTTCTGGTCTCTATATCCCTGTGGAAAATACCGATCATAGAACAGCTCCTCGAACTTGTCCCAACTGATATCGCCACCGCGCTCTAGACGCTTCATCTGTTTCCACCAGGTGTTGGCGCCACCCTCGAGCTTATACGCCGCAAACTCCACACGATACTCCTCAGGCACACCAAGAGTATCTAGATGCTTCAAGATTGAATCCAACCAATATTCAGCTAACTGCGGATCCCCGTTGCCATCAAAAGTCAAAATAGACGCCCGTCGCAATTCCTTAAAGAAAGCATGCCGACTACCAACACTGGAGTCTTCCGGTCAAGCCCTGGCTGCCATCTGCTGGAAAGCTGCAAACATAGACCTCATTAGGCTCTCATCATTTCCAAACTCGGCGTCAGTAGTCGAACGACGTCTAGGTGCCATTCTCTCACTTCTGGAAACAAAATTTGGACTGTTAGAGGTATTCCATTGTCAAACCTATGTGTGCACAATTCCCAAGGTTCATAACCTTGAGCTCTGATACCATTCTGTCACGCCCCGGAGTACGAGATGTGACGTGGCAGAATATTTAGATTTATTAAAAGAGGATTTAATAAAAATTAAGAGTTTAAAAATCAAATTAAATGAAAGTTAAGAAGATTTTCCACCACATTTTATAAAAGAATTTATAAATATTGAGCAGGTAATAAAAATTAAATAAAAACCGCGAATATGGGTTCCACAACCCACAACTTGTGCACACACATGGTACTGACAATATCATAAATACAATTACAGTCCAAGTACAAATGAAGTTAAGTCTTACATGCCTTGATTAATAATACAGAATGTAAATAAATTTTCCTATTGCTCCTGAGTTTTCATAATCACGGTATATTAAAATATAGCCGGTAAATCCATTTTCAAATACCGTTGAAAACATTTTGATAGAAATCCTTTTCAAAGCGAAATCATTTCAAAACTAGGCTACCAAAGAAATAGGATAAAAGTCCTACCTCAACACTCGTGCCAGTACCCCACACCGTAATCTCGGTCCGCTATACGTTAGCTCCACAGAACCACGAACGATCCTAGATACAAACTAAGTTGATTAATATCTAGTTTGAGACATTCTATGTTACAAAATCATTTCATGATGTCCTAGTGTGCCATTTGTATGATTAAAATCATCCTATAAGGTTGGGATTTAAATCTGGGTTCAAAACAGTGAAAATGGGTTAAAATCACAAAATTTTCCATGCCTCGGTCGGCCTGCCGGACGCCCTGCTTCGGCCTGCCGAACTGCACGGTTTGGCCTGCCGGAAGCAAAGTTCGGTCGGCCGAACATTTTTCCAGATTCGGCCTACCGGTCGGAAGAACACCGGCCTGCCGATCATCACTCCGGCCTGCCGAACACGAACTTTACCCTGCCAAACTGGGAAAACCCAAAAATTTCCAGCCACGGGTTTCTCGATCCCCAAAATCCAAATCTGGATTCCAACCTGTTTTTCTCAAATCCCAGGCATGAAAAATAATCATAGTTGATAGAAAAACATTCTAAAACATGTTTGGACTCATTTAAACAAGATTTGAACTCGAAATCCTCAAAAATCCAAAAATGAGAAAATGAGGGGAAAAATGAAAAATCTTGAATTCAATCCGTTTTTCTTCAATCTAAGCTTAGATTCTAGTTGTTCTAAGTTCATTTAACTCAAATACAAGGTTTTCTAAGCTTAAACAAACTTAGATTTCAAAAACACACAAAATTGAAAATTTTGTAAAAAGTTTAGAAATTTCGAATCTAACCTCGAATCGAAGCTTCAATCCGCGTTCTCGGTTGCCGAATCACGTCCCCGAGCTTCCTCCTTGCTAACCCGAAGCTTGGATTCGAAATTGGGTTTAAAAATTTGAGAGAGATGTAGAGAGAGGGGCTGTCGAGAAAGAGAGAGGGAAGAGAGAGAGAGACTGCGTGAGAGTGAGGAGAGAGAGAGAAAAAGGAAATAAATAGAGAAAATCGGTGGGCGGTTTTACTGTGCGAAAACCATGTGCCGCCCACGGTTTTTGCAAAACGGAGTATTTTTAACATTTTTACAAATTGTTGTGTTTTAAAACTCAAAACATCATTTTAAAACAATAAGAAATCATTTAAATGCATCAATTTAACAAAACAACCAAAAATTTAAATTCCAACCAAATAATCTAATTAAAGTTAAAACATTAATTATGGCACACTAATCCATCATTTATAGTACATTAACATTGAATAAATTTTGGGACGTTACAGTGCATTGTTAAGATAAGTAACTACACTCTAAACAGAACGACTGACAAATCATTCCTTATCTTATCACTGTCGAAGCTATGATTTCTTTAGTCATTCTACATGTTTTGCTTTTGACAAAGGCATTCTAATGTGAAGGATTCAGACTCGAAGCTTACTTCCTAAATTATGGTCTAGTAAAAGTTGTAGACTTAATAAAATACTGATTTCACGCAAATAGAATCTTGCAAAACTTTAAAAAAAACTATGACATAAATTGTGAATAAAAATAAAGTAAGCATTTGATGATCATTGTTAAAAATTGAAATTAAATTTCATACTTAGATGGGTAATTAATTCCTATGAAACAAATGGCTGCCTAAAAAAAAGGGTTATGATGTAAGAAAAAAAAGAAAAAAAAACTAAAGGACGGAATAATTATCTAGTCATTCTACACCTTTTTGAGGTCATTCCTACAACTTATTCGGTCATTCCTACAACTTATTCGGTCATTCTCACTGCTCCCACATATAGTGTTGAATATATGGGGCTTTATATGATTGAAGAAACGATCTCCATTGTCCTTTTAGTTTTAATGTAAGTAATTACACTTTAAACAAAACGACAGGCAAGTCGTTCCTCATTTTACCTTGGTTGTTCCTATGATTTCTCTAGTCGTTCTACCTATTTTGCTTCCGTCAAATGCATTCTTACACATAGGATTCAAAATTGTAGCTTAAAAATTAAAATTAACTTTAGGACTTGGATAGGTTATTAATCCACTTATGTAAAAAATAGTCGCTTAAAAAAATGAGTGTTATGATGTAAATAAAAATAAAGTAAACATTAGGTAGTCACTGTTAAAAAAGAAAGCTAACTTTAGGTCTTGCCTGGGTAATTAATTTCTTTAAGTAACAAATGGTTGCCTAAAAAATGAGTGTTATGACATAAAAAAAAGTGTATGAAACAATAATTTGAATGTTCTACAACTTTTTGAGGTTGTTCCTGCTACTTTCTCGATCGTTCTCAATGCTCTCCTATTTGGTGTTAAATATTTGAGGTTTATAGACCTGAAGAAATGACCTCTATTGTTCTTTTAGTGGATTTATTAAGATAAGTAATTATGCTCTAGATGGAACGAATGGAAATGTTAGATATGTATGCCCTAAGGAGTAAAAATGTAATAAGTTTTTGAAGACATTTTTATCAATAAAGAATTTATTTATTGTTTATATACCAAATCTTGTCCTCTTTACGTTCATATTTGTTAAATGTATGTTAAGCAAATAAAAGTCTAAGATTATCGGTCTAAACCTTTAAGAATTGGGCATATGATGTACAGATTACGTGAAAGACATGATTCTCAAGGTGAAGGTCTAAATCATAAGATCTACAATTGAGGGAATAAAGTTGGGTGCTTTATTCATGTAAAGATTGTTATATTGTCTATATCCCTATTGGGAGATGGTTTGTCTTGGCCATCGAGGTGGACTCCGTGAATAGAAACATTGGCACGTTGTCATAGGTGATGATGTTTCGGATCGGGACATAAAGTGAATAGATTTTGATTAATAATTCTATCTCGGCAAATCTATTTACTTTAGACAATCATTTGTATTGTATCTTAATCTTAAGATGAATAGTGGGCCCGTTGTCTTGACTTATGTCTTTTGATGTACCAAAGGGTGACACCCATATCTTAATAGTGGTATGCATGCTGGTATATTGGAGGTATGACTCTTGATGGCGTAGACCTGTTATTCATAGATATGGAATCCATAGCTCCTTTTTAGGAGTAGTGATATCCTTTTATATGTGTTATCATGTAATTGAAAAACTAGAGTGCTCAACCATTTGGATATATAGGTGTAACCTAATGGTATATTATCTTTGGATGGTAAGTTTTTCGATGGTGAGATAATAGAACGTAAGATAAAAATAATCGGAAAGGTAAAACAGAACTTATCCTTAAGCTGGTTATAGATAATCCTATGGGGATACGATATACTATGATATGTCATGGAGACTTAACTATACAGGCTTCACAATTCTATATAGTTCGAGAGTGCAGCTCCAAGCTTTTAGTGGAATAGCGTTGGAGTTGATAATTATGAAATATATATCCAGGATATTGAGTTTCATAATTATCGGGAGCTTGAACTATATAGGTCCATTTGGTCCCCTTTGCTAGCTCACAACATCCTGTAATGATACGGCGTAATTTTCCAATAATTGGTGACTTATGTCAGATTTATTAGATTGGTTGAAATTCGAAAGAATTAAATAATCCATGTCTATTTATCGGTTGAATTAATTTTGTGATAAAATTAATTCAAGATAAACTTGTTGAATTATTGGGATCTTAGAGTTTTTGTCTGTTTATCAGTTGATTTAATTTTGTATAAATTAAATCAAGATAAACTTGTAGAATTATTAAGAATTCATTTATTTTCCTAGACATTATCTAGATAAAGTTGTTTTAATTAGATAACTTCTCTATTGGGTTATTTGAATTAAAACTGAGACTTTATCCTATAGAATCTCGGGTGGAAAAGAAAAGATTTGCTGAGATCTTTTTTTGGCAATTTGGCATGTCGATCCTCAAGTTTGGCCTACCGATGGGGCAAGTTTAGCCTGCCAATTTGTGGAAAAGAGATTACACGTTTTCGCGTGGATTTTACTATATATTGATCCGAATTTGATTTTGATTCGAATTTTGGACACCTAATCTAATAAGGACTGACCCTAGACCCAACCTCATAAATAGGGAGTAAGTCACATAAGTTATTTAGATTAATTAAGAGATTAAGAGAGATACTCTGCTGGGGAGAATCTGAAACTCCCTGAGAGCTCTTGTTCATAAATCACAAACATTAGCTTTGGGTTCTCTCAATTGGTTAGAAGGAGAATCACCTAGAGGAAAAGCTGTACGTGTGAGCCCACACTCACTCCGATCGTGGATAGAGAATAGTAAAGAAGACCAGTTGGTTGAGGCTCTTCTAGAACATTACTTCTCTTCACAGATTGCGAGAGTTCTTCGACATTCAAAGGTTAGTAAGATCTAATTAATTTATGCATATAGCATGTCAAACTTGTGTTTTGGAAAATACTCTGATATAAAATTTTTAAAATTTCGTTGCATACTATTTTTCCAATAATTGGTATTAGAGCCATAGTTTTTACATAAATTGATGAGTTTATGATCATACTGTATGTATAAATTTTGTGATCTTGATATCTCTTATGCTTGAATTTAATTTTATAGAGAGTTGGCACTCTAGGTTTCTATAAAATTTTATGTTGTCATGGATTATATAGTGAATGTTTATCAATTAATTATGGTTGATTAAATTATTATTTAATTATTTATTATTTAATTAATTTCTACCAGTTATGGTTCCTTAGAGGTTAGAATGTGTATCTAGGTTTTTCATGTAATTAGATGTCGGACTATCATCTCCGTCTAGGAATTATTATTTAATTTTAAATTTGTAAGAATTTTTGTAATTAAATAATCATTCAGAAAAGACGGATCTAGAAGACAGATCTAAAAGATAGATGATGGCACTCCCAGGTATTTCCTGAGTCTCTAATTTTATGTTTTTGAATTGTTGAAAATAAAATTGATAAATTGCATTAAAAATTGTATTTTTTGGCAATGGTGATTTCTGCTCGGTCGGCATGCCGAACCTTCCAATTCGACAGCCCGATGGTCGCAGATCGACAGGCCAGACATGAGGTTCGGCAAGTTAACAGCGGGGTAGAAATCAGGTGGCTCTAGCGGCAGGCCAAACTTCTAGTTTGGTAGGCCGATCTGTCGTGAATCGACAGGCCGATCTATAAAGATTGACAGGCCGATGGGTCATGATTAGCAGGCCGATCACCTAGATCAGCTTACCGACAGAGAGCTGGAAATTTTTTTAGAAAAGGTGCAATTTTTCAATGCAGTTTTAATTTTATTTTTGGGACAATTATGAGAGACATTAAATTTGGATATGATCAAAAAATGAAGTATTCGATTCATACGAGATTGAAGACTTGAAGATGGACATTATATGAAGAAGGATACAACCTAAGAATTCAAGGATGAAGAGTCGATAATATGTTTTGGTTATTCTCTTGTAATCTTTGTTTTCTATTTTCTAGGGTGGAACTATAATATTATGGTTATTATTATTTTGCTTATAGCTTTGCTTGATTGCTTTGCTTGTCTGCATTATAATATGATTTGTCATGTATATTGATAACATGTCATATAGAATAGGGAGTGCCACTCATATTAAAAATATTCATGCATATTCTTAAAATAAAACCTTGATTTCAAAAGATTGAGTGGGAGAAGGTTTTC
Organism: Artocarpus heterophyllus; assembly: GCA_025403435.1. Lineage (NCBI taxonomy): Eukaryota > Viridiplantae > Streptophyta > Magnoliopsida > Rosales > Moraceae > Artocarpus > Artocarpus heterophyllus. Next base: position 35,036,175 of record CM046348.1, on the reverse strand, counting down.
GAAAAGAGGACCTACGGCCTCCATCGTTGGTCCATAGGACGAACATGGTGGTCCCAACCCCTAGGAAGGGATTTTTATCATGTACCAAATTGGATCTCTGAGAGGATAAGGTATTTTAGCATGATTTATGGTTGCACACCCCTAGTAAATCATGGATAAAATATTGAAACAATGGTTATACACTCACGTTAATTTTATTATTAACCTTCCCTAGGAGCTCTGTTAATAAAATTAATGGCCAAAGAAACGATTATTAATATATGCTGGATCATACGGGTCCTAGGTGGCATATATTAATCAGGAGCGGATCCTTGTTCCTGAGTGAATTTGGCATGGCTCCCCTAGGAGCTTGTTGAATTATGAGTTAGGAATTATCGTTGTAAGGTTGTGATATTTTCAAGGTTTTGGCACGTAAATACATTTGTATGTTTTTACAAGATTGTGTTATCTTACTAAATTATTATTGTTTGTTTGCTTATGTTTGGTATATGATTCTTTATTGTAGATTAAAAATGTCTAAAAACGCTTTATCTTCGATACTTGACAAAAAACCTATTAACCAGAGAGAATTATAATGATTGGAAACGGAATCTGGATATCGTCCTCCCCTTTGAGAAATTGAAATTTGTGCAGACAACCCCTTGTCCTCCCGAGCCTACAGGAGATTCCACTAATGAGCAATTCCAACCGTATGACCACTGGAAAGATGCAAATGATCAGGCCCACTGCTATGTTGTGGCCAGCATGAATAACGTGCTGCAGGCTTAACATGAGGATTATGAGACTGCTAAGCAGATCTTGGATAATCTAGAAGACATGTTTGGAGGCCAGGCCATAACAAAGTGGCAACGGGCACTTCGAAAACTCTTGAACTATAAGCAGAGACCAGGGACATCTATAAAGAAGCACTTGATGTTGGTCATGGGTTACCTCACTGAGGCTTAAACCAATAGAGCCGACATTAACGCTGAAACTCAGATGAATATGGTCTTTGAGACTCTGTCAAAGGAATTTATTCCGTTTAGAGCTACATTTAATTTAAGCAATAGACAGGATATGACCTTAACAGAATTAATAAAACAGTTACAAGAGTTCAAACTGTTAATCAGGGAGTCTCCTGAATCCAATCCCAACTCTAGGAATGGCAAGAAGCAACGAGCCAAAAATGGCAAGTCTTTTGTTCCTGCTAACAACAAGAGTAAGAAGAAGAAGAAGAAGAACCCGAAGAAGCTTAAGTGCTTCTTTTGCAGGAAGGTCGAGTACATAAAGAAGCATTGCAAGGACTTCCTTTCCGAAGGAGGTAGGTGTAATCTTCTGTATTTAGAAACTTGTTTGGTTGAGGAATCCAATGACATTTAGGTTATAGATTCCAATCCAACTAATCATGTTTGTGTTTCTCTTTAGGGGTTCAAAGAAACGAGAAGTCTGCTACATGAAGACTTCACGCTTCGGATGGGCGATAGATCCTCGGTCTTAGCGAAAGCAGTGGGAGACGTCTATCTTTACTTTGATAATTATAGGAATTTAATTTTGCGAGATTGTTTTTATGTTCCTAAATTTAAAAGGAATTTAATTTCTGTAGTTTGTTTATTTAAAGACTCCTATTTGGTTTCTTTTAATGATAAAGTGGTGATTCGTAAAAATAAATCTTTTATTTGTTTTGGATGGATGAAAAATAACCTATATTTTACCAAACTTAAGATAGACTTATTGCTTAATGCTGAGATGAATTATAATAACTCTAAAAGACTTAAAACTTCTCACTCTAATAAGACTTATCTTTGGTATTTGCGCCTTGGTCATATTAACCTAAATAGGATTCAAAGGTTGGTAAGGGATGGACCTTTAAATCAGTTAAGGTGGAATCTATACCTCAATGTGAATCTTGTTTGGAGGGTAAAATGACCAAAAGACCATACGGGTTGAAGGGCAATAGGACCGAAAGGGTTCTAGAACTTGTGCATAGTGATGTTTGCGGACCAATGAACATTCAAGCGCGAGGAGGGTATGAGTACTTCGTCACTTTTATTGATGATTATTCAAGATATGGGTATGTGTAACTGATGCCCAACAAAAGCGAAACTTTTGACAAGTTCAGGAAGTTTTGGGCTGAAGTGGAAAAGCAATTGGGTAGACCCATAAAGGTACTTCTATCCGATCGAGGTGGAGAATACCTTTCTAATGTGTTCTTAGGACACTTATTAGAGAATGGGATTTATCCTATTTGACTGCGCTAGGCACTCCGCAGCAGAATGGCATAGCGGAGAGAAGGAATAGGACTTTATTAGTTATGATAAGTTCCATGATGAGTTATTCATCATTACCTTTATCCTTTTGGGGATATGCACTACAAACCGCATGATATCTTTTGAACAATGTGTCTTCAAAATCGGTCCCTAAAACTCCTCACTAGTTGTGGATGGGTAGGAAGACATCCTTAAACTATATTTGCATATGGGGATGTCCAGCTCATGTCCTGTTTAAGGATGCGAATAAGTTGGAAGCGCGTTCAAAACTTTGCATGTTTGTAGGATATCTAAAACAGACTAAAGGGGGTTATTTCTATAACCCAAAGGAAAATAAAGTTGTGGTTTCAACTAATGCAACTTTCCTTGAGGAGAGTTACATGGATGAATTTAAGCCTCAAAGCAAAGTGGTGCTTGAGGAGTTAAGGACTGATCTGATCACTTCGGAGGTTCAAAATGAAACCATTCCAATCAGTGTAAAAAAACCAAACGAACCTGAACAACAACATAAGGGGCTTCGGCAGTAGGAGGATCAGACATCAACCTGAGAGGTATATGTTTAATAGGGAGGTCTTTTTGGCTTAATCAGATGAACATGACAGGGATCCTTATACTTACGCAGAGGCTATAGAGGATGTTGATTCAAAACTCTGGACAGAGGCCATGAACACAGAGATGAAGTCTATGGAGACTAATAAGGTCTGGGAACTTATGGATCTTCCTGAAGGGGCAAAAGGAAGGAATCGATTATGAGGAAACCTTTTCGCCTGTAGCCATGCACAAGTCCATCTGGATTTTCTTGTCCATAGCTGCCACTCTCGACTATGAGATTTGGCATATGGATGTCAAAATGGCTTTTCTAAATGGCTATCTTGATGAGTCCATTTATATGGAACAATCAGACGGGTTCAAGTTCAAGGGTCAAGAGGGTAAGGTTTGTAAGCTACTAAAATCAATTTATGGACTTAAGCAGGCGTCTCGTTCTTGGAACATAAGATTTGATCAGGTGATCAAGGCTTATGGGTTCTCACAATATGTGGATGAACTATGTGTTTACAAACACATTAAGGATGGGAAGGTGGTTTTTCTACTGCTCTATGTAGATGACATTCTGCTAATTGGTAATGATGTTGGGGCATTGTCATCAGTCAAATTTGTTGGAAAAAAAGTACGCAGCTGAATTTTAAAAATTTTATATCAGAGTATTTTTCAAAACACAAGTTTGACATGCTATATGCATAAATTAACCAGATCTTACTAACCTTTGAATGTCGAAGTACTCTCACAATCTGTGAAGAGAAGTTATGTTCTAGAAGAACCTCAACCAACTGGTCTTCTTTGCTATTCTCTATCCACGATTGGAGTGAGTGTGGGCTCACACGTACAGCTCTTCCTCTAGGTGACTCTCCTTCCAACCAATTCAGAGAACCCAAAGCTAGTGTTCGTGATTTGTGAACAAGAGCTCTCAGGGAGTTTCAGATTCTCACCAGTAGAGTATCTCTCTTAATCTCTCAATTGATCTAATTAACTTATGTGACTTACTCCCTATTTATAGAGGTTGGCTCTAGGGTCAGCCCTTATCAGATTAGGCCTCAAAAATTCAAATCAGAATCAAATTCGGATCAATATCGGATAAAATCCGTGTAAAACGTGTGATCTTATCCTTCGCACAATGGCAGGCCGATCTGCCTAATCGGCAGGCCAAACATGCCCATCCTTAGGCCAAACTAGAGGATCGACATGCCGAACTGCCGAAAAAAAATCTTAGCGAATCTTTTATTTTCCACCCGAGATTCTATAGGATAAAGTCTCAGTTTTAATTCAAATAACCTAATAAAAAAGTTATCTAATTAAAACAACTTTACCTAGATAATCTCTAGGAAAATAAATGAATTTTTAATAATTTGACAAGTTTATCTTAATTTAATTTATTCAAAATTAAATCAACAAATAAACAGACAAGAATTATCCACATCCAATAATTCAACAAGTTTATCTTGAATTAATTTTATCACAATATTAATTCAACCGATAAACAGACATGAATTATTTAATTTTTTTGAATTTCAACCAATCTAGTAAATCTAACATAAGTCACCTATTATTGGAAAAGCACGCTGTATCGTTACAGGATTTTGTGAGCTAGCAAAGGGGACCAAATAGACCTATATAGTTCAAGCTTTCGATAATTACGAAACCCATTATCCCAGATATACATTTCATAATTATCAACTCCAATGCTACTCCACCAAAAGCTTGAAGCTGCACTCTCAAACTACATAGAATTACGAAGCCCGTATAGCTAAGTTTTCATGACATATCATAGTGTATTGTATCTCGATATGATTATCCATAACCGGCTTAAGGACAAGTTCTGTCTTACCTTCATGATTATTTTTATCTTACGTTTCATTATCTCACCATCAGAAAACTTACCATCCAAAGACAGTTTACCATTCAGTTACACCTATATATCAAATTGTTAAGCGCTCTAGTTTTCTAATCACAAGATAATGCATATAAGAGGATATCACTGCCCCTAAAGAGGAGCTATGGATTCCATATCTATGAATAACAGGTCTACGCTATAAAGAGTCATGCCTCCAACGTACCAGCATGCATACCACTATTAAAATATGGGTGTCACCCTTTGGTACATCAAAAGACACAAGTCAAAACAACGGACCTACTATTCATCTCATGATTAAGATACAATACAAATGATTGTCTAAAGTGAATCGATTTACTGAGACAGAATTATTAATCCAAATCAATTCACTTTATGTCCCGATCCAATACATCATCACCTATGACAATGTGCCAATGTTTCTATTCATGGAGTCCACCTCCGATGGTCAAGACAAACCATCTCCCAGTAGGGATATAGACAACATAACAATCTTTATATGAATAAAATGCTCAACTTTATTCCTTAAATTACAGATCTTATGATTTAGACCGTCACCTTAAGAATCGTGTCTTTCGCGTAATCTGTCCATGATATGCCCAATTCTTAAAGGTTTAGACTGACAGTCTCCGACTATTGTTTGCTTAACATACATTCAACAAATATGAACGTAAAGAGGACAAGATTTGGTGTATAACAATAAATAAATTCTTTATTGATAAAAATGTCTCCAAAAACTTATTACATTTTTACTCCTTAGAGCATACATGTCTAACAATCTCCCACTTGCACTAAGTGAGTAAATATGACAAATCTCTCATCCACATAGCTTTCACATGCCTCTCTAAGACTCTCCCAGTAAGTGTCTTTGTAAATGGATCCACTAAATTGTCCTCTAACGTGATCTTGCACACCGTGACATGCCCACCCTCAACGAATTCCTTTATCACATGATACTTCCAATCAATACGCTTACTCTTCTTGTGAAATCTTGGTTCCTTAGCATTAGCTACCGCTGCACTGTTATCACAGTACAGTGATACAACCTTATCCATACCAGGAACTACCTCAAGATCCCTAAAGAACTTGCAGAGCCACACTACTTCTTTCAAAGCATCACTAGCTGCCACATACTCGGCCTCCATCGTTGAATCTGAAGTGCAATCTTGCTTCACACTTCTCCAACTAATGGCACCGCCACCCAGAGTAAAGCACAAAACCTGAAGTCAATTTCCTAGAATCTAAACAGATTGAAAATCTGAGTCAGTATATCCTAGAGGAGTCAAGTCCTCACCCAAATATACAAGCATATACCCTCAAGTCTGTCTTAGGTACTTAAAAATATGCTTTACCATAACCCAATGGTTCAGTCCTAGATCTGGCTGAAATTGACTTACAATCCCGACCGCATAACAAATATCTGGTCATGTGCAAAGCATGGCATACATGAGACTACCCACTGTCGAAGCATAAGGCACTTTCTTCATGTATTCTCTTTCTTCCTCAAGCTTTGGCGAGTCTTTCTTAGAAAGAGTAATTCCAAACCTAGATGGTTGCCCACCTTTTTTGGAATCCTACATTACAAACCTCTTGAGAATTTTATCTATGTAGTCGGCCTGGGACAAAGCTATCATTTTGTTCTTCCTATCTCGAAAGATCTAGATACCGAGAACAAAATTAGCCTCACCCAATTCCTTCATGTCAAACTGCTACGTCAACAATGATTTGACCTATGACAATGCCCCAATGTCATTGCCAATTAGCAGAATGTCATCTACATAGAGCAGTAGAAAAACCACCTTTCCATCCTTAATGTGTTTGTAAGCACATGGCTCATCCACATTTTGTGAGAACCCATAAGTTTTGATCACCTAATCAAATCTTATGTTCCAAGAATGAAAAGCCTGCTTAAGTCCATAAATTGACTTTAGCAGCTTACAAACCTTACCCTCTTGACCCTTGGCCTTGAACTCATCTGGTTGTTCCATATAAATGGACTCATCAAGATAGCCATTTAGAAAAGCTGTCTTGACATCCATCTGTCAAATCTCGTAGTCGAGAGCGGCAGCTATGGACAAAAGAATCCAAATGGACTTAATCATGGCTACAGGCGAAAAGGTTTCCTTATAATCGATTCCTTCCTTTTGCGCATAACCCTTAGCTACTAGTCTAGCCTTAAAGGTTTCGACCTTACCATCCACTCCACTTTTCTCTTGTAGATCCACTTACACCCTATGGGTTTTACCCCTTCAGGAAGATCCACAAGCTCCCAGACCTGATTAGTCTCTATAGACTTTATCTCTATGTTCATGGCCTCTATCTAGAGTTTTGAATCAACATTCTATGTAGCCTCTATGTAAGTATAAGGATCCCTATCATGTTCATCCGATTCAGCCAAAAAGACCTCCCCATTGAACATGTATCTCTTAGGTTGACGTCTGATCCACCCACTATGCCGAAGCCCCTTAGGTTGTTGTTCAGATTCGTTTGGTTTTTCTACATTGATCGGAATGGTTTCATTTGGAACCTCCAAAGTGATTGGATCACTCCTTAACTCCTCAAGCACCACTTTGCTTCGAGGCTTAAAGTCGTCCATGTTACTCTCCTCAAGGAAAGTTTTATTAGTTGAAACCACGACTTTATTTTCCTTTGGGTTATAGAAATAACCCCCTTTAGTCCCTTTTGGATATCCTATAAACACGTAAACTTTCGAATGTGCTTCCAACTTATTCGCATCCTTAAACAGGACATGAGCTGGACATCCCCATATGCAAATATGGTTTAAGGATGTCTTCCTGCCCGTCCATAACTCATGAGGAGTTTTAGGGACCGATTTTGAAGGTACATTGTTCAAAAGATAACATGTGGTTTGTAGTTCGTATTTCCAAAAGGATAAAGGTAATGATGAATAACTCATCATGGACCTGATCATATCCAATAAAGTCCTATTTCTTCTCTCTGCTATGCCATTCTACTGCGAAGTGCCTAGTGTAGTCAAAGGGGATAAAATCCCATTCTCTAATAAGTGTCCCAAGAACTCATCAGAACGGTATTCTCCACCTCGATCAGATCGAAGTGCCTTTATGGGTCTACCCAATTGCTTTTCCACTTGAGCCCTAAGCTCCCTGAACTTGTCAAAAGTTTCAATTTTGTGGGGCATCAGATACACATTCTCATACCTTGAGTAATCGTCAATAAAAGTGACAAAGTACTCATACCCTCCTCATGTCCGGATGTTCATTGGTCCACAAACATCCTATGCACAAGTTCTAGAATCCCTTCGGCCCTATTGCCCTAAGATTCGAATGGTGTTTTGGTCATTTTACCCTCCAAATAAGATTCACATTGAGGTATAAATTCTATCTTTAACTGACTTAAAGGTCCATCCCTTACCAACATTTGAATCCTATTTAGGTTAGTATAACCAAGGCGCAAATGCCAAAGATAAGTCTTATTAGAGTGAGAAGTTTTAAGTCTTTTAGATTCTTATCATTCATCTCAGCATTAAGCAGTAAATCCATCTTTGGTTTGATAAAATATAAATTATTTTGCATCCATCCAGAACAGATAAAAGATTTGTTTTTACGAATCACCACTTTATCATTAAAAGAAACCAAATAGGAGTCTTTAAATAAACAAGCTACAGAAATTAAATTCCTTTTAAATTTAGGAACATAAAAACAATCTTGAAAAATTAAATTCCTATAACTATCAAAATAAAGATGGACGTCTCCCACTACTTCTGCTAAGAATAAGGATCCATCGCCCATCCGAAGCGTGAAGTCTTCATGTAGCAGACTTCTTGTTTCTTTGAACCCCTGCAGAGAAACACAAACATGATCAGTTGCACTGGAATCTATCACCCAAATGTCATTGGATTCCTCAACCAAATAAGTTTCTAAATATAGAAGATCACACGCACCTCTTTTGGAAAGGAAGTGCTTGCAATGCTTCTTTATGTGCCTAATCTTCCCACAAAAGAAGCACTTAAGCTTCTTCAGGTTTTTCTTCTTCTTTTTCTTGCTCTTGGTGTTAGCAGGAATATAAGACTTCCCATTCTTGGCCCGTTGCTTCTTTCCATTCCCAGAGCTGGGATTGGAACCAGAAGCAGCTATCAAATTGGTCTCTGCACCCGCAGGAGGCTCCCTGATCAACAGTTCAAACTCTTGTAATTGTTTCATTAATTCTATTAAGGTCATATCCCACCTATTGTTTAAATTAAAAGTGGCTCTAAATGGAATAAATTCCTTTGACAGAGTCTCAAAGACCATAGTCATCTGAGTTTCAGTATCGAAGCTGGCTCTATTGGTTTGAGCCTCAACAAGGTAACCCATGACCAACATCATGTGCTTCTTTACAGATGTCCCCAGGCTCTGCTTATAGTTCAAGAGTTTTCGAAGCGCCTCTTGCTGCTTTGTTATTGCCTGGCCTCCAAACATATCTTCAAGGTTATCCAAAATCTGCTTCGTAGTCTCATAATCTTCATGTTAAGCCTGCAACATGTTATTCATGCTAGCCATAACATAGCAGCAAGCCTGATCATTTGTATCTTTCTAGCAATCGTATGCTTGGAATTGCTCATTAGTGGAATCTCCCATAGGATTGGGAGGGCAAGGGGTTGTTAGCACAAATTTCACTTTCTCAAAGGAGAGGACGATATCCAGGTTCCGTTTCCAATCATTATAATTCTCTCCAGTTAATAGGTTTTTGTCAAGTATCAATGATAAAGCGTTTTTAGACATTTTTAATCTACAATAAAGAATCATATACCAAACATAAGAAAACATACAACAATAATTTAGTAAGATAACACAATCATGTAAAAACATACAAATGTGTTTATGTCTCAAAACCTTGAAAATATCACAACCTTACAACGATAATTCCAAACTCATAATTCAACAAGCTCCTAGGGGAGTCATGCCAAATTCAATCAGGAACGTGGATCCCTTCCTGATTAATATATGCCATCCAGGACCTATATGATCCAGCATATATTAATAATCATTTCTTTAGCCATTAATTTTATTAACAAAGCTCCTAGGGGAGGTTAATAATAAACTTAATGTGAGTGTATAACTGTCATTTCAATATTTTATCCATGATTTAAAATCACCAGCTAGGGGGATGCAACCATAAGTTATGCTAAAATACCTTATCATCTTAGAGATCCAATTTGGTACATGATAGAAATCCCATCCTAGAGATTGGGACTACTATGTTCTTCCTATGGACCAACGATGGAAGCCGTAGGTCCTCTCTTTGAAAACCTTCTCCCACTCAATCTTTTGAAATCAAGGTTTTATTTTAAGAAGACATGCATGAACAATTTTCAATATGAGCGGCACTCCTTATTCTATGTGATATGTTATCAATATACATGACAAATCATATTATAATGTAGACAAGCAAAGCAATCAAGCAAAGCTACAACCAAAATAATAAATAACTGTAATATTATGGTTCTACCCTAGAGAATAGAAAACAAAGATTACAAGAGAATAATCGAGACATATTATCGATTTTTCATCCTTGAATCGCCAGGCAGTATCCTTCTTAATGTAATGCCCATCTTCAAGTCTTCAATCCCATATGAATCGAATACGTCATATTTCTGGTCATATCCAAATTTAATGTTTCTCAGAATTGTCCCAAAAATAAAATTTAAATTACACCCAAAATTGCCCCTTTTTTGGAAAAATTTCTAGCTCTCTGCTGGCAAGCCCATTTGGGTGATCGACCTGCCGGTCATGAGCTATCGGCTTGCTGGTCTTCACAGATCGGCCTGTCGATTCATGACAGATCGACCTACCGAACTGAAAGTTTGGCCAACCGCCAGAGCTTGGTAATTTCCACCCCACTATCGACCTACCGAACCATACGTCCAGCCTGTCGAACTGTGACCATCGGCCTGCCAAACTGTGAGGTTCAGCATGCCGACCGAGCAGAAATCTCTCATTCCAAAAAATATAATTTTTAATGCAATTTATCAATTTTATTTTGAACAATTCAAAAACATAAAATTAGAGACTTAGGAAATACCTAGGAGTGTCATCATCAATCTTCTAAATCCGCCTTCTAGATCCGTCTTCTCTGAATTATTTAATTACAAAATTCTTTCAAATTTAAAAATAAATAATAATTCCTAGACAATGATGATAGTTCGCTATCTAATTACATGAAAAACCTAGATGCACATTCTAACCTCTAAGGAGCCATAATCGGTAAAAATTAATTAATTAATAAATAATTAAATAACCATTTAATAAACCATAATTAATTAATGAACATTCACCATATAATCCATGACAACATATAAAATATATAGAAACCTGAGTGCCAACTCTCTATAAAATTAAATTCAAGCATAGGAAAGATTAAGATCACAAAATTTATAAATATAACATGATCACAAACTTATAAATTTATGTAAAAATCATGTCTCTAATACCAATTGTTGGAAAAATAGTACGCAGCAAAATTTTAAAAATTTTATATCAGAGTATTTTTCAAAATACAAGTTTGACATGCTATATGCATAAATTAACCAGATCTTACTAACCTTTGAATGCCGAAGAACTCCCGCAATCTGTGAAGAGAAGTAACGTTCTAGAAGAGCCTCAACCAACTGGTCTTCTTTGCTATTCTCTATCCACGATCGGAGTGAGTGTGGGCTCACATGTACAGCTCTTCCTCTAGGTGACTCTCCTTCCAACCAATTAAGAGAACCCAAAGCCAGTGTTTGTGATTTATGAACAAGAGTTCTCAGGGAGTTTTAGATTCTCACCAGCAGAGTATCTCTCTTAATCTCTCAATTGATCTAATTAACTTATCTGACTTACTCCTTATTTATAGAGGTTGGGTCTAGGGTCGGTACTTATCAGATTAGGTCTCAAAAATTCAAATCATAATCAAATTTGGATCAATATATGATAAAATCCATGTAAAATGCATGATCTTATCCTTCGCACATCGGCAGGCCGATCTGCTTAATCGGTAGGCCGAACTTGCCCATCGACAGGCCGAACTAGAGGATCGGCATGTCAAACTGTCAAAAAAAATCTCAGCGAATCTTTATTTTTCACCTGAGATTCTATAGGATAAAGTCTTAGTTTTAATTCAAATAACCCAACAGAAAAGTTATCTAATTAAAACGACTTTATCTAGATAATCTTTAGGAAAATAAATGAATTTTTAACAATTCTACAAGTTTATCTTGATTTAATTTATTCAAAATTAAATCAACCGATAAATAGACAAGAATTATCCGATCCCAATAATTCAACAAGTTTATCTTGAATTAATTTTAACACAAAATTAATTCAACTGATAAACAGACATGAGTTATTTGATTCTTCTGAATTTCAACCAATCTAATAATAAATCTAACATAAGTCACCTATTATTGGAAAAGCACGCCGTATCGTTATAGGATTTTGTGAGCTAGCAAAGGGGACAAAATGGACCTATATAGTTCAAGCTCTTGATAATTACGAAACCCAATATCCTAGATATACATTTCATAATTATCAACTCCAACGCTACTCCACTAAAAGCTTGAAGCTAAATTCTCAAACTACATAGAAATACGAAGCCCGTATAGCTAAGTTTTCATGACATATCATGGTGTATCGTATCCCCATATGATTATCCATAACCGGCATAAGGACACGTTTTGTCTTACCTTTTTTATTATTTTTATCTTATGTTCCATTATCTTACCATCAGAAAACTTACCAACCAAAGACAGTATACCTTTCGGTTACACCTATGTATCCAAATGGTTAAGCACTCCAGTTTTTCAATTACAAGATAACACATATAAGAGGATATCCTTACTCCTAAAGGGGAGCTATGGATTCCATATCTATGAATAACAAGTCTATGCTATCAAGAGTCATTCCTCCAACATACAGGTATGCATATCACTATTAAGATGTGGGTGTCACCCTTTGGTACATCAAAAGACACAAGTCAAGACAATGGGCCCACTATTCATCTCTAGATTAAGTTACAATACAAATGATTGTCTAAAGTGAATTGATTTCCTGAGGCAAAATTATTAATCCAAATCAATTCACTTTATGTCCCGATCCAACACATCGTCACCTATGACAATGTGTCAATATTTCTATTCACGGGGTCCACCTCCGATGGTCAAGACAAACCATCCCCCAACAGGGATATAGACAACATAACAATCTTTACTTGCATAAAGCACCCAACTTTATTCCCTCGATTGCGGATCTTATAATTTAGACCGTCACTTTAAGAATCGTGTCTTTTGCATAATATGTCCATCATATGCCTAATCTTAAAGGTTTAGACTGACAGTCTTACACTATTATTTATTTAACATACATTTAACAAATATGAACGTAAAGAGGATAAGATTTGGTATATAACAATAAATAAATTCTTTATTGATAAAAATGTCTCCAAAAAGTTATTACTTTTTTACTTTTTAGGGCATACATGTCTAACAAAATTATGGTTGACCAAGCAATTTGACATGATAGACTTGGGTGAGGTTAATTTTGTTCTCGGTATCCATATCTTTCGGGAGAGGAAGAACAAAATGTTAGCTTTGTCCTAGGCCAGCTACATAGATAAAATTCTTAAGAGGTTTGCAATGCAGGATTCCAAGAAAGGTGGGCAACCATCTAGGTTGGAATTACTCTTTCTAAGAAAGACTCTCCAAAGTCTGAGGAAGAAAGAGAATACATGAAGAAGGTGCCTTTTGCTTCGGTAGTGGGTAGTCTCATGTATGCTATGCTTTGCACAAAACTAGATATTTGTTATGCGGTTGGGATTGTAAGTCGATTTCAGGCGGATCTAGGACCAAACCATTAGGTTACGATAAAGCATATTTTCAAGTACCTGAGAAGCACTTGAGGGTATATGCTTATATATTCTGGTGAGGACTTGACTCCTCTAGGATATACTGACTCAGATTTTCAATCCTGTCTCCCATTTTGGACCAAAGGACCCCAGCCCTGACTGTTGAACCGTGACATTTTTAAGCACCAAATCCCCAACCTTGAAGCTTCTCGGTTGGACCCGCTTGTTGTAATACTGAGAAACCTTTTAGTCTATAGGTGCCAGCATTACGGATTGCTGCCCAATTGCTTTTTCCCTCAAGCAAGTCTAGCTCAGACATCATGACCTCGATGTTTTGAATTTTGTCATAATGTTGAACCTTGAAGCTCGGTAGTCCCACCTCGGCCGGGATGACTACTTCCACTCCATACACGAGCGTGAATGTGGTTTCTCCAATAGCAGTTTGGGTAGTTGTTTGGTAAGCCCAAAGTACTTTTAAGAGCTCGTTTATCCATGCTCCCTTGAGGCCCTTGAGTTTTTTCTTTAAGTTGTCCTTGATTGTCTTGTTGATAGCTTCTACCTGCCTGTTGCTCTAAGGGTAGCTCGGAGAGAAAAAACTTTCATGATGCCGAGCTGCTCACACAAGCGGAGGAGGCGTGACAATTTGAACTACTTCGCATTATCGGTCACGATGGTATATGCGATACCAAACCGACAAATGATACTTTTTCAAACAAAGTTGATACACTTTGCCTCGGTCATGTTGGTGCATAGCTCTACCTCGACCCATTTTGTGAGGTAGTCAATGGCCACAATACAGTACTTAAATTAGGATCGGGTTTGAGGAAGAGGCCCGAACATCAATGGCCCACTTGGCAAATGGCCACATTGATATTACTGGGGTGAGTGGCTCGGCATGGTGTCTAGGTACCTTTGCAAATTGCTGACATTTGAGGCATTTTCGTACGAAATTCTTACAATCCTGTTCCATGGTCGGCTAGTAATAGCCTTGCCAGTGACACTTTTGGGCCAGGGATCGGCCACCGAAATGGTTGCCGTATAGGCCTTCGTGGATCTCCTTCATTAGATATTTGGCTTCTTTGGGCTCGGCGCATTTCAAACACGGCGTAGTGTAGCCTCACTGGTATAACTTTTTGCCAATCATTGAATACCGAGCCGAGCTTTTGTGAATCCGACGTGCTCTTCTCAGTAGCCGATCAATTCGGCTATGATCAGGTATCGGATCATCGGGTCCATCTAAGTGATTTCATGATCTTTGGCTACACATGCTACTTCTTTGTTAATGCTTGGATCGGTTAACCTTTCAATAGGGACCGAAGCTAGGTTGCTGCCGCCAAGACCCAAGGCTAGCCAAGCAAGCGCATCAGCTTTCGAGTTTTCTAATCTAGGGATCTGCCTGAATGAGTAAGACTTAAACTGTCTAAGCAGCAACTTGACCTCTTGTAAATATGTGTCCATTGACTCTGTTTGGGCTTGAAATACTCCAGTGACTTGCTGGACAACTAGCATCGAGTCACTATGAATGACTATGTGATCCACCCCAAGATCTCTGGTGATCCTAAGTCCGACAAGAGTGCTTTGTATTCTGCCTCATTGTTCAAGGCCTTGAAGTTAAATCAAAGTGTGTAAATTATCTTATATCCGTCCAGGCTTGTCAATACTAGCCGGCGCCTAAACCTTCTGTGTAGGAGGATCCATCGACAATAGGCCTCCATTCTAGTCCCGATGTTGTAGGACTTTCGCTACAGGTGGGGGCGTCTTGTACTTCCACAGCTGCCTTCTCAGCTAATGGTGTGCCTCCCTTGGTGTCAGGGAACTCAACGATAAAATCTGCTAGGGCCTGAGCCTTAATGGCAGTCTTTGGCACAAAATGGACATCATAATGGCCTAGCTTGACCAACCATTTGGCCAACCATCCTGATATTTTCAGGCTCTGAAAGACTTGCTAGAGAGGGAACTTTATTGGGACCCGTATTGTGTGGCCTTGGAAGTAGGGCCGCAGCTTCCAAGCAGAGGTGACTAGTGTAAATGCTAGCTTTTCAAGTGGGGTTTACCCCTCCTCGACACCCTAGAATGCATGGCTTGTATAGTAGATGGGCTTCTAGACTCTGTCTTCTTCTCGTATGAGGACCGATCTTACGGCCTTCTCAAACACGGCAAGGTATGCGAACAATATTTCTCCTGGTAAAGGTTTAGACAGGAGCGAGGGTGTGGCTAAGTACCTTTTTAAATTCTGAAAGGCTTCTTCATACTCCTTGCTCCACTCAAACCTCCCCTTGAGTGCCTTAAAAAATGAGCGGCACTTGTCGGTAGACCGGGAGACAAATCTGGATAGAGCCGCTATCACGTCAGTACGTTTTTGCACCTCTTTCATAGTCCAAGGTGAATGCATGTCAATAACTGCTTGAGCCTTAGCTGGGTTAATCTCCATGCCTTGTTGATTGACTAAAAATATGAGAAACTTACCCAAACTAACCCCAAACGCACATTTTGTTGGGTTGAGTTTCATCCCATATTCTTAGAGAATGACGAAGCTTGCTTGGCGATCAGCCATGTGTTCCACTGCTCAGACTGATTTAACTAGCATATCGTCCATGTAGTAGACCTCCATTGTTTTGCTGATCAGCCGAGAAAGCATCATATTGACTAGGCACTGATAGGTTGCCCTAACATTCTTTAACCCGAAGGGCATTACCACGTAGCAGTAAAGCCCTTGGTCGGTAACAAAAGCTGTCTTTATTTGGTCCTCCTTGGCGATCCTTATCTAGTTATACCTAGAATGGGTGTCCATGAAGCAGAGAAGCTCATGGCCGGCCGTTGCATCGATGAGCTGGTCTATTCAGGGAAGTGGAAAGTAGTCCTTCGGGCAGGCCTTATTCAAGTCAGTGTAGACTATGCAAACTTGCCATTTCCCATTCGCCTTCTTGACGAGGATGAGATTTGCCATCTTGACAAGGATGACATTCACCAACCACTCCTGGTACTTGACCTCTCAGATGAATCCTGCTTTCAGAAGCTTCTAGACCTCTTCATTGATAGCTGCGTATCTTTTCATATTGAAGGCCCTTCTTTTTTGTATCACCGGTTTGTGACCGGGTCTGACATTGAGCTGGTGATAGATTACATTCAGATCAATGTCGGGAATGTCTTCATGAGACCATGCAAACATGTCCTGCTACTTAGTAAAGAGTCCCTCAAGGTCAGCCTGAATCTTAAGTCGTAGCTAGGATTTGAGTTGGAAATGCGCTCTAGATGCATGGGGTCTAGGCTGAACGGCACCAAGTCCTTGATTGGAGTAGCCCACACCTCTTCCTCGGGCATTCGAGGGTCAAGGTCGGATAGCATCTTGGGCTCTAGGTCGACAAGAAACTCTATCTCGTTGACTTTGTAGATGGCTGAGATGTTTAACTACAGGGCTGATGCCGCTGTAATGGCATTGGCATAACAAGCTCGGGAGTCTCTCCACGATGATCAGATTACTCTGACCCCATTTTCTATTGGAAACTTCATCGCCAAGTGATAAGTGGAGACTACAGCCTTCAAAGCGTTTAATGTCAGGTGGCCGATGATGATATTATATTGGGAGGGTTTGTCAATGACCAGGAAGTCGACGACAAGTGTGACCTGAGCAGCACCCTCCTCAAAGGTCACCGGCAAGCCGACCTTCCCTACTGCTTGGACACATTCACCAGTGAAGCCATAAAGCGGGGTCTAGACCGGGACTAAGGTAGCATTGCTAATCTTCAATTTAACATAAGCTTGCTTGAATAGGATGTCAGCCGAGCTGCCATTGTCAATCAATACTCGCTGCACTATATTGTTGGCGATGTGCAGCTCGCACACTAGAGCGTCGTTATACAGATAGATTAATTTATCAGCTTCTTCCTCAATAAAGGTGATTGGTGTGTCTTGTTGGTGACAGATCTTGTTTATATGTTTGGACATGTTGACAAACTTGCCTTGTTCACTAGTCGGGCTTCTTAGACGTAAGCTCGCCTTTCACTCTTCGTGTCACTAGTGACAAGCCCTCTGAAAACATGTGAACGACATTGGGGGGTTCTAGGGCTTTTCCACCGTCGTTACATGAGTAGTTCGGTGCATCTTGACCCAGCAGGTTATTCCTTGCAGCTGCAGAGCCCAGAGTTAAGACTCGCTCAACGAATTCCCTTAGGTGTCTGTCTCGAACTAACCTCTCAATCTGGTCCTTTAGCTGAATACATTCGCGGGTGTTGTGCCCCACGTCCTTGTGGAACTCGTAATATCTATTTTGATCCTTTTCACCTTGTTGCCCTTAAGCTTGGGCAGGGCAACTAGTAAGTTCCTCCCGCTCACCTGGCTAAGCACTTCATCGATGCTTGCTATTAGGGGTGTGTAGCTTTGGAACTTTCCAGTCGAAGTCTTTGGCTTCTCGGGTTTCTTTTCTTTCTTTTACTTCTTGGTCTGCTAGGCATTGGTCTATTCTGGTGCTTTCTTTTGATTCTTCTCTTTCTTCGTCCCCCTGGCGCTGACCTCCTCTCCGTCAAAACGTGCTCGGCTGCTCAAACGCAAGCGACCAAGTAAGCTTCTCGTCTAGGAGACCCTCGACAAAAGCATGCTTGAGGGTCTCGTCTTCGACGTACTTGACTTTGAGGGCTGCTCGTGTTAGACATGTATGCCCTAAGTAGTAAAAATGTAATACGTTTTTAGAGACATTTTTTATCAATAAAGAATTTATTCTTTTATATACCAAATCTTGTCCTCTTTACATTCATATTTGTTGAATGTATGATAAGCAAACAGTAGTCTGAGAATGTCAGTCTAAACCTTAAGAATTGGGCATATGATGGACTGATTATGCGGAAGACACGATTCTTAAGGTGACGGTCTAAAACATATGATCCGCAATTGAGGAAATAAAGTTGGGCGCTTTATTCATGTAAAGATTGTTATGTTGTCTATATCCCTTTTGGGAGATGGTTTGTCTTGACCATCGGAGTTGGACTCCGTGAATAGAAACATTGGCACGTTGTCATAGGTGACGACGTGTTGGATCGGGACATAAAGTGAATTGATTTGGATTAAGAATGCTGACTTGGCAAATCAATTCACTTTAGACAGTCATTTGTATTGTATCTTAATCCTGATATGAATAGTGGGCCCGTTGTCTTGACTTGTGTCTTTTGATGTGCCGAAGGGTGACACCCACATCTCTATAGTGGTATGCATGCCGGTACGTTGGAGGCATGACTCTTGATAGCGTAGACTTGTTATTCATAGATATGGAATCCATAGCTCCCCTTTAGGAGTAATGATATCCTCTTATATGCGTTGTCTTGTAATCGGAAAACTGGAGCGCTCAACCATTTGGATACATAGGTGTAATCGAATGGTATACTATCTTTGGATGGTAAGTTTTCTAATGGTGAGACAATGGAACGTGAGATAAAAATAATTGAGAAGGTAAGATAGAACTTGTCCTTAAGCCGATTATAGATAATCATATGGGGATGCGATACACTATGTTATGTCATGGAGACTTAGCTACACGAGCTTCGTAATTCTATAAAGTTCGAGAGTGCAGCTCCAAGCTTTTAGTGGAGTAGCGTTGGAGTTGATAATTGTGAAATGTATATGTGGGATATTGGGTTTCATAATTATCATGAGCTTGAACTTTATAGGTCCATTTTGGTCCCCTTTGCTAGCTCACAAAGTCCTGTAACGACACGACATGCTTTTCCAATAATTGGTGACTTATGTCGGATTTATCAGATTGGTTTGAAATTTGTAAGAATCAAATAATTCATGTTTGTTTACTGGTTGAATTAAATTTTGTAAGAAATTAGTTCAAGATAAACTTGTTGAATTATTGCGATCAGATAATTCTTGTCTGTTTATCGGTTGTTTTAATTTTGGACAAATTAGAACAAGATAAACTTGTAGAATTATTGTGAATTAATTTATTTTCTTAGAGATTATCTTGATAAAGTTTGTTTTGATCAAATAACTTCTCTATTGGGTTATTTGAATCAAAACTGAGACTTTATCCTTTAGAATCTCGGGTGGAAAATAAAAGATTCGCGCAGATTTTTTTCTCATCAGTTTGGCTTGCCGGATGACATGTTCGGCCTGTCGCACTGGCCTGTTCGGCCTGTCGATCAGCGGGAGATAAGATTACGCATTTTCACGCGGATCTTATTAGATATTGATCCGAACTTGATTCTGTTTCGAGTTTTTGAGACCTAATCTGATATGAACTGACCCCTGGACCAATAGGTATATAAAGGGAGTGAGTCACATGATTTACTTAGATCAATAGAGATCAATTTGAGAGATTAAGAGTGATACTCTTCTAGTGAGCATATGATAACTCCCTAAGAGCTTTTGTTCACAAATCATGAACACTAGCTTTGGGTTCTCTCTATTGGTTGGAAGGAGATTCACCGGTGGAAGAGTTGTACGTGTGAGCCCATACTCACTCCGGTTGTGGATAGAGAATAGCAAAGAAGACCAGTTGGTTGAGGCTCTTTTGGAACGTTACTTCTCTACACAGGTTGCGGAGGTTCTTCGGCACACTGAGGTTAGTAAGATCTGTCTAATTTATACATATAACATGTCAAACTTGTGTTTTGGAAATTACTCTGATGGAAAAATTTTTAAAATTCCGCTCCGTACTTTGTTTCCAACAACTCGGGTAAATCTGTTTATGTAGTCTCAAACATTGCAGTCTCCTTGCTTTACGATGTATAGGTAGGTAATCTCCTTCCTTCTCATCTTGGTGGTGGAGAAGGCTGCCGAGAAGGCTGCCGAGAAGGCTGCCGAGAAGGCATCTACGAGCTACCGAAAAGAAGTTACAGAGGCTAGGTTGAGTTGCCTGAACCATTATCGAGCTGGTCTGAAACGGTCAGTGAAAAGGCCTTACACATTGCTGCGTCGCTAGCATTTTAAGGGAGCATGTGTCCTCGGTATAACTCAACATGCTCATCTACATCTACAGTCCTATCATAGGCGTTGATTTACAAAACCTTAAATTTGGTGGCACAGGGGCTCGCATTATAGCATTTGGGAACAGTGGGTCCAAGGCACCTATGTCATCCAAGCCAAAGCGATTGTTGTGAATTTCATCGATTTGGTGTTGTAACTCCCAAAATTGGCAACTGTTCATATCCTTAGGTAGTTCGACCTTATAGGGTGCTCCGCCCTCCACGTAGTCATCTGCCCTGTGTTGGAGACCCTGGTGTACTTCTCCCCGACATCCAAGCCGGTCAAACATGGATGCTCGGGAACCTTGCGGTGACGGAACTCTAGCTCCTTGTGGGACAAGTTGACCTTCTTGGACGAGTCTGTTGTTAGCTAAGACACCATGTGTAGAGCCTCTAGAGTGCTTGAAATTAGCTTCGTTAGGGTCGGTGGCATCTCGATCTACTCGACCTCCAACCTGGTCAACCGGGGCTGGAGGTAAGAGGCCGAGGGTAACCGGACGTGGAGCCTATTGCGCGAGCTACTGAGTGAGTATCTGAACTACGTTGGTTAATTCTCGGATTGGGTCTTAGGCCATTGGGTCATGAGCTTGTTCAGCTCTTGTCATGCTTCCTTGACCCCCAAAGCGAGACCTCGTAACTCGAGGATGACCCCTAGGCCTAGCCTGATTTTGGTGTCGGTTTCGAGCATCTCCCGACCCCTCCTGTCAGGCAGCGTCGTCTTGGGCGTTACCTTGAGTTACCATTTTAGTTCTCGAGCTTGCTGTGGCTAATGATTTTAATTGAAGGTGTAGACGCCCTCCTTCTAATGCCAAAATGTTGATGCTTCCTAAAAATTTACGACAGATCAACCCACATGCTACTGCGTACGGTGCTCAGCTTTTCCCTGTTTGGCTCTGCCTGATCAGGTGTACCTACAACAAGAGGAGGGATGCTTAAGAGACAAAAAAAAGGACAGGTCACTCAACAGACAAGGGCTCTCCAATGCTCAAGGCAGGGGTTGCTCGGTAGAAAATGGGAACTTGTTAGGTGGGAAGGAGCATGCATGGCAGGATGCAATAAATGCGTCCTATTTATAGGCCACCACTTGGATCGGGTGTTAGGTGGGTTTTGCCCACAACCCGAGTGTCATGTCAAGGCATGTCAGGTGGCAAAAGACAAGTGTAATGTCCCTCCACCGATGGATTGCCTCTCATCTGACGGCGAGTGGCAGCCTACTTATACAAGGGAAAAGAATCCGACCCAAGATGGTACTTAATTTGAGGAGGCAACCTACTGAGGCACAGCCCTAGAGACCCTAAAAAGCACCTTAGACAAGAGATCTAGTCTCATTGGGATCAGCTATAAGCTCCCAGTAGCTCTACCGATCTATTTAGCCGGCCACCCAAAGTGTGGCTCCTCAGTTGCGGCGCCGAGCTCACCCTCAACATTAATGATCCTAAAAAATATGTAATATGGATCTTAATTTATTCCTTTCTTCATTGGAAACACAATAAAAAAAGAATCATCTCAATTAGATATCAAATGAAGAAGTTATGATATTTTTCCCTCAAATATAAGAAAGAGAATTTTTAGTTTTTACTGTATTACAGATATCCAAGTATCCAGAGTTTAAGGGGATGAGAACTCTGAAAACTTGGATTTTTGATAGTCAAAGGATTTAGATTTTTGGAGAAACAAATACATATCCAAAGGATTCTTGATACTCGAATCCAAATTTGAGTCCATTGAGTCCAAATAATACTAGAAACAAACAGACCCTAAATATTCCTTTGACGGACTCCATTCAAAAGATAAACGTTTCATTGAAAATCTTAGTTCTCCTCTCCCAATTTTCGTTGCTCTTGGTAAGCTACTGCTGATCTCTTCTTCTTCTCTTTCTTATGCCTTGTTGTTAATGCTTGAATATTCCAATATTTGTACAAACTTAATTGATGCTCTAAAGTATCTACAAAATTACGTTTATTTTTGTTCTTTTTCTATTAAGTAGAGGACCTTTCAGTTCCAATTTTCTTAATTTCTTATTTTCTTAACTTCTTCTTTTCTTTCTATATATATGGTTCATTCTTTTCCCATTCCTTTCCTCCATGGAAGGAGAATCTTCTATCAACGGGAGTGAAAACGAAGATAAATTCTACGCCTACGAAACTAGTTGTACCTATCTTCAAATTCAACTACAAAAATACTTGAGTAGAAAGTATCTCATCTTTACTTTTCTAATTTTATTGCTCTTTTTGGAAGGTATTTCTCTTTGCTTAACAAGGTGTTTGAGGGTAAATTTTATGAATTTTTCATGAACTATATTACTTGTGTCAATATGTCCTTAAACTTTAAAACGTATATATGGTGTCCCTTAAACTATAATAGTTCTACAGATTCAACCTCTAAGCTTTGAAATGTATTGTTTTTAAAAGGAAATTGTTAAATTCTTTTTTAATCTAAGATTAGATATAATATTTGGAGTTAATATCAAATGTCTTTTTCACTTTAAATGAATTAGTTAGATACCAAATTTTTGTACATTCTATCTTTAGAGTATCTGCTCAAAGGCAAGAAAAAAAGAGAGGAAAAGGAAAGAACGTATCGTAATTTAAGTTGATTTCTTAAGGACCTTGAGTAAACAGGTAAATATTATTGGAAAAGTCGTACGTAGTAGAATTTTAAAATTTTTTTTATACAAGAGTATTTTCTAAAACACAAGTTTGACACACTATATGCATAATTAACCAGATCTTACTAACCTTGTATGCTGAAGAACTCTTACAATTGATGAAGAGAAGTGCGTTCCAGAAAGACCTCAACCAACTAGCCTCCTTTGCTATTCTCTATCCACAGATGACTCTCCCTCCAACCAATGAGAGATACCCAGAACTACCGTTCATGATTTGTGAACAATAGTACTCCAGGGGAGTTTTAGAGATTCACAGTAAAGGATGCTCACTCTTGATCTCTCAACTGATCTAAATAACCTATGAGTTTTACTCTCCTATTTATAGAGGTTAGGCCTAAGAGTCAGTCCTTATCAAACACGTGATCATAAATCCTTCGGTCGGTAGGCCGAACTAACAGATCGGTCTGTCGAACTTACGATTTTTGATCCCTATAAATCTTTATTTTTGACTCGAGATTTTTAGGATAAAGTCTCACTTTTAATTCAAATAACCCAATAGATAAGTGATCTAATTAAAACAGTGATATCTAGATAATATCTAGGAAAATAAATATTTTTGATAATTCAACAAGTTTATCTTGAATTAATTTATTCAATATTAATCTAACCGATAAATAGACATGAATTATCTGATCTTGATAATTCAACAAGTTTATTTTGAATTAATTTTTTACAAAATTAATTCAACCAATAAACACACATGAATTATCTAATCCTACCAATTTCAGCTAATCTAAAAATTTGACATAAGTCACCAATTTATTGACAAAGTATGCCGTATCATTATAGGATTTATTATAAGCTAGCAAATGAGACTTGATGGACCTATATAGTTCAAACTCCTTATAATTATGAAACCCAATATCCCAATATATATTTCATAATTATCAACTCTAACGCTACTCCACTAAAAGCTTAAAGCTGCATTTTCGAACTGTATAGAATTACGAAGCTCGAATAGCTAAGTCTCCACGACAAATCATAATGCATTGTATCCCCATAGGATTATCTATAATCGGCTTAAGGATAAATTCTGTCTTACCTTTTCAATCATTTTTCACTTACGTTCTATTATCTCACCACCAGAAAACTTACAATCTAAAGACAGTATACCATTCAGTTACACGTATGTATCCAAATGGTTGAGCGCTCTAATTTTCCCATTACAGGATAACGCATATAAAAGGATATCAACTACTCCTAAAGAGGAGCTATGGTTTCTATATCTATGAATAATAAGTCTACACATGCCTGCAACATACCAGTATGCGTACCAACATAAATGTGGATGTCCCCTTTTGTACATCAAAAGACATAATTCAAGACAACGGGCCTATTGTAAATCTTAGGATTAAGATACAACACATATGATCATCTAAAGTGAATTGATTTGTCGAGATAGAATTATTAATCAAAATCAATTACACTTTATACCACGATCCAATGCATCGTCATCTATGACAATGCACCAATGTTTCTATTTGCAGAGTCCACCTCCAATGGCCAAGACAAACCATCTCCCATTAGAGATATAGACAACATAACAATCTTTACATGAATAAAGTGCCCAACTATATTCCCTCGATTGCGGATCTTTTAATTTAGACCGTCACCTTTAGAATCATGTCTTTTGCACAATATATCCATCATATGCCTGATTCTAAAGTTTTAGATTGATAGTCTCAGAATTTTGTTTGCTTATCATACATTCAACAAATATGAATGTAAAGATGACAACAATTTGGTATATAAATAATAAATAAACTCTTTATTGATAAAAATGTCTCAAAAAATATATTATATCTTTACTCCTTCCAGCATACATGTCTCATAAATATATTCTTTTAATGAGCATAACAAGTATTATTTTGTCAAAAAAATAACACGTTTCAAAGTTTAGGGGTGAATATATGGTAGTATTATAGTTCAAAGACTATAACAGGTACATTTTAAAGTTTGGGGGTGTTTTGACACAAGTGTTATAGTTGAGGGGAAATTTGTAAAATTTGTTCAACAAACTATAGGTCCGTTTAGTAAATGGATTCAAATTATAGTGATTTGGATCCTTGTGATTTGAATATTGTGATTTGAATTGTAACTTGATTAGTATTTGGTTTGTGAGTTTTTAAAAATTCAAGTTATGTAAAAGATCCAAGTATATGTTTGGTAAGCATTTGGAATCCTCATTTGAGTTATGGATATGTGTTTGGTACATTAGAGATTTAGATTCAGATTTTTTGCGCTTCTTTTCAAAAATTAAAAAAATTAGGAAAATAGTACTTATTTTCAAAAGTAATAACTTATTTTTATTTCATTGAATACAATGAGAATTTCATGCTTGGTGCACGTCAACACAATATTAATAATATGAAAATGCTCTTCTAACTATATTAACTCTTTGATTTTGCCTATTGATTATTTTGGCATTTTTCAAACAGTTCTTCCTAAGAATCAATTTTCTCGCCAAAATAAGCTACTTAAAAACACACCAAGAAAACAAAGAACGTGCTCCTTTTTTCAAAAGCAATGTATATATGACAACAAATTTGTAAAGAAAAAAAACATAATCTAGCAACTTTCCAACAATTCAACAAATAAATTGTCTACTGAAATACTAATGCCTAGAGGTGTACCAAGGGTGTTGGGCATAAGCTTCCTATATTTCTATCGCCATCGCATCCCTACGTGCATTCATGTTGCCGTTGTCTGCCCTATTTTGAATCAATGGGTTATCATCAACCCCATTATCGTCTTACACCCCATCTCCTTCATACTTGTTTGTTTGTCATACGGAAAGAGCTTCATACTCTTCAAAATTGGGAATCTCACTTTCCATACACTAAAGGTTCTCTCAATGCAGTTGTGAAGAGAGTAGTGGTTATTGCTGAACAATTCCATCGGTGAACAAGGACCCTACCAACACTCTCAATACTCCTGCAAGTGATAAGTAACTCCTCGATATGGAGCAAGGAAATAATTTGTGTTTGGATATCTAGAATTAACTAAATAGAATTTTCCTGAACCAAGTTCCTAAACCACCGTCTTACTGGTCCACTAAGTGTTGCATCAACAACTCAATACTTTATTGCATCAGGAGCCCCATGTAGGCTCATGTAGGAATTAAAGAGCCGGGCATGATCATCGGACTCTCCCTTTCTGTCAAATAGGGGAATGTTTGGCAACTTAAGTTTGGGTGGCAATGGTTCAACCATCACCTTTTTGGTGAATGAGTGTCCATCTGGGTTATCAAAATTAAGGGCTTGATAACCTTGCCTAACCTCCCACCTGTTAACTTTTTCCACAAGCCTAAGATGCTCTTAAAGAATTACCACTAACTTATCGGTATACTAACTTCCTCTTTGCCAAACTTGGATCTAATTTATGAGGTTTTCCTGTCCTCAGCCTCTATTCCTATCATTATTCACTAAGCCCGAAGGCGCTCCCTACCTTGGTGCCAAAGGTGGTAAGCCTTCACGATTCTGGTTTTCTTGTGCCTCTGTACCTTCTCATGTCATACACCTTCTCTATGCCCTACTCTGTGTGCTTCCTTATCATCCCAATGCCGATGCCTAGTGTGATTACACATCATTAGAATCGCCAGTTCCTTCCTGTAGATTTGCTTCATCTCTTGGTGCCAAGGGGGGACCATTATTATCGTCTATAGGCTGAGCAAGATTGTTCAAGATGGTTCTATCTCTAAAAGGATTTCATCAATTGCTTATAATTTTGTGCCAACATCCCCAATTTGAGCATGTAGGGCCACATTCAGGTTAGGAGGTGCATCTTCAAGTGGGGGAATCTGATTTGGTTGTTAGCTAGAGGAGGTGGCAGAGGTGGTTCTTGTCTTCTGTCTCAAGCAATGCCGTTGTTTCTGTTATTCTAAACACGATGATCATTTTGGTTTTGGTTATTGATTCAGTACGTGTTCTTGCCATTGAAACTACTAAAAGATTTCTTATGAAAAAGGCTGAAAAATTCTTTAGGTCCTCCTTCTAGCGCCAATTATTGACAAGCAAAACTCGTCTAACAAGTAATCTTTTAATTCCTTATCGTAATAATCACTCACGTGCAAAGTAATTAAAGCAGTCAAGTAATAATAGCAAGAGCACAAGAATTTAGAGCATTTTGCCTTAATTAAAAGGCTATGTCCACTATGAGTTTTTTTCGGTGGTCAGGTTTCACTATGAAAAAATATGAGTACAAAGGGTTTATGCCAAAAATTGGACTTAGGTTGTTCTTTAGAACTAGCCTCTATTTATAGTATATGGAGATGGTTGATGCATTACCCCTTAAGTCTAAATTAAACTCAAATACATGATAATCTCATATCCTATTGGTTAGACCTTATCGTATCTTAGATTCAATACATCATGATCAGCTTGAGTACTTATCGCCATCTTGGAGATCTTCTAATTTAAGGACGAATATAAATATACCCTTTTTCCCTTATTGGGTATTTCTAGAAAGAAGCTTCTAGAGCACACTGAGGCAATATGGACTGAGATCATTCTCGGGCATTTCTAGGCCCAATACACAAATAGGCCTAACTCGGTGACCTGACAACAAGCATGAAGACAACCTCTAAGGTATGGTATGGAAAAATAACCTGCTTAAGGGTGAAAAAAAACCATTATCTTCTTTGTATTTTTAATTCTACATATCAAGTTCTCAACTAACAAGCTTTCCTCTTCTTTTTCCTCTTCTTCTTCTACCCGAATAGGCCTAATTCTGACTCACGTGCTCAAAGATTACACTTGTAAGCTAGAGGAAGAAGACGACCGTGGCAAAACTAAAGCCCTTTAGTATAAGTTCATAGCAATTGCCTCGATACTCATCGCGAATGCAATTGGCATTTGTCTTCCAACTAGTTGTAGGAGTTTCCCTTCACTAGGTTGGATCACCATGATATTGGCATCACACTCACGATGGACATCTTGGTGGCGTTGTAATTCTAGAAGCCTCACTTTGCAGGCATGCTTCCGACACTGTCAAGGACGACAACAACAATAGCTAGCACTCCAACCACGCCCATGTCCACATGTATGCCACTCGTGGCCATTCTCATACCTCCATCAGCAATGAGAACTCGGGCTCGTCGAAGCTTCTTAAAATTATATTTTAGGTACAAATTATATTGTTGATTCGATGTTAATTTCTCTTTGAGTTTTTTTGTTATTATTGTTGATAAAAGAAGAAAAGAAATGAATTATTTTCACTTGCTTTCTAATAGGTTTGCCCTTCTTATTAGTCTTTTTTTTTTGGCACGTGTTGCAGCCTTTATTTATTTGTTTATTTTTTTGGGTTGAAAATGTGGGGTGAAAAAAGGTTTAAAGGGCAATTGTCTTTTTTTGTCTTTATCTACACTTGTTTGGTTTTCACTCTATTACTTGCGTGCAAAGACAGAATTTTGATTTTTTACAATTTGGCAGGTTTTAGAGTTAGGTATTGTGGTACACTCTCCAACATTATAAGGGCTTCATTGGGTGCTTCTGCGAGAAAAGTTATAACATTATAGTATTTAATCGCTGCTGGCAGAAAAGTTGGCAACGCGATAACTTTTCTTTTGTGCAAATCTCTTTGTGACAGGCTACAAAATTGAATGGACTTTTGATCGATTGAGAACTTTTTACTGGTATCTTTCTTGTGTCACTTCGAGGTTCTGGGGGTAGCGAACTTAATTTTATAGATTTAAGAACAATCGTTAATTCAATGTTAAACCTTCAGATCAAGGAAATCTCAATTTGCGACCCGATCTAAAACATTCAAAGTAGAAAAATCCAAGCCAAAATCCCATCCAAAATCTTTGGATTAGATTCACAGATTCACAAATTAAACTATGATTTAAAAAAAATATAAAACTCAAAATATTTTTTTTTTTGGGTAAAGAAGAACTTCATTAAAAAGACTAAAAGCTGCAACAGCAAACCAACAAAACAGCAGCAGCAATTACAAAAGAAAAAAAGGATTATGTTATGAGAGATTATTGGGTTGTGTCTTCTTTTTTTTTTTTAACAATGGCTAGGCCTTTTTAACACAAGTTGTGTTACCATTAGAATTTTGCTCTCTAATGCTTAGAAAAACAAGAAAAACATTAAAAAATTTAGAAAAAAGGAAAATTTTTATGTAAATATATATTATTAAAACTATAAAATATATAAATATATTTAAAAGTTTCCGATTGACTGATTGGACGGATTGACAATTCTTCAATCCACAATCCAATCTAAAACAAAAAAAAAAATTTCTTAATCCAAAATCAATCCGAAAACTCTTCTTAATCAATCCAAAACCTCAGATCCGATTGGGTAGGCTAAATCTCATAGATTCATAGATTTCATGTACACCTCTACCAACTTCAATTGGCTTTACTCTCTGAAGAGTGAGAGAACATAAAAGAAAATAAAGTCCATAAATTTTCTGAAAAAGAACGCCAGTTCGAACGAGTACTAAAGAAGATCACCAAATTTTCCTTTTATAAAGGGAAAAAAAGGTACAAATTGCACTTAATGGCCGTAAAAAAAAAAAAGGTAAATAAGGCAAACCCGCCTAAGATTTAGCACTAACTAGTTTTGAGATGATTTTTTAAGATTTTTTAATGTTAGGCAATTTTTTAAAATTGGTTTATTAATTTGCAATTGCTAATAAAAACGCATTATTAATGAAATTTTACCTCATATGTAACTAAATATTTTCAAGCCTTTTATATAGTTGACATAGAAATTAATTGAAATAAAATGCTAGGAAGCTATAATGGTATGTTTTGTAACGAATGATAAATCCAGCACCCGGCCGCTTCACGAGCTAATACGTATATTTCATGATGAATTATTTATTATACAATTCGGAGTTATTTTATTTTTATACCTGCTTTACGAGGTTATAAAAACTTTGTACCTTTTATTTTAGACTTTTTTATATTTTTGTACCTTTAAATTTTAAATCTATGTATTTTTTTTTATCTTTTTTTGGTCAACAACAGTTAAATTTTGACTAAAAAAAAACCTAAACATTGTTAAAAAAATAAAAAATATATTAAAAATAAGAAAAAAAACTAAAATTTTCAAATTATAAAAGACATTTAAGTATTTTATACATTTAAAATCAAACTTTAACTTGAAAAAAAAGTTAAATTTGGTATAAATTTAAAATCTAAATATATAAAAGTGTTAAAATTTAAAATATCCTATATGATTTTTTGATTTCCATATTTATTATAGGGTATAAAAATAAAAATAACCCTGCAATTCTTTGTGTTTTAGTACTATTTATTTCGCCCCACAATTAAGAACGGTTCTCAGACCAATTCTTCCTTCTTCTTCGTCTTTTTTATCCTCCCCATGTCAGTTCCAGCGTGCTAGCCAGAAGCCGAAGACCGCGAAAAGACTGACGTCTTCAAGTACAGGCTCTTCGCAATCACCTCCATACTTGTTGCCGGTGCAATCGGCATCTGCCTTCCGATCCTCGGAAAGACAGTTCAGGCCTTAAGCACCGAGAGGAATGCCTTTTTCATAATAAAGGCCTTCGCCTCCGGTGCCATCCTCTCCAATAGGCTTCAAGAACCGTCACCGTGCCTCAGCGAGACGCTGTGGGAGTTCCCGTTCACCGGGTTTGTCAACTTTGATGTCTGCCATCATCACGCTCATGGTTCACGCTGCCGCCATGTAGTACTACCAGAATCACAGTTCAGCGGCAAGTCGTTGGCGCCAGCTAGCATCAGCGACTCGGAGAAGAACTACGAGCACTCTGACCAGGTCCATGCCCGTACGCATACTACTCATGGCCGCTCTCATGGCTCCGTCAGCAAATAAAAATTTCATGTCAGGTATAAATTATACTTTAGTTTTCGATATTAATTTCTATTGGAGTTTTTTTTTTTTTTTTTAATGAGAACAGAAAAAGAAATGAATTATTTTCCCTATTTTCTTTTTTAATAGGGTTTGCCTTTGTATTTTATTTCCCCACAAAGCTTAATTTTTGAGAGAATTTTTTTAGTGAGGATATTTTTGGCACATGTGTGGTGCAAGCCTTTATTTACTTGTGTGATGTCTTGAATAACATCAATCCTTGGCTTTCACTTTTAAATAAAAGGGTTATATATTTGTGAGAAAATTCATAATTTTGAGTTTTATAATTTGCCACGATACACGCCGTATTAGGAAATTCTTTGGGTGCCTCTGAGAGTCCCAAAACAATAGCGCATTTGGTAGCTGCTTTGCCCTTCCATCAATTTTTTGAGGGCATGGGACTTGGAGGCTCCATTGCTCAGGTAAGTTTCTCATCTATGATTTCTATTTCTTAATTTTTATTTTCTCAGTCTGTAACTTTGTTTCTTTTTTTTGATTATGTGATAATAATACTGCTATCCTTTTACTTTGACACACTTTAAATAAAACATATATATATATATATATATATGTGTGTGTATATTAGTTATGGTAACGACGTTTTTCAATTGTCTATGCTAAAAAAGTTGGTATGCTAAAACTTATTCTGAATTATTAAAGCCAGCCAATTTGCATTTATATTGAGAAACATTGAAGGCAAGTTTTTTTTTTCTTTTTATTTTAAATGTTGGGATTATTAACCTTTCTCTTCATTTTTGCATGTTTGTGATAATAACACTAAATGTTTTACGCAATAGAGGAATTATTGCCTTCCACATTATTGTGCTAATGTTAGAGACCCAAAAAAAACGTGTTGAGATTGGGTCCAGGTCTACCATGTTAATTATGGATATATGACAATTGAAAATAGATATCTCTAAGTAACAAATGAATGCAATAATAATGGAGGGAAAAACAAAAAGTTGTCCAAAAACAAACAAACAAACAATGTCAAATATGAATGATCAGAACATTTGATTTATGGCTAACAAACACTTCTTGCTGTATATAGGCAAAGTTCAAGGCCCAAGTGTTACAATAATGGCGCTTTTCTTCTCCCTCACCACCCCAGTTGGGAAGGCAATTGAAATAAGGATATCAAACATACATAATATCACGCCCCAGAGTACGAGAGGTGATGTGGTGGATCATTTAAATTAATTAAATGAGAGTTTAATTAAAAATCAAGAGTTTAGGGGTTGAATTAAATATAAAATGTGAAAGTTTCAAGAAAACCATTGCATGAAAATAAATAATAAATAATAAACATAGCGAGTATGGGTCCCACAGACCCACAACTTGTGCACACACATGGTACTGACAATATAATAATACAACCACAGTCCCAGCACAAAGAAAGTTGAAAACATTACATGCCTTGATTAAATAATACAAATAAATCTACTAATCCTTTTATTGCTCTTGTTCGGTCGATTGAATCCTCTCCGAACTTAAATGGAAAACCACCTAGAAGGGAAAGTTTAAAACAAATAAAACGTGAGCGAAAGGCTCAGTAGGACAATGTTTTAATAAATTATTTAATTTAAAGGAAAATCTCATTATTCAAGAAATTACTTAAAAGAAACATTGAATAAATAAATAAATTTTAAATAAAACCGTTCTTACCCAAAATAGTTTGTTAGGTCGACCAGAAACATCATTTTATTTTCCTAGGCAAACCATAAGGATATCACCACCGTAGTGGCCCAATTGGATTTCGGGACCTGCCCCCAAAGTCGATCGCTACACGACCCGATCTCTGATATGGCATCATGCCTATGTGTTTATTTTCATCATCATTCAAAACCCATTTACCGAGTATTATCATTTACATTTATTATGAAGTTCATTTCAGTTCACGGTATATTAAAATATAACCGATAAATTCATTTTCAAACAACCGTTGAAAACATTTTAATAGAAATCCTTTTCAAAGCCAACTCATTTTGAAACTAGGTTACCAAGGAATGGGGTAGAAGTCTTACCTCGATACTCGTGCCAGTGCCCATACTGTAATCTCGGTCCGCTATACGTTAGCTCCGTGGAACCACGAATGATCCTAGATACACACAAAGTCGATCAATATCTAGTTCGAGACATTCTATGTTACTAAATCATTTCATGATGTCCTAGTGTGTCATTTGTATCCATCAAATCATTCTACAAGGTTGGAATTTAAATCGGGGTTCAAAATAGTGAAAACGGGTGAAAAATCACAAAATTTTCCCTGGGCTCTGCCGGCCTGTCGGACTCTCTGCTTCAGCCGGCCGAACTGTGCGGTTCGGCCTACCTGAAACCAAGTCCAATCGGCCAGACATTTCCCAGGTTCGGGCTACCGGACAAATGAACTCCAACTTGTCGAGCCTTTGAATCCGGCCTGCCGAACAGGTAATTCGGCCTGCCAAACTGGGAAAACCCAAAAATTCCAGCCACAGGTGTACAATCTCCCAAAATCCAAATCTTGATTTTAACCTGTTTTTCTCAAATCTTAGGCATGGAAAATAATCATAGATGATAGAAAAACATGCTAGAACACTTTTGAACTCATTTAAACAAGATTCAAACACAAAAATCTCAAAAATCCAAAAATGAAAAAATGAGGAGAAAAATAAAAAATCTTGAATCTAATTTGTTTTTCTTCAATCTAAGCTTAGATTCTAGTTGTTCTAAGTTCATTTAACTCAAATCAAAGGTTTTCTAAGCTCAACTGAACTTAAATTTCAAAAATGCACAAAATTGAAAATTTTGGAAAAAGTTTAGAAATTTCAAAACTAACCTCGAATCGAAGCTTCAATCCGCGTACTCGATTGCCAAATCACGTTCCCGAGCTTCCTCCTTGCTAACCCGAAGCTTGGATTCGACTTTTTATTCAAAAATTTGAGAAAGAAATTGAGGGAGAGAGGAAAAACCGAGAGAGAGAGTGAGAGAGGATCTCACCACGGGTGAGGAAGAGAGAGAGAGAGAGATCAGGGAGAGTGAAGAGAGAAGGAGAGGAGAGAGAATAAATAGAGAAAAACGATGAGCGGTTTTACTGTGCGAAAACCAAATGCCACCCACGGTTTTGTAAAACAGAATATTTTTAACATTTTACAAATTGTTGTACTTTAAAACTCAAAACATCATTTTTAAACAATAAGAAATCATTTGAATTCATTAAATTAACAAAACAACCAAAAATTCAAAATTCAACCAAATAATCAAATTAATGTTGAAACATTAATTATGGCACACTAATTCATCATTTTACATTACAATAACATTAAATAAATTCCGAGGCGTTACACATAATGAAAACGTCCCCAACAACTCTTATTATAGCAGGTATTTTTCAATGCAACAACAGTTGGGATTCTCATTTACATGTCTCTTGTTGATATGCTTGCAGTAGGTTTCATGAACCCAAAGTTGCAAAACAATGGAAGGCTCCAAACAGTGGCAAATACTTCTATCTCTTTTGCTTATTGGCCGGTTTTATTTCTCTTTAGCCTTAATTTACCTAGAAACTTGGGGTGTTTATTATTTGATTTTGTGATAATTGTCTTTCTTTCTATATTATCTACATATTTTGATTATGTCACAAATTGTCCCTTATAGAGTTATGTGGCATTCAAATAATAAATATATATTTGAATATACAGTAATAAGCAAACATGAATAATTTATTTAGTAACAAAAACATATACATAATGGCGGAGTTAGGATTTCTTTTAGGGGTCGAGTGTAATATACTTTCAGCTTAGGGTTCCTAAAGTTGTGTATTTTGTATAATTTGTGGTTGATTTTTCGTTTATTTGGTATTTTAAGTTTATAATAGACGTACATTAAAAGTGCAAAATATTTTGTTTGGGGAACTAAATTGTAAGGGACTCACTTGGGCCAGAGGGAGCTAGGGCCCAAGGTGGCTACATGTGCATCTCTTATCGGAAAAGACACATAATTTACATTTTACACAAAATAATAAAATAAATTAAAAACTAGCCTTTTTGTGGAATCCCATGACATTATTTTCTCTTTTTTCTTTTTGGCCATTTTCTGCCACTCAAAACTTGGATCTAGTTTTTATGGAGGTAACGCAATCCCATTACGCATCACCAATACAAATTACAAACCAAAAAAAAAAAAAAGGTGGAGGATGGAAGAAGGGGCAACTTTATCACTGAATCAAATAATATACACCTAAACTGTATTATTTAATTAAGCCCATTTAGCCAAAAGAGACATACAACCAGCCCCAACTAAAAGAGATAAATTTGCTCTAGTTTGTAGTCTTCCATTGTTTTGCAACTTTGGGCTCATGAAATCTGCCGCAAGTTGATCAACGAGGCACATGTAAATTAGGATCCCAGCTGGTGCTGCATTGAAAATCCCTTCTACAATAAGGGCTGTTGGACTGTCTTCATCATATTTGTTTGATATCCCGATTCCCATTGCAATCCCAACTGAGATTGTGAGGGAGAAGAAAAGCGCCATTACTGTAACTGCTCGAAAGCGCCGGGTACAAAATCAATATGATGTTCTATTCCCCTCATTGGCGGCAAAACATTAGGCACCTCATCTGGAAATACACCCTTGAATTCCTGCAACAGAGAAACAATAGAACTAGGCAATGTAGGGTCAAGTTCATTAGTGTTTAAGAACGCCTCTTTGTACAAAAGTCCAATCATTGGCTGATTTGAAAACAACGCCCTTTTAATCTCACCGCCTCTCGCATAGAAGTTTGTTTTTCTCTCTACTTTTCTCTCGCTGGCCGACCTCTCTCTCTGCACTCCCACTCTTGATTTTTCTCCACTCATCATTTTCTTTTTATCACTTTCTCTCTGTAAGCTCACTTGGTCTTCATAGACCTGTTTTGGTGTTAACGGAACAAGAGTGATCATTTTTTGATTGTGATCAAATGAGTACTTGTTGGTGAAACCATCATGTTTAACTCACCGATCAAATTGCCATCGTCTGCCTAATAACAAGTGCCTAGCTTGCATCGAAACCACATCACACAAAACTTCATCTTCATATCTTCCAATGCAAAAAGAAACTAACACTTGCTTATGCACCTTTACCTCACCACTATCATTTAACCATTGCAATTTATATGGTTGAGTATGCTTACTTGTTTTGGATGAACTTCTCTACCATGGTTGTGCTAGCAACATTAGTACAACTCCCACCATCAATAATCACACTACATACCTTGTTTTGGACGTGGCACCTAGATGTTTTCCTGTTGCACCTCTTCATCATCTTTTTTGGCTTGCACAGTTAAAGCTCACCTTGAAACCAACAATTCTCCTTGTACAGCGCACTCCTCATCGTCGGCATCCTCTAATGAAGGCATAGAATTGTTGTCCGAATCCTCGTCGGTTTCAATCTCTCCATTGTCCCGCATCACCATAGCTCGTTTGTTTGGACATTGGCTTGCTATGTGACCCCTGCCTTGACATTTAAAACATTTAATATCACGATTCCCATGGCTGGCCACCACTTGTTTTTGCTCGGTCTTTGGCTTGGTGTTGGGTTGCTTCTCATCCTTCTTCCATTGGTTCATTTTCCAAATGGATGTATCGGGTTTTTGCTGGGACGTTTGTTACTGCCCCTCCTCATAAGTTGATTCTCAATTTTGATAGCCATGTGCACCGTCCTTCAACTCCACATAATGTTGTAACTCGACGGCATTTTGAATATCTCGGTTCAAGCCCACCAAAAACATTGCCATTGTAGCCTCCTAATCCTCCTCTATATTTGCCCGAATCATCATAACCTCCATCTCCTTATAGTACTCCTCCACACTCTGGTTGCCCTGCTTAAGATTTTGTAGTTTGTTGTACAACTCCTGGTAGTAGTAAGCTGGTACAAATTGCTTCCTCATCACAGTCTTCATTTCTTCCCATGACTCAATAGGTCACTCTCTATTTCGTCTCCAATTTATAACAAGCTGATCCCACTAGGTAATAGCATAATCAAAAAATTCAATTACAGCCAGTTTTACCTTCTTTACCTCAAAATAGTTGTGGTAGTCAAAGACGAACTCCATTTTCTTCAACCATTCTACGTACCCTTCTGGATTGGATTTGCCTTGAAATGATGGTATCTTCATTTTTATGCCTCTCAAACTATCATTTTCCCAGTTCCTAACTCCTCTATCCCGTCCAAATGTCCGGTGACTACCCACTGACTCTTCTTCTTCATCAAACTCCTCCCCATCAATCCCGTAGTAGTCATCAACCTCTCCTTTAATTGGAACCCTTTCCCACCTACGCGCATGAGGAACATGTTGTGGCTGTTCCACACGTGCATTTTCTATCCGGTC
Source organism: Artocarpus heterophyllus (assembly GCA_025403435.1). Lineage (NCBI taxonomy): Eukaryota > Viridiplantae > Streptophyta > Magnoliopsida > Rosales > Moraceae > Artocarpus > Artocarpus heterophyllus. Next base: position 34,998,867 of record CM046348.1, on the reverse strand, counting down.
TATCCTTTCATGAAGCTGTCCTAACTCTCCCCTCAACAATTGCCTCATCTCCCCTATCATCGCTTCCATAAGGAGTTTTGCCTCAACAATTGTGTATAAAAACTTATGCCCATTGATTGAAATTCGTTACAATATATAGTGGTTTCCCCTTTACAAATTTTCAGCTCCTAATTGCCCATGGAATTTCGGGCAAATCAATTACCAAAAAAAGGTCTAATCTAAAGAAAATAAGGCAAGTTCCCTTAATGGCTTAAAAGCCTTACAAGAATGGAAAATAAAAGAAGCGCATGTTTTCTAAAAAAGAAAAAGGAAACTAGACAATAAAATGGTAAATAGCTGATTCTTCTCACCACTTGTCGCCTCAAAATGGGAAAGTAATTGAAATGGAAATTAGCTTGATTATTTGTAGCCATATGGTGCTAATCACTTGTTGATTGTGCAAACATGATTAATCGGTACCTTCTAGAACTTGAATCGTGCATTTGTTGGTCTGGATGTCACATGCAATTCCCTCAATGGGCCTCCATGCAATAGCTTGAGCCCAAGTTGCTTGAATCAGCCTAGTAAGCATTTGTTTGAACTTCTTCACACGAGCTCTCATAACCGGACCAATGGGAACTTAAATTGGATATGAATATGTCTCCTCCCACGTGCTATTGCTTGTGCTAATGATGTCCTCATCATTTAGGATTGACCTTGCTCTAGGCATTGATCTGATTTCCAAGGCACTGTATAGAATGGCTCTAGTTGAATTAAAAGAGTTATACTCCCAATTAAAGGAACTTCTTGATAAGGGTTTCATCCGACATAGCCGCTCGCTATGGGGAGCATTGGTTTTGTTTGTGAAGAAGAAGGATGGCTCCATGAGACACGACATTGACTATCAAGAACTGAACAAGGTGATAATCAAGAGCAAGTACCTATTGCCCCAAATTAATTGTTTGTTCAATCAGCTTAAGGGTGCATCTATGTTTTTAAAGATAGATTTGTAGTCGGGATATCATTAGTTGAAGATAAAAGAATGAGACATTCCAAAAACAACCTTTAGATCGGAGTATTGTCACTATAGATTTGTGGTTATGCCTTTGGTCTAACGAACACACCTGTAGCTTTTATGTACCTAATGAATTAGATGTTTAAGGATTACCTCGATAAATTTGTCATCGTGTTTATTGATGATATTCTTGTTTATTCAAAAAGTTCAGAAGAGCATATTGAGCATTCAAGGATTATGCTAGAGACCTTGAAGGGACATAAGTTATATGCAAAATTCTCTAAGTGTGAATTCTAGCTCAACTGTGTATCTTTCTTGGGCATGTCATATCAAAAGAGGGAATAATTATGGATCCTGCTAAGGTTGAGACTATTCGTAACTAGAAGCAACCTAAGAATGCAAGTAAGATAAGAAGTATCTTGAGATTAGCTAGTTATTATTAGAAGTTTGTGGAGGATTTCTGCAAGATAGCGTCACCTCTCACCAATCCAACTTGCAAGGGGATGAAGTTTGAATGGCCCAATGAATGCAAAAAGAACTTCTAGGAATTAGAGAAAAGGTTGACTATAGCTCTAGTTTTGGCTATTTCGAAAGGGAATGAAGGGTTTGTTATTTATAGTGATGTTTCTAAAATAGGCCTAGGTGTAGTGTTTATGCAAAATGATAAGATGATTGCTTATACCTTGAGACAATTGAAGGATTACAAGAGGAATTTACTCTCGACCTTGAGTTGGCGGCTGTAACTTTTGCGTTGAAAATTTGGAGATATTACTTGTACGGAGTTCAATGTAAAATCTCACCAACCATCAAAGTTTGAAGTACTTTTTCACTTAGAAGGACTTGAACATGAGGCAACGGATATGGTTAGAGCTAGTGAAAGATTATGATTGTGAAATCTTGTGCCATCCAAGAAAAGCAAATTGGGTGGCTGATGCTATGAGTAGGAAGACTGTTGTAGCATTGATGTCATTGCAAGCAATGTCCCAGCTTTCAGCATTGACTCTTGCTCCATCATTGTCTGAAGAGATTCGAGGTAAACAAGACAAAGATGCAAATCTAGCAAGGATCAAGTGGGAAATCAAGGAAGGAAGATGTGAGGAGTTTCGAGTTGCTGATGATGGAACTCTATATCTTAAGAACCACTTATGTGTTCCAATGTTGATAGTTTAAGGGAAAGGATCTTAGCAGAAATCTATAATACTCCTTACTTAATCCATCTAGATGTGACAAAGATGTATAATGATTTAAGGGACTGCTTTTAGTGGTTTGGAATGAAGCGCGGTGTTGCTAAGTATGTAAAAAAATGTTTGACTTATTAGCAAGTTAAGGCAAAAGACCGAAGGCCTGGTAGCGATTTGCAGTCAATTCAAATGCTTAAGTGAAGTGGTAGGAGATTACAATGGATTTCATCATAGGTGTGCCAAGAATGACAAATGGATATGATGCCATTTAGGTTGTTCTTGATAGATTGCTGAAGATGGCACACTTCATCCCCATTAAGATCAGCTACTCTATGGAGGGATTAGTAGAGCTTTATGTCAACGAGATAGTGAGGCTTCATGGAATTCCTAAGTCTATCATCTCTAATCGTGACGGTAGGTTCACTTTCAATATTTAGAAAAACATGCAGACCACGATAGGTACTAAGTTACACTTTAGCACAACTTTTCACCCTCAGACTAATGGCTAGACAAAGAGAACAAATTTAATTTTAGAGTAAATGCTTCATGACTGTGCCCTAGATTACAAGACAAGCTGGTGTAAGATGTTACCATTAGTAGAATTTGCTTGTAACATTACTCACACTTGTAGCAATTGGCCATTCTTAAATTGCATGAATCTTCTCTTCATCAACCTGTACTCCTTGTGCACTCACAGCAAAACCAAGAAACACAAGCTTATAGGTGCAAAAGGTGCACTTCTTCAAGTTAGCATATAACTTTTTTCTTTTCTAAGTACATCCAAAACTGAATTTAAACGCACAAGAAGTTTATCCATGTTTTTACTATAAATGAGCATACCATCAAAATAAACTACCACAAATTTACCTATAAAAGCATTTAAGACATGGTTCATTAATCACATAAAAGCACTTGGTGCATTAGTTAATCCAAATGGCATAACTAACCACTCAAATAAACTATATTTTGTTTTAAAGGCAGTTTTCCATTCATCAACTTCTTCCATTCTAATTTGAGATATCCATTTTTTAAATCAATTTTAGAGTATATAGAAGCACCATGTAACTCATCTAACATATCATCTAAGAAAGGAATGGGATGATGATACTTTTCCGTTATATTATTGATTGCTCAGCAATCAACGCATATCCTCCATGTCCCATCCATCTTAGGAACCGAAATCACCAAAATGGCACACGGACTTATGCTTTCTCTCATGTACCCTTTTTCCATCAATTCTTTGACTTGCTTTTGTAGCTTCTTTGTCTCCTTAGAATTTCAATGATAAGCCAGTCGGTTTGAAAAGGTAGCATCGGGTATGAAATCTATTTGATGTTCAATCCCTTGAATAGGCGGTAAACCATGTGGAACCTCTTTGGGAAAGACATCATCATACTCCTGCAAAAGAGAAACAACAGAATTAGGCAAAGATGTGTCAACTTGGTTAGTGTCTAAAAACGCCTCTTTGTACAAACATACAATCATTGGTTGGTTTAAAAACATCGCTCTTTTAATTTCACTCGCTTTTGCATAGAAATTTGTTTTTGTCTCTGCTTTTCTCTCTTTAGTTAAGTCTACTCTCTTTTTTTCTTTCTCAATTTTCTCAGCCCTTCTTTCTTTGCTCTTTCTTTTTCATTTTCTAGATCGTTTTCTCTTTTTCTTTCTAATTTTCATTTATTTTCTTTTTTTCACTCTCTTTTTGTAACCTCACGTGATCTTCATAAACTTGTTTTGGTGTCAAAGGAACTAGAATGATTTTCCTTTGATTATGGTCAAATGAATACTTGTTGGTGAATCCATCATGCTTAACTCGCCAATTGAATTGCCTTGGCCTACCTAATAGAAAATGTCTAGCTTGCATTGTGACTACATCACACAAGACTTCATCTTCATATTTTCCAATGTGAAAAGAAACTAGTACTTGTTTATTTACCTTCACCTCTCCACTATCATTGAGCCATTGCAACTTGTAAGGTCAGGAATGTTTAATAGTTAATAGCCACACCTTTTCAACCATTGTAGTGCTAGCAAAGTTGTACAACTACCTCCATTAATAATCACACTGCATACCATGTTTTGTACATGGCATCTAGTATGGAAGATGTTCACTTCATCATCTTCTTTGATTTCGCATGTTTAGAGCTCTCCTAGCTAATAACATTTCACCTTAAGCTGTGTATTCCTCTTCACCCATGTCTTCCAATGGCGGCATAGACTCTGCATCATCGTCATTTTCGGACTCAAATTCACCATCATCTCTCAATATCATTATTCTTTTGTTTGGACATTGGCTCGCTATGTGACCCCTACCTTGGCATTTAAAACACTTAATACCACAATTTTGAGTGGTGGAAGAATCGGATTTACTTTGATTTACATGGCTTGTTGTTTCTTGCTTTTGCTCAGGTTTGGGCTTGGTTGTGGATGGCTTCTCCTCTCTCCTAGTAACATTTGGCCTCCATGATGTGAACCCATATATATAACACCCAAGACCACCCTCTCTGACCGATGTGGGGCACATCATTCTCGTCCCCTTTAAACTGCACGTCCTCGTGCCAACTCTGTCGTTAACCCACACGAGAGGCAAGGAACCTTTGTACATGCACCCACCGACCCATAGAGGTTTGGCTCTGATACCAAATGATAAGAACCTCATCAATATACTGACGAAACCCGTGATCAATGAGAAGGCACCAAGATCGTTTCTACTCAGATTTGGATTGAAGTCACTGCAACCCATTGCTTATATCGAAGCAAGAACCTTGGTATATCATAGACGCCACAATCAAGGATGGAAAGCTTGATTGATAAGTCAGGGTTGAACGCTCGGATTGATCCAAAGAGTTCATGCAGTTCATCAAAGAACCAAAGAAAGAATTATTTCTCTTAGAAAATAAACATTCATCATTTTCATTAACCTTGAAAACGCCTATTTATATGCCAAAATTACAAAGTGTTGCCCAAAAAGAAAAGTTAACAAATTCAAACATAATTACTAAGCCTAAAATAAAAACCAAAAGAAAGGAAAGTCTTAATGGCTGATTTTCAGCCATTTACATGCCCAACAATTAAAGTAAAGTACAAATAATCCCCATGTGTGCCAAAATTGGAAAGTTTCCAAAATTCTTCCTTTGACTTGATCTTGCAAAATTTGTGCTGATTTCAAGCTTGACTCATTCGGATTCTTCTAGAACTTGGATCAAATTGACGCACCGTTGTGGTCCACGTGGGCCTGGGTCAATGGGCTTGCACAAATTTTCTTGATTCCAAATTTCATGAATCAGCCCATTTAGTGATTCCTTGAATTTCTTAGCTCGGGCTCTTGTGACTGGTCCAGCAGGAACTTGTATTAGGTCAACCACCTTCCATGCATTTAAGCTCCCTAAGTCTCCATCAACCTTCCCCAAAATACTCTTTATCCTCAGCTCTCACTTCCTTAGGTTGTATTCTCTCCCTCCTTCACACATTAGGAATATTTTGTGGCTGTGCATTTTCTATCCTATCTATCCATTCATGAACTTGCTCTATCTCCACTCTAAAAATCCTTCTCATCTTACCCATTAAACCCTCCTTAACATCTTTGGATCAACCTTCCCCGACACCTCTCCAGTAATATTTTTGTCTTTAATGTTGGACATGTTGACTACAAAACAAAGTTAAAGAAGAAAGAAGAAGAAAAGGACTTCACACACTCCTTGATGTGTTTCACTAAAAAAAAATGATCTGCTCAATTACACGCATGTTTTCCCACAAAATATAATTGGCCTCTGCCCTCTTATATGCTCACCACTCTTGCCTTTTTCTACTCTTAGTAATTCTCTATAGTTTCTTATCAAACTAATCAAACAATATCAACATTTCTAGTAAAAGTTCACCAAGAACTTACCAAGAAAAATTTAGATTTATGTGGCTAGAGACAAGGGCTGTAACATAGACTTAAAGATTTAAAAAATTGTGTAAAAGAATCGTAAACTGGGAATTAAAAAGTAGAACTGAAGCAAGAATGTAAGAATCATAATGTACGAAATTGATACAAGAATATAAGAAATAGGAATTAATAATGTAAGAAACTGATGCAAGAGTGAAAGAGTTGGGAATTAAGATGCAAGATCGAAACCAAAAAAATGTAAGATTCATGTTTTTTTAAAACATTTTTTTTGCTGTCTTTTTTTTGGATGATTTTTTTTGCTGTCTTTTCTTTTTTTTCTTTTGGATGAATTATTTTTTGGATAATAAATTGGAATTTCTAAGGAAGGGAACTCAAATTTGAACAAAAAAAAGGAGAAGAAAGGATAGGCAAACCTAAGACTACAACCGAGCTCTGAATACCAAATGATACGACCTGCAAGTAAAGGGACAAGACCCTTGAATCAACTAAGTCTCCAAGATCGTTTAGAAACAATTTTGTATGAAACCGGGACCCGTTGCTTATAGTGAAGCAAGAACATTGGTATAATGAAGATGCCACAATCAAATATGAACGTTTGATTGATAAGTCAAAGGCAAATGCCATGGAAATTCGGATAAGTTCAAAATGTTCTCAAAGAAAACAAAGAAATTTGATCTTACAAAGTTTGAATAAAAATCTGAGTTGTGTATTATTTATTTATTTGAGCCAAATTGATGAGAACATCATTAGCACAAGCAAGAGCACATGGGATGAGACATATTCAGATCCAATCAAGTTCCTATTGGTCCGGTTATGAGAGCTCGTGTGAAGAAGTTCAAAGAAACGCTTGTTGGGCTGATTCAAGCAACTTGGGCTCAAGCCATTGGAGGCCCATTGAGGGAATTTCATGTGACATCCAAACCAACAAATGTACGATTCAAGTTCTAGAAGGGACCGAGTAATCATGTTTGTAGAATCAACAAGTGATTAGCACCATATGGCTGCAAATAATCAAGCTACTTTCCATTTCAGTTATTTTCCTGTTTGTAGAATCAACAAGTGATTAGCACCTGGCAAGTCTAGCTTGCATGTATTATCGTTGATCCTTTCGAGAATTTGAAAAGGATTGTCCCCTCTAGGCAACAGCTTGGATTTCCTTTGTTTCGGAAACTGTTCCTTGTGTAAGTGCAACCACACCCAATCGTCGGGCTTGAAGATGAGCTTGTGACGCCCTATGTTGGCTTGTTCAGCATATTTAGTCCTTCGCTCGATGTTGAGTCTTGCCTTCTCGTGTATCTGCTTAACAAGGTCAGCTTTTCTTTTTCCATCTAAATTCACATGCTTAGACAAAGGTAATGGCATTAAATCCAAAGGAGTTAAAGGATTAAAATCATAAACAATTTCAAACGGTGAAAATTGTGTAGCAGAATGAACAGATCAATTATAAGCAAACTCAACATATGGTTAAACACTCCTCCCATGTTTTGATGTTCTTTTTAATGACAACCTATAACAAAGTACACAAGGTTCTATTCACAAATTCCGTTTGACAATCGGTTTGAGGGTGACAAGTAGTCAAAAACAATAGCTTTGTCCCTAAATTTGCCCACAAAGTCTTCCAAAAGTAGCTTAAGAACTTGGTGTCCCTATCAGAAACAATTGTCCTAGGCATACCATGAAGTCTAACAATTTCCCTAAAGAACGAATCGGCAACATTGGAAGCATCATCTGTCTTGTGGCATGGAATAAAATGGGCCATCTTGGAAAACCTATCCACGACAACAAATATCGAGTCTCTTCCCCGTTTAGACCTAGGCAAACCTAACAAAAAATCCATCGAAATATCAATCTAGGGTTCACTAGATTTTGGTAAAGGAGTGTACAAACCATGGGGCTGCACTCTTGATTTAGCCTGCCTATAAGTTACACATCTACCACAAAGCCTCTCAACATCTCGTTTCACATGTGGCCAATAGAAGTATTCCTGCAACACCACCAAAGTCTTCATTACTCCAAAATGTCCCATCAATCCTCCCCCATGGGATTCTCTCACTAGCAAATCTCTTAATGAACAATTAGGCACACATAATTTATTCTTCCGAAACAAGTATCCCTCATGCCTATAGTACTTACCACTAGCAAATCTTTTACAAGCTTGATACTTAGTACTAAAGTCACGGTCATCAACATACAACTCTTTAATATATGTTCAAAACATAGTAGTTTAGCACTAAGAGTTGAGATTAAGACATACCTGCGAGAAAGTGCATCGGCAACGACGTTTTTCTTACCTTGCTTGTAGCGAATGACATACAAAAACGTCTCTATGAATTCCACCCAATGAGCATGCCTCTTGTTCAGCTTGTGTTGGCCCTTCAAGTGTTTTAGAGACTCATGATCGGTATAAATCACGAACTCCTTAGGCCATAGGTAGTGCTGCCACGTCTCTAATGCCTAAACCAATGAATACATCTCTTTATCATAAGTTGGGTAATTACGAGTTGCCCCATTTAGCTTCTCATTGAAATATGCTACTGGTCTCCCTTCCTGCATTAAAACAGCACCAATTCCAGCACCTGAAGCATCACATTCAATCTCAAAAGTTTTGGAAAAATTAGGTAAAGATAACAATGGAGCATTAGTCAACTTCTCCTTGATTAACTAAAATGCCTTTTCTTGCTCTTCTCCCCATCTAAACCCAACATTCTTCTTGATCACTTCAGTCAATGGTGCGGCTATAGTATTAAAATCTTTCACAAACTGCCGGTAGAAACTAGCAAGTCCACAAAAACTCTGTACGTTTCCCACACTAGTTGGACTTGGCCACTCTTAGATGGCTTGCACCTTTTCTTCATCAACCTGTATACCTTGAGCACTAACAACAAAACCAAGAAACACAAGCTTATCTATGCAAAAGGTACACTTCTTGAGGTTAGCATGCAACATCTCCTTTCTAAGCACATCCAAAACAGATTTTAAATGCACTACATGTTGGTCCATGTCTTTGCTATAAATGAGTATATCATCAAAATACACAACAACAAACCTGCCAATAAATGCATGTAATACATAATTCATTAAATGCATAAATGTACTTGGAGCATTAGTTAAACCAAATGGCATTACTAACCACTCAGAAAATCCATATTTTGTCTTAAAGGCAGTTTTCCATTCATCACCCTCTTTCATGCGTATTTGATGGTATCCACTTTTCAAATCAATTTTTGAGAACACAGAAGCACCATGCAGTTCATCCAACATATCATCTAAACGAGGAATAGGATGGCGATACTATACCGTGATATTGTTAATGGTTCTGCAATCTTTGCACTTCCTCCATGTCCCATCCTTTTTAGGCACGAGTAAGACTGGAATGGTGCATGGGCTCATACTTTCTCTCACATACCCATTTTTCAACAACTCACTGACCTGCCTTTGAAGCTCTTTTGTCTGCTCAGGGTTGCTTCTATAAGCTGGTCGGTTTGGAATAGAAGCGCCAGGTACAAAATCAATCTGATGTTCCATTCCCCAAATTGGTGGCAAACCATCAGGCACCTCATCCGGAAATACATCCTCGAATTCCTGCAACAGAGAAACAACAAAACTAGGCAATGCAAGGTCAAGTTCGTTAGTGTTTAAAAGCGCCTCTTTATAGAAAATTACAATCATTGGCTGATTTGAAAACAAGGCCCTTTTAATTTCACTGCCTCTCGCATAGAAGTCTGTTTTTCTCTATGCTTTTCTCTCATTGGCTAATTGTGAATTCTTTTCAGCCCTCTCAAATTTCTCTCCCTTGCTCTTGTTGCTCTCCTTTTTCTTGGCCATCTCTTCCTTTTTTCTCTCACTGGCCGAACTATCTTTGCACTCCCACTCTTGATTTTTCTCCGCTCTTCATTTTTTTATCACTTTCTCTCTGTAAGCTCACTTGGTCTTCATAGACCTATTTTGGTGTTAACGGAACAAGAGTGATCATTTTTTGATTATGAACAAATGAGTACATGTTGGTGAAACCATCATTTTAACTCGCCGATCAAATTGCCATGGTCTGCCTAATAACAAGTGCCCAGCTTGCATCGGAACCACATCGTACAAAACTTCATCTTCATATCTTCCAATGCGAAAAGAAACTAACACTTGCTTATGCACCTTTACCTCACCATTATCATTTAACCATTGCAATTTATATGGTCGAGGATGCTTAATTGTTGGCAGCCCTAACTTCTCTACCATGGTTATGCTAGCAACATTAGTACAACTCCCACCATCAATAATCACACTACATATGTTGTTTTGGACGTGGCACCTAGTGTGGAAGATGTTTTCCCGTTACACCTCTTCATCTTCTTCTTTGGCTTGCACACTTAAAGCTGTCCTTGTAACCAACAATTCTCCTTGGATAGCGCACTCCTCATCGTTGGCATCCTCTAATGAAGGCATAGAATCATTGTCCGAATCCTCGTCGATTTCAATCTCTCCATTGTCCTGCATCACCATAGCTCGTTCGTTCGGACATTGGCTTACTATGTGACCCCTACCTTGACATTTAAAACATTTAATATCATGATTTTGAGTAGTGGAAGAATCGAATTTACCTTGATTCCCATGGCTGGCCACCTCTTGTTTTTGCTAAATCTTTGGCTTGGTGTTGGGTTGCTTCTCATCCCTCTTCCATTGGTTCATTTTCCAAGCGGATGTACTCGGGTTTTGGCTAGGACGTGTGTTACTGCCCCTCCTCATAAGCTGATTCTCAATTTTAATAGCCATGTTCACCATGTCCTCCAAGTCCACATAATGTTGTAACTCAACGACATTGTGAATATCTTGGTTCAAGCCGGCCAAAAACCTTGCCATTGTAGCCTCCCGATCCTCCTCCATATTTGCCTGGATCATCATAACCTCCATCTCCTTATAGTACTCCTCCACACTTCGGTTGCCTTGCTTGAAATTTTGTAGTTTGTTGTACAACTCCCGGTAGTAGTAAGTTGGTACAAATCGCTTCCTCGTCACGGTCTTCATCACTTCCCATGACTCAATAGGTCGCTCTCTATTTCGTCTCCCGTTTATAACAAGCTAATCCCACCAAGTAATAGGATAATCAAAAAATTCAATTACAGCCAGTTTTACCTTCTTTGCCTCGGAATAGTTGTGGCAGTCAAAGACGAACTCCATTTGCTTCTCCCATTCTAGGTACGCTTTTGGATTGGATTTTCCTTGAAATGATGGTATCTTCATTTTTATGCCTCTCAAACTATCATTTTCCCAGTTCCTAACTCCTCTATCCTGTCCAAATCTTTGGTGACTACCAGCTGAATCTTCTCCTTCGTCAAATTCTTCCCATCAATCCTGTAGAATTCCTTAACCTCTCCTCTAACCGAAACCCTTTCCCGCCTACGTGCATGAGGAACATGTTGTGGCTGTTCCACACCTGTGTTTTCTATTCGGTCTATCCTCTCATGAAGCTGTCCTAACTCTCCCCTCAACAATTGCCTCATCTCCCCTATCATCGCTTCCATAAGAAGTTTTGGATCTACTGCACCTAAGGTACCCTCAATAGAGTTCTTGCTATTGTTTGACATTTTTTTTTTACAAAACAAAATAAGAAACAATGCAAAGGACCTTACCACACTTCCTTACATGTTTCTGATGAGGACATCATTAGCACAAGCAAGAGCAAGTGGGATAAGACATATTCAGATCCAATTCAAGTTCCCATTGATCCGGTTACGAGAGCTCGTGCGAAGAAGTTCAAAGAAACGCTTATTGGGCTGATTCAAGCAACTTGGGCTCAAGCTATTGCATGGAGGCCCATTGAGGGAAATGCATGTGACATCTAGACCAACAAATGCATGATTCAAGCTCTAGAAGGGACCAAGTAATTTCCATTTCAGTTACTTCCCCATTTTGAGGCGACAAGTGGCGAGAAGAATCAGCTATTTACCTTTTAATGTCTAGTTTCCTTTTTACATTTCTTTTATTTCTATTATTGTAAGGCTTTTAAGCCATTAAGCGAACTTTCCTTATTTGCTTTAGATTTGACATTTTGGTAATTGATTTGCCCAAAATTCCATGGGCAATTAAGAGTTAAAAATTCGCATAGGGGAACTCCTATATATTGTAACGAATTTCATTCAATGGGGAATAAGTTTTAACACACAATTTGAGGTTTAATTCTCTTCGGTTCCTAAACGAATATTTGAACTTATCAAAAAATTTCGTGGCGTTCATAGACTTATTAATCAGTCCATCCATTGCTGATTGTGGCGTCCTCACATACCAAGATTCGTGCTTCTTGTTAGGCATCAGGTCGCAGTTCCATTCAAAATCGGTTACGAATTTTGATCTTCGAAACCAATTTTGGTTAGGGTCGCGTCAGTTCTTGGCATGGTTCATATCAGTTTCACTCGTGAAATGGTTCACTCAATTTCACTTGCGTTTACACTCAATACTTTCGGCTTTTGTCCACTCTAATGCTCTTGCCTCTTTGCCTTTTTTCACTCGTTAATTCTCACTTAGTTTCGATAAAACTAGTCAAATCAATATCAAAATTTCCTTGACAATTCACAAATCGATTACCAAGGAGGCTTAGATTAGAAACAAGACTATAACAAGAACAGAGAATTTAGGGTTTCAGAAATCACACCCAAAAGGAAAGAAATTTGAGCAAAAATTTTTGGTCTATGCAGGGAATTCAATTTCGGGTTCCTTAAATGATGAATAACAAGAATCTAAAAAAAAAAAAATTAAGCAAGTTGTCCAGACCTTTTTTTTTTTTGGATCCTTTTGTTTTTCTTCTGTTCCTTTTTTTTTTCTTTCCTTTCTTTCTTTTCTTTTGGAATCTTTTTTTTTAACCGACTTTGATAATGGAAATCAAAACTCATGAATAATTGAAACAAACATAAACTAAGAGCATGGATAAGCAAAACCTGATTAGAACCTCGCTCTGATTACCAAATGATACGAACCCCGCCAAGAACTGACACGACCCTAACCAAAATTGGTTTCCAAGATCAAAATTCCTAACCGGTTTTGAATGGAATCGCGACCCGATGCCTAACAATCAGCTATGGATGGACTGATTATTAAGTCTATTAACGCCACAAAATTTTTCAATAAGTTTGAATAGTTCGTTTAGGAACCGAAGAGAATTAAACCTCAAATTGTGTGTTAAAACTTATCCTCCATTGAATGAAATTCATTACAATATATAGTGGTTCCCCTATGCGAATTTCAGCTCCTAATTGCCCATGGAATTTCAGGCAAATCAATTACCAAAACGTCTAATCTAAAGCAAATAAGGGAAGTTCCCTTAATGGCTTAAAAGCCTTACAATAATAGAAATAAAACAAACGCAAAAAGGAAACTAGACATTAAAAGGTAAATAGCTGATTCTTCTCGCCACTTGTCGCCTCAAAATGGGAAAGTAACTGAAATGGAAATTACTCGGTCCCTTCTAGAGCTTGAATCACGCATTTGTTGGTCTAGATGTCACATGCAATTCCCTCAAATGGGCCTCCATGCAATAGCTTGAGCCCAAGTTGCTTGAATCAGCCCAATAAGCGTTTCTTTAAACTTCTTCGCATGAGCTCTCGTAACCGGACCAATGGGAACTTAAATTGGATCTGAATATGTCTCATCCCACGTGCTCTTGCTTGTGCTAACGATGTCCTCATCATTCCTAAACGGAGATGATAGTCTGCCATCTAATTACATGAAAAACGTAGATACACATTATAACTTCTAAGGAACCATAACCAGTATAAATTAATTAATTAATTAATTAATAAACAATAATTTAATCAACCATAATTAATTAATAAACATTCACCATATAATTCATGACAACATATAAAAATATATACAAACCTAGAGTGTCAACTCTCTATAAAATTAAATTCCAGCATAGGAGAGATTAAGATCATATAATTTATATATATAGCATGATCACAAAGTCATAAATTTCTGTTAAAACCTTGTCTCTGATACCAATTGTTGAAAAACTAATATGTAGTAGAATTTTAAAATTTTTTATAGCAGAGTATTTTCTAAAACACAAGTTTAACACACTATGTGTGTAAATTAACTAGATCTTACCAACCTTGTAATTACCAAAAAGGTTCCTCAATCAGTGTGCAGAAGTAACATTCCAGAAGGACCTCAACCAACTAGCCTTCTTTGCTATATTCTTTATCCACCATCGGAGTGAGTGTGGGCTCATACGTACAGCTCTTCCACTAGGTGACTCTCCTTCTAACCAATTGAGAGAATCCAAAGCTAGTATTCATGATTTGTGAATAAGAGCTCTCAGGGAGTTTCAAAATCTCACTATTAGAGTTTCACTCTTAATCTCTCAATTGATCTAAATAATAACGAGACTCACTCTATTTTTATAGAGGTTTGACCCAAGAATTAGTCCTTATCAGATAATGACCCAAAATTCAAATTAGAATCAAATTTGGATCAATATCTAATGAAATCTACATGAAAATGTGTGATCCTTTTATCACACGATAGCATGCCGATTTGTCGAACCAACATGCTGAACATGCCCCATTGGTAGGCCGAACATGTGTAATATCTTTTATTTTCCACCCAAGATTCTATAGGATCAAGTCTCAGTTTTAATTCAAATAACCCAATAGAGAAATTATCTAATTAAAACAACTTTATCTAGATAATGTCTAAGAAAATAAATGAATTCTTGAGAATTCAACAAGTTTATCTTGAATCAATTTTGTAACAAAATTAATTCAACTAATAAACAGACATGAATTATTTGATTCTTTTGAATTTTAGCCAATCTGATAAATCTGACGTAAGTAACCAATTATTGGAAAAGCACGCAGTATCGTTACAGGATTTTGTGAGCTAGCAAAGGAGACCATATGGACCTATATAGTTGAAGCTCTTGATAATTATGAAACCCAATATCCTAGATATGAATTTCATAATTATCAACTCCAACACTACTCCACTAAAAGCTTAGGGCTACACTCTCGAACTATATAGAATTACGAAGCCTATATAGCTAAGTCTCCATGACATATCATAGTGTATCATATCCCCATAGGATTACCATAACCGGCTTAAGGACAAGTTCTGTCTTACCTTCTTGATTATTTTATCTTACGTTCCATTATCTCACCATTGGAAAACTTACCATCCAAAGATAGTATACCATTTGGTTACACCTATGTATCCAAATGGCTGACCACTCTAGTTTTTCAATTACAGGATAACGTATATAAGAAGATATTACTACTCCTAAAGAAGAGCTATGGATTCCATATCTATGAATAACAAGTCTAGTCTATCAAGAGTTATGCCTCCAACGTATCAGTATGCATATCACTATTAAAATATGGGTGTCATCCTTTGGTACATCAAAAGACACAAGTCAAGACAATAGGTCCACTATTCATCTTAGGATTAAGATACAATGCAAATGATTGTTGAAAGTGAATCGATTTATCGAGACAGAATTCTTAATCCAAATCAATTCACTTTATGTCTCGATCTAATACATCATCACCTATGACAATGTACCGATGTTTCTATTCACGGAGTCCACCTTCGATGGCCAAGACAGGCCATCTCCTAAGAGGGATATAGTCAACATAACAATCTTTATATGAAGAAAACGCTCAACTTTATTTCTTCGATTGCATATCTTATAATTTAGACCGTCACCTTAAGAATGGTGTCTTTTGCATAATCTGTCCATCATATGCTCAATTCTTAAAGGTTTAAACTGACAATCTCGAACTATTATTTGCTTAACATACATTCAACAAATATGAACGTAAAGAGGACAAGATTTAGTATATTAATAAAAGTTAAATTCTTTATTGATAGAAATGTCTTCAAAAACATATTACATTTTTACTCCTTAGGGCATACATGTCTAACATATACGAGAAGTGAAAAAGAAAGAAACGGCAATTGTCAGGAAAGGAAAAAGAAAAAGAGAAAAAAGAAAGAAAAAAGGGGGAAAATCTAATTAGATTAGGATTATACTCGTTTAAAAAAGGTGAAATCTAATTAGATTAGGATTGGAGTTTTCTACACTCATCTAATCTCTTCTCTCCCATAAACCTAGAAATATACCTCTAAGCCACCAAAGTCTTCGTTCTCTTAATTTTTAACTAAAGAAAATTCTCTCTCACCCCCTCTCAAAAATCTCTCTAAGAAAGTCTCCATCATCTATCTAGTCCTCAAAGGCAAGAATTCATTACTCTTATTTTTTTAAGCCAATGTAGTAGGAATTATTTTTAGAGATTTTATGTTCAAGTATTCATCATTGTTGAAGAAAACATAAGAATTAAAGGTATGTTTTAAAGTTTTTATGGTTTTGAATTTTTATGATTGATGTATAATGTTTTGTGATAAACTTTGTTAGAAAATTGTTCTTTTATGATTGTGAATGTGTATGCATGTATGATTGTATGAAAAATAAATTATTTTATCTATTACTTAGATTATAACAATGTTACTTTATGGTTGAAAGCATTTATGTTCATATAATATCATGAAATTTCATGAAAAAAAGGTTTTGTTGTTGGAGTGTGATAAGAGAATTCTAGGGTTTTCAGTTTGCTGGTAAGGTGGTAGCAAATGTTTTTAAATCAAATGATTTTATTTTGCTGTGATTTTTGGATGAGATCTATATATATATATTAGGAATGTCTGGGATTTTTTATAAAGTTTCGCTCAAAATATTTTTAATGTTATAAGCTTTCAATCAAGCACTGCTCACGAAATTTTAATTGTTGGTAGATATATATTTGTTCTTTGTATAGTCTGTTTTATGCAGCAAAAAGTGTCCTGATAAGAACCTCGTCAATATACTAACGAAATCGTTTATCAATAAAAAAAAGGCACTAAGACCGTTTCTACTCAGATTTGGATGGAAGTCACCATGACCCGTTGCTTATATCGAAGCAAGAACCTCAGTATATCGTAGATGCCACAATCAAGGATGGAAAGCTTGATTGATAAGTTGGGATTGAACGCCCGAATTGATCCGAAGAGTTCGTATAGTTGATCAAAGAACCAAAGAAAGAATTTTCTCTTTCAGAAATAAACATTCATCAATCCATTCATTAACCTTGGAAACGCCTATTTATAGGCCAAAATTTCAAAGGAAAGTTGACAAATTCAAACATAAGTACTAATCCTAATTTAGCCTAAAATAAAAACCAAAAGAAAAGAAAGTCTGAATGGCTGATATTCAGCCATTTACATGCCCAACAATTAAAGGAAAGTGCAATTAATGCTCTTCAACAACTTGCACAAATGATCAGCCACATGTGTGCCAATAATGGGAAAGTTTTTGAAATCCTTCCATAGACTTGATCTTGCAAAATTTGAGCTGAATTCGAGCTTGACTCATTTGAGCTGATTTCAAGCTTGACTCATCCAGATTCTTCCAGAACTTGGATCAAATTGATGCATCTTTGTAGCTGACGTGGGCCTGGGTCAATGGGCTTGCACAAATTTACTTGAGTCCAAATTTCGTGAATTAGGCCATTTAGTGCTTCTTTGAATTTTTTAGCTCGAGCTCTTATGACTGGTCCAACAGGAACTTGTATTGGGTTAGCCACCTTCCTTGCATTTCAGCTCTCGACGTCTCCATCATTCCCCTCCTCTTGACAAGGATTTGTCCTCAAATCAGACTCTGCATCAAAAGGACTCGAATCAGAAACATTGAAGGTAGCACATACATTATACTCACCTGGCAAATCCAACTTGTAAGCATTGTCATTAATTCGTTCAAGGACTTGAAATAGGCCATCCCCCCAAGGTAACAACTTTGACTTTCTTCGTTCTGAAAAATGCTCCTTTCTGAAGTGCAACCACACCCCGTCTCCGGGTTTGAAAATCAGCTTGTGTCATCCCTTGTTGGCTTGCTTTGCATATTTTTCCGTTCTTCGCTCAATGTTGAGTCTTGCTTTCTCATGAATCTGTTTAACAAAGTTAGCCTTCCTTTTGCAATTTAAATTAACATGCTTAGAAATAGGTAGTGTTGATAAAGCCAATGGGGACAAAGGATTAAAACCATAAACAATTTCAAAAGGTGAATACTTAGTAGTAGAATGGACAAAGCGATTATATGCAAACTCAACATGTGGTAAACAATCTTCTAATGTTTTAATGTTCTTATTGGTGATTGCTCTTAATAAGGTTGACAAAGTCCTATTGGTACAAACCCCGCGAAGAACTGACGTGACCCTAACCAAAATTGGTCTCCAAGATCAAAATTCCTAATCGGTTTTGAATGGAACCATGACTCGATGCCTAACAAGAAGCACGAACCTTGGTATGTGAGGACGCCACAATCAGCTATGGATGGACTGATTGATAAGTCTATGAACACCACATAATTTTTTGAAAAGTTTGAATAGTTCATTTAGGAACAGTTGAGAATTAAAACCTCAAATGGTGTGTAAAAACTTATGTCCATTGATTGAAATTCGTTACAATATATAGTGGTTTCCCCTTTACGAATGTTTAGCTATTAATTGCCCAAGGAATTTGGGCAAATCAATTACCAAAAAAAAGGTCTAATATAAAGCAAATAAGGTAAGTTCCCTTGATGGCTTAAAAGCCTTACAATAATAGGAAATAAAAAAAACGCATGTTTTCTAAAAAAGAAAAAGGAAACTAGACAATAAAATGGTAAAATAGCTGATTCTTCTCGCCACTTGTCACCTCAAAATGGGAAAGTAACTGAAATGGAAAGTAGCTTGATTATTTGTAGCCATATGGTGCTAATCACTTGTTGATTATGCAAACATGATTACTCGATCCCTTCTAGAACTTGAATCATGCATTTGTTGGTCTGGATGTCACATGCAATTCCCTCAATGGGCCTCCATGCAAAAGCTTGAACCCAAGTTGCTTGAATCAGCCCAATAAGCATTTCTTTGAACTACTTCGCACGAGCTCTCATAACTGGACCAATGGGAACTTGAATTGGATCTAAATATGTCTCATCCCACGTGCTCTTGCTTGTGCTAACGATGTCCTCATCATTCCCCTCCTCTTGAGAGGGATTTGTCCTTAAACCGTCGCCTACATCAAAAGGACTTAGATTAGAAACATTAAGGTGGCACTTACACCATACTCACCTGGCAAGTCTAGCTTGTATGCATCATCATTGATCCTTTCAAGAATTTGAAAAGGACCGTCCCCTCTAGGCAACAACTTGGATTTCCTTTGTTTCAAAAACCATTCCTTCCTTGCATAAGTGCAACCACTCCCAATCGCCGGGCTCAAAGACGAGCTTGTGACGCCCTTTGTTGGCTTGTTCAACATATTGTTTAGTACTTTGCTCAATGTTGAGTCTTGCCTTCTCGTGTATCTGCTTAACAAGGTCAGCTTTTATTTTTCCATCTAAACTCACACACTCAGATAAAGGTAATGGCATTAAATCCAAAGGAGTTAAAGGATTAAAACCATAAACAATTTCAACGGTGAAAATTGAGTAGCAGAATGAACAGATCGATTATAAGCAAACTCAACATGTGGTAAACACTCCTCCCATGTTTTGATGTTCTTTTTAATGACAGCCTGCAACAATGTAGACAAGGTTGTATTCACAACTTTTGTTTGGCCATCGATTTGTGGGTGACAAGTAGTCGAAAACAATAGCTTAGTCCCTAACTTAGCCCACAAAGTCTTCCAAAAGTAGCTTAAGAACTTGGTGTCCCTATCAGAAACAATTGTCCTAGGCATACCATTAAGTCTCACAATGTCCCTAAAGAACAAATCAGCAACATTGGATGCATCATCTGTCTTGTGGCATGGAATAAAATGGGCCATCTTGGAAAACCTATCCACGACCACAAATATCAAGTCTCTTCCCCGTTTAGACCTAGGCAAACCTAACAAAAAATCCATCAAAATATCAATCTAGGGTTCACTAGGTATTGGTAAAGGAGTGTACAAACCGTGGGGCTACACTCTTGATTTAGCCTGCCTACAAGTTACACATCTACCACAAAGCCTCCCAATATCTCATTTCAATGTGGCCAATAGAAGTGTTCGTGCAACACCGCCAAAGTCTTCATTACCCAAAATGTCCCATCAATCCTCACCCATGGGATTTTCTCACTAGCAAATCCCTTAATGATCAATTAGGCACACACAATTTATTCTCCCGAAACAAGTATCCCTCATGCCTAAAGTACTTACCACTAGCAAATCTCTCAAAAGCTTGATAATCAGTACTAAAGTCATGCTCATCAGCATATAACTCTTTTATATGTTCAAAACCTAGTAGTTTAGCATTAAGAGTTGAGATTAAGACACACCTGCAAGAAAGCACATCGGCAACGATGTTTTCCTTAACTTGCTTGTAGCGAATGACATATGAAAACGTCTCTATGAATTCCACCCAACGAGCATGCCTCTTGTTTAGCTTGTGTTGGCCCTTCAAGTGTTTCAAGGACTCATGATCGGTGTGAATCATGAACACCTTAGGCCATAGGTAGTGCTGCCACGTCGCTAATGCCCAAACCAATGCATACATCTCTTTATCATAAGTTGGGTAATTAAGAGTTGCCCCATTCAGCTTCTCACTAAATTATGCTACTGGTCTCCCTTCCTACATTAAAACAACGCCAATTCCAACACCTAAAGCATCACATTCAATCTCAAAAGTTTTGGAAAAATTAGGTAAAGATAACAATGGAGCATTGTCAACTTCTCCTTGATTAACTGAAATGCCTTTTCTTGCTCGTCTCCCCATCTAAACCCAACATTCTTGTTGATCACTTCAATCAGTGGTGCAGCTATAGTACTAAAATCTTTCACAAACTGCTATTAGAAACTAGCAAGTCCATGAAAACTCTGTACGTTTCCCACACTAGTTGGACTCGGCCACTCCTGGATGGCTCGCACCTTTTCTTCATAAACCTGTATACCTTGAGCACTAACAACAAAACCAAGAAACACAAGCTTATCTGTGCAAAAGGTACACTTCTTGAGGTTAGCATACAACTTCTCCTTTCTAAGCACATCCAAAACAAATTTTAAATGCGCTACATGTTGGTCCATGTCTTTGCTATAAATGAGTATATCATCAAAATACACAACAACAAACCTGCCAATAAATGCACGTAATACATGATTCATTAAACGCATAAATGTACTTGGAGCATTGGTTAAAACAAATGGCATTACTAACCACTCATACAGTCCATATTTTACCTTAAAGGTAGTTTTCCATTCATCACCTTCTTTCATGCGTATTTGATGGTATCCACTTTTCAAATCAATTTTTGAGAACACAGAAGCACCATGCAATTAATCCAACATATCATCTAAATGAGGAATAGGATGGCGATACTTTACCATGACATTGTTAATGGTTCTACAATCTACACACATCCTCCATGTCCCATCCTTTTTAGGCACGAGTAAGACTGGAACAGTGCATGGGCTCATACTTTCTCTCACGTACCCCTTTTTCATCAACTCACTGACCTGCCTTTGAAGCTCCTTTGTCTCCTCGGGGTTGCTTCTATAAGCTGGTCGGTTTGGAATGGAAGCGCTAGGTACAAAATCAATCTGATGTTCTATTCTCTGAATTGGAGAACGCATCTCCCATTTGTTCGGACATTGGCTTGAGATGTGACCCCTGCCTTGGCATTTGAAACATTTAATATCATGGTTTTGAGAAGTGGATGAATCATGTTTACCTTGGTTTGAAGGGCTAGTCATGGCTGGTTTTGGCTCGAACTTAGGCCTAGCGACCGGTTTCTCTTCTCTCTTCCCATAATTTGGCTTCCATGAAGAAGGTCTTGAGCTAACAATCGCACGTGAACTACCCCTCCTCTTGAGCTGCCACTCTACCATGATGGCCAGGCACACCATGTCTTCTAATTCTACGTAGTGGTGCATCTCCACCCTATCTTGAATATCTGGATTTAGCCCTTGCAAAAATCTTGCCATGGTTGCTTTTCGATCTTCTTCAACATTGGCTTGTATCATAGCTATTTCCATTTCTTGATAATATTCCTCCACACTCCTGTTTCCTTGTCTAAGTCCTTGCAACTTTTTACATAATTCCCGGTAGTAATGGCTACGCACAAATCGCTTTCTCATCACCATTTTCATCTCCTCCTATGTCTCAATCGGGTGTTCTCGATTTCGTCGCCTATTTATTACCAGCTGATCCCACCATACAATTGCATAATTGGAAAATGCAATTACAACAAGCTTAA
The DNA here is from genome assembly GCA_025403435.1 of Artocarpus heterophyllus. Classification (NCBI taxonomy): domain Eukaryota; kingdom Viridiplantae; phylum Streptophyta; class Magnoliopsida; order Rosales; family Moraceae; genus Artocarpus; species Artocarpus heterophyllus. Next base: position 34,976,577 of record CM046348.1, on the reverse strand, counting down.
CTTTCTTTAACTCTCACTAGTTATGGCAATCGAACACTAGCTCCACATTCTTCTCCCACTTTAGGTAAGCTTTGGGGTCATTTTTCCCTTGGAATGGCAGAATCTTCATTTTAATACCTCCCATATTATTGTCTTCCTAGTACCTAGCTTCTTTATTCCCATTTCCACGCCTAAATCTGCCCCTATTTATCGGTGGTTCCTCCAACTCTTCTTATCATCTTCCTCCAAAAGAATACATCCACCCCTCCGCCTATTTCGCATGTTTTGTGGCTGCCTATTACGTGTTCTGACATCAACCTTATCTAATCTCTGCTCAATCGGCTCTAGCGCTAGCGTCAACAACCGTTCCATTTGCCCCATTAATGCTTGCAACTAAAGATTTGGAATGTTTTGTTGTGGAAGGTCATCTTCATCTTCTCTTTCTTGATTTAGATTCTTTTTTTTTTAACCTGCAAAACAACATTAGATAATAAAGGACCTCACTTTTCTCCCTCACGTGTTTCACTCTATCACTTGGTCACCTAGTTCACTCATGTTTCACTCAAATAATTGGCTTTTACCCTCGAATGTTCTCTCCACTCTTGCCTCTCTTTTTTTACTCGTTTATTCTCTCTTTTAGTTCTTTTGAAATTACGCAAACAACAATAAAATCTGTCTGGTAACAAATTCATCAACACATTTTGATGTTCAGTTTAGAATGAAGCAAAAAGGTTAAGAATGTCTATCCAAAATTTTTCCACATACAAGCATTTTTTTTTTTTTGAGAAAGATTTTTGCACTACGAGGTGAGGTCAAATTCGTACTCTTGGACACTCAAACAATGGAAAGGAAACATTTTTTGTTTTTTTTTTTTGTTTTTTATTTTTGGATCCTCTTGTTTCCTTCTTTCTCTTGTTTTCTTTGTTTTTCTTTTCTTTATGGATCCCCCTTTTTTTTTTACCCGACTTTGATAATGGAAATCAAGACTCATGAATAATTAAAAAAAAGATAAACTAAGGGAACGAATAAGCAAAACCTGATTAGAACCTCACTCTGATACCAGATGATAAGAACCTTGCCAATATACTGACGAAACTTGTTATCAATAAAAAACAGGCACCAAGACCGTTTCTACTTAGATTTGGATGGAAGTCACGGCAACCCATTGCTCTTATTGAAGCAAGAACCTTGGTATATCGTAGACGCCACAATCAAGGATAGAAAGCTTGATTGATAAGTTGGGATTGAACGCCCGGATTGATCCGAAGAGTTCATGTAGTTCATCAAAGAACCAAAGAAAGAATTTTCTCTTTCAGAAATAAACATTCATCAATCCATTCATTAACCTTGGAAACGCCTATTTATAGGCCAAAATTACAAAGGAAATTTGACAAATTCAAACATAAGTACTAATCCTAATTTAAGCCTAAAATAAAAACCAAAAGAAAGGAAAGTCTCAATGGCTGATATTCAGCCATTTACACACCTAACAATTAAAGGAAAGTGCAATTAATGCTCTTCAACAACTTGCACAAATGATCAACCACATGTCTGCCAATAATGGGAAAGTTTTTGAAATCCTTCCACAGACTTGATCTTGCAAGATTTGAGTTGAATTCAAGCTTGACTCATTTGAGCTGATTTCAAGCTTGACTCATCCGAATTCTTCTAGAACTTGGATCAAATTGATGCATCTTTGTGGCTGATGTGGGCCTGGGTCAATGGGCTTGCACAAATTTACTTGATTCCAAATTTCGTGAATCAGCCCATTTATCACTTTCTTGAATTTCTTTGCTCGGGCTCTTGTGACTGGTCCAACAAGAACTTGTATTAGGTCAGCCACCTTCCTTGCATTTGAGCTTGCCACGTCTCCATCATGTCTTTTAATTCTAATAAAAATTATGAATCATTATTGCTATGTTAACTAAATTCTATAAAGTTTTATCTTCATATACTTATTATGTTTTAAGATAAAATTCATTAATTGACAAGTACTCAGTGGTTATAATTGTCTACTGATAAGCTCTATGTAATTCATGAGATGATAAATCATATTTTTAAATATGTTTTGCATGTTTTATTATTTTTTCTAACTTATATTTATATGTTAACCATGTTACATAAAAATTTTAGAAGCATATCAGGCATATTTGATTTTATAAAAAAGTTTGAATAGAACATGTTCACTATCTATCATATCTAGTGTTAATATTAACTTTGAATTTGATCATGGGTTTTGAATTACTCCGAATTTATTGAAGCTAAATTTTGCATATGTTATAACTCTATGTGTCTATTATATGTAGTAATTTTTATAAATTATTTTATGGCGTAAATAATTTAATACTAACTTTTAATTAAGATTGCTCACTGTCTAGGCTTTGCTGGCATATTTAATAGTATTGATTGTGTGATTTATATTAATTATTAAATGAAATTTTTGTAGCTCAAGAAGAATCTGAGCAATATATATATAAATATATATATATGTTAACTTTATTCCTACAAATTTTCATGCACTAATTGAATTTGAATTGAAAGATATAGGGTTATGAATCCTTAAAGGTCAGGTAGTTTTTTTTTTTATTGGCATATTTACTTAAATGTTTTAAAAATTTGAAAAACGTATTTTGGATTAATATTTTCAAGAGAATAAAATTTGAGGGATATTTATATATGTTAGCTATGTTATGGAATAATTCTTACACTTTATTCATGCTTGTAACTTGAGATTAATTTCTCTAAGTGATTAAAGATCAAGTTTTCTATCATTATGTCTCTTGACTTTAAGTACATATTTGTGACTCAAAGATGCTTTTGTTTTGATAAGAATAATATATGATGATATAATATGGTATTAAATGATATCATGAAGATGAATATCATAAAGGTGAATATTAATTTCATTTAATATATGAATAATTGATATGAACACTCCAAAAGGTGAGCACATCAAGAACTGCAGCTGATAAGAACCTCGCCAATATACTGACGAAACCCGTTATCAATAAGAAGGCACCAAGATCGTTTCTACTCAGATTTGGATGGAAGTCACCACGACTCGTTGCTTATATCGAAGCAAGAACCTTGGTATATCGTAGACGCCACAATCAAGGATGGAAAGCTTGATTGATAATTCAGGGTTGAACGCTCGGATTGATCTGAAGAGTTCGTGCAGTTCGTCAAAGAACCAAAGAAAGAATTATTTCTCTCAGAAAATAAACATTCGACCCTTCATTAACCTTTGAAACGCCTATTTATAGGCCAAAATTACAAAGTGTTGCCCAAAAAGAAAAGTTGACAAATTCAATCATAATTACTAAGTCTAAAATAAAAACCAAAAGAAAGGAAAGTCTTAATGGCTGATTTTCAGCCATTTACACGCCCAATCAATTAAAGGAAATTGCAAATAATCCGCAAGTGTGCCAAAATGGGAAGGTTTCCAAAGTTCTTCCATTGACTTTATCTTGCAAGTTTGAGCTGATTTCAAGCTTGACTCATCCGGATTCTTCTAGAACTTGGATCAAGTTGACACACCGTTGTGGTTGACGTGGGCCTGGGTCAATGGGCTTGTACAAATTTTCTTGATTCCATATTTCGTGAATCAGCCCATTTAGTGCTTCCTTCAATTTCTTAGCTCGAGCTCTTGTGATTGGTCCAACAGGACTTGTATTGGGTCAACCACCTTCCATGCATTTGAGCTCCCTAAGTCTCCATCATTCCCCTCCTCTCGAAAAGGATTTGTCCTCAAATCAGACTCTGCATCAAAAGGACTCAAATCAGAAACATTGAAGGTAGCACTTACATTATACTCACCTTGCAAATCCAACTTGTAAGCATTGTCATTAATTCTTTCAAGGACTTGAAATGGACCATCTCCACATGGCAACAACTTTGACTTTCTTTGTTCTGGGAAACGCTCCTTTCTAAAGTGCAACCATACCCAGTGTCTAGGTTCAAAAATCAGCTTGTGTCGCCCCTTGTTGGCTTGCTTTGCATATTGTTCCATTCTTCGCTCAATGTTGAGTCTTGCTTTCTCATGAATGTGTTAAACAAAGTCAGCCTTCCTTTTGCCATCTAAATTAACACGCTCAGAAACAGGTAGTGGTGATAAATCCAATGGTGATAAAGGATTAAAACCATAAACAATTTCGAAAGGTGAATACTTAGTAGCAGAATGGACAGAGCGGTTATATGCAAACTCAACATGTCGTAAATAGTCTTCCCATGATTTAATGTTCTTACTGATGATTGCTCTTAATAAGGTGGACAAAGTCCTATTTACTACCTCAGTTTGACCATCAGTTTGGGGGTGGCAAGTAGTAGAAAACAATAGCTTAGTACCTAACTTACTCCACAAAGTCTTCCAAAAGTAGCTCAAGAACTTAGCATCTCTATCTGAAACAATTGTCCTAGGCATGCCATGTATTCTCACAATCTCCCTAAAGAACAATTCAGCAACATGCTACGCATCATCAGTTTTATGAGAGGGAATAAAATGTGCCATCTTAGAAAATCAAGCTACAACCACAAACACACCATCCTTCCCACGTTTTGTCCTAGGTAAACCTAACACAAAGTCCATTGAAATATTAGTCCAAGGCTCACTAGGAATTGGCAAAGGTGTGTATAAACCATGGGGTTGTGCTCTCGATTTAGCTTGCCTACACGTGACATCTTCTACATATTCTTTCAACATCCCTTTTCATGTGTGACCAAAAGAAGTGTTCCTGCAAAACAGCTAAAGTTTTAGCAATTCCAAAATTCCCCATCAATTCACCACTATGGGATTCCCTCACTAACAAATCTCTCAAAGAACAATTAGGCACACAAAGCTTATTATCCTGAAACAAAAATCCATCATGTCTATAAAATTTACCCATTGCGTTTTTCTCACAAGCTCGATACTCCTCACTAAAATCTTGGTCTAAAGGGTATAAATCCTTAATATGCTCAAAACCAAGCAGTTTAGCGTCAAGGATAGAAAGTATTGCGTACCTGCAAGAAAGTGCATCCGCAACAACATTCTCCTTACCTTACTTGTATCGAATGACATAAGGAAATGTCTCGACGAATTCCACCCAGCGGGCATGCCTCTTGTTCAACTTTTGTTGTCCCTTCAGATGTTTCAATGACTCGTGATCAGTGTGAATCACGAATTCCTTGGGCCATAGGTAGTGTTGCCAAGTCTTTAATGCTCAAACCAACGCGTACAACTCCTTGTCATAAGTCGGGTAATTTAGTGTTGACCCACTCAATTTTTCACTGAAATACGTGATTGGTTGTCCTCCTTGCATTAGCACGGCACCTATACCTACAACAGGGGCATCACATTCAATTTCAAATGTTTTACAAAAATCAGGTAAAGCAAGTAAAGGAGCATGAATAAGCTTATGCTTAATAAGCTGAAACACCATCTCTTGTTCTTCTCCCCACTTGAACCCAACATTCTTCTTGATTACTTCTGTGAGTGGTGCAGCCAAAGTACTGAAATCCCTTACAAACTGCCGGTAAAAGCTGGCAAGTCCATGAAAACTCTGTACTTCTCCAATGCTTGTGGGACTTGGCCATTCTTGGATAGCCCTAACCTTTTCTTCGTCAACCTGTATACCTTGAGCACTAACAACAAAACCAAGAAAAACAAGCTTATCCATGCAAAAGGTACACTTCTTAAGATTTGCATACAACTTTTCCTTCCGTAAAACATCTAAAACAAGTTTCAAATGTTCAATATGATCATCCAAATTACTGCTATAGATAAGGATATCATCAAAATAAACAACGACAAATTTCCTAATAAAAGCTCACAAAACATGGTTCATTAAACGCATAAATGTGCTAGGCGCATTGGTTAAACCAAAAGTCATTACCAACCACTCATACAAGCCTTGCTTTGTTTTGAAAGCAGTCTTCCACTCGTCTCCCTCTTTCATGCAGATTTGATGATATCCACTCTTAAGATCAATTTTAGAAAACACACAAGCACCATGCAATTCATCTAACATGTCATCCAAGCAAGGAATGGGATGTCGATACTTTACCATGATGTTGTTGATGGCTCGATAATCAACGCACATCCTCCAAGTCCCATCTTTCTTAGGCACAAGTAAAACTGGTACGGCGCACGGGCTCATGCATTCTCTCACGTGTCCCTTCTCCATCAACTCACTTACCTGCCATTAGAGTTCCTTTGTCTCCTCAGGATTACTCCTATAGGCTGGTCGGTTTAGGATTGTAGCTCCAGGTATGAATTCGATTTGATGTTCAATCCTGCGGATTAGAGGTAAACCTTGCGGTGTTTCCTCGGGAAAGATATCCTCATATTCCTACAAAAGAGAAACAATAGAACTATGCAAGGTGGAATCAAGATCGTTAGTGTTTAATAACGCCTCCTTGTACATGAGTAAAATCATTGGCTGATTAGAAAACAAAGCTCTTCTCACATCACTCTCTCTTGCATAAAAGTTTGTTTTTCTCTCTATTTTTACCTCATTGGCCAAATCTTCTTTTGTACTGGCTCTCTCAATGTTCTCTTCTTTTCTCTCCTTTTTCTCAGCCCCTCTATTTTTTTTCCCTCTCTAGCCGAACTCTCTCTCTGCACTCCAACACTCATTATTTTCACTCCCTTTTTCTCTCTTTTTCTCATTCTCTCCTTTTTGTTCACTCTCCTTTTGTAACCAAACTTGATCTTCATGAACCTGTTTTGGTGTCATTGGCACAAGAGTGAATGTTCTTTGGTTGTGCACAAGAGAATATTTATTGGTGTAGCCATCATGTTTTACTCAACGATCAAATTGCCATGGTCGACCTAGTAACAAGTGTCCGGCTTCCATTGGAACTACATCGCACAAAACTTCATCTTCGTATCTACCAATGCGAAACGAAATTAATGCCTATTTTGTTACCTTCACTTCACCACTATTATTCAACCATTGGTCGAGGATGTTTGGTCATTGGCAGCCATAATTTGTCAACCATAGTAGTGCTAGCAACATTCGTACAACTTCCTCCATATATTATCACACTACATACCTTGTTCTGCATGTGGCACCTAGTATGAAAAATGTTCAAACGTTGCTCTTCTTCTTCCTCTTTGGCCTGCACACTAAGGGCTCATGGAGTGACCAACAATTCACCTTGGACAGCATACTCCTCCTCATCCACGTCCTCCAATGGTGGCATGGAGTCCTCGTCTGATTTGTCATCCGTAACAACCTCTCCATCATCCCGTAACACCATCACCCTTTTGTTCGGACATTGGCTTGAGATGTGACCCCTGCCTTGGCATTTGAAACATTTAATATCGCGGTTTTGAGAAGTGGATGAATCATGTTTACCTTGGTTTGAAGGGCTAGCTGTGGCTGATTTTGGTTCAAACTTTGGCCTAGCAACCGATTTCTCTTCTCTCTTCCCAAAATTCGGCTTCCATGAAGAAGGTGCTGAACTAACATTCACATGTGAGCTACCCCTCCTCTTGAGCTAGCGCTTTACTGTGATGGCCATGTGCAACATGTCTTCTAACTCTACATAGTGTTGCATCTCCACCCTATCTTGAATATCCGAATTTGGCCCTTGCAAAAATCTTGCCATGGTTGCTTCTCGATCTTCTTCGACATTGGCTCGTATCATGGCTATTTCCATTTCTTGATAATATTCCTCCACACTCCTGTTTCCTTGTCTAAGTCCTTGCAACCTTTTGTATAATTCCCGGTAGTAATGGCTGGGTACAAATCGCTTTCTCATCACCCTTTTCATCTCCTCCCATGTCTCAATCGGTTGTTCTCGATTTCATCGCCTATTCATTACCAACTGATCCCACCATACAACCGCATAATCAGAGAGCTCAATAGCAACAAGCTTAACTTTCTTTAACTGTGAATAGTTGTGGCAATCAAACACTAGCTCCACTTTCTTCTCTAACTCTAGGTAAGCTCCAGGGTCATTTTTCCCTTGGAATGATGGAATCTTCATTTTAATACCTCCCATATTATTGTCTTCTCGGTCTCTAGCTTTTCTATTCCCATTTCCACGCCTAAATCTGCCCCTATTTATCGGTGGTTCCTCCAACTCTTCTAATTCATCTTCCTTCGAAAGATCCAATCCACCCCTCCACCTATTTTGCATGTTTTGTGGCTACCTATTACGTGTTCTGGCATCAACCTCATTTAATCTCTCATGAATGGGCTCTAGTGCTCGCGTCAACAGCTGTTCCATTTGCCTCATTAATGCTTGCAACTAAAGATTAGGAACGTTTTGTTGTGGAATATCATCATCGACTTCTTTTTCTTGATTCGGATTCATTTCTTTTTTAAAAAAAAAAACTGCAAAACAATGTTAGATAATAAAGGACCTTACTTCTCTCCCTCACGTGTTTCACTCTATCACTTGGTCACTCAGTTCACTCGTGTTTCACTCGAATAATTGGCTTTTACCCTCGAATGTTCTCACCACTCTTGCCCTTTTTTTTTAACTTGCTTATTCTCTCTTTCAGTTCTTTTGGAATTGCACAAACAACAATAAAATCTATCCGGCAACAAATTCAGCAACACATTTTGATACGCAGTTCAGCATGAAGCAAATTTTGTTTTTTTGTACTATGAGGTGAGGTCAAATTCGGACACCTGGACACTCAAACAATGGAAAGGAAATAAAAAATTTTAAGGAAGGTCGCCAGACTCTTTTTTTATTTTCAGATCCTCTTGATTTTTCTTTTCTTTTCTTTTCCTTTTTTTTCGGATCTTTTTTTTAGACTCTAAATTTGACCTTTTTTAAAAAAAATAGAATAGAACCTAAGTTATAAATTAGAATTTAGAAACAAAGAAGGATAGACAAACCTGAGGCTAGAACCGAGGCTACTGATACCAAATGATAAGAACCTCGCCAATATACTAACGAAACTCGTTATCAATAAGAAGGCACCAAGATCGTTTCTACTCAAATTTTGATAGAAGTCACCGCGACCCGTTGCTTATATCGAAGCAAGAACTTTGGTATATCGTAGATGCCACAATCAAGGATGGAAAGCTTGATTGATAAGTCAGGGTTGAACGCTTGGATTGATCCGAAGAGTTTGTGCAGTTCGACAAAGAACCAAAGAAAGAATTATTTCTCTCAGAAAATAAACATTCGTCCCTTCATTAACCTTTGAAACACCTATTTATAGGCCAAAATTACAAAGTGTTGCCCAAGAAGAAAAGTTGACAAATTCAATCATAATTACTAAGCCTAAAATAAAAACCAAGAGAAAAGAAAGTCTTAATGGCTGATTTTCAACCATTTACACGCCCAATCAATTAAAGGAAATTGCAAATAATCCGCATGTATGCCAAAATGGGAAAGTTTCCAAAGTTCTTCCATTGAGTTAATCTTGCAAATTTGAGCTGATTTCAAGCTTGACTAATCCAGATTCTTCTAGAACTTGGATCAAATTGATGAACCATTGTGGTTGACGTGGGCCTGGGTCAATGGGCTTGCACAAATTTTCTTGATTCCATATTTCATGAATTAGCCCATTTAGTGCTTCCTTGAATTTCTTAGCTCGGGCTTTTGTGACTGGTCCAGTAGGAACTTGTATTGGGTCAACCACCTTCCATGCATTTGAGCTCCCTAAGTCTCCATCACCTAGAAACTCGAAGGAGCAATTTGGGTTTGACTCTTTCAAGACTAGAGAAACAATTCAAGAACCATATAAGATGATTTCAAGAAACCCTAAATGATGCAAGCAATGGAGCTGCACAAGTTAAGAGTCATATTCATGATCTATTAAGCCGTTCAAGTGGTCCAGTCACAAGATTAAGGCCAAGCATTTCAAGGAAGCATTGAATGGGCTCATTCAACATGTTTGCAGCGTATCACATAAATGGAGCCATAGCATAGGCCCAAATCAGTCTCAAGAGAGCCTAGTCACTATGTTAATGTTCTAGAAGATTCACATTGATGATGGTGCACAATTTCAGTAAATTACGGGGCCAATTTGTCAGATTTGTAATTTTGGGAATCCTTCCTCTTTTGGATCGACAAGTGGGCACCATGTCATCAAGTTCGAGCCTCATCATCAATTTATTATTCTGATGTAATTTTTGTATTTTCTTAGCCATCAAATTTAGTTTGTTAGGCGTGAAAACAAACCTGGATACTTTCACTTTTCTAGAATAGATTAGATGCATTTGAAGGCAAAAAATTAGCTACTTTCCTTTTTTGTTATTCTAATGTTATTTCTGTTGAATACTTGTGTCAGTTAGTTTCTGCTTGGTTTGAATCTGATTGTTTTTGTTTGTTTTTTGTTTATTTGTGCACACTTGCTCATTTGTGTGTTGATTCTAGTTTTACAAAAAAAAAGGGTGATGAGGACATCGTTAGCACAAGCAAGAGCACGTGGGAGACATATTCAGATCCAATTCAAGTTCCCATTGGTCTGGTTACAAGAGCTTGTGTGAAGAAGTTTAAAGAAACGCTTATTGGGCTGCTTTAAGCAACTTGGGCTCAAGCCATTGCATGGAGGCCCATTGAGTGAATTGCATGCGACATCCAGACCAACAAATGCGTGATTCAAGCTCTAGAAGGGATCGAGTAATTTCCATTTCAGTTACTTTCTCGTTTTGAGGCAACACATGGCGAGAAGAATCAGCTTATGACCTTTTAATGTCTAGTTTCCTTTTTGTGTTTGTTTTATTTCTATTATTGTAAGGCTTTTAAGCCATTAAAGGAACTTTCCTTATTTGCTTTAGATTTGACATTTGGTAATTGATTTGCCCAAAATTCCATGGGCAATTAGGGGCTGAAAATTTGCATAGGAACCCCTATATCTTGTAACAAATTTCATTCAATGGAAAATAAGTATTAACACACAAATTGAGGTTTAATTCTCTTTGGTTCCTAAACGAACTACTCGAGCTTATCAAAAAATTTTGTGGCGTTCATAGACTTATCAATCAGTCCATCCATAACTGATTGTGGCGTCCTCACATACCAAGAATTATCAATCAGTCCATCCATAGCTGATTGTGGCGTCCTCACATACCAAGGTTCGTGCTTCTTGTTAGGCATCGGGTCGCGGTTCCATTCAAAACCAGTTAGGAATTTGATCTTGGAAACCAATTTTGGTTAGGGTCGCGTCAGTTCTTGGCGGGGTTCGTATCAAAGGGGATCCAAAAAAAAAAGAAAAAGGAAAGAAAACTAAGAAAACAAAAGAAAGAAGAAAACAAGAGGATTCATTAAAAAAAAAAAGAGTCTAGAGACCCATCTTAAATTTTAAGTAACTAGTATATGTTTTAATGGGTTATAATGAAATATAAACACCAATTTTTAAAGGGCATGGATACCAATTCTGAAGAGGTAAACCTTGAAAATAATTTATATTACTCCATAGTACGAGGTAAGTAAAATTTCACCTACATCACCATAAGTGTTGTGCATGTTTGTATGTATGGATATGATTTTATGGAGCATAAGTAACATAAGCATGTTTTGATTTTGAGCATTATGCAAGCATACATTATATTTTAAAGACATTGTACCCAAAATGTTATTTAAAAGTTGAAGCATATAGGAAGAAGTTTTATGTGGTTTTATGGGCTACCTATGATGCGATGGTATATTTAATGAAGTTCATTTCAATGGAGGCTGCTCCACTGTATTGTCTTGATGGAGACTTACAATTTTGATATGTTGTCTCAATGGAGACATATGGTCCTTATTCTTATCTCAATGAAGACTGTCTTGATGGGGACTTATAGTGTGGGAAGCCACATGATGGTATTAATGGTTTAAAGGAATTGATGGAAGGAAACCTACCTATTATAGAAAGCCCTAATGAAAAATCATGCACATGTTATGTTTTATGCAAAGTGGGTATAATGAAAGTTTTCATAGAAAAGAAAAGCATGACTTATATGGGATCATTCATGGCATAGTCATTCATGTTACACATTAATTCTACTTATTGGGCATAAGCTCACTTGTTATTGTGATGTAGATAATGACAATTCTTATCATTACTAGTAGGATACTAGATAATTGGCTGGTTTTCTCCTTTGAACCTATGGACTTGTGTATATGGACAAAGTTGACCTATTCGGGGACTTTTCACTATTGTTTCCTTTTGAATACTTTTAGAGGCTGTAGTTATGATATGGCTAATTTTAGTTTGAGATTTGTGTTATATTGTGAATGTAAGCTTGGCCAGTTTAAGTTTGTAAAGTGAAGTTGTTCTCTTGTTATATAAAGAATTTCAAAGGTTTAATTTTTCTCACATTTTTATGTTAACCTTATGTACTTAATGTTATAATTGTAAATAATTATGAGTAATAAAACTTAATATTAGCATGTTATGTATTTTAAATTTATATTAAGTGGGTGGCATCTGAGCGAGGTCTTTTTATAGACTATCCATAGAATGAGGATGCATAGCTTACTAAGTCTTTAAAGTGCATTATTATATGACGTGCTTTATATGCCTAATCGTGCTTGTGTTGGCCACTATGATGATTATATGTGAGGAAAAATGAATTGTATTGTAAGAAAATATGGTTCAGATGAGACGTCGGGGTGGTACTACTATAGAAGGTAATACTTCTAGAGAGCAAGATGATAGAGATATCCATATTCATAGACTTGTTGATTTAATGGAGAGATTTTTAGAATAGCAAGTACAATAGCAAGCTAAATGAGCCCTTCACCTTCACCTCCACCTCCATCACCACTGCCGCAACAGCCACCACCACCACTAGCAGTTAGAAATGAAGTTATAGATGTTATTAGTGAGCTATTCTTAAAGTATAAACCACCAATATTTGAGGGTGGTATGGAGCCTAAAATTGCTAAGAATTGGATACATACCATGGAGCGATTATTTGACTGTGCTAGAGTTACAAAATGGTGATAAGGTATATTGTGCTGTCGTTATGTTGAGGGAGATGCTAGTTATCAGTGGGATAATACGACAACAATATATAATATTGCAACTATGACTTGGGAGCAGTTTAGGTAGCTATTTGAGGCTAATTTTATGACTTCTGACAACAGGTATGAGAAGAGAGGGGAATTTGCTAATCTAAAATAGGGTACTTCAACAGTTACAGACTATCTTAGGAAGTTTGGTGCGTTGTCCCGTTACGTCCCACACCTTGCTAACAATGAGAATCTAAAGATTGAGCATTTCATGAATGGATTGAATTGACCATTTATAAAGACCTTGAAGTAGCTGATTTGGAAGGAGAAACTATTTCTAAAGTGGTTAGCAAGGCGTTGAAAGTGGATAGTGCTAAATAGAAAAACAAAAGAGATTTTGGCGTAATCAAAGTAGAAATTTTAGTCTAGCTCTCAAGGAAATCAAGGTAGAGGTTAACCACCACCATGGGCATGAGGTGGTCAAAAGATGTAAGTTACTTGGAATAAAGGGCAACAAGAACAAGGGAAGAAACAAAAGGGTCCACAACTTGCACTACTTACAACTACCCAAAGAACTGCATGTCTTAAGTGTGGCAGATTTCATCTTAGAGAGTGTAGGCAAAGAGCTTCTTTCACATGTGGTAAACAAGGATATTTTGCTAGAGATTGTCCTATGTCTGTAGGTGATCAACAAAAGCAGGTTCCTACTAAGGTTTACATACTCACATAGGCTGAGGTTGTAGCTCGCCCAATAGTTGTTACAGGTGAGGTACTTATTCATGGAATTATTACACTTGCATTTATAAATTTAGGAGCCATTCACTCATTTGTATCTATAGGGTCTATGAGAAAGCTAGGTAAACTAGTGGACAACTCAAAATTCCATATAATGTTACCTTGCCATTTCGAGATATTTTGCAGTCAATAAGATGTTGCGAGCGTGAACAGTGATAATTCATCGAAGAAAATTGTTTGTTGACTTAGTGGTATTGAATATGTTGGATTATGAAGTTATTCTCAATATAAATTAGTTAATGAAGTACAATGCATTTATTGATTGCAGGAAGATAGTGGTGATATTTAGACCTCCAGAGGAGAGAGAATTTTCTTTTATAGTTAAGACTAGGGGGTTGAGGACTCCAATTATATCGGCTTTGAGGGCTCAGAGATTGTTAAATAGTGGATGTATTGAATACTTGGCTAATGTGGTTGATACTCAAGTAGAATAAAAACTAAGAGTAGAAGATGTTCTAGTGGTGAGTGAATTCTTAAAATTTTTTCCTGATGATTTACCTGGATTGCCTCCAAAAAGAGAACTTGAATTTGAGATTGAATTGATGCCCAGTATATCTCCTATTTCAAAGACACCCTGTAGGATGGCACCTGCTGAATTAAAAGAGTTAAAAGTACAATTACAAGAGTTGTTAGATAGGGGATTTATCCATACAAGCTTTTCCCCATGGGGTGCACTAGTGTTGTTTTTAAAGAAGAAGGATAGATCAATGAGATTATGTATTGATTATCATGAGCTGAATAAGGTTATTGTGAAGAATAAGTATCCCTTGCCAAGGATAGATGATCTGTTTGAGTAGTTACAAGGTGCAATAATGTTTTCTAACATTGATCTTCAATCGAAGTACCTTCATTTCAGAATTAAGGAAGAAGATGTACCAAAGACTACTTTTAGAACTAGATATGGGCACTATGAATTTTTGGTCATGCCATTTGGGTTATCAAATGCTCCAACCATCTTTTTGGACTTGATGAATAGAGTTTTTAAGGATTACTTGGATAATTTTGTCATTGTTTTTATTGATGACATCCTTATCTATTCTCGCTCGAAGGAGGAACATGCTAAGTGTTATCCCAAGAATAACTACCCAAGAGGGGGGGTGAATTGGGTTTTCGAAACTTTTACAATTATTGGAAATTTTCTAAAGTAAAATGCTTAAGAAGTAAATATGAGAACGAGATAATAAGAGCACAACCAAGCAACAATTAAGCAGCAATAAAGTGAAGAGTAAGGAGAAGAAATGCAAACGCTATTTATAGTGGTTCGGCCAATATGCCTACGTCCACTGTCGCCAAGCTAAACTCCTTTGCTTGACCTCTTGCACTAATAGACCGTCTTTTCGGCACGATCACTCCTTTATACAACCGGTGACTTGCTCAACCCGAGGCTCACCACACCTTCTTACAAAGTGACAATTTTCCCGGAGATTGTCTAACCAAGAATTCCCCAAATTTACAAGGCTTTGGAAACCAACAATGAAAATAATGTAGTTGTAATTTTGGTACACTCACAAGATATACACTCCAAAACAGAAAGAGATGAAAATACAAATATGGTGTGTGTTTGGAGGTGTGAGTAATTCTCAATTAGAGTATGAAACAATTTTGGCTCAAGAGAAAGTGTGTGTAATGAATGCTTGAGAAGAACAATGTAGAATAATGTCAAATTTCACTTCAATTCCTTCATCATTTATTGCACATTGAATGGATAGATATATATAGCCTCCTAGTGCTTAGAAACATCTGAATAAATCAATTTTGAGTCAAACTAGCCGTTACAAATAGTTCTCCAACGGTCAAAAAACTAGCCGTTACTGATAGTTCGGCAGGCCGGAAGTAAAGATCGGCAGGCCGAAGAATGAGGCGCTAAAAATCAATTTCTCAACGGTCACCAAATCGGCAGGCCGGTTTACAGTTCGACAGGCCAAACTTTGAACCATCGGTAGGCCGAAAGTTGAGTTCGGCAGGCCGACAGAGCCTTTGCAGCGAGGGGTTAAAAAGTCCCCAGATCGGCAGGCCGAAGCAGGGAGTTCGGCAGGCCGATTTCCATAACTTCGGTAGGCCGAAGATGCCTTCGGTAGGCCGGCAGAGCCTTTGCAGCGAGGGGTAAAAAAAATTCCCAGATCGGCAGGCCAAAGTAGGATTTTCGACAGGCCGACCAAATTTGGTCGGCAGGCCGATCTACCTGAGGCCAAAAAGCCTTTATGACCTGATTTTGAAACCTGTTTTATATCAACATATTTAAGTACTTCTAAAACAGTTTAAATCATGATTTTCACATGCAATATGAATTCAAAAATAACATTAAATGCAAGTATGCAATGTGAGTGTGTGCTCTTGAGCTTTCTTTTGATCATTCAATTTGAGAATTGCTCACTTACAATTCTAGACTATAGAATAAAACTTGTAATCTTCAAGTCCTTGTGAGTTCCCTTTCAAAAGACTTTTTCCACAAGCTTTCTTGAACTGTCTTCACTTGATATCTTGAAAAGTAAGCTTAGAGACACTCAAGATAATTATTTATTTAAAAGAATATTTTGCACATATAATAAAAATTGTATTTGTTATCATCAAAATAGCTTTGTGAAACCTTGGAGCCAACAATCTCCCCCTTTTTGATGATGACAAAACAATTTTTGATTGATTTTGAAAAATTGCAATAGCTCCCCCTTAATATGTGCAGGGATACAACATGTAAAAAAAAAAAAATTTGAAAGAGCTCCCCCTGAAAAATATGCTTTTCCTTTACATCAAATTTCATTACAAATGTCAAGAAACCAATAAAGGATTAAAGAAAATATATCACAAGTACCACCAACCTTATATCTCCACAATCATCAAACAATCTCCAAATGAAATATAGCATAATCATCATAATCATTAGACATAATCAAGAACCACCATCCTTATCGCTCCATAATCATCATAATCATTAGACATAATCAAGAACCACCATCCTTATCGCTCCACAATCAAAAATATGCATATTCTCCCCCTTTTTGTCATCAACAAAACGAAGAAAACAAAATATAGGCAATTGATATAAAAGAAGAAAATAATTAAAATAGTAATTAATTTACAAGTAGAGTTCATAAAATTTTCAAAGTCAAAAGAATGATCAAGCATGATGAGGGATTTTATGGTTGGCTTGATGATCCTCCGCCAAAATGCATTTGACGAAGAAGATTGAGAATCTCTTGTTGACCGGCTTGCAGATTTGCAATGTCGGTCCCCATCTTTTGTTGCTGCTCAAAAAGGAGCTGTTGATGCAAGTAAAGCCTTTGAAGAGTGATAGGCTCTTCGTCGTCATCTTGGCCACCTTGAGCTTCAATGTTGGCTATCTCTTCTTCTTCTTCTGCTTGAGCACCTGGAGGAACGGCTCGCCCACCAGCTGGCATCCATTGCCCGTGAACTTCCTCAAATCCCATTTTGCTAATGGTTAGGACACCAAAAGCATTATGGGGTTTATACAGAGCCACGTCCATCTCATCACCAGTTTTTACATTGAATGAATAAAAAATTTTAGAAAGAAGCATTCCATTATCGCAGTCCAGCACTTTTCTTTCCTGCAACGACATCAATCATCCGTCGCACCAACAAGAGGGGTAAATTTATTTTGGTACCACTAAGAATACAATAAATAAGGTGGAGGTCAATAAATTGGACTTCGTCCTTATGGCCAGCTCTAGGTAAGATGTTGGTAGTAATAAGCCTATGAAGAATTCGACTCCTAGGAGGTAAAGATGCTGCATTGATTTTCCTAGGTAGGCTACCATCATCATTTTCAAAAATAACCTTAGCCATAGGTTCTTTATCAAATATCCAAGTCTTGACTCCATAAATATCTACACCTTCTAGTGGCATATCAAGGATTTCCCCTATTACAGTTGGGTTCAACTCTATGTGCCTCTGTTTCAAAGCCACCTCAATTTCAAGGGGATCATATGATGCTCTAAGATTGGCATAAAACCCTTTAACAAGTCTAGGATATGTATTTTCCTTCAAAAGCATAATGTTCTTCCATCCTAGTCTATCTAACAAAGGTTCTATACCAGAGCTAGCAAAATCCTCAAAACAAACATACTTTCCATCAATAATTTTCCTAGAGGAGAAAAATTTAACATAATTTTCGTTTGAAAATTCCTTTAAGGTTACCTCTTTGTGGGTTTCCTTGTGAGCGACAGATTTGGTGTGCTTGAAAGGACGAGAACCTGAAGCCATTTGGAAATGCCGGAGGAAGAGCTCAAATACAAGCAGGGAACAGCGGGTTTTGAGGGAAAGTGGAGAATCTTGAAAGAAAAGTGTAAGAACACACGGGAAATTTCAAGAAAAAAATGAGGGAAAATGATGAAAGTCCACAAAATTGATGAAAAATGCAAGAAAATCGATGAACAGTGGAGTGGGTGATGATTTTCACACTTGAGATTGGAAAGAGGCAGCCGAGGAAAGCAAGAAAATGAAGATGAATGAGGGCATGCTCGAGTACGGGGTTTATATACCCTGACAAATCGGCAGGCCGAACTCAGCAAAATCGGCAGGCTGATTCTGAATGGTCGGCAGGCCGATTGCTCTATATTTTGTAATGTCCACTGCCTTGCCATGCTCATCTTTGTCAAGCTTGATTGAAGAGCTCATAGGAGTTGGCATTGGCTTAAGATCGTCCATTTCGAATCGTTTGAGTAGATCCTTAACATATTTGGCTTGATTTATGAAAATTCCTTCATTTGTTTGCTTGATTTGAAGTCCAAGGAAGAAGTTTAATTCTCCCATCATGCTCATCTCAAATTCACTGTGCATACACTTAGAAAATTCTTCACATAAAGTGTGGTTAGTAGCACCAAAAATAATATCATCAACATATATTTGAACAATAACTAGATCTTCACCTTTATTTTTGATAAAGAGAGTAGTATCCGCTTTTCCAACACAAAAATCGTTTTTAATCAAAAATTTACTTAGTCTTTCATACCAAGCTCTAGGAGCTTGCTTTAGACCATATAAAGCTTTCTTTAGTTTGAAGACATGATCCGGATACTTATGATTTTGAAAACCGGGAGGTTGAGCAACAAAAACTTCTTCTAAAATGTATCCATTCAAGAATGCACTTTTGACATCCATTTGATAAAGAGTAAAACCCTTGTAGCATGCAAAAGCAAGTAACATTCTAATGGATTCTAGATGAGCAACCGGTGCAAAAGTTTCTTCAAAATCAATACCTTCTTGTTGATTGAAACCTTGGGCCACTAGTCTAGCCTTGTTTCTCACAACATGACCTTGCTCATCCTTTTTATTTCTAAATACCCATTTAGTTCCAATTACGGATTGAGAACTAGGCTTAGGAACAAGTTCCCAAACATCATTTCTTTCAAATTGATTTAGCTCTTCTTACATTGCTAAAATCCAAAACTCATCATTTTCGGCTTCTTTAAAACTTTTTGGTTCAATTTGAGATAGAAAAGCTAAATTGTTGCAAAAATTTCTAAAAGATGCTCTAGTTCTCACCCCATGAGTTGGACTATCATGAGTAATAATGTCGGTTTGAGGGTGATAAGGGTGATACCTCCATTCCTTTGGAAAAGATTGTGAAGTACTTTCTTCTTTAGGAGTTACTTCTAGTTGTTCATCATCCTTTGGTGAAGCTTGAATGAAGTCATCCTTTGTATCCTTTGCATTGTTTTTGATTTCTAGATTCTTCATTTGATTCTCCAAACCTAGATCATCATCATCTTCTCTTCTTTCCATAGAAGCGTTAGTTTCATCAAAAACAACATGCATGGATTCTTCTACGACAAGAGTTCTTTTGTTAAACACTCTATAAGCTTTGCTAGAGGTAAAATAACCGAGAAAGATACCAACATCGGATTTTGAATCAAACTTTCCCAAATTGTCTTTGGTGTTTAAGATAAAACATTTGCAACCAAAAACCTTAAAATAGCCGATATTGGGTTTTCTACCCTTCCAAAGCTCATATGGAGTTTTGTTCATTTTTGGTCTAATAAGAACTCTATTGATCACATAGCAAGAAGTATTAATAGCCTCGGCCCAAAAATATTTTGGTAAATTATTTTCATTTAGCATAGTCCTAGCCATTTCTTGCAAAGCTCTATTTTTCCTTTCAACAACTCCATTTTGTTGTGGTGTTCTAGGTGCCGAAAAAGTATGTTCATAGCCTTTCTCATTGCAAAACAACTCAAAGGCATCACTATCGAACTCGCCTCCATGATCACTTCTAATGGAGGTGATCATGTAGCCTTGTTCATTTTGAACTCTTTTGCAAAAATATGAAAACATTTGTAAAGCATCATTTTTATTTGTTAAAAACAAAACCCATGTAAATCTTGAAAAATCATCAACTATAACAAAAGCATACCTTTTACCACCTAGACTTGTGGTCCTAGAAGGGCCAAAAAGATCGATGTGCAAAAGTTGCAAGGGTCTAGTGGTAGCAATTTCGAAAATGGATTTAAAAGAAATTTTGACTTGATTTCTGAATTGGCATGCATCACATACTTTGTCCTTTTCAAAGCTTAGTTTTGGTAAACCTCTAACAATATCATTTTTGGAAATTTGTGAAATCAAATGCATACTTGCATGGCCAAGTCTTCTATGCCATAGCCATGATTCATCATTTAAAACTGAAAAACAATGGTTTTGATTTGAATGCTTTTCAATATCAATTGTATAAACATTATTGTGACGAACACCTATAAACACCACTACACCATTGCAAACATTCTCAATCAAACATCTAGAAGACTCAAAGATAATCTTATACCCCTTATCACACAATTGATTAATGCTAAGCAAATTGTGTTTCAAATTATCAACCAAGTATACATTTTCAATTAAGGTAGAGGAATTGTTACCAATATCACCTATACCAAGGATTCTTCCTTTTGCATTGTCTCCAAAGGTAACACTTCCACCTTTCTTCTTAACAAAATTGGAGAAGAGTGATAAGTCCCCTGTCATATGTTTTGAGCAACCGCTATCTAGGAACCATCTTGCTTTCTCCTTGTTTGGTACCTACAATAAAGATTTAAGTTTTGATTCTCGGTACCCACATGACCTTGGGTCCATCATTGTTAGTGCTCTTGCCTTTTGGAACCCACTTGTATTTAATTCCAAAGTAGGCATTTTTCTTAATTGGACAAGCAAAGGATGTGTGTCCATCTTTATTGCAATATGTACACACATATTTTGGACTTGTTGATGCCTTGACAAAGTAATTTTTAAAATACTTTTGATCAATATGTGGTTTATATCCTAAACCACCTTTGTTAAATACGCATCTTTGTTCTCCAAGCATTAGTTCAAAATTTTTCTTTCCATTCATGAAATTCAAAATGGTCTTTGTCAAATCATCAACCTTTTCCTTTAGGGATGCATTTTCAATAACCAAGGAATCATGCTTGTTTTTCTCAACTTTCAAACTCTCTATCTCTTCTAAAAGCATAGAAATTTTCTTGTTGAGAGAAGAGTTTTTGAGAACCAACTTTTCATAATCATCATGCAAATTATTGAAAGCATTTCTCAATTCATCAATTTCAATTTCATTATCGCTATTGGATGAGTAGGAACTACTTACCTCATTATCATCATCTATCGCCATGAAACACATGTTGGCGACTTCTCTTGGTGCATCATCGTCGGAGTCCTCGGATTCTAGCTCATCCCATGTAGCTTGTAATGCCTTCTTTGACTCCTTTTTGCCTATTTTCTTTCTTAAAGGACAATCCGGTCTTATATGACCAGGTTTCTTACAATCAAAACAAATAATATCATCTTTAGTTTTCTCACCTCGTTCAATCTTCTTTTTCATACCTTTTCCACGATTGACCTTACGACAGAACTTTTTGTATCGTTTGGCAATCATTGCCAATTCTTCAAGGTCCTTTGAATTTAGGCCATCTTCCTCTTCCTCTTCCTCCTCTTCATCATCATCGGTGACGGAGGCTTTTAGTGCAATCCCTTTCTTTCTTTTGTCGTCTTCTTCTTCTCGTTGGTTTTGTTTCCTTGTAATCTCATGTGTCATGAGTGATCCTATCAATTCTTCAATAGGCAATGTTGATAGGTCCTTAGCTTCTTCTAGTGTAGTCCTCTTCACATGCCAAGAAGGTGGTAGTGATCGCACAAGTTTTCTCACCAATTCGCTTGTGGTGAAGTTCCTACCAAGGGATTTCAAACCGTTAACGATATCGGTAAAACGAGTGTACATTTCAGTAATAGATTCATGTTCTTTCATTTTAAACATTTCATAATCATGAAGAAGAAAGTTAATTTTAGTCTCCTTGACTTGGTTCGTTCCTTCATGAACCACTTCGAGAGTACGCCAAATTTCTTGTGCCGTGGTGCAAGATGTGATTCTATTGAACTCATTTCTATCAAGGGCACAATAAAAAGTATTTATTGCTTTAGCATTTAAAGAAATTTTCTTTTTATCCTCCTCGGTATACTCTTTACGATCTTTAGGAACTAGACCATTTTCTACCTCTTTCATAGGTCGAAAAGGACCATTTTCAACCACATCCCAAAGATCAAAATCAATCGATTGAAAATAAATGGACATTCTAGCTTTCCAATAATTATAGTCGGTGCCATTGAAAAACGGAGGTCTATGTGTGGATTGACCTTCTACACATTGGGTAGCCATGCTCAAGATTGTAAAATCTTTTTGAAAAGTTTAAACGAGCTTCCGGCTCTGATACCAATTGTTATCCCAAGAATAACTACCCAAGAGGGGGGGTGAATTGGGTTTTCGAAACTTTTACAATTATTGGAAATTTTCTAAAGTAAAATGCTTAAGAAGTAAATATGAGAACGAGATAATAAGAGCACAACCAAGCAACAATTAAGCAGCAATAAAGTGAAGAGTAAGGAGAAGAAATGCAAACGCTATTTATAGTGGTTCGGCCAATATTCATAGTATTCATGGCTTAATAAGTTACTATCAGAGATTTGTTGAGGGATTTTCAAAGATCGCTACTCCACTTATGCAATTGACAAGGAAGAATGTGTAGTATTTATGGTCAGATGCTTACGAAAGAAGTTTTCAAGAGTTGAAATAGAGTATGGTAGCAGCTCCAGTTCTAACCATTCCTTCTTATGATAAAGGATTTATGGTATACAGTGATACTTCTAGAAGTGGGTTAGGATGTGTTTTAATGCAAGATGGAATAGTTGTAGCTTATATGGAATAGTTGTAGCTTATGCTTCTTTTCAACTAAAAGATTATGAAAAGAATTATCCTACTCATGATTTGGAGTTAGCAGCTATGGTGTTTGCATTGAAGATATGGAGGCATTATTTGTGGAGTGAAAGATGTGAGATTTACACCAATCATAAAGAGTCTCAAATACCTTTTTACACAAAACAAGTTGAATATGAGACAAAGAAGATGGTTGGAACTGATTAAGGACTATGATTGTATCATTAAATAACATCCTGGAAAGGCTAATATAGTAGCAGATGCTTTAAACATAAAATCTTCAGAGAGCCTTTCAACTATGACTGTGATTCAAAAATCAATTGTAGATGATATTTAGAAAACTAGAGTTAGAATAGTACCATATGGATTGAATGAAAGATTGATTATAATGACATTGCAACCCATGTTGTTAGAAGAAATTAAGTAGAATCAAAGTTCAAACCCTTATTTTCATCATTTGAGAAATGCAATTGAGTCTAGAAGAGGACAAGATTTTTAGATTTCAGATGATGGAATAATTAGCTGTGCGACTAGACTTTATGTTCCAAGGAATGGAGATCTTTTAAAGGTGAAAATAAATGAGGACCATAGCACTCCCTATTCAGTGCATCTTCGTACAAGAAAGATGTGTAAGGATCTAAAAGTTCATTATTGGTGGCCGGGAGTAAAGAAAGATATTGTAGAATTTGTAAGAGAGTGCCTTACTTGTTAGTAGATGAAGGCTAAACATTTAAAACTAGCTAGTACTTTATAGCCATTGGAGGTTTTGCGTTCGAAATGGGAAGATATTGCAATGGACTTTGTAACTGGGTTGCCAAGGACAACGAAAGGGCATGACCCAATTTGGGTGGTTATTCATAGATTAACAAAAACAACTCATTTTCTTCTAGTCCATATAACTTACTCTGTAGCTAAATATGCATTGTTGTATGTGAAGTAAATTGATGGAGACTTAGGGAGCTCAAATGCATGGAAGGTGGTTGACCCAATACAAGTTCCAGTTGGACCAGTCACAAGAGCCCGAGCTAAGAAAATCAAGGAAGCACTAAATGGGCTGATTCACGAAATCTGGAATCAAGAAAATTTGTGCAAGCCCATTGACCCAGGCCCACGTCAACCACAACGGTGCGTCAATTTGATCCAAGTTCTAGAAGAATCCGGATGAGTCAAGCTTGAAATCAGCTCAAATTCGGCAAGATCAAGTCAATGGAAGAATTTTAGAAACTTTCCCATTATTGGCACACATGTGGCTGATCATTTGTGCAAATTGTTGATGAGAATTAATTGCACTTTCCTTTAATTTTTGGGCATGTAAATGGCTGAAAATCAGCCATTAAGACTTTCCTTTCTTTTGGCTTAGTAATTATGTTTGAATTTGTCAACTTTTCTTTTTGGGCAGCACTTTGTAATTTTGGCCTATAAATAGGCATTTCCAAGGTTAATGAATGATCGATGAATGTTTATTTTTCTGAGAGAGAAAATTTGTTCTTTGGTTCTTTGACGAACTACACGAACTCATCGGATCAATCTGAGCGTTCAACCCTGACTTATCAATCAAGCTTTTCATCTTTGATTGTGGCATCTACGACATACCAAGGTTCTTGCTTCGATATAAGCAATGGGTCACGGTGAATTCCATCCAAATCTGGGTAGAAACGGTCGTGGTGCCTTCTTATTGATAACAGGTTTCGTCAGTATATTGGTGAGGTTCTTATCATAAATCATGAGGTTAGATGGAGTGCTTGTGAGTATCATATCTGTAGAGGTCCTCAATTTACATCTATCTTTTGGAAGAGTGTTCATAAGGCTATGGGGACTAAATTGACTTTTAGTATAGCAGTTCATCTACAGACAGATGGTCAGTTTGAGAGAAATATCCATGTATTAATGGATATGTTGAGAGCATGTGCTCTTGATTTTTAGAAATTTTGGAAGGAATACCTACCTTTGGTAGAGTTTTGCTATAACAACAGTTATCAAGCAACGATTGGAATAGCACAGTACGAAGCCTTGTATGCTCGTAAATGTAGATATCCTATACATTGGGATGAAATGGGAGAAAAGAAATATCTTGGACTTGATATTTTATTAAAAAATGAAGAGGCAACTCAAAAGATCCGCAAGAGAATGTTAATAGCTCAAAGTAGACAAAAGAGCTATGCAAATTCTAAGAGAATGAATGTTGAGTTTGAAGTGAGAGATAAAGTTTTTCCAAAGATTGCATCAATAAAAGGAGTGATGAGATTTATTAAAAAAGGAGAATTGACTCCAAGATGCATTGGTCCTTATGACATTGTAGAGAAAGTTGGAAAAGTGGCTTATCAATTAGCGTTGCCACTATCATTATCTGGAGTACATAATGTTTTTCATGTGTCAACACTGAGAAAGTATGTTTCCAATCCTTCACATGTGCTGAAACAAGAAGATGTTAAGTTAGAAGAAGATTTGACTTATGAAGAACAACAAGTGAAAATTTTGGATAGGATAGAGAAAGTACTTAGAAACAAAAAGATTCCATTAGTTAAAGTGTTATGGAAGAGCCATTCGATTGAAGAAGCTACATGGGAATTGGAAGAGGACATGAGATCAAAGTATCCACACTTGCTTGGTAAGTAAATTTTAGGGATGAAATTTCATAGGGGGAGAGTTGTGATGTCTAGTATCCTCACATACTTGTTGGCCAATGCATTGCATGATTTCATGACATTAATTTCATAATATAATGTTTCATAATCATTTAAGATGTTTTTGATTATATTAATAGTGTGTATCATTTTCAAAAGTACATTTCGTAGAATTTCATTTGAATGTATAGGTAAATGACTTGAGATTTCCTAAAGATGGAGTCGGATTAGAAAAAAATAAAAAAGCAAACTCTAATATTGTTTGATATACATTTATAATGGATGAGTTAAAATTAGGAGTTCAATAATGGTTTTAGTCTATTTATGTTGAAAATGCCAGTTCATGTGGAGTGATGTTTTTATGTGTTCAGAATAATGGTTAAAGAAGACTTTATGACAAGTAAGAAATATCATAGAATATTACTAAGAATGATACAAACTCTCATATATGAGGATGAAATATATTTTAGTGAAAGTTTACCTTGAAACCCTAAATAAGTGACCTTTCAGCATTCAAGTTTATAGACTCAATTAGGATTCAACAAGTCAGGAACTAAGTAAAGAATCATGTTATCAAATGTTTGAGTGTATTTGAAAGAGATTTAGAAATTTTGGTTTAGTTTTGCTGAAAAACTATCAAAGTTTAGAAATTAGTATTTTCAATGTGTTGAAATTTTAGTTTGAGTAAGTTCACCTAAGTTAGCAAGTCAAACGAGTGGATATGGTTTATCTTTTTATTAGGGTTGTGTATGAGTGTTTTAGACAATAAATGGCTGATGTGTGGGCTACAAAATAGGGACACTTATCAAGCTAACAAGAGAGTACTTACGTGTTAAGTAATTTGTGGTGCGTGTGTGCTACATTAAAAGGAGTTAAGTAGGTGAGCTCAATTTAGCACATCTTCCCTCAAATTCGACATTCACTAAAGGAAAACTCTGTTTTCAGCTAGGGTTCAAGAAGATAAGCCCATCTCCAAGTATCTTGGTCAAGGTTTGAGTGATGATAAGGGAGAAAAACCGAAACTAGTCAAGGTAAGCATGATTTTGTGGTTTTGAGTTTCAATCTTTCAAGACATGGGATAAACCTATAATCTAATTCTTTTGAACAATTGTAGGGTTTCAATCTTTCAAGACATGGGATAAACCTATAAGCCTTGGTTTCATCCTTTGAAGTGAGAAAAGTCAAATTGGAGGTGAAAAGTTTAAGTTGCTTCACTAAGGTGAGAATTTATGAACTAGTTTTAGGTTTCTTTCTTTTGTTGTAAAAACTGACTTGGGACACGATATGAGCATAATTTGAATTCTATTCAAGGCCAGGAATCATGGAAAAATGATCTTATAAAAAGGGATGTGGTTGTTGGAATGAAAAGTTTTAGAATGATGTGATTTTAAAGAATTTGGGGTCGATTTGTAGTCTTGTGAATACCCCAAACTTTTGTTTTTATTTATAGGTTGTTATGAAGATTTTTAAGCTTTATAGAGTGTTAAAAAGTTATGAAGATTTTTAAGCTTTATAGAGTGTTAAAAAATTAAGAGGAAATGCTATCCAAATTCTTAACAAAAGTGTTGAGTCATTTAGAAACCAAAAGCCCACTTTTGCCTTTAAAGTAACCAGTTTTGTCATGTCTCCAATGTTCATATTTTTTGATTCGTTAAGGGACTTTTGGGATTAAATTTGGTATTTCTTCCCCTACATTGTATGAATTTATGAGTTTTATTAAAATTGTTATTCTGAGAGATATTTTTGTAAGCTAAGTTCTTTATTCTTATTAGGAAACACATGGAAGTATTAAGGGGTTCAAATGTAGAATATCTAGTTCTCGTTTTCCCCACTTCTCATCTTATTTAATCTGGTTGCAACTATAAGGTTATAAATGATATGTTTGTGAGGACTTAGTCTTTCTTTTGTTTACGTTTGATTTTAAACTTATAATGAGCTCCTTAACACTTAAGTAACTAGTATATGTTTAGTGGGTCATAACAAAATATGAACACCTATTTTCAAAAGTATGGGATGCTGGATCTGAAGAGGAAAACCCTAAAAATAATTTACATTACTCCATAATATGAGGTAAGTAGAATTTCACTTGCAACACCATAAATTTTGTACATGATTGTTTGCATGGATATGATTTTATGGAGCATAAGTAACACGAGCATGTTTTGATTGTGAACATTATGCAAGCATACATTATATGTTAAGACATTATGCCCAAACTATTATTTAAAAGTTGAAGCATATAGGAAGAAGTTTTATGAATTTTATGGGCTACTTATGACAGATTGGTATATTTAATGGAGTTAGTTTTGGTGGAGGCTGCTCCACTATATTGTCTTGATGGAGACTTAAGTTTTGATATGTGGTCTCAATGGAGACTTATGGACCTTATTATTATTATCTCGAAGGAGACTGTCTTGATGAGGACTTGCAGTGCGGGAAACCACATGATGCTATTAATGGTCTAAAGGAATTGGCAAAAGGAAACCTACCCATTATAGGAAGCCCTAAAGAAAAATCATGTGCATGTAATGTTTTATGCAAAATAGGTACAATGTAAGTTTTCAAAGAAAAGAAAAGCATGGCTTATATGGATCATTCATGGCATAGTCATTTATGTTACATGTTAATTCTACTCACTTAGTTGATGAGGACATCGTTAGCACAAGCAAGAGCACGTGGGATGAGACATATTCACATCCAATTCAAGTTCCCATTGGTCCGGTTACGAGAGCTCGTGCGAAGAAGTTCAAAGAAACGCTTATTGGGCTGATTCAAGCAACTTGGGCTCAAGCTATTGCATGGAGGCCCATTGAGGGAATTGCATGTGACATCCAGACCGACAAATGCATGATTCAAGCTCTAGAAGGGACCGAGTAATTTCCATTTCAATTACTTTCCCGTTTTGAGGCGACAAGTGGCAAGAAGAATCAACTATTTACCTTTTAATGTCTAGTTTCCCTTTTCTTTTACAAATATACGTTTGTGTTATTTCTATTATTGTAAGGTTTTTAAGCCATTAAGGGAACTTTCCTTTTTTGCTTTAGATTAGACGTTTTGGTAATTGATTTGCCCGAAATTCCATGGGCAATTAGGAGCTGAAAATTTGCATAGGGGAAACCCTATATATTATAACGAATTTCATTCAATGGGGAATAAGTTTTAACACATAATTTGAGGTTCAATTCTCTTTGGATCCAAAACGAACTATTCAAACTTATCAAAAAATTCCGTGGCATTCATAGACTTATCAATCAGTCCATCCATAGCTGATTGTGGCGTCTTCACATACCAAGACTTATGAATCAGTCCATCCATAGCAGATTGTGGCGTCCTCACATACCAAGGTTCGTGCTTCTTGTTAGGCATCGGGTCGCGGTTCCATTCAAAACCGTTTAGGAATTTGATATTGGAAACCAATTTTGGTTAGGGTAGCGTTAGTTCTTGGTGGGGTTTGTATCATTTGGTATCAGAGCGAGGTTCTAATCAGGTTTTGCTTATCCATTCTCTTAGTTTATGTTTGTTTCAGTTATTCGTGAGTTTTGATTTCTATTATCAAAGTCGGTTAAAAAAAAAAGATCCAAAAAGAAAAGAAAGAAAAAAAAAAGAAAAAAAAAGGAAAACAAGAAAAACAAGAGGATCCGAAAAAAAAATGTTTTTAGATTCTTATTATTCATCATTTAAGGAATCCGAAATTGAATTCGCTGCATAGACCTAACAATTTTTGCTCAAATTTCGTTCCTTTTGGGTGTGATTTCTGAAAGCCTAAACTATCTATTCCTGTTATAGTCTTGTTTCTAATCTAAGCCTCCTTGGTAAACTATTTGTGAATTGTCAAGGAAATTTTGATATTGATTTGACTAGTTTTATAGGAACTAAGTGAGAACTAACTAGTGAAAAAAGGTAAAGAGGCGAGAGCATTAGAGTGGACAAAAGCTGAAAGTATTGAGTGTAAACATGAGTGAAATTGAGTGAACCATTTCACGAGTGAAACACGTAAGGGAGTGTGGTAAGGTCCTTTGCATTGTTTCATATTTTGTTTTGCAAAAAAAAAAAATGTCAAACAACAGCAAGAACACTATTGAGGGTACCTTAGGTGCAGCAGATCCAAAACTTCTTATGTGAACGATGATGGGGGAGATGAGGCGATTGTTGAGGGGAGAGTTAGGACAGCTTCATGAGAGGATAGACCAGATAGAAAACGCACGTGTGGAACCACAACATGTTCCTCATGCACGTAGGTGGGAAAGGGTTTCGGTTAGAGGAGTGGTTGATGACTACTACAGGATTGATGGTGAAGAGTTTGACGAAGGAGAAGATTCAGCGGGTAGTCACCAAAGATTTGGACAAGATAGAGGAGTTAGGAACCGAGAAATGATAGTTTCAGAGGCATAAAAATGAAGATACCATCATTTCAAGGCAAATCCAATCCAGAAGCGTACCTAGAATGGGAGAAGAAAATGGAGTTCGTCTTTGACTGCCAAAACTATTTCGAGGCGAAGAAGGTAAAACTGGCTATTATTGAATTTTTTGATTTTGCTATTACTTGGTGCGATCAGCTTGTTATAAACAGGAGACGAAATAGAGAGTGACCTATTGAGTCATGGGAAGAGATGAAGACCATGATGATGAAGCGATTTGTACCAACTTACTACTATCGAGAGTTGTACAACAAACTACAAAATCTTAAGCAAGGCAACCGGAGTGTAGAGGAGTACTATAAGGAGATGGAGGTTATGATGATTCGGGCAAATATAGAGGAGGATCGGGAGGCTACAATGGCAAGGTTTTTGGCGGGCTTGAACCGAGATATTCACAATGCCGTTGAGTTACAACATTATGTGGAGTTGGAGGACATGGTGCACATGGCTATTAAAATTGAGAATCAACTTATGAGGAGGGGCAGTAACACACGTCCTAGCCAAACCTGAGTACATCCACTTGGAAAATGAACCAATGGAAGAAGGATGAGAAGCAACCCAACACCAAGCCAAAGACCGAGCAAAAATAAGAGGTGGCCAGCCATGGGAGTCAAGGTAAATCCGATTCTTCCACCACTCAGAATCATGAAATTAAATGTTTTAAATGTCAAGGCGGGGGTCACATAGCAAGCCAATGTCCGAACAAATGAGCTATGGTGATGCAGGACAATGGAGAGATTGAAATCGATGAGGATTCAGACAACGATTCTATGCCTTCATTAGAGGATGTCGACGATGAGGAGTGCATTGTCCAAGGAGAATTGTTGGTCACAAAGAGAGCTTTAAGTGTGCAAGCCAAAGAAGAAGATGAAGAGGTGCAACGGGAAAACATCTTCCACACTAGGTGCCACGTTCAAAACAAGGTATGTAGTGTGATTATTGATGGTGGGAGTTGTACTAACATTGCTAGCACAACCATGGTAGAGAAGTTAGGGCTGCCAACAATTAAGCATCCTCGACCATATAAATTGTAATGGTTAAATGATAATGGTGAGGTAAAGGTGCATAAACAAGTGTTAGTTTCTTTTCACATTGGAAGATATGAAGATGAAGTTTTGTGCGATGTGGTTCCGATGCAAGCTGGGCACTTGTTATTAGGCAGACCATGGCAATTTGATCGGTGAGTTAAAGATGATGGTTTCACCAAGAAGTACTCGTTTGTTCACAATCAAAAAATGATCACTCATGTTCTGTTAACACCAAAACAGGTCTATGAAGACCAAGTGAGCTTACAGAGAGAAAGTGATAAAAAAATGAAGAGCAGAGAAAAATCAAGAGTGGGATTGCACAGAGAGAGTTCAGCTAGTGAGAGAAAAAAGGATGAGATGGTCGAGAAAAAGGAAAGCAAAGAGAGCAAGGGAGAGAAAATTGAGAGGGCTGAAAATAATTCACAATCAACCAATGAGAGAAAAGCAGAGAGAAAAGCAAACTTCTATGCGAGAGGTAGTGAAATTAAAAGGACCTTGTTTTCAAATCAGCCAATGATTGTACTTTTGTACAAAGAGGCGCTTTGAAACACTAACGAACTTGAGGTGCCTAGTTCTGTTGTTTCTCTATTACAGGAATTCGAGGATGTATTTTCAGATGAGGTGCCTGATGGTTTACTGCCAATGCGGGGAATAGAACATCAGATTGATTTTGTACCTAGTGCTTCCATTCCAAACCGGCCAGCTTATAAAAGTAACCCGAAGGAGACAAAAGAGCTTCAAAGGTAGGTTAGTGAGTTGATGAAAAAGGGGTACGTGAGAGAAAGTATGAGCCCATGCGCCGTTCCAGTCTTACTCGTGCCTAAGAAGGATGGGACATGGAGGATGTGTGTAGATTGCAGAACCATTAACAATATCACGGTAAAGTATCGCCATCCTATTCCTCGTTTAGATGATATGTTGGATGAACTGCATAGTGCTTCTGTGTTCCTAAAAATTGATTTGAAAAGTGGATACCATCAAATACGCATGAAAGAGGGTGATGAATGGAAAACTGCCTTTAAGACAAAATATGGACTGTATGAGTGGTTAGTAATGCAATTTGGTTTAACTAATGCTTCAAGTACATTTATGTGTTTAATGAATCATGTATTACGTGCATTTATTGGCAAGTTTGTTGTTGTGTATTTTGATGATATACTCATTTATAGCAAAGACATGGACCAACATGTAGTACTTTTAAAATCTGTTTTGGATGTGCTTAGAAAGGAGAAGTTGTATGCTAACCTCAAGAAGTGTAACTTTTGCATAGATAAGCTTGTGTTTCTTGGTTTTGTTGTTAGTGCTCAAGGTATACAGGTTGATGAAGAAAAGGTGCGAGCCATCCAGGAGTGGCCGAGTCCAACTAGTGTGGGAAACGTACAGAGTTTTCATGGACTTGCTAGTTTCTACCAGCGGCTTGTGAAAGATTTCAATACTATAGCCGCACCACTGATTGAAGTGATCAAGAATAATGTTGGGTTTAGATGGGGAAAAGAGCAAGAAAAGGAATTTCAATTAATCAAGGAGAAGTTGACTAATGCTCCATTGTTATCTTTACCTATTTTTTCCAAAACTTTTGAGATTGAATGTGATGCTTCAGGTGTTGGAATTGGTGTTGTTTTAATGCAGAAAGGGAGACCAGTAGCATATTTCAGTGAGAAGCTGAATGGGGCAACTCTTAATTACCCAACTTATGATAAAGAGATGTATGCATTGGTTTGGGCATTAAAGACGTGGCAGCACTACCTATGGCCTAAGGAGTTTGTGATTCACACTGATCATGAGTCCCTGAAACACTTGAAGGGCCAACACAAGCTGAACAAGAGGCATGCTCGTCGGGTGAAATTCATAGAGACATTTTCGTATGTCATTCGCTACAAGCAAGGTAAGGAAAACATCGTTGCCGAAGCACCTTCTCGTAGGTATGTCTTAATCTCAATTCTTAATGCTAAACTACTGGGTTTTGAACATATTAAAGAGTTATATGTTGATGATCGTGACTTTAGTACTGAGTATCAAGCCTGTGAGAGATTTTCTAGTGGTAAGTACTTTAGGCATGAGGGATACTTGTTTTGGGAGAATAAATTATGTCTGCCTAATTGTTCATTAAGAGATTTGCTAGTGAGAGAATCCCATGGGGGAGGATTGATGGGACATTTTGGAGTAATGAAGGCTTTGGCTATGTTGTAGGAACTCTTCTATTGGCCACATATGAAACGAGATGTTAAGAGGCTTTGTGGTAGATGTGTAACTTATAGGCAAGCTAAATCCAGAGTGCAGCCCCATGATTTGTACACCCCTTTACCAATACCTAGTGAGCCCTGGATTGATATTTCGATGGATTTTGTGTTAGGTTTGCCTAGCTCTAAACGGGGAAGAGACTCGATAGTTGTGGTCATGGATAGGTTTTCCAAGATGGCCCATTTTATTCCATGCCACAAGACAGATGATGCTTCCAATGTTGCTGATTTGTTCTTTAGGAAAATTGTGAGACTTCATGATATGCCTAGGACAATTGTTTCTGATAGGGACACCAAGTTCTTAAGCTACTTTTGGAAGACTTTGTGGGCTAAGTTAGGGACTAAGCTATTATTTTCGACTACTTGTCACCCTCAAACCGATGGTCAAATAGAAGTTGTGAATAGAACCTTGTCTACTTTGTTACGGGCTGTCATTAAAAAGAGCATCAAAAAATGGGAGGAGTGTTTACCACATGTTGAGTTTGCTTATATCAATCTGTTCATTCTGCTACACAATTATCACCGTTCGAAATTGTTTATGGTTTTAATCCTTTAACTCCTTTGGATTTAATGCCATTACCTTTGTCTGAGCATGTGAATTTAGATAGAAAAAGAAAAGCTGACCTTGTTAAGCAGATACACGAGAAGGCAAGACTCACCATTGAGCGAAGAACTAAACAATATGCTAAACAAGCCAACAAAGGGCGTCACAAGCTCGTCTTCAAGCCCGGCGATTGGGTATGGTTGCACTTACGGAAGGAACAGTTTCTGAAACAAAGGAAATCGAAGCTGTTGCCTAGAGGGGACGGTCCTTTTCAAATTCTCAAAAGGATCAACGATAATGCCTACAAGATAGACTTGCTAGGTGAGTATGGTGTAAGTGCCTCCTTCAATGTTTCTAATCTAAGTCCTTTTGATGCAGGTGATGATTTGATGACAAATCCCTCTCAAGAGGAGGGGAATGATGAGAACATCGTTAGCACAGGCTAGAGCATGTGGAATGAGACATATTCATATCCAATTCAAGTTCCCATTGGTCCGGTTACGAGAGCTCATGCGAAGAAGTTCAAAGAAACACTTATTAGGCTGATTCAAGCAACTTGGGCTCAAGCTATTTCGTGGAGGCCCATTGAGGGAATTGCATGTGACATTTAGACCAACAAATACATGATTCAAGCTCTAGAAGGGAACGAGTAATTTCCATTTCAGTTACTTTCCCGTTTTGAGGCGACAAGTGGCGAGAAGAATCAGCTATTTACCTTTTAATGTCTTGTTTCCTTTTTCTTTTAAAAATATGCGTTTGTGTTATTTCTATTATTGTAAGGTTTTTAAGCCATTAAGGGAACTTTCCTTCTTTGCTTTAGATTTGACATTTTGGTAATTGATTTGCCCGAAATTCCATGGGCAATTAGGAGCTAAAAATTCGTATAGGGGAACCCCTATATATTGTAACAAATTTCATTCAATGGGGAATAAGTTTTAACACACAATTTGAGGTTTAATTCTGTTTGGTTCCTAAATGACCTTTACTTCTTTGCTTTAAGATTAGACGTTTTGGTAATTGATTTGCCCAAAATTCCATGGGCAATTAGGAGCTGAAAATTCGCATAGGGGAACCCCTATATATTATAACGAATTTCATTCAATGGGGAATAAGTTTTAACACATAATTTGAGGTTCAATTCTCTTTGGTTCCAAAACGAACTATTCGAACTTATCAAAAAATTCCATGGCATTCATAGACTTATCAATCAGTCCATCCATAGCTGATTATGGCGTCTTCACATACCAAGACTTATCAATCAGCCCATCCATAGTTGATTGTGGCGTCCTCACATACCAAGGTTCGTGCTTCTTGTTAGGCATCGGGTCGCGGTTCCATTCAAAACCGGTTAGGAATTTGATCTTGGAAACCAATTTTGGTTAGGGTCGCATCAGTTCTTGGCGGGGTTCGTATCATTAGTTATGGTGATGTTGATAATGACAATTCTTAGCATTAGTAGTAGGATGCAAGGTAGTAGACTGGTTCTCTCCTTTGAACCAAAGGACTTGTGTAAATAAACAAAGTTGACCTGTTTTAGGACTTTTCACTACTGCTTCCTTTTGAATGCCTTTCGAGGCTGTAGTTTTGATATGGCTGATTTATTTTTGAGATTTGTATTATATTGTAAATATAACATCAGCCAATTTTAAGTTTGTAAAGTAAAGTTATACTCTACTTATATAAAGGTTCAAATTTTCTCATATTTTTATATTAACCTTATGTGCTTAATAGTATAATTGTAAATAATTAAGAGTAATAACACTTAATATCAGTATATTATGTATTTTAAATTTATATTAAGTGGGTGTTACATAGGTACTCCATGTAACCTCACGATTTCCTTCACATACAACTGTGCATATTTAACTATAGAATAAGTTTTATGGACTAGAAGAAAATGAGCTGCTTTTGTCAATCTATTAATAATCACCCAAATTGAGTCATGCCCTTCTATTATCTTTGGCAAACTAGTTACAAAATTCATTGCAATATCTTCCCATTTCCATTGCAGAATCTCCAATGGTTGTAAAGTACTAGCTGGTTTTAGATGTCTAACCTTTACCTGCTGACAAGTGAGGCATTCTCTTACAAATTTTAGAATATATTTCTTCATTCTCGGCCACTAGGCTGCAAAGTACTAGCTAGTTTTAGATGCTTAGCCTTCGCCTACCGATAAGGGAGGCATTCTCTTACAAATTCTACAATGTCTTTCTTCATTCATGGCCACCAGTAACGAGCTTTTATATCCTTATACATCTTACTTGTACTAGGATGCACTAAATAGGGAGTATTATGGGCCTCATTCATTGTCTCCTTTAAAACACCTTCGTTCTTTGGAACACAAGGTCTAGTCCCACTCCTAATTATTCCATCATCTGAAATCTAAATATCTTGTCCCCTTCCAAACTCAATTGCATTTCTCAATTGATGACAATTAGGGTTTGAACTTTGATTGTACTTAATCTTTTCCAACAGTGTGGGTTGTTGATGCAAAAGATGGAGCTGCACAAGTTAGGAGTCATGTTCGTGATCCATTAAGCCATTCAAGTGGTCAATCACAAGAAGGCCAACCATTTCAAGGAAGCATTGAACGGGCTCATTCAACAAGTTTGCGATGTGACACATAAATGGAGCCCCAGCATAGGCCTAAATCAGTCTCAAGAAAGCCTAGTCACTATTATTAAGGTTCTAGAAGATTCACATTGATGATGGTGTGTGATTCTAGTAAATTGTGGGGCCAATTTGTTAGATTCATAATTTTGAGAAACCTTCCTATTTTGGATCGACCGTGGGTGCCATGTCATCAAGTCCGAGCCTCATCATCAATTTATTTTTCTAATGTAATTTTTGTATTTTCTTAGTTGTCAAATCTGGTTTGGAAGGCATGAAAACAAACCTAGATACTTTCCTTTTTTTTCGAATGGATTAGGCACATCTTAAGGGATAAAATTAGCTACTTTCCTTTTCTATTATTTCTGTTGGATTATAGCTGGCAAAGTCAGATTTTAGGGCTTAATTTTGCATGGGAAAAACACCAATCAAGGGATTTTCAAGTCAGCATTCGCTTAGGGGTTTTTTGGGCTGAAAATCGTTTCCCATATATTTGAAAAACACTTTGCTATTTGAAAAAAAAAGGAAATCAGATTATCATTCACGAATTTGGTGAGGTTTTCTTGTGTTCTTCTTATTTTCTTGAGAAGACTCTGCGAACTTTTCAAGATTAAACTTGTGGCGTTCAACAAACTGAATTATTATCTAGAGTTTTAAGTGTTCTTGCAATTCAAGGTTTGGCATCTTCCTATCTGTGGTTCTTGGTTCATGCCTTACTAGATTACGGGTCAAGGCTCAACAAATATGTGTCTTAAGGGATTAGGGGTTTGATTCCAGATTTGGGGTTGGGTCCTGTCGCGTTAGTCTGCAGGGTCCATATCAGTTGGCATCAGAGTGATGTGTCCCACATCGGTTAGAGAGGGTGGACTTGGGTGTTATATATATGGGTTCACAATTCTCCCCTCACGAGCTAGGTTTTGGGGTGGAGTTAGGTGGGTTCAAATCATATGGTATCAGAGCCAAACCTTTGCGGGTCGGTGGGCACATGTACAAAGGTTCCCTGCCGCTCGTGTGGGTTAATGACGGAGTTGGCATGAGGACGTGCAGTCTAAAGGGGTCGGGAATGATATGTCCCACATCAGTTAGAGAGGGTGGTCTTAGGTGTTATATATAGGTTCACAATCCTACCCTCACGAGCTAGCTTTTGGGGTGAAGTTAGGTGGGTTCATATCACAGAGCTTAGGTTTCAAGGCAAGTTTTACTATCCTTTATCTCATGTTCTTGTTCTTGTTTAGCCGAATTTAGAGTCCTCAAAAAAAATTCTAGTTTAAGGTCTGAGTTTCTTGGACGAATTCTTCCCTTCCTTTTCTTGTTCAAATTTTGCTAATTTTGTTTGCTTTAAATACTTGTGTCAGTTAGTTTTCGCTTGATTTGAATTTGATTGTTTCCATTTGTTTTTCATTTATTTGGGCACACCTGCTCATTTGTGTATTGATTCTAGTTTTACAAACAAAAAAAAAGGGGGATCTGAAAAGACAAGAAAGAAAAAGAAAAGAAAATAAAGAAAACAAGAGGATCCCAAAAAAAATTAAAAATTTGGAGACCCATCTTAAATTTTTTGTTTGTTTTCATTGCTATAGGGTTCCATAAGCCCAAAACACTCTTTACTCCATAGCAAAAAAAAAAAAAAATATCAAAATTTGACTACTCATTTTACATGTTCTTGTGACTTAGCATCCTTATTATTGAGTCTTCGTGATGCAAGCAATGGAGCTGCACAAGTTAGGAGCCATGTTCGTGATCCATTAAGCCGTTCAACTGGTCCAATCACGAGATCTAAGGCCAAGCAATTCAACGAAGCATTGAACGGGCTCATTCAACAAGTTTGCAACGTGTCACATATATGGAGCCCTGGCATAGGCCCAAGTCAATCTCAAGAGAGCCTAGTCATGATGATTAGGGTTCTAGAAGATTCACATTGATGATGTGCACGATTCTAGTGCATTGTGGGGCAGATTTGTAATTTCAGGAAACCTTCCTATTTTGGATGGACACATGGGTGCCATGTCATCAAGTTTGAGCTTCGTCATCAATTTAGTTTTGCTAATGTAATTTTTGTAATTTCTTAGTGTCAAATTTGGTTTTGTTAGGCATAAAAACAAACCTGGATATTTTTCCTTTTTTGGATTAGGTTAGGCGCATTTTAAGGGATAAGATTAGAAACTTTCCTTTTGTGTTAGTTTAGGGCTCAATTTCACATGAGAAAGCACCAATTAAGGGATTTTCTAAGTCAACCTTCGCTTAGGGATTCTTTTGGGATGAAAATCATTCCCATATAATTGTAAACACTTTGTTATTTTGAGAATTAATCAATCAGATCATATTCATGAATTTTGTGAGGCTTTTCTTGTGTTCTTCTTGTTTTCTTGAGAAGACTCTTTGAACTTACGAAGATTAATCTTGTGGCGTTCAACAAACTGACTTATCATCTAGGGTTTTTAAGTGTTCTTAAAATTCTAGGTGTGGCATCTTCCTATCCGTGGTTCTTGGTTCGTGACTCACTAGATTATGGGTCAAGGCTCAACAAACGTGTTTCTTCAGGGATTAGGGGTTCAAATTCCAGATTTGGTGTTGGGTCTGGTCTCGTTAGTTGGCGGGGTTCATATCACTTTGTTTGCCATTCTATGTATTGCGTGTTAAATCTTGTGGATTGTTTAGGTAGAGTTTGGCTTGTTTGAATTGCTGCTTGGATCTTGTGTGTTTCTTGACCCTAATTAAGAATTTGAGAAGGCACAACGAGTGGATAAAGGTAAGAGCGATGAGAACATTAAGTTAAAAGCCAATTTGAGTGAAACACAAGTGTGAGTAAATCATTCTTGAGTGAAACACATAGGGAATGCTTGTGAGGTTCCTAATATTATATTCCAGACTCTAAAACATGTCTCACAATCAAGAAGATAATTCAACCGAAGAGGCCCAACAACGAACCATTCCCAACCTATAATTACAAGCTTTGATGGGGGAATTGGGATGGATGATAAGAGCTGAATTAAAACCTTTTCATGAGAGAATGGATAGGTTGGAAGAGGGAACACCTAGGGGGCAATGCCAAAATAGTCCCATTAGGCAACCTAGACGTGTACACCATGGTGAACAATGGGGGGATGTAGAGGATGATGATGACTGGGAGGAGTTTGATGATTCACCTAATAACCGGGGCAGGTTTGGGTGTGGTTTAGGGAATAAAGAAGATAGGCTATGTAGGCAGAGCCGGGATGATAACTTATGATGCATCAAGGTGAAGATTTCGTCCTTTCAAGGGAAAAATGATCCTTAGGTGTTTCTAGAGTGGGAGAAGAGGATGGAGATGACTTCGATTGCCACAACTACTCCGAGTTGAAAAAGGTAAAGCTCGCTGCAATTGAATTCATTGACTATGCTATTGCTTGATGGGATTAGTTGTTGAAGGATAGAAGGAGAAACAAAGAGCAATCTGTTGAGACATGGGAGGAAATGAAAGCAATCATACGCAAATGATTCATCCCGAGTTACTACCATAGGGAGTTGTACAACAAGCTCCAACGCTTCACACAAGGTAATAGGAGTGTTGATGAATATCATAAAGAGATGGAGGTTGCCATGATCTACGCTAATGTAGTGGAGGACAGGGGGGCCACTATGGCTAGGTTCTTGCATGGTTTAAACCGTGAGATGGCAAATGTGGTAGAAATGCAACATTATGTGAAGCTGACAGATATGGTGCACAAAGCCATCAAAGTGGAGCAACAGATGGAGCAAAGAAACATGGCTAGGAGGGGATCTAGCACGGCTACCTCAACACACATGGAGACCAGCCCCTAAACAGGATGAATTTCCATCAAACAAGCCAAAGACTGAGCCCTCTAAGGAAGCCAAACAAGTTGCCACACCTAAACAAGGGTCAAATATCTCACGAATGTCCAAAGAAGAGAGTAATGGTGATTACAGCTCAAGAAGACATTGTTTCAGAGGATGAAGAAGAAGAAGAAGTAGATGACAGGCCACCTCTCGAAGATGCCTATGATGGGGAGTGTGCTATAGTTGGAGAGTCATTAGTGGCAAGACGAGCTCTCAGTGCACAGGCTAAAGAAGAAGAGAATAATCAGCGAGAGAATTTGTTTCACACACAGTGTTTTGTGAGTAACAAGGTTTGTAGTGTGATAATAGATGGAGGAAGTTACACAAATGTGGCCAGCACTGAGTTAGTGGAGAAATTGGCGTTACCTACCATGAAGCATCCAAGACCATACCGACTTCAATGGATGAATGATTGTGGTGAGATCAAGGTTACAAAATAGGTGATGGTGGCATTTTCTATTGGAAAGTATGAGGACAAGGTGCTTTGTGATGTTGTCCCCATGCAAGCATGTCACATTTTGTTGGGAAGACCATGGTAGTTTGATCAGCAAACCGTACATGATGGTTTTACCAATAGGTACTCTTTTACCATGAATAAATAGCCAATGTCACTTGCACCATTGACTCCAAAACAAGTGCTTGAAGATCAATTAAAAATACAAAGAACGAGTGAGAAAGGAAAAGTGAAAGAAAGGGAGGTTGAACATGAGAGAAAAGAAAAAGAGAGGAGAGAAAAAGAGAGTGTGAAAAATAAGAGAGAAAAAGAGAAAGAAGAGAATTCAACCTTAATGTGCGCAAGAGGGGAAAAATACAATGTCATTGCAAAGAAAAGCGAGATCAAGAGAGCTTTAATTTCTCATCAGCCCCTTATAGTACTAATGTACAAGGAGTCCCTTTTAAACACTAATGATTTTCCCTATTCTTTGCTGAGCAATGTTATTTCCCTTTTGTAGGAGTTCAAGGATATATTTCTTGAAGAGTTGCCTCTTGGCTTACCTGCAATTCGGGGAATTGAGCATCAAATTGACTTTATACTTGGAGATTTAATTCCAAACTGACCTACCCATAGGAGTAATCTGGATGAGACAAGGGAACTTTAAAGGCAAGTAGGTGAGTTATTGGAGAAGGGATATGTGCATGAAAGTATGAGTCCTTGTGCGGTTCCGGTGTTGCTAGTGCCTAAGAAGGATAGGACATGGAGAATGTGTGTAGATTGTCGAGCCATCAACAACATTACAGTAAAATATCATCATCCCATTCCTAGACTGGATGATATGTTGGATGAATTGCATGGTTCTTGTGTTTTTACCAAATTAGGATGAAGGAAGGTGATGAGTGGAAAACTTCATTTAAAACAAAATATGGTTTGTATGAATGGTTAGTTATGCCTTTTAGATTAACTAATGTGCCTAGCACTTTCATGAGACTTATGAACCATGTTTTGCGTGCTTACATTGGTCAATTTGTAGTTGTCTACTTTGATAATATCCTTATTTACAGCAAAAACTTTGATGACCTTGTTGAACATTTAAAACTTATTTTAGATGTTTTAAGGAAAGAAAAGTTGTTTGCTAACTTGGAAGAAATGTACCTTTTGCACAAATAAGCTTGTATTTCTTAGTTTTGTTGTGAGTGCACAAGGCATACAAGTTGATGAGGAAAAGGTGAAGGCAATCCAAGATTGGCCAACTCCTACAAGCATAGTGCAGGTGAGAAGTTTTCATGACTTGGCTAGTTTCTACCGGCGTTTTGTTCAAGACTTTAGTAGCCTTGCCATATCTTCTGAACTCATCAAGAAGAACGTACCATTTAAGTGGAGAGAGGAACAAGAAAAGGCATTCAAACTGATCAAGGAGAAGTTAACAAATGCATCGCTACTCGTTTTACCTAACTTCACTAAAACATTTGAAATTGAGTGTGATGCTTCAATAATGAGGACATCGTTAGCACAAGCAAGAGCACGTGGGATGAGGCATATTTAGATCCAATTCAAGTTCCTATTGGTCCGGTTACAAGAGCTCAT
Source organism: Artocarpus heterophyllus (assembly GCA_025403435.1). Classification (NCBI taxonomy): domain Eukaryota; kingdom Viridiplantae; phylum Streptophyta; class Magnoliopsida; order Rosales; family Moraceae; genus Artocarpus; species Artocarpus heterophyllus. The sequence goes on along the minus strand of CM046348.1, from coordinate 34,934,386 downwards.
ACGAAGAAGTTCAAAGAAACGCTTATTGGGCTGATTCAAGCAACTTGGGCTCAAGCTATTTCATGGAGGCCCATTGAGGGAATTACATGTGACATCCAGACCAACAAATGCGTGATTCAAGCTCTAGAAGGGATCGAGTAATTTTCATTTCAGTTACTTTCCTGTTTTGAGGTGACACGTGGTGAGAAGAATCAACTATTTACCTTTTAATGTCTAGTTTCCTTTTTGCATTTGTTTTATTTTTATTATTTTAAGGCTTTTAAGCCATTAAGGGAACTTTCCTTATTTGCTTTAGATTAGACGTTTTGGTAATTGATTTGCCTGAAATTCCATGGGCAATTAGTAACTGAGATTCGCATAGGGGAACCACTATATAATGTAACGAATTTCATTCAACGGGGGATAAGTTTTAACACAATTTGAGGTTTAATTCTCTTCGATTCCTAAACAAACTATTCAAACTTATCGAAAAATTTTGTGGTGTTCATAGACCTATCAATCAGTCCATCCATAGTTGATTGTGGCGTCCTCACATACCAAGGTTCGTGCTTCTTGTTAGGCATCGGGTCACGGTTCCATTCAAAATCGGTTAGGAATTTTGATCTTGGAAACCAATTTTGTTTAGGGTCGCATCAGTTCTTGGTGGGGTTCGTATCATTTGGTAATTAGAGCGAGGTTCTAATCAGGTTTTGCTTATCCGTTCTCTTAGTTTATGCTTGTTTCAGTTATTCATGAGTTTTGATTTCCATTATCAAAGTCGGTTAAAAAACATCTGGAAACCTTCCTCATTTTTTTTTTAGATTCTTGTTATTCATCGTTTAAGGAATTCGAAATTGAATTCCTTGCACAGACCAAAAATTTTTGCTCAAATTTCGTTCCTTTTGGGTGTGATTTCTGAAAGCCTAAATTATTTGTTCTTATTATAGTCTTGTTTCTAATCTGAGCCTCCTTGGTAAACTATTTGTGAATTGTCAAGGAAATTTTGATATTGATTTGACTAGTTTATAGGAACTGAGTGAGAATTAACGAGTTGAAAAAGGCAAAGAGGCGAGAGAATTAGAGTGGACAAAAGCCAAAAGTATTGACTATAAACACGAGTGAAATTGAGTGAACCATTTCACAAGTGAAACACGTAAGGGAGTGTGGTAAGGTCCTTTGCATTGTTTCTTATTTTTTTTTGCAAAAATAAAAAATAAAAAAATGTCAAACAACAGCAAGAACACTATTGAGGGTACCTCGGGTGCAGCAGATCCAAAACTTCTTATGGAAGCGATGATGGGGGAGATGAGGCGATTATTGAGGGGAGACTTAGGACAGCTTCATGAGAGGATAGACCGAATAGAAAACGCACGTGTGGAACAGCCACAACATGTTCCTCATGCGCGTAGGCGGGAAAGGGTTCCGATTAGAGGAGAGGTTGATAACTACTACAGGATTGATGGGGAAGAGTTTGACGAAGGTAAAGATTCAGTGGGTAGTCACCGAAGATTTGGATGGGATAGAGGAGTTAGGAACCAGGAAAATGATAGTTGGAGAGGCATAAAAATGAAGATACCATCATTTCAAGGCAAATCCAATCCAGAAGCGTACCTAGAATGGGAGAAGAAAATGTGGTTTCTCTTTGACTACCAAAACTATTTCGAGGCGAAGAAGGTGAAACTGGCTGTAAATGAATTTTCTGATTATGCTATTACTTGGTGGGATCAGCTTGTTATAAACAGGAGACGAAATAGAGAGCGACCTATTGAGTCATGGGAAAGATGAAGACCATGATGAGGAAGCTATTTGTACCAACTTACTACTACCGGGAGTTGTACAACAAACTACAAAATCTTAAGCAAGGCAATCAGAGTGTAGAGGAGTACAAAAAGGAGATGGAGGTTATGATGATCCGGGCCAATATAGAGGAGGATCGGGAGGCTACAATGGCAAGCTTTTTGGCCGGCTTGAACTGACATCTTCACAATGCCGTTGAGTTACAACATTATGTGGAGTTAGAGAACATGGTGCACATGGCTATTAAAATTGAGAATCAATTTATGAGGAGGGGCAGTAACACACGTCCTAGCCAAAACCCGAGTACATCCGCTTGGAAAATGAACCAATGGAAGAAGGATGAGAAGCAACCCAACACCAAGCCAAAGACCGAGCAAAAACAAGAGGTGGCCAGCCATGGGAGTCAAGGTAAATCTGATTCTTCCACCACTCAAAATCGTGATATTAAATGTTTTAAATGTCAAGGCAGGGGTCACATAGCAAGCCAATGTCCGAACAAGCGAGCTATGGTGATGCAGGACAATGGAGGGATTGAAACCGATGAGGATTTGGACAATGATTCTATGCCTTCATTAGAGGATGTCGACGATGAGGAGTGCGCTGTACAAGAAGAATTGTTATTACAAGAAGAGCTTTAAGTGTGCAAGCCAAAGAAGAAGATGAAGAGGTGCAATGGGATAACATCTTCCACACTAGGTGCCACATCCACAACAAGGTATGTAGTGTGATTATTGATAGTGGGAGTTGTACTAATGTTGTTAGCACAACCATGGTAGAGAAGTTAGGGCTGCCAACAATTAAGCATCCTCGACCATATAAATTGCAATGGTTAAATGATAATGGTGAGGTAAAGGTCCATAAGCAAGTGTTAGTTTCTTTTCGCATTGGAAGATATGAAGATGAAGTTTTGTGCGATGTGGTTCCGATGCAAGCTGGGCACTTGTTATTAGGCAGACCATGGCAATTTGATCGGCGAGTTAAACATGATGGTTTCACCAATAAGTACTCATTTGTTCACAATCAAAAAACGATCACTCTTGTTTCGTTAACACCAAAACAGGTCTATGAGGACCAAGTGAGCTTATAGAGAGAAAGTGATAAAAAAATGAAGAGCGGAGAAAAATCAAGAGTAGGAGTGTAGAGAGAGAGTTTGGCCAGTGAGAGAAAAAAGGAAGAGATGGCCGAGAAAAATGAGAGCAAAGAGAGCAAGGGAGAGAACATTGAGAGAGCTAAAAAGAATTCACAATTAGCCAAGGAGAGAAAAGCAGAGAGCAAAACAAACTTCTACGCTAGAGGCAGTGAAATTAAAAGGGCCTTGTTTTCAAATCAGCCAATGATTGTACTTTTGTATAAAGAGGCACTTTTAAACACTAACAAACTTGACCCTATATTGCCTAGTTTTGTTGTTTCTCTGTTGTAGGAATTCGAGGATGTATTTCCGAATGAGGTGCCTGATGGTTCGCTGCCAATGTGGGGAATAGAACATCAGATTGATTTTGTACCTGGCGCGTCCATTCCAAATCAACCAGCTTGTAGAAGTAACCCCGAGGAGACAAAAGAGCTTCAAAGGCAGGTCAGTGAGTTGATGAAAAAGAGGTACGTGAGAGAAAGTATGAGCCCATGCGCCGTTCCAGTCTTACTCGTGCCTAAGAAGGATGGGACATGGAGGATGTCCGTAGATTGCAAAACCATTAATAATATCACGGTAAAGTATCGCCATCCTATTCCTCATTTAGATGATATGTTGGATGAACTACATGGTGCTTTTGTGTTCTCAAAAATTGATTTGAAAAATGGATACCATCAAATATACATGAAAGATGGTGATGAATGGAAAACTGCCTTTAAGACAAAATATGGACTGTATGAGTGGTTAGTAATGCCCTTTGGTTTAACTAATGCTCCAAGTACATTTATGCGCTTAATGAATCATGTATTACGTGCATTTATTAGCAGGTTTGTTGTTGTGTATTTTGATGATATACTCATTTATAGCAAAGACATGGACCAACATGTAGTGCATTTAAAATTTGTTTTGCATGTGCTTAGAAAGGAGAAGTTGCATGCTAACCTCAAGAAGTGTACCTTTTGCATAGGTTAGCATGTGTTTCTTGGTTTTGTTGTTAGTGCTCAAGGTATACAGGTTGATGAAGAAAAGGTGCGAGCCATCCAGGAGTGGCCGAGTCCAACTAGTGTGGGAAACGTACGGAGTTTTCATGGACTTGCTAGGTTCTACCGGCGGTTTGTGAAAGATTTCAATACTATAGCAGCACCACTGACGGAAGTGATCAAGAAGAATGTTGGGTTTAGATGGGGAGAAGAGTAAGAAAAGGCATTTCAGTTAATCAAGGATAGGTTGACTAATGCACCATTGTTATCTTTACCTAATTTTTCCAAAACTTTTGAGATTGAATGTGATGCTTCAGGTGTTGGAATTGGTGTTGTTTTAATGCAAGAAGGAAGACCAGTAGCATATTTCAGTGAGAAGCTAAATGGGGCAACTCTTAATTACCCAACTTATGATAAAGAGATGTATGCATTGGTTTGGGCATTAAAGACGTGGCAGCACTACCTATGGCCTAAGGAGTTTGTGATTCACACTGATCATGAGTCCCTGAAACACTTGAAGGGCCAACACAAGCTGAACAAGAGGCATGCTCATCGGGTGAAATTCATAGAGACATTTTCGTATGTCATTTGCTACAAGCAAGGTAAGGAAAACGTTGTTTCCAGTGCACTTTCTCGCAGGTATGTCTTAATCTCAACTCTTAATGCTAAACTACTGGGTTTTGAACATATTAAAGAGTTATATGCTAATGACCGTGACTTTAGTACTGAGTATCAAGCCTGTGAGAGATTTTCTAGTGGTAAGTACTTTAGGCATGAGGGATACTTGTTTTGGGAGAATAAATTATGTCTGCCTAATTGTTCATTAAGAGATTTGCTAGTGAGAGAATCCCATGGGGGAGGATTGATGGGACATTTTGGAGTAATGAAGGCTTTGGCTATGTTGTAGGAACTCTTCTATTGGCCACATATGAAACGAGATGTTAAGAGGCTTTGTGGTAGATGTGTAACTTATAGGCAAGCTAAATCCAGAGTGCAGCCCCATGATTTGTACACCCCTTTACCAATACCTAGTGAGCCCTGGATTGATATTTCGATGGATTTTGTGTTAGGTTTGCCTAGGTCTAAACGGGGAAGAGACTCGATAGTTGTGGTCATGGATAGGTTTTCCAAGATGGCCCATTTTATTCCATGCCACAAGACAGATGATGCTTCCAATGTTGCTGATTTGTTCTTTAGGAAAATTGTGAGACTTCATGATATGCCTAGGACAATTGTTTCTGATAGGGACACCAAGTTCTTAAGCTACTTTTGGAAGACTTTATGGGCTATGTTAGGGACTAAGCTATTGTTTTCGACTACTTGTCACCCTCAAACCGATGGTCAAATAGAAGTTGTGAATAGAACTTTGTCTACTTTGCTGTAGACTGTCATTAAAAAGAACATCAAAACATGGGAGGAGTGTTTACCACATGTTGAGTTTGCTTATAATTGATCTATTCTTTTTGCTACTCAATTTTCACCGTTTGAAATTGTTTATGGTTTTAATCCTTTAACTCCTTTGGATTTAATGCCATTACCTTTGTCTGAGCATGTGAATTTAGATGGAAAAGGAAAAGCTGACCGTGTTAAGCTGATACACGAGAAGGCAGGACTCAACATCGAGTGAAGGACTAAACAATATGCTGAACAAGCCAACAAAGGGCGTCATAAGCTCGTCTTCGAGCCCGGTGATTGGTGTGGTTGCACTTACACAAGGAACGGTTTCCGAAACAAAGGAAATCCAGGTTGCTGCCTAGAGGGGACGGTCCTATTCAAATTCTTGAAAGGATCAACGATAATGCATACAAGCTAGACTTGCCTGGTGTGTATGGTGTAAGTGCCTCCTTTAATGTTTCTGACCTAATTCCTTTTCATGCAGGCGACGATTTGGGGACAAATCCCTCTCAAGAGGAGGGGAATGATGAGGACATCGTTAGCACAAGCAAGAGCACATGGGATGAGACATATTTAGATCCAATTCAAGTTCCCATTGGTCTGGTTACAAGAGCTCATGTGAAGAAGTTCAAAGAAAAGCTTATTGGGCTGATTTAAGCAACTTGGGCTCAAGCTATTGCATGGAGGCCCATTGAGGGAATTACATGTGACATCCAGACCATCAAATGCGTGATTCAAGCTCTAGAAGGGATCGAGTAATTTCCATTTTAGTTACTTTCCCGTTTTGAGGTGACACGTGGTGAGAAGAATCATCTATTTACCTTTTAATGTCTAGTTTCCTTTTTGCGTTTGTTTTATTTCTATTATTCTAAGGCTTTTAAGCCATTAAGGGAACTTTCCTTATTTGCTCTAGATTAGATGTTTTGGTAATTGATTTGCCAGAAATTCCATGGGCAATTAGTAGCTGAAATTCGCATAGGGGAACCACTATATAATGTAACGAATTTCATTCAATGGGGGATAAGTTTTAACACAATTTGAGGTTTAATTCTCTTCGGTTCCTAAACAAACTATTCAAACTTATCGGAAAATTCTGTAGCGTTCATAGACTTATCAATCAGTCCATCCATAGTTGATTGTGGCGTCCTCACATACCAAGGTTCGTGCTTCTTGTTAGGCATTGGTTCGCGGTTCCATTCAAAACCGGTTAGGAATTTTGATCTTGGAAACCAATTTTGGTTAGGGTAGCGTCAGTTCTTGGCGGGGTTTGTATCATTCAGGTACAGGTAGTGGAGACGTTTTGATGCAAGAAGGAAGACCAGTTGCATACTTTAGTGAAAAGTTAAGTGGGTCATCTCTAAATTAGCCCACTTATGATAAGGTCATGTATGCATTAGTTTGAACCTTAGAGACTTGGCAGCACTATCTTTGGTTGAAGGAGTTTGTGATTCACACGGATCATGAATCCTTAAAGCATTTGAAGGGGTAGCACAAACTAAATAAACACCATGCCAAGTGGGTAGAATAAATTAAGACATTCCCATATGTGATCAAATACAAGCAAGGTAAGGAAAACGTAGTTGCCAATGCACTATCTCGCAGGTACGCCTTACTTTCAACCCTTGATGCTATGTTGCTTGGATTTGAGTACATTAAAGAATTGTATGCATTAGATTCTGATTTTGGTGTTGTGTTTACAGATTGCATAGAGGGGGCATGTGGGAAATACTACTTACATGAGGGTTTCTTGTTTCGAGAAAATAAACTTTGCATTCCTCATTCATCTTCGCGTGAGTTGTTAATTAGAGAAGCACATGGCGGTGGTTTAATGGGTCACTTTGGAGTAGCTAAGACTTTAGGTGTTTTGCATGAACATTTCTTTTGGCCACATATGAAGCATGATCTTGAGAGGATTTGTGGGAGATGCATTACCTATAGACAAGCTAAGTCTAGGCTACAACCACATAGGTTATATACGCCGCTTCCTATTCCTAGAGAGCCTTGGGTTGACATCTCTATGGATTTTGTGTTGGGGTTACCTAGGATGATACGAAGCACGTCAAACACATGATGAAACCCGATACCAAATCTGGAATTTCAAACCCCAAGACCTCTTAAGTTGAGTGGAATCACGACCCGTTGCTTAGCAAAGCAAGAACCTTGGTATGATGGAGACATCACAAATGGGTATGAAAAGTCTGTTTGATTAGTCAATTGAACACCACAACAAATCCTTGATAAGTTCGGAAAAGTTTCTTCAAGAACTCAACAAGAATAACTTTCAATATGAATGAACATCAAAACTGAATTGCATTATCTGAAAGATGGCCTTATATGGCCGAAATTCACATAGGGTTTATTTTTAAATTTAAAATTCCTAATCTATGCTTAATGAAAGAAATGCCTAAATAAAGCCCTAGGATGGAATTATTTAACTCAAGATTCCTTCCTACTATTCATGCCTATAATAAAGTCTAAACAAAGATTCTAAATTTCAAATTCTAAAACTGAAACTTAAACTAAAATAAGATTACAAAGAATTCAAATCTTGAATCTTGAATCTCAACTTGATTCTTTGCTGGACACACCACTCCTACATGTGTATGTGTACGGAATAAACATACAAGTTGGCCATGCAAGGACTCAATGTGCGTGTACGGTTGATTGCCTCCCTTTCGGCTCTACTTTGATGAGTAAAACCAGCCTTTGTTCACCCTCAATAGTAAACACACTCTCTTCTTGTTGTAGAACTCTTCGAACCAAGTTATTTAGCTCTTCTTTGAATCTTTTTGCTCGAGTCATCATCACCAGGCCAACTGGAACTTGAACCGAATCATGAAAATTCCTTGCAGCCTTGATGTCCTCATCATAGGACTAAGAGGGGGAGAGATTCTACATTTATGGTAGTTGATGGGCTTTCTAAGATGGCACACTTTATTGCATGTCATAAAACCAATGATGCATCACATATACCCGATTGGTCTTTCAAGGAGATTGTTAGGTTGCATGGTATGCCCAGGAGTATTGTTTCTGATAGAGATGTAAAGTTCTTTAGTTACTTTTGGAAGACCTTGTGGGCAAAGTTGGGGACTAAGCTATTATTTTCTACTACTTGTCATCCGCAGATATATGGTCAAACTGAAGTAGTGAACAGGACTTTATCTACTCTATTATGTGTTGTTATTCAAAAGAATTTGAAAACTTGGGAAGATTGTTTGCCGCATGTTGAATTTGCTTATAATAAATGTGTTCATTTTGCAACTAAGTTTCCACCATTTGAAGTTGTTTATGGTTTTAGTCCATTGGTTCCTTTGGATCTAACTCCTTTACCTTTGAATGAACGAGTTAGCTTAGATGGCAAGAAAAAAACTGATTTTGTTAGGCAAATTCACGAGAAGGCGAGATAGAACATAGAGAGGCATGCCGAGCAATACGCAAGACAAGCCAATAAGAATCGCAAGCAGGTGGTGTTTGAACCGAGAGATTGGGTGTGGCTACATATGAGAAAGAAACATTTCCCTGAACAAAGGCGTTCAAAACTCCATCCAAGGGGTGATGGACCATTTCAAGTGGCATGATAAGAATCTCGCCAATACACTGACGAAACTCGTTATCAATAAAAAAGGCACCAAGTCCGTTTCTACTCAAATTTGGATGGAAGTCACCATGACCCATTGCTTATATCGAACCAAGAACCTTGGTATATCGTAGATGCCACAATCACAGATGGAAAGCTTGATTGATAAGTCAGGGTTGAAGGCTCGGATTGATGCGAAGAGTTCGTGTAGTTCATCAAAGAACCAAAGAAGGAATTTTTTCTCCCAGAAAATAAACATTCATTCGTGTCTTCATTATCCTTAGAAATGCCTATTTATAGGCCAAAATTACAAAGGAAAGTGACAAATTTAAACATAACTACTAATCCTAATTTTAAGCCTAAAATAATAACCAAAAGAAAGGAAAGTCTTAATGGCTGATTTTCAGCCATTTACACGCCCAACAATTAAAGGAAAGTGCAATTAATCCATGTCAACAATTTGCACAAATGATTAGCCATGTGTCTGCCAATAATGGGAAAGTTTCCGAAATCCTTCCATAGACTTGATCTTGCAAAATTTGAGCTGATTTCAAGCTTGACTCATTTGGATTCTTCTAGAACTTGGATCAAATTGATGCACCTTTGTGGCTGATGTGGGCCTGGGTCAATAGGCTTGCACAAATTTTCTTAATTCCAAATTTCATGAATTAGCCCATTTAGTGCTTCCTTGAATTTCCTAGCTCGGGCTCTTGTGACTGGTCCAATAGGAACTTGTATTGGATCAACCACCTTTGTTGCATTTGAGCTCCCTAAGTCTCCATCATTCCCCTCCTCTTGACAAGGATTTGTTCTCAAATCAGACTCTGCATCAAAAGGACTCAAATAAAAAACATTGAAGGTAGCAGTTACATTATACTCACCTTGCAAATCCAACTTGTAAGTATTGTCATTAATTCGTTCAAGGACTTGAAACGAACCATCACCCTGCCGCAACAACTTTGACTTTCTTTGGTCCAGAAAATGCTCCTTTCTGAAGTGCAACCACACCCAGTCTCTGGGTTCAAAAATTAGCTTATGTCGCCCCTTGTTGGCTTGCTTTGCATATTGTTCCGTTCTTCGCTCAATGTTGAGTCTTGCTTTCTCATGAATCTGTTTAACAAAGTCAGCCTTTCTTTTGCCATCTAAATTAACACGCTTAGAAATAGGTAATGGTGATAAATCTAATGGAGACAAAGGATTAAAACCATAAACAATTTCAAAAGGTGAATACTTAGTAGCATAATGGACAGAATGATTATATGCAAACTCAACATGCGGTAAACAGTCTTCCCATGATTTAATGTTCTTACTGATGATTGCTCTTAATAAGGTTGACAAAGTCCTATTTACTACCTCAGTTTGACCATCAGTTTGTGGGTGGCAAGTCGTAGAAAACAATAGCTTATTACCTAAGTTACTCCACAAAGTCTTCCAAAAGTAGCTCAAGAACTTAGCATCTCTATCTGAAACAATTGTCCTAGGCATGCCATGTATTCTCACAATCTCCCTAAAGAACAATTCAACAACATGCGATGCATCATCAGTTTTATGACAGGGAATAAAATGTTCCATCTTAGAAAATCGATACAACCACAAACACACTATCCTTCCCATGTTTGGTGCTAGATAAACCTAACACAAAGTCCATTGAAATATCAGTCCAAGGCTCACTAGGAATTGGCAAAGGTGTGTATAAACCATGGGGTTGTGCTCTCGATTTAGCTTGCCTACATGTGACACATCTACCACATATCCTTTCAACATCCCTTTTCATGTGTGGTCAAAAGAAGTGTTCCTGCAAAATAGCTAAAGTTTTAGCAATTCCTAAATGCCCCATCAATCTACCACCATGGGATTCCCTCACTAACAAATCTCTTGAAGAACAATTAGGCGCACAAAGCTTATTCTCCTGAAACAAAAAAACATCATGTCTATAAAATTTACCCATTGCGTTTTTCTCACAAGCTTGATACTCCTCTCTAAAATCTTGGTCTAAAGGGTATAAATCCTTAATATGCTCAAAACCAAGTAGTTTAGCGTCAAGGATAAAAAGTAAAGCGTACCTGCAAGAAAGTGCATCCGCAATGACATTCTCCTTACCTTGCTTATATTGGATGACGTAAGGAAATATCTCGATGAATTCCACCCAGCAGGCATGCCTCTTGTTCAACTTTTGTTGTCCCTTCAGATGTTTCAATGACTCGTGATAAGTGTGAATCATGAATTCCTTGGGCCATAGGTAGTGTTGCCAAGTCTTTAATGCTCGAACCAACGCATACAACTCCTTGTCATAAGTCAGGTAATTTAGTGTTGACCCACTCAATTTTTCACTGAAATACGCGATTGGTCGTCCTCTTTGCATTAGCACAGCACCTATACCTACACCAGAAGCATAACATTCAATTTGAAATTTTTAGAAAAATCAGGTAAAGCAAGTAAAGGAGCATGAGTAAGCTTATGCTTAATAAGCTAAAACGCCTTCTCTTGTTCTTCTCCCCACTTGAACCCAACATTCTCCTTGATTACTTCTATGAGTGGTGTAGCCAAAGTATTGAAATCCCTTACAAACTGCCGGTAAAAGCTAGCAAGTCCATGAAAACTCCTTACTTCTCCAATGCTTATGGGACTTGGCCTTTCTTGGATAGCCCTAACTTTTCTTCGTCAACCTGTATACCTTGAGCACTAACAACAAAACCAAGAAATACAAGCTTATCCGTGCAAAAGGTACACTTCTTAAGATTAGCATACAACTTTTCCTTCCGTAAAACATCTAAAACATGTTTCAAATGTTCAATATGATCATCTAGATTGCTGATATAGATCAGGATATCATCAAAATAAACAACAACAAATTTCCCAATAAAAGCTCGCAAAACATGGTTCATTAAACGCATAAATGTGCTAGGCGCATTGGTTAAACCGAAAGGCATTACCAACCACTCATACAAAACTTGTTTTGTTTTGAAAGCCATCTTCCACTCGTCTCCCTCTTTCATGCGAATTTGATGATATCCACTTTTCATATCAATTTTAAAAAAGACACAAGCACCAATTCATCTAACATGTCATCCAAGCGAGGAATGGGATGTCGATACTTTACCGTGATGTTGTTCATGGCTCGACAATCAACGCACATCCTCCAAGTCCCATCTTTCTTATGCACAAGTAAAACTGGTATGGTGCATGGGCTCATGCTTTCTATCACGTGTCCCTTCTCCATCAACTCACTTACCTGCCGTTGGAGTTCCTTTGTCTCCTCGGGATTACTCCTATAGGCTGGTTAGTTTGGAATTGTAGCTCCAGGGATGAAGTCGATTTGATGTTCAATCCCGCGGATTGGAGGTAAACCTTGCGGTGTTTCCTTGGGAAAGATATCCTCATATTCCTGCAAAAGAGAAACAACAAAACTATGCAAGGTGGAATCAAGATCGTTAGTGTTTAATAACGTCTCCTTGTATATGAGTAAAATCATCGGCTGCTTAGAAAACAAAGCTCTTCTGACATCACTCTCTCTTGCATAGAAGTTTGTTTTTCTCTCTATTTTTACGTCATTGACCAAATCTTCTTTTGTATTGGCTCTCTCAATGTTCTCTCCTTTTCTCTCCTTTTTCTCGGCCCCTCTATCTTTTTTCCCTCTTTGGCCGAACTCTCTCTCTACACTCCAACACTCATTTTTTTCACTCCCTTTCTCTCTCTTTTTCTCATTCTCTCCTTATTGTTCACTCTCCTTTTGTAACCGCACTTGATCTTCATGAACCTATTTAGGTGTCATTGGTACAAGAGTGAATGGTCTCTGGTTGTGCTCAAGAGAATATTTGTTGGTGTAGCCATCATGTTTGACTCGACGATCAAATTGCCATGGTCGACCTAATAACAATTGTCCAGCTTACATTAGGACTACATCGCACAAAACTTCATCTTCATATCTACCAATGCGAGACAAAATTAATGCTTGTTTAGTTACGTTCACTTCACCACTATTATTCAACCATTGCAACTTGTAAGGTCGAGGATGTTTGGTCATTGGCAGACCTAATTTGTCAACCATAGTAGTGCTAGCAACGTTCGTACAACTCCTTCCATCTATTATCACACTACATACCTTGTTCCGCACGTGGCACCTAGTATGAAAAATGTTCTCACGTTGCTCTTCTTCTTCCTCTTTGGCTTGCACACTAAGGGCTCATCGAGTGACCAACAATTCACCTTGGGCAGCATACTCCTCCTCATAATGACAAGTATGATGCTATTGCATGTGACATCCAGACCAAGAAAATGTATGATTCAAGTTCTAGAAGGGACCGAGTAAACATGTTTGCAAAATCAACAAGTGATTAACACCATATGGCTGCAAATAATCAAGCTACTTTCTATTTCAGTTACTTTCCTACTTTGAGGCAACAAGTGGTGAGAAGAATCAGCTATTTACCTATTTATTCTCTATTTTCCTTTTCTTTTCTTTTCTTTTATTTCATATTATTGAAAGGCTTTTAAGCCATTAAGGGAACTTACTTTTTTGCTTTAGATTGGGCATTTTTTTGGTAATTGATTTGTCTGAAATTCATGGGCAATTCAGGAGCTGAAAATTCACAAAGGGGAAACCACTATATATTGTAACGAATTTTATTCATTGGGTAGTTTTTTTCAACACACAATTTGAGGTTTTAATTCTCTTCGGTTCTTTAAATGAACTATTCAAACTTATCAGACTATTCCATGGCGTTCATAGACTCATCAATCAGTCCGTCCATAGCTGATTGTGGCATCCTCGCATACCAAAGTTTGTGCTTCTTGTTAGGCATCGAGTCGCGGTTCCATTCAAAACCGATTAGGAATTTCGACCTTGGAGACCAATTTTGGTTAGTGTCGCGTTAGTTCTTGACGGGGTTCACATCATTTGGTATCAAAACGAGGTTCTAATAAGGTTTTGCTTATCTGTTCCCTTAGTTTATGGTTGTTTCAAGTATTTGTGCATCTTGATTTCCATTATCAAAGTCGGCTTAAAAAAATAAAAAAAATAAAAAATAAAAGAGTCTAGGAACCTTCCTTAATTTTTTTTTAGATTATTGATATTCTTGGTTTAAGGAACCTGAAATTGAATTCCCTGCAAAGACCAAAAATTTTTGCCCAAATTTTGTTTCTTTTGGGTGTGATTTATGAGAGCCCAAATTATCTACGCCTGTTATATTCTTGTTTCTAACCTGAAACTTCTTGTTAATTTGTTTGTGAATTGTCAAGGAAATTTTGATATTCATTTGACTAGTTTTATAGGAATTGAGTGAGAATTAATGAGTGGAAAAGGGAAAGAGGCGAGAGCATTAGAGTGGACAAAAGCCGAAAGTATTTAGTGCAAACACGAGTGAAATTGAGTGAACCATTTCATGAGTGAAACACATAAGGGAGTGTGGTAAGGTCCTTTGCATTGTTTCTTACTTTGTTTTGCCAAAAAAAAAAAAATGTCAAACAACAGCAAGAACACTATTGATGGTACCTCTGGTGCAACAGATCCAAAACTCCTCATGGAAGTGATGATAGGGGAGATGAGGCAATTGTTGAGAGGAAAGTTAGGATAGCTTCATGAGAGGATAGATCAGATAGAAAATGCACGTGTGGAACAGCCACAAGATGTTCCTCATGCAGGTAGGTGGGAAAGGGTTTCGATTAGAGGAGAGGTTGATGACTACTACGGGATTGATGGGGAAGAATTTGATGAAGGAGAAGATTCAGTAGATAGTCACCGGAGATTTGGACAGGATAGAGGAGTTAGGAACTAGGAAAATGATAGTTTGAGAGGCATAAAAATTAAGATACCATCATTTCAAGGTAAATCCAATCCCAAAGCGTACCTAGAATGGGAGAAGAAAATGGAGTTTGTCTTTGACTGCCACAACTATTTCAAGGCGAAGAAGGTAAAATTGGTTGTAATTGAATTTTTTGATTATGCTATTACCTGGTGGTATCAGCTTGTCATAAATAGGAGATGAAATAGAGAGTGACCTATTGAGTCATGGAAAGAGATGAAGACCGTGATGAGGAGGATTGGGAGGCTACAATGGTAAGGTTTTTGGCAGGCTTGAACTGAGAAATTCACAATGCCATTGAGTTACAGCATTTTGTGGAGTTGGAGTGATATGTACCCCGTAGACTAACGCGACAACACCCGACACCAAATCTGGAATTCGAACCCTTAATCCCTTAAGACACATGTTTGTTGAGCCTTGACCCGTAATCTAATGAGACACGAACCAAGAACCATGGATAGGAAGATGCCACACCTAGAATTTCAAGAACACTTAAAAATTCATGACTATGATCTGATTAATCTTGATAAGTTCAAAGAGTCTTCTCAAGAAAACAAGAAGAGCGCAGGAAAAGCCTCACAAAATTCATGACTATGATCTGATTGATTCCTCCTCAAAATAACCAAGTGTTTACAATTATATGGGAATGATTTTCAGCCCAAAAGAATCCCTAAGCAAAGGTTGACTTAGAAAATCCCTTAATTGGTGCTTTCCGATGCGAAATTAAGCCCTAAAATAATCTTATCCCCTAAAATGCGCCTAACCTAATCCAGAAAAGGGAAAATATCTAGGTTTGTTTTTATGGCTAACAAAACCGAATTTGACACTAAGAAATTACAAAAATTACATTAGCAAAAATAAATTGAGGATGAGGCTCAAACTTGATGACATGGCACGCACGTGCGATCCAAAATAGGAAGGTTTCTTGAAATTACAAATCTACCCCACAATTTATTGGAATCATGCACATCATCAATGTGAATCTTCTAGAACCTTAATCATCGTGACTAGGCTCTCTTGAGATTGACTTGGGCCTATGCTAGGGCTCCATTTATGTGACATGTCGCAAACTTGTTGAATGAACCCGTTCAATGCTTCCTTGAATCGCTTGGCCTTAGATCTTGTGATTGGACCACTTGAACGGCTTAAGAGATCATGAACATGGCTCCTAACTTGTGCAGCTCCATTGCTTGCATCATTCTCCCCCTCTTGAAAAGGATTTGTCCTCAAAGTCAAAAACATTAAAACTAGCACTAACACCAAACTCACCTAGTAAATCAAGTTTGTAGGCATTGTCATTAATGAATTCCAACACTTGAAAAGGTCCATCACCCCTCGGAAGGAGTTTTGAACGCCTTTGTTCGGGGAAACGTTCCTTTCTCATATGCAGCCACACCCAATCTACTGGTTCAAAGACCACCTGCTTGTGGTCCTTATTGGCTTGTCTTTGCATATTGCCCGGTACACCTCTCTATGTTTTGTCTTGCCTTCTCGTGAATTTGCCTAACAAAATTAGCCTGTTTCTTGCCATCTAAGTTAACTCGTTCATTCAAAGGTAAAGGAGTTAAATCCAAAGGAGTCCATGTTTTAAAACCATAAACAACTTCAAATAGTTAAAACTTAGTTGTAGAATGAAGACTTCTATTATAAGCAAATTCAACATGCACCAAACAATCTTCCCTAGTTTTCAAATTCTTTTGAATGACAGCACGTAATAGAGTAAGAAAAGTCATGTTCACTACTTCAATTTGACCATTAGTCTGCAGGTGACAAGTAGTAGAAAATAATAGCTTAGTCCCCTACTTTGCCCACAAGTTCTTCCAAAAGTAACTCAAGAACTTTGCATCTCTATTAGAAACAATAATCCTAGGCATGCCATGCAACCTAACAATCTCCTTGAAAAACAAATTAGCTATATGTGATGCATCATCGGTTTTATGACATGCAATGAAGTGTGCCATCTTAGAAAACCTATCAACTACCACAAACACAGAATCTCTCCCCCTCTTAGTCCTAGGTAACCCTAACACCAAGTCCATAGAGATGTCAACCCAAGGTTCTCTAAGAATAGGAGGTGGAGTATATAACCCATGTGGTTGTAGCCTAGACTTAGCTTGTCTACATGTAATGCATCTCCCGTAAATCCTCTCAACATCACGCTTCATATGTGGCCAAAAGAAATGCTCAAGCAAGACACCTAAAGTCTTAGCTATTCCAAAGTGACCCATCAAACCACCACCATGTGCTTCTCTAACTAACAACTCACGCAAAGAAGAATGAGGAATGCAAAGTTTATTTTCTTGAAACAAGAAACCCTCATGTAAGTAGTATTTCCCACATGCCCCCTTTGTGCAATCTTTAAACACAACTCCAAAATCAGAATCAATGTATACATTTCTTTAATGCACTCAAATCCAAGCAACTTAGCATCAAGGGTTGAAAGTAAGGCGTACCTGCGAGATAGTGCATCGGCAACTATGCTTTCCTTACCTTGCTTGTATTAGATCACATATGGGAATGTTGCAATGTATTCTACCCACTTGGCATGGCATTTATTCATTTTGTGCCGCCTCTTCAAATGCTTCAAGGATTCATGATACGTGTGAATCACAAACTCCTTCGGCCAAAGATAGTGCAGCCACGTCTTTAAGGTTCGAACCAATGCATACATCTCCTTATCATAAGTAGGATAATTCAGAGCTGCCCCACTCAACTTTTCACTAAAGTATGTAATCGGTCTTCCTTCTTGCATCAAAATGCCTCCAATACCTGTACCTGAAGCATCACCCTCAATTTCAAATGTTTTAGTGAAGTTAGGTAAAACAAGTAGAGGTGCATTTGTTAACTTCTCCTTGATCAGTTTGAATGCCTTTTCTTGTTACTCTCCCTACTTAAATGGAATGTACTTCTTGATGACTTCAATCAAAGGTGCGGCAAGGCTACTAAAGTCCCAAATAAAACGCCTGTAGAAACTAGCCAAGCCATGAAAACTTTTCACCTACCCTATGGTTGTAGGAGTTGGCCAATCTTAGATTGCCTTCACCTTTTCCTCACCAACCTATGCACCTTGCGCACTCACAACAAAACCAAGAAATACAAGCTTATCTGTGCAAAAGGTACGTTTCTTGAAGTTAGCAAACAAATTTTCTTTCCTTAAAACATCTAAAACAAGTTTTAAATGTTCAACATAATCATCAAAGTTTTTGCTATAAATCAGGATATCATTAAAGTAGACAACTACAAATTGACCAGTGTAAGCATGCAAAACATGGTTCATAAGTCTCATGGAAGTGCTAGGTGCATTATTTAACCTGAAAAGCATAAGTAACCATTCATACAAACCATATTTTGTTTTAAATGCAGTTTTCCACTCATCACCTTCTTTCATCCTAATTTGGTGATATCCACTCTTAAGATCAATCTTGGTAAAAACAAAAGAACCATACAATTCATCCAGGATATCATCTACTCTAGGAATGGGATGACAATACTTTACCGTATTGTTGTTGATGGCTTGGCAGTCCACAGACATTCTCCATGTCCCACCCTTCTTAGGCACTAGCAACACCGGAACCTCATAAGGACTTATGCTTTCATGCACATATCCCTTCTCCAATAACTCACCTACTTGCCTTTGAAGTTCCCTTGTCTCCTCAGGATTACTCCTATAGGCAGGCCGGTTTGGAATTGAAGCACCAGGTATGAAGTCAATTTGATGCTCAATTCCTCAAATTGGAGGTAAGCCCTAAGGCAACTCTTTAGGAAATACATCCTCGAAATCTTAAAAAAGGGAAACAACATTGCTTGGCAAAGAACCGGCGAGATCATTAGAGTTTAAAAGGGCCCCCTTGTACATTTATAAGGGGCTGATGAGAAATTAAAGCTCTCTTGATCTCACTTTTCTTTGCAATGAAAATGTATTTTTCCTCTCTCGCACACATTAAGGTTGAACTCTCTCCTTTCTCTTTTTCTCTCTTATTTTTCACACTCTTTTTTTCTCTCCACTGATGAGGACATTGTTAGTACAAGTGAGAGCACATGGGATGAGACATATTCAGATCCAATTCAAGTTCCCATTGGTCCGGTTATGAGAGCTCGTGGGAAGAAGTTCAAAGAAATGCTTGTTGGGCTGATTCAAGCAACTTGGGCTCAAGCTATTGCATGGAGGCCCATTGAGGGAATTGCATGTGACATCCAGACCAACAAATGCATGATTCAAGTTCTAGAAGGGACTGAGTAATCGTGTTTACAGAATCAACAAGTGATTAGCACCATATGGCTGCAAATAATCAAGCTACTTTCCATTTAAGTTACTTTCCCATTTTGAGGCTACAAATGACGACAAGAATCAGCTATTTACCTCTTTATTGTCTAGTTTCCTTTTCTTTTAGAAACATGCATTTGTTTTATTTCTATTATTGTAAGGCTTTTAAGCCAATAAGGGAACTTACCTTATTTGCTTTAGATTAGACATTTTTGTTGGTAATTGATTTGCTCAAAATTCCATGGGCAATTAGGAGCTAAAATTCGCAAAGGGGTAACCACTATATATTGTAGCGAATTTCATTCAATGGAGATCAATTTTTAGCACACAATTTGAGGTTTAATTCTCTTTGGTTCTTAGACAAACTATTTAAACTTATCAGAAAATTCTATGGCATTTATAGACTCGTCAATCAGTCCGTCCATAGCAGATTGTGGCATCCTCAGATACCAAGATTTGTGCTTCTTGTTAGGCATCGGGTCATGGTTCCATTCAAAACTGATTAGGAATTTCAACCTTGGAGACCAATTTTGGTTAGGGTCGTGTAAGTTCTTGGCGGGTTTCATATCATTTGGTATCAAAGCAAGGTTTTAATCAGGTTTTGGTTATCAGTTTCCTTAGTTTATGTTTGTTTTAATTATTCATGAGTCTTGATTTTCATTACCAAAGTCGGGTTTAAGGAGCCCAAAATTGAATTCCCTGCAAAGACCAAAAAAAGTTTGCTCAAATTTCGTTTCTTTTGGGTGTGATTTCTGAAAGCCTAAATTACCCATGCTCGTTATATTCTTGTTTCTAATTTGAGCCTCCTTGGTAATCTGTTTTTGAATTGTCAAGGAAATTTTGATATTGATTTGACTAGTTTTATAGGAACTGAGTGAGAATTAATGAGTGGAAAAAGGCAAAGAGGAGAGAGCATTAGAGTGGACAAAAGCCGAAAGTATTGAGTGCAAACATGAGTGAAATTGAGTGCACCATTTCATGAGTGAAACACATAAGGGAGTGTGGTATGGTCCTTTGCATTGTTTCTTACTTTGTTTTGCAAAAAAAAAAATGTCAAACAACAGCAAGAACACTATTGAGGGTACCTCTGGTGCAGCAGATCCAAAACTCCTGATGGAAGCGATGATAGGGGAGATGAGGCGATTGTTGAGGGGAGAGTTAGGACAGCTTCATGACAGGATAGACCAGATAGAAAACGCACGTGTGGAACAGCCACAACGTGTTCCTCATGCGCGTAGGCAAGAATGGTTTCTAGTTAGAGGAGAGGCTGATGACTACTACAGGATTGATGGGGAAGAGTTTGATGAAGGAGAAGATTCAGTGGGTAGTCACCGGAGATTTGGATGGGATGAGGAGTTAGGAACTAGGAAAATGATAGTTTAAGAGGCATAGAAATGAAGATACCATCATTTCAAGGGAAATCCAATCCAGAAGCGTACCTAGAATAGGAGAAGAAAATGGAGTTCATCTTTGACTGCCACAACTATTCTGAGGTGAAGAAGGTAAAATTGGCTGTAATTGAATTTTTTGATTATGCTATTACCTGGTGGGATCAGCTTATTATAAATGGGAAGAGATGACGACTGTGATGAGGAAGCAATTTGTACCAGCTTACTACTACCAGGAGTTGTACAACAAACTACAAAATCTTAAGCAGGGCAACCAGAGTGTGGAGGAGTACTATAAGGAGACGGAGGTTATGATGATTCAGGCAAATATGGAGGAGGATCAGGAGGCTACAATGGTGAGGTTTTTGGCAGGCTTAAACCGAGAGTTACAACATTATGTGGAGTTGGAGGACATGGTGCACATGGCTATCAAAATTGAGAATCAACTTATGAGTTGGGGCAGTAACACACATCCCAGCCAAAACCCAAGTACATCCGCTTGGAAAAGGAACCAATGGAAGAAGGATGAGAAGCAACCCAACACCAAGCCAAAGACCGAGCAAAAACAAGAGGTGGCCAGCCTTGGGAATCAAGGTCAATCTGATTCTTCCACTGCTTGGAATCGTGATATTAAATGTTTTAAATGTCAAGGCAGGGGTCACATAGAAAGCCAAAGTCCGAACAAATGAGCTATGGTGATGTAGGACAATGGAGAGATTGAAACCAATGAGGATTCGGACAACGATTCTATGCCTTCCTTAGAGGATGCCGACAATGAGGAGTGTGCTATCCAAGGAGAATTGTTGGTTACAAGGAGAGCTTTAAGTGTGCAAGCCAAAGAAGAAGAAGAAAAGGTGCAACGGGAAAACATCTTCCACACTAGGTGCCATATCCAAAACAAGGTATGTAGTGTGATTATTGATGGTGGGAATTGCACTAACGTTGCTAGCACAACCATGGTAGAGAAGTTAGGGCTGCCAACAAGTAAGCATCCTCAACCTTATAAATTGGAATGGTTAAATGATAGTGGTGAGGTAAAGGTGAATAAGCAAGTGTAAGTTTCTTTTTGCATTGGAAGATATGAAGATGAAGTTTTGTGCGATGTGATTCTGATGCAAGCTAGGCACTTGTTATTAGGCAGACCATGGCAATTTGATCGGCGAGTTAAACATGATGGTTTCACCAACAAGTACTCATTTGTTCACAATCAAAAAATGATCACTCTTGTTCCGTTAACACCAAACAGGTCTATGAAGACCAAGTGAGTTTATAGAGAGAAAGTGATAAAAAAAAATGAAGAGTGGAGAAAAATAAAGAGTGGGAGTGCAGAGAGAGAAAAAAAGAAGAGATGGCCAAGAAAAAGGAGAGCAAAGAGAGCAAGGGAGAGAAAATTGAGAAGGCTGAAAAAAATTCACAATCAGCCAATGAGAGAAAAGCAGAGAGAAAAACAAACTTCTATGTGAAAGGCGGTGAGATTAAAAGGGCGTGGTTTTCAAATCAGCCAATGATTGTACTTTTGTACAAAGAGACGTTCTTAAACACTAACAAACTTGACCGTACATTGCCTAGTTCCGTTGTTTCTCTATTGTAGGAATTCAAGGATGTATTTTCGGATGAGGTGCCTGATCATTTGCCACCAATTCAAGGAATAGAGCGTTAGATTGATTTTGTACCTGGTGCTTCCATTCCAAACCGACTGGCCTATGAAGCAACCCCGAGGAGACAAAAGAGCTTCAAAGGTTAGTCCATGAGTTGATGAAAAAAGGGTACATGAGAGAAAGTATGAGCCTGTACGCCATTCCAGTCTTACTCGTGCCTAAGAAGGATTGGACATGGAGTATGTGCGTAGATTGCAGAACCATTAATAATATCACGGTAAAGTATCGCCATCCTATTCCTCGTTTAGATGATATGTTGGATGAATTACATGGTGCTTCTGTGTTCTCAAAAATTGATTTGAAAAGTGGATACCATCAAATACGCATGAAAGAGGGTGATGAATGGAAAACTGCCTTTAAGACAAAATATGGATTGTATGAGTGGTTAGTAATGCCATTTGGTTTAACTAATGCTCCAAGTACATTTATGCGTTTAATGAATCATGTATTACGTGCATTTATTGGCAAGTTTGTTGTTGTGTATTTTGATGATATACTCATTTATAGCAACGACATGGACCAACATGTAGCGCATTTAAAATATGTTTTGGATGTGCTTAGAAAGGAGAAGTTGTATGCTAACCTCAAGAAGTGTAACTTTTGCACAAATAAGCTTGTGTTTCTTGGTTTTGTTGTTAGTGCTCAAGGTATATAGGTTGATGAAGAAAAGGTGCGAGCCATCCAGGAGTGGCCGAGTCCAACTAGTGTGGGAAACGTATGGAGTTTTCATGGACTTGCTAGTTTCTACCGGCGGTTTATGAAAGATTTCAGTACTATAGCCACACCACTGACTAAAGTGATCAAGAAGAACGTTGGGTTTAGATGGAGAGAAGAGCAAGAAAAGGCATTTTAGTTAATCAAGGAGAAGTTGACTAGCGCTCCATTGTTATCTTTACCTAACTTTTCCAAAACTTTTGAGATTGAATATGATGCTTCAGGTGTTGGAATTGGCGCCGTTTTAATGCAGGAAGGGAGACCAGTAGCATATTTTTGTGAGAAACTGAATGGGGCAACTCTTAATTACCCAACTTATGATAAAGAGATATATACATTCGTTTAGGCATTAGAGACGTGGCAGCACTACCTATGGCCTAAGGAGTTCATGATTCACACCGATCATGAGTCCTTGAAACACTTAAAGGGCTAACACAAGTTGAATAAGAGGCATGCTCGTTGGGTGGAATTCATAGAGATGTTTCCGTATGTCATTCACTACAAGCAAGGTAAGGAAAACATCGTTGCTGATGCACTTTCTCGCAGGTATGTCTTAATCTCAACTCTTAATGCTAAACTACTAGGTTTTGAACATATTAAAGAATTATATGTTAATAACTGTGACTTTAGTACTGAGTATCAAGCTTGGGAGAGTTTTACTAGTGGTAAGTACTTTAGGCATAAGGGATACTTGTTTCGGGAGAATAAATTGTGTGTGCCTAATTGTTCATTAAGAGATTTGCTAGTGAGAGAATCCCATGTGGGAGGATTGATGGGACATTTTGGAATAATGAAGACTTTGGCGGTGTTGCAGGAACACTTCTATTGGCCACATATGAAATGAGATGTTGAGAGGCTTTGTGGTAGATGTGTAACTTGTAGGCAGGCTAAATCAAGAGTGCAGCCCCACGGTTTGTACACTCCTTTACCAATACCTAGTGAACCCTAGACTGATATTTTGATGGATTTTGTGTTAGGTTTGCCTAGGTCTAAATAGGGAAAAGACTCGATATTTGTGGTCGTGGATAGGTTTTCCAAGATGGATCATTTTATTCTGTGCCATAAGACAGATGATGCCTCCAATTTTACTGATTTTTTCTTTAGGGAAATTGTGAGACTTCATGGTATGCTTAGGACAATTGTTTTTGATAGGGACACCAAGTTCTTAATCTACTTTTGGAAGACTTTGTGGTCTAAGTTAGGGACTAAGCTATTGTTTTTGACTACTTGTCATCTCCAAACCGATGGTCAAACAGAAGTTGTGAATAGAACTTTGTCTACTTTGTTGCGGGCTGTCATTAAAAAGAACATCAAAACTTGGGAGGAGTGTTTACCACATGTTGAGTTTGCTTGTAATCGATCTATTCATTCTGCTACTTAATTTTCACCGTTTGAAATTGTTTATGGTTTTAATCCTTTAACTCCATTGGATTTAAGCCATTACCTTTGTCTGAGTGTGGGAATTTAGATGGAAAAGAAAAGCTAACTTTGTTAAGTAGATACACGAGAAGGCAAGACTCAACATCGAGTGAAGGACTAAACAATATGCTGAACAAGCCAACAAAGGGCGTCACAAGCTCGTCTCCGAGACCAGCAATTGGGTGTGGTTGCACTTACGCAAGGAACGGTTTCCTAAACAAAGGAAATCCAAGCTATTGCCTAGAGGGGACGGTCCTTTTCAAATTCTTAAAAGGATCAATGATAATGTGTACACACTAGACTTGCCAGGTGAGTATGGTGTAAGTGTCACCTTTAATGTTTCTGATCGAAGTCCTTTGATGTAGGCGACGATTTGAGGACAAATCCCTCTGAAGAAGAGGGGAACAATGAGGACATCGTTGGCACAAGCAAGAGCACATGGGATGAGACATATTTAGATCCAATTCAAGTTCCCATTGGTCCGATTACGAGAGCTCATGCAAAGAAGTTCAAAGAAACACTTACTGGGCTCATGTGACATCCAGACCATGTGACATCCAGACCAACAAATGCTTGATTCAAGTTCTAGAAGGGACCGAGTAATCATGTTTATAGAATCAACAAGTGATTAGCACCATATGGCTGCAAATATCAAGCTACTTTCCATTTCAGTCACTTTCCCGTTTTGAGGCGACAAGTGGCGAGAAGAATTAGCTATTTACCTATTTATTGTCTATTTTCCCTTTCTATTCTTTTATTTCATATTATTGTAAGGCTTTTAAGCCATTTAGGGAACTTACCTTATTTGCTTTAGATTGGGCTTTTTTTGGTAATTGATTTGTTTGAAATTAATGGGCAATTAGGAGCTGAAAATTCACCAAGGGGAAACCACTATATATTGCAACGAATTTCATTCAATGAGGAGTTTTTTTTAGCACACAATTTGAGGTTTTAATTCTCTTTGGTTCTTTAAACGAACTATTCAAACTTATTGGACTATTTCGTGGCATTCATAGACTCATCGATCAATCCATCCATAGCTAATTGTGGCATCCTCACATACCAAGGTTTGTGCTTCTTTTTAGGCATCGGATCGTGGTTCCATTCAGAACCGATTAGGAATTTCGACCTTGGAGACCAATTTTGGTTAGGGTCGCATCAGTTCTTGGCAGAGTTTGTATCAAAAAGTCTTAATGAATTCAACCCATCGAGCATGTCACTTGTTCAGCTTGTGTTGACCTTTCAAATGCTTCAAGGATTCATGATCTATATAAGTCACAAACGCCTTTGGCCACAAGTAGTGCTGCCATGTCTCCAAAGCTGGAACTAATGCGTACAACTCTTTGTAATAAGTGGTGTAGTTAGGTGCAGCCCCGCTTAACTTCTCGCTAAAGAATGCAAGTGGTCTTCCATCCTGCATAAGAACAACGCCTATACCTACACCAGAAGCATCACATTTAATGTCGAACGTTTTAGAAAAATTAGGTAAATCAAGTAAAGGAGTGTGAGTAAGCTTTTGTTAAATGAGCTGAAACGCCTTCTCTTATTCTTCACCCCATTTGAATGCAACGTTCTTCTTGATAACTTGGGTAAGTGGTGCAACAATGGTGCTAAAATCTTTCATGAGCCTCCTGTAAACACTAGCAAGTCCATGAAAACTCCTAACATCACCTATACTGGAGGGGGTCGGCCAATCTCGGATGGCTTTGATCTTCGCTTCATCAACCTCGATACCTTTAGCACTCACAACAAAACCTTGAAAAACAAGCTTATCAGTGTAGACAGTACACTTTTTGAGGTTAGCATATAACTTCTCCCTTCTAAGCACATCTAAAACCAAATGCAAATGTGAGAGATGTTCACGCAAACTCTTTAATATGAACCCCGCCAACTAACGTGACAAGACTGACACCAAATTTGGAATCGAACCCCTAATCCCTTAAGACACACATTTGTTGAGCCTTGACCCGTAATATAGTGAGACACAAATCAGGAACCACAGATAGAAAGACGCCACACCTAGAATTTCAAGAACACTTAAAAACCTAAATGATAAGTCAGTTTGTTGAACGCCACAAGATTAATCTTGATAAGTTCAAAGAGTCTTCTCAAGAAAATAAGAAGAACGCAAGAAAAAAACCTCACAAAATTCATGAATATTAATCTGATTGATTAATTTTAAAATAACAAATTGTTTACAATTATATGGGAATGATTTTTCAGCCCAAAAGAATCCCTAAGCAAAGGCTGATTTAGAAAATCCCTTAATTGGTGCTTTCCCATGCGAAATTAAGCCCTAAAATCCAACTTTACTGACTGTAATCCAACAAAAATAACACAAAAGGAAAGTAGCTAATCTTATCCCTTAAAATGCACCTAACCTAATGTAGAAAAAGGGAAAATATCCAGGTTTGTTTTTATGCCTAACAAAACCGAATCGACAACTCAGAAAATACAAAAATTACACCAGGAAAATAAATTGATGGCGAGACTTGAACTTGATGACATGGCACCCACGTGTCGATCCAAAATAGGAAGGTTTTTTGAAATTACAAATCTTCCCCACAAAAGAACAATCTTAGAAAACACAAAAGAACCATGCAGCTCATCTAACATATCATCCAAGCGGGGAATAAAGTGTCAATATTTTATCGTTATGTTGTTGATGGCTCTGCAATCAACACACATCCTCCATGTCCCATCCTTCTTAGGCACTCGAATTATCAAAACTACGTAAGGACTCATGCTTTCTCTCACGTACCCTTTCTTCATCAAATCTTCAACTTGCCTTTGAAGCCCCTTCGTCTCTTCCTAGTAGCTCCTATATGCTGGTTGGTTTGGAATTGATGCACTGGGCATGAAATCAATTTGATGTTTAATCCCTCAAGTAGGTGGCAAACCATGTGGTAACTCCTCAGGAAACACATCCTCAAACTCCTACAAGAGAGAAACAATAATAGTAGGCAAAGAAGAGTCAAGTTGGTCAGTGTTCTAAAGGGTCTCTTTGTACAAGAGTACAACCATTGGCCATTTTGAAAGCAATGTTCGCGTAACATCACTTGTTTTGGCAAAGAAATTTCTTTTTTTTCCCTCTGATTTTACCTCTTTGGCCAAACTCTTCTCTCTCTTTTCTTCCTCACCAGATTCGGGATTTCTCTCTTCTTTTCCCTCTTTGGCCGTGTGTTTCTCTCTCCCTTCACTCTCACCATGCATGGCCTCACTCTTCTTTTTACTCTCTTTCTTTTGCTCTCTCAAATTATCTTGATCTCTTAGTTTCTTTTCTTCACTCAATTTTTGTAATCTCACTTGATCCTCATGTAATTGTTGATGAACAAGAATGAGTACTTGTTGGTGAAGCTGTCATGCTGCACATGTCGATCAAATTGCCACGGTCTTCCTAATAGGAGATGTCCAACTTGCATTGGCACCACATCGCACAATTCTTCACCTTCATATTTACCAATCCGAAATGGTACCACCACTTGCTTTGTAGCCCTCACTTCACCACTATCATTCAACCATTGCAGCTTGTATGGTCGAGGGTGCTTAAGTGTTGTAAGCCCTAGCTTTTCCACCATGGACCTGCTTGCGACATTAGTGCAACTACCACCATTGATAATAGCACTACATACCTTGTCTTTCATGTGGCAACGAGTGTAAAAGATGTTCTCCTGCTGTACTTCTTCTTCCTCTTATTTAGCATGCAAGCTTAAGGCACGATGTGTGACTAGTCCTAACATCTCACCATGTTCTACCCCGAACTCATCGTCTCCCATTGGGTCATCCTCCAATGGTGGCATATCATCAAGATTAGCTTCATCTTTGGATTTGATTTTCACATCTTCCCATATCACCATAACTTGCTAGTTTGGACATTGGCTAGCTATGTGCCCTCTCCCCTGGCATTTGAAGCATTTAATCTCACTAGAACGATTTGAAGTAGGGGCTGATTTGCCTTAAGAAACCGTGGTGGAGGTGGTTGGTTTGTGCTTGGGTTTGGACTTGGACGTGGATGGATTTTCTTCTTTCTTTGGGTAGCTCATCCTCCAAGGAGCTGTGTTCAGATGTTGTGGGGTTGGTCTTGGCCATGTACCACCTCTCTTGAGTTGCCTCTCAACCTTAGTTGCCATATGCACTAAATCCTCCAACTCCACATAATGGAGTAACTCAATTGTGTTAGCAATCTCTCGGTTTAAACCATTGAAAAATCTGGCCATTGTTGCCTCCTGATCCTCTTCCACATTGGCTCTAATCATAGCCATCTCCATCTCTTTATAATACTTTTCTACGCTTCGGTTACCTTAATGGAGACCTTGCAGCTCGAGGTATAGATCTCAATAGTAGTGACTTGGCGCAAATCGTCATCTCATCACCCTCTTCATCCTATCCCAAGTTTCAAAAGGACGATCCCTGGTCTGCCTCCTATTGAGGCACAATTGATCCCATCATACAATAGCATAATTAGTAAACTCAATGGCAGCAAGTTTTACCTTCTTTAATTTGGAGTAATTGTGACAATCAAAAACCAACTCCATCTTCTTTTTCTACTCAAGGTATGCTTCGGGGTCACTTTTTCCTTAAAATGCCATAATTTTCATCTTGACACTTCCCAAGTTGTCATCTACCCAGTTCCTAGCTTCTCTATCCCGACCAAATCTCCTATGGCTACCCACTGACATCCTATCAAACTCCTCCTCTAAACTGTCCCCTTCAAGTTCATCCAAATCCTCCACTTCCGGTTGGTACAACCTATTCCACTTTGGGGCATTTGGAGCAATTGGTGGTTGCCCCCTCAACATCCATCTCGTCTCCCCCATAAATGCTTGCATTTGTAGATTCGGTTTAACAAGTGGTTAAACCTTTTCATTTGTGTTATGCTCTTGATTTTCAGACATGATTGAATTCTACAAAACAAAGTTGGAACAATATAGAAACGAACCTCACCACACTCCCTCACGTGTTTCACTTGAAATAAAATGATTCACTCAAATTCACTTGTGTTTCACTCAATTAATTTGGCCTTTACCCTCTAGTACGCTCACACTCGCTGCCTTTTTCCACTCATATGCTTCTTTTAGTTCTTTCAAAACTAATCAAACAATAACAATAAGGACTCAAGCAGCAATTTAAGGTGAGAGACAAACCAAAGGACTCAAATTTGGCTATGGATTTTGATGATTTTTGTCACTCAAGTGTGGGGTTTTGGCAAAAGGGGGTCTAAGATGTGAGAAATAAGAATAGAATAAAAAACATTTAGAAGGGTTCCTAGATTCTTTTTTTTTCGGATCCTCTTGATTTTTCTTTTTTTTTTCCTTTCTTTTCTTTTCTTTTCTTCTTTTTTTTTTTAATAATTTGACAAGGAACCACTAGAACAAATCAAGATTGTAGAGCCACAATGTCAAACTAGAATTTGCAATATCAAGATTAGAAAATCCCAAAAAGAAAGCTAGAAACTAAAGAATCAACGCAGAACCCTAAAGAAATTCAAGAAAACCAAAAAATTGTAACCCTAGAATCCAAAAGAGCAAATCGGGTTTGGCACTTTCAAGACTAAAGAAACAATTCATGATGAAGACATCAAGGGTACAGGGAATTTTTACTATCCGGTTCAGCTTCAAGTGGGTCCAGTGACGAGGGCACAAGCTAAAAGATTCAAAGAAGAGCTGAATAACTTGGTCCGAAGAGTTCTACAACAAGAAGAGAGTGTGTGATACGAACCCCATCAAGAACTGATGCGACCCTAACCTAATTGGTCTCGAAGGTTGAAATTTCTAATCAGTTTTGAATGGGACCGCGACCTGATGCCTAACAAGAAGCACGAACCTTGGTATGTGAGGACGCCACAATCAGCTATGGATAGACTGATTGATAAGTCTATGAACGTGATGAGGACATCGTTAGCACAAGCAAGAGCATGTGGGATGAGACATATTCAGATCCAATTCAAGTTCCCATTGGTCCGGTTACGAGAGCTCGTGTAAACAAGTTCAAAGAAACACTTATTGGGCTGATTCAAGCAACTTGGGCGCAAGCTATTACATGGAGGCCCATTGAGGGAATTGCATGTGACATCCAGACCAAAAAATGCATGATTCAAGTTCTAGAAGGGACCGAGTAATCATGTTTGTAGAATCAACAAGTGATTAGCACCATATGGCTGCAAATAATCAAGCTACTTTCCATTTCAGTTACTTTCCCATTTTGAGGCGACAAGTGGTGAGAAGAATCAGCTATTTACCATTTTATTGTCAAGTTTCCTTTTTCTTTTTTAGAAAACATGTGTTTCTTTTATTTCCTATTATTGTAAAGCTTTTAAGCCATTAAGGGAACTTACCTTATTTGCTATAGATTAGACCTATTTTTTGGTAATTGATTTGCCCAAAATTCCATGGGCAATTAGGAGCTGAAATTTCGTAAAGGGGAAACCCCTATATATTGTGATGAATTTCAGTCAATGGGCATAAGTTTTTACACACAACTTGAGGTTTTAATTCTCAACTGTTCCTAAACGAACTATTCGAACTTATCAAAAAATTCTGTGGCGTTAATAGACTTATCAATCAGTTCATCCATAGCTGATTGTGGCGTCCTCACATACCAAGGTTCGTGCTTCTTGTTAAGCATTGGGTCACGGTTCCATTCAAAACCAATTAAGAATTTTGATCTTGGAGACCAATTTTGGTTAGGGTCGTGTCAGTTCTTGGCAGGGTTCGTATCATAATGCCACAAAATTTTTTGATAATTTTGAATAGTTTGTTTAAAAACAGATGAGAATTAAAACCTCAAATTGTGTGTATAGAAACTTATCTCCATTGATTGAAATTTGTTTCAATATATAGTGGTTTCCCCTTTGTGAATTTTCAGCTCCTAATTGCCCATGAAATTTTGGGCAAATCAATTACCAAAAAAAAAAAAAAAAGCCCAATCTAAAGCAAATAAGGTAAGTTCCCTTAATGGCTTAAAAGCCTTACAATAATATGAAATAAAAGAACGCATGTTTTCTAAAAAGAAAAGGAAACTAGACAATAAAGAGGTAAATAGCCGATTCTTCTCGCCACTTGTCATCGAAAAACAAGAAAGTAACTGAAATGGAGAGTAGCTTGATTATTTGTAGCCATATGGTGCTAATCACTTGTTGATTCTGTAAACATGATTACTCGGTCCCTTCTAGAACTTGAATCATGCATTTGTTGATCTAGATGTCACATGCAATTCCCTCAATGAGCCTCCATGCAATAGCTTGAGCCCAAGTTACTTGAATCAGCCCAATAAGCATTTCTTTGAACTTCTTTACATGAGCTCTCGTAACCGGACCAATGGGAACTTGAATTTGATCTAAATATGCCTCATCCCATGTGCTCTTGCTTGTGCTAATGATGTCCTCATTAGTGTGTTCACTACTGAAGGTGAACAAAGGCTGGTTTTACTCATCAAAGTTAATCTAGAAGGTAGCCAATTAGCTGTACACACACATTGAGTCATCGCATGGCCAACTTGCGTGTCCATTCTGTACATGTACACATGTAGGAGTGGCGTGTCTAGTAAAGAATCAAGATTTAAGATTCAAGATTTGAATTTTTTGTAGTCTTATTTTAGTTTAAGTTTCAGTTTTACAAATTTAACTTTAGAATCTTTTTTTAGACTTTATTATATGATGAGGACATCAAGGCTGCAAGGAATTTTCATGATCCGATTCAAGTTCTAGTTAGTCCTGTGACGAGGGCTTAAGCTAAAAGATTCAAAGAAGAGCTGAATAACCTAGTCTGGAGACTTCCACAACAAGAAGAGAGTGTGTTCACTACTGAGGGTGAACAATGGCTAGTTTTACTCATCAAAGTAGAGCCGAAAGGGAGCCAATGTTTCTAATCAGCCGTACACGCACATTGAGTCCTTGCATGGCCAACTTGCATGTTCATTCCGTACATGTGTACATGTAGGAGTGGTGTGCCCAGCAAAGATTCAAGATTTGAATTTTTGTAATCTTAATTAGTTTAGGTTTCAGTTTTAGAATTTGAAATTTAGAATCTTTATGTAGACTTTATTATAGGGATGAATAGGAGGAAGGAATCTTGAGTCAAATAATTCCATCCTAGGGCTTCATTTAGGCGTTTGTTTCATTAACGGTAGATTAGGAATTTTACATTTAAAAATAAATACTATGTGAATTTAAGCCATATAAGGCCCTCTTTCAGATTATGCAATTCAGTTTTGATGTTCATTCATACTGAAAGTTATTCTTCTTGAGTTCTTGAAGAAACTTTTCTAAACTTATCAAGGATTCCTTGTGGCATTCAATTGAATTATCAAACGGACTTTCCATACCTGTTTGTGGCGTCTTCATCATACTAAGGTTTTTGTTTTGTTAAGCAACGGGTCGCGGTTCCACTCAACTTAAGAGGTCTAGGGGTTTGAAATTCCATATTTGGTGTCGAGTTTCGTCACGTGGTTGGCATGGTTCGTATCAGTTGGTATCATAGCCTAGGATTGTCAGGTTTGCTTATCCCTTTTTTCTTATTTCCAAGCCAAATTCGTTAATTAGGGTTAGGGTGTCAGTTTGGCCAAATATATATATATATATATTTTGAATTTGGTTCTTTATGGTTTCTTCAAATCATCATTAGTGGTTTCTGAATTGTTTCTCTAGTCATGAAAGGGTCAAACCTGAATTGCTTTTTTGGTTTCTAGGGTTACATTTTTTTTTTCGCTCTTGAATTTCTTTAGGATTCTGCATTGATTCTTTAGTTTTTTTAGGTTTCTTTTGGAAGATTTTTCTAATCTTGATATTGCAATTCTAGTTTGACATTACGGATTCTGTCTTGCGACCTCGCTTTACAATCTTGATTTGTTCCAGTGGTTCCTCGCCAAATTAAAAAAAAAAAGAAAGAAAAGAAAAGCTGAATTAAAAAAAAAGAACAAAAGAAAGGAAAAGAAAGGAAATAAAAGAAAAGAAAAGAAAAGAAGGAAGAAAAAAAATCAAGAGGATCAGAAAAAAAAAAAAAACCAGCCATCTTACATCTTACGTCTTAAAAAAAAAAAATCAAGAGTTTGGGAACCCCTCTTCAAATTTTTTCTTCTATTCTTGTTTCTTATGTCTTAGACCCCTTTTTTCCAAAACCCCACGCTTTAGTGACAAAATTCATCAAAACCCGTGGCCAAATTTGAGTCATTTGGTTTGTCTCTTACCTTAAATTGCTGCTTGAATCCTTCTTGTTATTGTTTGATTAGTTTTGAAAGGACTAAAAGAATACAAGTGGTAAAAGGTAGAGAGAGTGAGCGTATTAAAGGGTAAAAGCCAATTTAATTGAGTCAAACACAAGTGAATTTGACTAAATCATTTTATTTCGAGTGAAACACGTGAGGGAGTGTGGTGAGGTTCCTTTCTATATTGTTCTAACTTTCTTTTACAGAATTCAATCATGTCTCAAAATTAAGAGAATAACACAAATGAAGAGGTTCAACCACCCGTTGGACCGAATCTGCAAATGCAAGCATTCATGGGGGAGATGAGACGGATGTTGACGAGGGAGTTAGATCAAATCCATGAAAGGTTGGATAGGGTAGAAGAGGGAACACAACGGGGACAACCACCAATTGCACCAAATGCCCCAAGGAGGAATAGGTTGTACCAATGGGAAGTGGAGGATTTGGATGAACTTGAAGGGGACGGTTTAGAGGAGGAGTTTAATAGGATGTCAATGAGCAGCCATAGGAGGTTTGGTCGGGGTAGAGAAGCTAGGAACCGAGTAGATGACAACTTGGGAAGTATCAAGATGAAAATTCTAGCGTTTCAAGGAAAAAGTGACCCCAAAGCATACCTTTAGTGGGAAAAGAAGATGGAGTTGGTTTTTGATTGTCACAACTACTCCGAATTAAAGAAGGTAAAACTTGCTGCCATTAAGTTTACTGATTATGCTATTGTGTGTTGGGATCAGTTGTGCATCAATAGGAGGCAGAATGGGGATCGTCCTATTGAAACTTGGGATGAGATGAAGAGAGTGATGAGATGACGATTTGTGCCAAGTCACTACTACTGGGATCTATAACTCAAGCTGCAAGGTCTCCATCAAGGTAACCGAAGTGTAGATGAATACTATAAAGAGATGGGGACGGCTATGATTAGAGCTAATGTGGAAGAGGATCGGAAGGCAACAATGGCAAGATTTTTGAATGGTTTAAACCGAGAGATTGCTAACACGATCGAGATACACCATTATGTGGAGTTTGAGGATTTGGTACATATGGCAATCAAGGTTGAGAGGCAACTCAAGAGAGGTGGCACACGGCCAAGACCAGCCCCACAACATCCAAACATCGCTCCTTCGAGGATGAGCTACCCAAGGAAAGAAGAAAGTCCATCCACCTTCAAAGCCAAACCCAAGCAGAAACCAGCCATCTCCACCATGATTTCTCAAGGTAAATCAGCCCCTACTTTGAATTGTTCTAGTGATATTAAATGCTTCAAATGCCAAAGTAGAGGGCCCATAGCTAGCCAATGTCCAAACAAGCAAGTTATGGTGATCCAAGAAGATGGTGAAATTGTATCCGAAGATGAAGCGGACTTGATGATATGCCATGATAAGAACCTCGCCAATATACTGACGAAACCCGTTATCAATAAGAAGGCACCAATATCGTTTCTACTCAGATTTGGATGGAAGTCACCACGACTCGTTGCTTATATCGAAGCAAGAACCTTGGTATATCGTAGACGCCACAATCAAGGATGGAAAGCTTGATTAATAAGTCAAGGTTGAACGCTCGGATTGATCCAAAGAGTTCGTGCAGTTTGTTTCTAAAGTGCAACCACACCCAGTCTCCAGGTTCAAAAATTGGCTTGTGTCGCCCCTTGTTGGCTTGCTTTACATATTGTTTCGTTCTTTGCTCAATGTTGAGTCTTGCTATCTCATGAATCTGTTTAAGAAAGTCAGCCTTCCTTTTGCCATCTAAATTAACACCCTCAGAAACAGGTAGTGGTGATAAATCCAATGGTGATAAAG
The DNA here is from genome assembly GCA_025403435.1 of Artocarpus heterophyllus. Taxonomy (NCBI): domain Eukaryota; kingdom Viridiplantae; phylum Streptophyta; class Magnoliopsida; order Rosales; family Moraceae; genus Artocarpus; species Artocarpus heterophyllus. Next base: position 34,899,288 of record CM046348.1, on the reverse strand, counting down.
GATTAAAACCATAAACAATTTCAAAAGTTGAATACTTAATAGCAGAATGGACAAAGCGGTTCTATGCAAACTCAACATGCGGTAAACAGTCTTCCCATGATTTAATGTTCTTACTGATGATTACTCTTAATAAGGTTGACAAAATCCTATTTACTACCTCAGTTTGACCATCAGTTTGTGGGTGGCAAGTAGTAGAAAACAACAGCTTAGTACCTAACTTACTCCACAAAGTCTTCCAAAAGTAGCTCAAGAACTTAGCATCTCTATCTGAAACAATTGTCCTAGGCATGCCATGTGTTCTCACAATCTCCCTAAAGAACAATTCAGCAACATGCGATGCATCATTAGTTTTATGACAGGGAATAAAATGTGCCATCTTAGAAAACTGATCTATAACCACAAACACACTATCCGTCCCACGTTTGGTCCTAGGTAAACCTAACACAAAGTCCATTGAAATATCAGTCCAAGGCTCACTAGGAATTGGCAAAGGTGTGTATAAACCATGGGGTTGTGCTCTCGATTTAGCTTGCCTACACGTGACACATCTACTACATATCCTTTCAACATCCCTTTTCATGTGTGGCCAAAAGAAGTGTTCCTGCAAAATAGCTAAAGTTTTAGCAATTCCAAAATGCCCCATCAATCCGCCACCATGGGATTCCCTCACTAACAAATCTCTCAAAGAACAATTAGGCACACAAAGCTTATTCTCCCAAAACAAAAATCCATCATGTCTATAAAATTTACCCATTACGTTTTTCTCACAAGCTCGATACTTGTCACGCCCCGAAGTACGGGAGGTGATATGGCGGATTATTTAAATTAATTAAAGAGAATTTAATAGAAAATCAAGAGTTTAAGGGTTTGAGTTAAATATAAAATATGAAAATTTAAAAAAAAGTCATAGCATGTATAATTAATATTAAAGAGTAAACATAGCGGATATGGGTCCCACAGACTCACAACTTGTGCACACACATGGTACTGGCAATATCATAAATACAATCACAGTCTAGATACAAATAAAGTTAAAATCTTACATGCCTTAATTTAAATAATACAAATAAATTTACTAGTCCCTCTATTGCTCCTGTGTCATGTCCGAAGAATCCTCTCCAAACCTAAATAGAAAACCGCCTAGAAGGGGGAAAATTTAAAACAAATAAAAAGTGAGAGAAAGGCTTGGTAGGACTATGTTTTATAAAATAATTTAATTTAAAGAAACATTTCATTTTTCAGGAATTATTTAAAAGAATCCTTAAATAAATAAATAAATTTGAGTAAAACCGTTCTTACCCAGAACAGTTTACTCGTACAACCAGTTATATCATTTTCCTTTCCTAGGCAAACCATAATAATATCACCACCGTAGTGGCCCAGCTGAGTTTCGGGACCTGCCCCCAAGGTCGATAGCTACACGACCTGATCTTTGATATGGCATCATGCCTATATGTGTATTATCATCATCATTCAAAACCCAATTACCGAGTGTTGTCATTTACATTCATTATGAAGTTCATTTCAGTTCACGGTATATTAAAATATAACCGATAAATTCATTTTCAAACAACCGTTGAAAACATTTTAATAGAAATCCTTTCCAAAGCCAAATCATTTTGAAACTAGGCTATCAAAGAATGGGGTAGAAGTCCTACCTCAATACTCGTGCTGGTGCCCCACACTGAAATCCCAGCCCGCTATACATTAGCTCCGCGGAACCACGAACGATCCTAGATACCAACTAAGTCGATCAATATCTAGCTCGAGACATTCTATGTTATTAAACCATTTCATGATGTCCTAGTGTGCCATTTGTATCTTTAAAATCATTCTATAAGGTCAGAATTTAAATCGAGGTTCAAAACAGTGAAAACAGGTGAAAAATCACAAAATTTTCCATGCACAGCCGCCCTACCAGACTCCCTGCTTCGGCCGGCCGAACTGTGCCGAAAACCAAGTCCGGTCGGCCAGTCATTCCCCAGGTTCGGCCTGCCAGACCGAAGAACATTGGCATACCGATCCATAATCCGGCCAGCTGAACACGCAGTTCGGCCTACCGAACTGGGAAAACCTAGAAATACAGCCACGGGTTTTTCGATTCCCCCAAAATCCAAATCTTGATTTTAACCTGTTTTTCTCAAATCCTATGCATGGAAAACAATCATAGTTGATAGAAAAACATACTAGAACACATTTGAACTCATTTAAACAAGATTTAAACTCAAAAATCTCAAAAATCTGAAAATGAGAAAATGGGGAGAAAAAATGAAAAATCTTGAATCCAATCCGTTTTTCTTCAATCTAAGCTTAGATTCTAGTTGTTCTAAGTTCATTTAACTCAAATCAAAGGTTTTCTAAGTTCAAACAAACGTAGATTTCAAAAATAAACAAAATTGAGAATTTTGTAAAAAGTTTGAAAATTTCAAAACTAACCTCGAATCGAAGCTTCAATCCACGTTCTCGGTTGCCAAATCACGTTCCCGAGTTTCCTCCTTGCTAACCCAAAGCTTGGATTCAAATTTGGTTCAAAGATTTGAGAGAGAATTGAGAGAGAGAGAGGAAACTGTGAGAGAGAGTAAGAGAGAGCCACGGGTAGAGAGAGAGAGGAGAGAGATCTGAGAAAATGAAGAGAGAGGGAGAGAGAGAATAAATAGAGAAAAACGGTGGGCGGTTTTACTGTGCGAAAACCATGTGCCGCCCACAGTTTTGTAAAACGGAATAGTTTTAACATTTTACAAATTGTTGTGTTTCAAAACTCAAAACATCATTTTAAAACAATAAAAATAATTTGGGTTCATCAGATTAACAAAACAACCACAAATTCAAAATCCAACCAAGTAATCAAATTAATGTCGAAACATTAATTATGGCACACTAATTCATCATTTATATTACAATAACATCAAATAAATTCCAGGGCGTTACAACTCTCCACCCCTAAAAAAAATTTTACCCTCGAAATTTACATCCCATTTTAGAAACAAAACAAATGTGGATACAATTCCCGCATACTCGACTCTAGTTCCCAAGTGGCTTCATCAACCTCGTGATGCTACCACACGACCTTTGCCAACAGTATCTCATGATGACGCACACTAATCACTTTTCGATCGATGATCTGAATCGGCACTTCTTCGTACGTCGTATCTTCCTGAACCTGCACATCGCAAAATGAAACTATCTTACCCTACTTAGGCGGACACTTCCTAAGCATCGACACATGAAACACATCGTGAACATGAGAAAGTTCAGGCAGAAGATTAAGCCGATAAGCGACCACACCATCACGCTAAGTGATCTCGAACGACCCAATATATCTCGGCGTGAGTTTCCAATTCACTCCGAACCGCATAGTTCCCTTACGAGGTGATACCCTCAAGAGAACGAAATCTCCACCCGCGAACTCTAGGGGTCTACGTCTCCTATCCGCGTAACTCTTCTGTCGACTCTGAGCTGCCCTCAATCGATCTCGAATCACCACGACTTTCTTGTTGCTATCACAGATCTCATCCGGCCCAAGAATAACCCTATCTTCTAGCTCGACCCAACACATAGGTGACCGACACAGTCGCCCATACAACGCCTCAAACGACGCCATACCAATACTCGCCTGATAGCTATTGTTGTATGCGAACTCCGCCAGATGCAAAAATTGCTTCCAATTTTCGCCGAAGTCCAATGCGTAGGCACGCAACATATCCTCGAGAATCTGAATAACCCGCTCAGACTGCCCATTAGTCTGAGGATGAAACACTGTACTAAAGTTCAAATCCATACCTAAAGCCTCCTGAAAACTCCTCCAGTACTTAGCATTAAACCTGGTGTCTCAATCAGAAGTGATGGACAAAGGAACTCCATGCAACCTTACAATGTTCTGCAAATACAAATCCCCGAGAACCTTCCTCGAACACGTCGGCCTAAACGGAATGAAATGCATCGATTTCGTCAACCTATCAACCACGACCCAAACTGCATCATGCCGCTGCTCCGTCCTCGGCAAACCTGTGAGAAAATCTATCGTCACATGCTCCCATTTCCACCTTGGAATAGGAAGTGGCTGAAGCTGACCTATAGGCTTCTGATGCTCGGCTTTCACCTGAAGACATGTCGAACACTTGGCCACGTACTCTTGAACATCTTTCTTCATGCCTCTCCACCAATATTGCCTTTTCAAATCACGATACATCTTTGTACTCCCCAGATGAATAGCGAACTGAGACCTATGAGCTTCATCTAAAACGGCTTTCGTCACCTCGGCGATAGCTGGAACTGCAAGATGCTCCTAGAAATATAGCGATCCATCTACATGCACGCTCCATTCTTCAAACTGCTCCCCATTCGAAATTCATGACCAAATCCCCTGCAAATGTTGATCCTGCCACTGACTTTGTTTCACCATCTGAACAAGAGCTGGGGTCGCTTCCAAATGATATACTGAAACTCGATCACAGTCTTCATGATACCATAGCCTATACTCGCTCACTGTCGCGTCCCTGCTCTAGTCCTCAAAAGCCAAACAAGCGAGAATCCCTGAAGACTTCCTGCTAAGCGCATCCGCGACCACATTAGCTTTCCCGGGATGATACTGCAACGCAAAATCATAATCCTCCATATACTCTATCCATCTACGCTGCCTCAAATTAAGATCCCTCTAAGTGAACAAATACCTCAAACTCTTGTGATCAGAGAAGACCTGAAACGACGCTCCATACAAGTAACACCTCCAAATCTTCAGCGCGTGAATCACCACTGTGAGCTCTAAATCATGAGTAGGATAATTTCGCTCGTGAGGTCGTAGCTATCTCGATCCGTACGCAACCACACCTCCATGCTACATCAACACACACCCAAGTCTGCGCCCTGAAGCATCTGCGTAAACCTCATACGGCTCGTCACTGCTAGGAATAACTAACACTGGAGCTGAAGTTAAGCGGTTCTTCAATTCCTGAAAAGCAAGCTCACAATCTTCATTCCACTCAAACCTGACATTTTTCTTGATCAATCTCGTCAATAGAGCTACAATCTTCGAAAAATCCTTTACAAATTTCCTGTAATAACCAGCAAGACCTAAGATTCTGTGAATCTTCGCTACATTCCTTGGTCCTTCCTAATCCACTATGGCTTCAATCTTGGACGGATCCACAGACATACCATGCTCCAAGATGACATGACCTAGAAACTTAACCTCAGTCAACCAAAACTCGCACTTTTCCCTCTTAGCATACAATTGGTGCTCCCGTAGAGTCTAAAGCACGATCCGAAGATGCTGCTCATGCTCCTCCCAAGTCTTAGAATACACAAGAATATCATCGATGAACATGATCATGAACTGATCCAGATATGGCCTAAATATCCTGCTCATCAAATCCATGAAAGCTGCCGGAGCATTCGTCAACCCAAACGACATAACCAAAAACTCAAAGTGCCCATACCGAGTCCTAAAAGCTATCTTGGGAAAATCCTCTTCCTTAATCCTGAGCTAATGATATCCTGACAGCAAATCAATCTTTGAGAAGTACCGCGAACCTCCCAACTAATCAAACAACTCATCAATCCTAGGCAAGGGATACTTGTTTTTCACCGTAACATGATTCAGCTGCCGATAATCCACACACAACCTGAGAGTCCATCCTGCTTCTTAGCAAACAAAACTGGTGCTCCCTATGGAGATGTGCTATTTCAAATATACCCTTTATCAGCAAGCTCTTGAAGTTGCTTCCTCAATTCCTTCATTTCTATCGGCGCCATCCGATAAGGTGCCATAGAAATCGGTGCTGTTCCAAAAAACAACTCGATACCAAACTCAATTTTTTGATGCGGTGGTAATCCTGGCAACTCGTCGGGGAAAACATCCTTGAACTCATCAACCACCAGAATCGCTATATTGCCCCTCGAAGCATAGGGCTCGCAATCTAGGCTGGCAAGAAAAGCACAACAACCTAGATTCCTTCGCCCTCCTAGACACGACTTCATGAGACGCTCACTCATTAACCAATCACCACCACCCTGGTAAGTGATCATCGTCCCCCTATCAGATACTAGGGTCACTCTTCTAAGTTGGCAGTCCACAACTGCATTATATTTGGACAACCAGTCCATCCCTAGAATTACATTATAGGAGCTCATGGGGAGTATAATCAAATCACTTTTCAAAATCTCATCCTCAATCTTTATTTTACAAGATTTACACATACAATTTACACACACCCGCCCCAAGGGAGAAGTTATGACTAGGGGTTCATTAAACTCTTCTATCTCTAATCACAAGGCAAGTACAAAAGAACTCAAAATGAAAAAATGAGAGGAACCGGTATCAAATAAAACGCAAGCTAAAGATCTAGAAACCAAGATCGTACCATCGACAACCGCGTTCCAACATGAGAATCTGAACCTCCAGATGCCATTGCATGAACCTGCACTGGCGCCTTCCCTTTTCCTTTACCAACATTGCTGGGTCTGAAATTATTCTATCGATGCTGCTGAGATGGAGACGACTGCACACTACATATACTCGGCCCTCGATACTGAGGGACGCTGCACTGGAAATGCTGCTGCTGCTGCCCCCATGCTAGATATGAGAACTGCTAAGGAGAGAACTGGGGATACTGCAACTATGGGTACTGTTGAGGTGGAGGTAGGGTCTGAGGCTGAGACTGCCGACTGGCATCCTCCCTGGTCTGAGATCCAAGACGAGCACTCCTGATCGGGCAATTCCTCTTGATGTGTCTGGGCTGCTGACAGAAATGACAATGAAAGCTGTAGGGATTGCTGCGCCTGCTGCCAGACGAACTGCTGCTACAACTATTTATGCCACCTTGCTTGCTCTTCCCTGAAGTTGGACGGCTACTGGTGCTCTTCCTGCCACTCCTCTATGGTCCTCCTGAACCCTTGGCTCAGTCCTTACAATACTACACATAATCATTCTCCACAGATATCGTCGACGACAAAAGCTCTCCAAAACTCCTAAGCCGTAGAGCAACCAACTGTCGCCGAATAAAAGCCTTGAGCCCTTCCTGAAACTTAATACACTTCTCATGCTCCGATGCCACCGCTGATGGAGCAAACCTAGCCAACTCATTAAACCTTGCCTCGTATTCCTGAACTAACAGATTACCCTGCTGCAACTTGTAGAACTCAGTTGCCTTCTGATCTCTATACCGCTACGAAAAATATCGATCATAGAACAGCTCCTCGAACCTGACCCAACTGATATCAGCACCGCGCTCCAAACGCTTAGCTTGTTTCCACCTAGTGATAGCGCCACCCTCAAGCTTATACGCAGCAAACTCCACATGATACTCCTCAGGCACCCCAAGGGTATCCAAATGCTTCAAGACTGAATCCAGCCAATACTCTGCTAACTGTGGATTCCCATTGCCATCAAAAGTCAGAATTGACGCACGTCGAAATTCCTTAAAGTACGTATGCTGACTACCAACATCAGAATCTTCTGGTCTAGCCCTGGCTGCCATCTGCCGGAATGCCGCAAACATAGACCTCATCATGCCCTCATCATTTCTGAACTCGGCGTCAGTTGTCGAACGACGTCTAGGTGCCATTCTCTCACTTCTGAAAACAAAATTTGGACTGTCAGAGGTATTTCATTGTCAAACCTATGTGTGCACAATTCCCAAGGTTCATAACCTTGAGCTCTGATACCATTCTGTCACGCCCTGAAGTACGGGAGGTGACATGGCAGATTATTTAAATTAATTAAAAGAGAATTTAATTGAAAATCAAGAGTTTAAGGGTTTGAGTTAAATATAAAATATAAAAATTTAAAGAAAAGCCAAAGCATGAATAATTAATATTAAAGAGCAAACATAGCGGAAATGGGTCCCATAGACCCACAACTTGTGCACACACATGGTACTGACAATATCATAAATACAATCACAGTCTAGATACAAATAAAGTTAAAATCTTACATGCCTTAATTTAAATAATACAAATAAATTTACTAGTCCCTCTATTGCTCCTGTGTCCTGTCCGAAGAATCCTCTCCAAACCTAAATGGAAAACCGCCTAGAAGGGGGGAAATTTAAAACAAATAAAACGTGAGCGAAAGGCTCAGTAGGACTATGTTTTATAAAATAATTTAATTTAAAGAAACATTTTATTATTTAGGAATTATTTAAAAGAAACCTTAAATAAATAAATAAATTTGAGTAAAATTATTCTTACCCAGAACAGTTTATTGTATAACCAATAATATAATTTTCCTTTCCTAGGCAAACCATAATAACATCACCACCGTAGTGGCCCAGTTGAGTTTCAGGACCTAGCCCCAAGGTCGATCTCTACACGACCCGAACTCTGATATGGCATCATACCTATATGTTTATTATCATCATCATTCAAAACCTAATTACCGAGTGTTGTCATTTACATTCATTATGAAGTTCATTTCAGTTCACGGTATATTAAAATATAACCGATAAATCTATTTTCAAACAACCGTTGAAAACATTTTAATAGAAATCTTTTCCAAAGCCAAATCATTTTGAAACTAGGCTATCAAAGAATGGGGTAGAAGTCCTACCTCAATACTCGTGCTGGTGCCCACACCGAAATCCCAGCCCGCTATACATTAGCTCCGCGGAACCACGAACGATCCTAGATACCAACTAAGTCGATCAATATCTAGCTCGAGACATTCTATGTTATTAAACCATTTCATGATGTCCTAGTGTGCCATTTGTATCTTTAAAATCATTCTATAAGGTCGGAATTTAAATCGAGGTTCAAAATAGTGAAAACAGGTGAAAAATCACAAAATTTTCCATGCACAGCCGCCCTACCAGACTCCCTGCTTCGGCCGGCCAAACTGTGCCGAAAACCAAATTCGGTCGGCCCATCATTCCCCAGGTTCGGCCTGCCAGACCGAAGAAGATTGGCCTACCGATCCATAATCCAGCCAGTTGAACACGCAGTTCGGCCTACCAAACTGGAAAAACCCAGAAATATAGCCACGGGTTTTGTCGATTCCCCCAAAATCCAAATCTTGATTTTAACCTGTTTTTCTCAAATCCTATGCATGGAAAACAATCATAGTTGATAGAAAAACATACTAGAACACATTTGAACTCATTTAAACAAGATTTAAACTCAAAAATCTCAAAAATCTGAAAATAAGAAAATGGGGAGAAAACATGAAAAATCTTGAATCCAATCCGTTTTTCTTCAATCTAAGCTTAGATTCTAGTTGTTCTAAGTTCATTTAACTCAAATCAAAGGTTTTCTAAGTTCAAACAAACCTAGATTTCAAAAATAAACAAAATTGAAAATTTTGTAAAAAGTTTGAAAATTTCAAAACTAACCTCGAATCGAAGCTTCAATCCACGTTCTCGGTTGCCAAATCATGTTCCCGAGTTTCCTCCTTGCTAACCCAAAGCTTGGATTCAAATTTGGTTCAAAGATTTTAGAGAGAATTGAGAGAGAGAGAGGAAACCGTGAGAGAGAGTAAGAGAGAGCCACGGGTAGAGAGAGAGAGGAGAGAGATCTGAGAAAATGAAGAGAGAGGAAGAGAGAGAATAAATAGAGAAAAACGGTGGGCGGTTTTACTGTGTGAAAACCGTGTGCCGCCCACAGTTTTGTAAAACGGAATATTTTTAACATTTTACAAATTGTTGTGTTTCAAAACTCAAAACATCATTTTAAAACAATAAAAATCATTTGGGTTCATCAGATTAACAAAACAACCACAAATTCAAAATCCAACCAAGTAATCAAATTAATGTCGAAACATTAATTATTGCACACTAATTCACCATTTATATTACAATAACATCAAATAAATTCCCGGGCGTTACAACTCTCCACCCCTAAAAAAAATTTTGCCCTCGAAATTTACATCCCATTTTAGAAACAAAACAAATGTGGATACAATTCCCGCATACTTGACTCTAGTTCCCAAGTGGCTTCATCAACCTCGTGATGCTACCACACGACCTTTGCCAACAGTATCTCATGATGACGCACACTAATCACTTTTCGATCGATGATCTGAATCGGCACTTCTTCGTACGTCGTATCTTCCCGAACCTGCACATCGCAAAATGAAACTATCTTACCCTACTTAGGCAGACACTTCCTAAGCATCGACACATGAAACACATCGTGAACATGAGAAAGTTCAGGCAGAAGATCAAGCCGATAAGCGACGACACCATCACGCTAAGTGATCTCGAACGGCCCAATATATCTCGGCGCGAGTTTCCCATTCACTTCGAACCGCATAGTTCCCTTACGAGGCGATACCCTCAAGAGAACGAAATCTCCACCCGCGAACTCTAGGGGTCTACGTCTCCTATCCGCGTAACTCTTCTGTCGACTCTGAGCTGCCCTCAATCGATCTCGAATCACCACGACTTTCTTGTTGCTATCACAGATCTCATCCGGCCCAAGAATAACCCTATCTTCTAGCTCGACCCAACACATAGGTGACCGACACAGTCGCCCATACAACGCCTCAAACGACGCCATACCAATACTCGCCTGATAGCTATTGTTGTATGCGAACTCCGCCAGATGCAAAAATTGCTTCCAATTTTCGCCGAAGTCCAATGCGTAGGCACGCAACATATCCTCGAGAATCTGAATAACCCGCTCAAGACTGCCCATTAGTCTGAGGATGAAACACTGTACTAAAGTTCAAATCCATACCTAAAGCCTCCTGAAAACTCCTCCAGTACTTAGCATTAAACCTGGTGTCTCAATCAGAAGTGATGGACAAAGGAACTCCATGCAACCTTACAATGTTCTGCAAATACAAATCCCCGAGAACCTTCCTCGAACACGTCGGCCTAAACGGAATGAAATGCATCGATTTCGTCAACCTATCAACCACGACCCAAACTGCATCATGTCGCTGCTCCGTCCTCGGCAAACCTATGAGAAAATCTATCGTCACATGCTCCCATTTCCACCCTGGAATAGGAAGCAGCTGAAGCTGACCTGCAGGCTTCTGATGCTCGGCTTTCACCTGAAGACATGTCAAACACTTGGCCACGTACTCTCGAACATCTTTCTTCATGCCTCTCCACCAATATTGCCTTTTCAAATCACGATACATCTTTGTGCTCCCTCGATGAATAGCGAACTGAGACCTATGAGCTTCATCTAAAACGGCTTTCGTCACCTCGGCGATAGCTGGAACTGCAAGACGCTCCTAGAAATATTGCGATCCATCTGCATGCATGCTCCGTTGTTCAAATTGCTCCCCGTTCTGAATTCACGACCAAATCCCCTGCAAATGTTGATCCTGCCACTGACTTTGCTTCACCATCTGAACAAGAGCTGGGGTCGCTTCCAAATGATATACCGAAAGTCGATCACAGTCTTTATGATACCATAGCCTATACTCGCTCACTGTCGCATCCCTGCTCTAGTCCTCAAAAGCCAAACAAGCGAGAATCCCTGAAGACTTCCTGCTAAGCGCATCCGCGACCACATTAGCTTTCCCGGGATGATACTGCAACGCAAAATCATAATCCTCCATATACTCTATCCATCTACGCTGCCTCAAATTAAGATCCCTCTAAGTGAACAAATACCTCAAACTCTTGTGATCGGAGAAGACCTGAAACGACGCTCCATACAGGTAACACCTCCAAATCTTCAGCGCGTGAATCACCACTGTGAGCTCTAAATCATGAGTAGGATAATTTTGCTCGTGAGGTCGTAGCTATCTCGATCCATACGCAACCACACCTCCATGCTGCATCAACACGCACCCAAGCCCGCGCCCTGAAGCATCTGCGTAAACCTCATACGGCTCGTCATTGCTAGGAATAACTAACACTAGAGCTGAAGTTAAGCAGTTCTTCAATTCCTGAAAAGCGAGCTCACAATCTTCATTCCACTCAAACCTGACATTTTTCTTGATCAATCTCGTCAATAGAGCTACAATCTTCGAAAAATCCTTTACAAATTTCCTGTAATAACCAGCAAGACCTAAGATTCTGTGAATCTTCGCTACATTCCTTGGTCCTTCCTAATCCACTATGGCTTCAATCTTGGATGGATCCATAGACATACCATGCTCCAAGATGACATGACCTAGAAACTTAACCTCAGTCAACCAAAACTCACACTTTTCCCTCTTAGCATACAATTGGTGCTCCCGCAGAGTCTAAAGCACGATCCGAAGATGCTGCTCATGCTCCTCCCAAGTCTTAGAATACACAAGAATATCATCGATGAACACGATCATGAACTGATCCAGATATGGCCTAAATATCCTGTTCATCAAATCCATGAAAGCTGTCGGAGCATTCGTCAACCCAAACGACATAACCAAAAACTCAAAGTGCCCATACCGAGTCCTAAAAGCTGTCTTGGGAATATCCTCTTCCTTAATCCTGAGCTAATGATATCCCGACAGCAAATCAATCTTTGATAAGTACTGCGAACCTCCCAACTAATCAAACAACTCATCAATCCTAGGCAAGGGATACTTGTTCTTCACCGTAACACGATTTAGCTGCCGATAATCCACACACAACCTGAGAGTCCCATCATGCTTCTTAGCAAACAAAACTGGTGCTCTCCATGGAGATGTGCTATTCTGAATATACCCTTTATCAGCAAGCTCCTGAAGTAGCTTCCTCAATTCTTTCATTTCTACCGATGCCATCCGATAAGGTGCCATAGAAATCGGTGCAGTTCTCGAAAACAACTCGATACCAAACTCAATTTTCTGATGTGGTGGTAATCCTGGCAACTCGTCGGGGAAGACATCCTCGAACTCATCAACCACCGAAATCGCTACACTGCCACTCGAAGCATAGGGCTAGCAATCTAGATTGGCAAGAAAAGCACAACAACCTAGATTCCTTCGCCCTCCTAAACACGACTTCATGAGACGCTCACTCATTAACCAATCACCACCACCCTGGTAAGTGATCATCGTCCCCCTATCAGACACTAGGGTCACTCTTCTAAGTTGGCAGTCCACAACTGCATTATATTTGGACAACCAGTCCATCCCTAGAATTACATTATAGGAGCTCATGGGGAGTATAATCAAATCACTTTTCAAAATCTCATCCTCAATCTTTATTTTACAAGATTTACACATACAATTTACACACACCCGCCCCAAGGGAGAAGTTATGACTAGGGGTTCATTAAACTCTTCTATCTCTAATCACAAGGCAAGTACAAAAGAACTCAAAATGAAAAAATGAGAGGAACCGGTATCAAATAAAACGCAAGCTAAAGATCTAGAAACCAAGATCGTACCATCGACAACCGCGTTCCAACATGAGAATCTGAACCTCCAGATGCCATTGCATGAACCTGCACTGGCGCCTTCCCTTTTCCTTTACCAACATTGCTGGGTCTGAAATTATTCTATCGATGCTGCTGAGATGGAGACGACTGCACACTACATATACTCGGCCCTCGATACTGAGGGACGCTGCACTGGAAATGCTGCTGCTGCTGCCCCCATGCTAGATATGAGAACTGCTAAGGAGAGAACTGGGGATACTGCAACTATGGGTACTGTTGAGGTGGAGGTAGGGTCTGAGGCTGAGACTGCCGACTGGCATCCTCCCTGGTCTGAGATCCAAGACGAGCACTCCTGATCGGGCAATTCCTCTTGATGTGTCTGGGCTGCTGACAGAAATGACAATGAAAGCTGTAGGGATTGCTGCGCCTGCTGCCAGACGAACTGCTGCTACAACTATTTATGCCACCTTGCTTGCTCTTCCCTGAAGTTGGACGGCTACTGGTGCTCTTCCTGCCACTCCTCTATGGTCCTCCTGAACCCTTGGCTCAGTCCTTACAATACTACACATAATCATTCTCCACAGATATCGTCGACGACAAAAGCTCTCCAAAACTCCTAAGCCGTAGAGCAACCAACTGTCGCTGAATAAGAGCCTTGAGCCCTTCCTGAAACTTAATACACTTCTCATGCTCCGATGACACCGCTGATGGAGCAAACCTAGCCAACTCATTAAACCTTGCCTCGTATTCCAGAACTAACAGATTACCCTGCTGTAACCTAGAGAACTCAGCTGCCTTCTGATCTCTATACCCCTGTAAAAAATATCGATCATAGAACAGCTCCTCGAACCTGACCCAACTAATATCAACACCGCGCTCCAAACGCTTAGCTTGTTTCCACCTAGTGTTAGCGCCACCCTCAAGCTTATACGCAGCAAACTCCACACGATACTCCTCAGGCACACCAAGGGTATCCAAATGCTTCAAGACAGAATCCAACCAATAGTCTGCTAACTGTGGATTCCCATTGCCATCAAAAGTCAGAATTGACGCACGTCGAAATTCCTTAAAGTACGCATGCTGACTACCAACATCAGAATCTTCTGGTCTAGCCCTGGCTGCCATCCGCTAGAATGCCGCAAACATATACCTCATCATGCCCTCATTCTGAACTCAGCGACAGCTGTCGAACGATGTCTAGGTGCCATTCTCTCACTTTTGAAAACAAAATTTGGACTGTCAGAGGTATTTCGTTGTCAAACCTATGTGTGTACAATTCCCAAGGTTCATAACCTTGAGCTCTGATACCATTCTGTCACGCCCTGAATTACGGGAGGTGACATGGCAGATTATTTAAATTAATTAAGAGAGAATTTAATTGAAAATCAAGAGTTTAAGGGTTTGAGTTAAATATAAAATATAAAAATTTAAAGAAAAGCCAAAGCATGAATAATTAATATTAAAGAGCAAACATAGCGGAAATGGGTCCCATAGACCCACAACTTGTGCACACACATGGTACTGACAATATCATAAATACAATCACAGTCTAGATACAAATAAAGTTAAAATCTTACATGCCTTAATTTAAATAATAAAAATAAATTTACTAGTCCCTCTATTACTCCTGTGTCCTGTCCGAAGATTCCTCTCCAAACCTAAATGAAAAACCGCCTAGAAAGGGGGAAATTTTAAACAAATAAAACGTGAGCGAAAGGCTCAGTAGGACTATGTTTTATAAAATAATTTAATTTAAAGAAACATTTCATTATTCAGGAATTATTTAAAAGAAACCTTAAATAAATAAATAAATTTGAGTAAAACCATTCTTACCTAGAACAGTTTAGTCGTACAACCAGTTATATCATTTTCCTTTCCTAGGCAAACCATAATAATATCACCACCGTAGTGGCCCAGTTGAGTTTCGGGACCTGCCCCCAAGGTCGATTGCTACACGACCCGACCTCTGATATGGCATCATGCCTATATGTGTATTATCATCATCATTCAAAACCCAATTACCGAATGTTGTCATTTACATTCATTATGAAGTTCATTTCAGTTCACGGTATATTAAAATATAACTGATAAATTCATTTTTAAACAACCGTTGAAAACATTTTAATAGAAATCCTTTCCAAAGCCAAATCATTTTGAAACTATGCTATCAAAGAATGGGGTAGAAGTCCTACCTCAATACTCGTGCCGGTGCCCCACACCGAAATCCCAGTCCGCTATACATTAGCTCCGCAAAACCACGAACGATCCTAGATACCAACTAAGTCGATCAATATCTAGCTCGAGACATTCTATGTTATTAAACCATTTCATGATGTCCTAGTGTGCCATTTGTATCTTTAAAATCATTCTATAAGGTTAGAATTTAAATCGAGGTTCAAAACAGTGAAAACGGGTGAAAAATTACAAAATTTTCCATGCACGGCCCCCCTACCAGACTCCCTGCTTTGGCCGGCTGAACTGCATAGTTCGGCCTGCCGAAAACCAAGTCCGGTCGGCCAGTCATTCCCCAAGTTTGGCCTGCCATGAGAGAGAGTAAGAGAGTGCCATGGGTAGAGAGAGAGGAGAGAGATCTGAGAAAATGAAGAGAGAGGGAGAGAGAGAATAAATAGAGAAAAACAGTGGGCGGTTTTACTGTGCGAAAACCATGTGCCGCCCACGGTTTTGTATAACGGAATATTTTTAACATTTTACAAATTGTTGTGTTTCAAAACTCAAAACATCATTTTAAAACAATAAAAATCATTTGGGTTCATCAGATTAACAAAACAACCACAAAATCAAAATCCAACTCTCCACCCCTAAAAAAAATTTTGCCCTCGAAATTTACATCCCATTTTAGAAACAAAACAAATGCGGATACAATTCCTGCATACTCGACTCTAGTTCCCAAGTGGCTTCATCAACCCCGTGATACTACCACACGACCTTTACCAACAGTATCTCACGACGACGGAATGAGGACATAGTTACATGTTTCAAATGTTGGTTAAAAGCACAACTATATTAATTTTTCTAATTAAGTATATCACAACCTAAAATTTACCACAAACAACAAAGGAGAAAAAGATTAGAGATTTATTGTTAATATCTAAGTAGGGGCCCCTGGGTTAGCCACTGCATATAAACTTCATTCCCCAACCCGACGATGGGAAAAAGAAGGCGGGATTAAGAAACAAAAAACAAACATCAAAACGATATCTACAATAAAAAGGACACCATGTAAAACGAGAATAACTAGAGACAGAATAAAAACGACATCATGTGGAGGATGGCGGCAATAAATGACAATACTGATAGAGCAACAAAAGCTACATATAAAGCGAAAACCATGGAAAAAAAATTAAGGAAATACTACAAGAAACTTAGAACTACAACGACAATGAAAGAGCCATTAACATTAAGAACTATAATGAAAAAATTTTAAAAAGATGACACAGAGCGAAAAATGCCGACAACGTAAAAAAAAAAGGTCTGTATAAATACGACTACTATACCACAAAACTGCATCAATAAACAATCCTAATTTAAAAAACGAGATCATACTCGAAGACAACGATTGAAGGACACACACGGCCACTAGAAATAGGATTGTTTTGTATATAACATGAGCCAGAAACAATATAAATTTGAAAACTGCAATATATATTACGTAACAGCCATTAGAAAATGATAAAAACTTGAAAACAGCATTCTGGAGAATAAGAAATCTGATCTCAAATACATAAGCGACAATAAACTCTAAAAACGACGAACAATATAAAAAGTAACAAATATACTACAATTTCATCTGCAAACGCAAAGAACCGTAAAAACAAAGGGATTAACTTTAAAGTATAACAACATTATCCCCCTAACGAGGGCTGCTCTTCTCTATCTCACCACCTGGGGGAGTTGGTATGGAATCGATTTATACGTGTTAAGCAAACGTAGAGTTTGATTTTCTTTTAAACTCCCAATTCCCGGGATGTTGTCAAGTATGGCAATCAAGTGGCTATAAGCTTGATCACTACCTTGATCACCAGTGGTGATCGTATGATAGCAGTAAGATGACCTATCAGAGTTTTCTCTTTTATTATCCATGATTGATTTCCTTCGTCAACAGTGAGGTTATAATCACGCCTTTCACTAGGCCTGCCAAATATGGCTTGAGCTATTGTGACTTAGGCTTCTTAGATATTAATAGATAAAAACATAAATCAAGTTTACTTGTCTTTCTACATATGGTCTCAATATATTAAGTATTGGGTTAAGACACGAGGACAACGATGATCTCTATTTTGACTAACAATGATGTTTTCGTAACTATAGTACTTGTAACTTTGTGCACATAAAATTTAAATTTCAAAGTTTAACACTTGTTTTCTTAAAATTTAAAACCCTTTTAAACTTCTTCTTTTTGTTAGTATTATATTAATGGATATAATATAAAATAAAATTAACAGATTACTAGATTCTTGTTAAATTATAGTATTAATCAAATTAATAGCAATAGGTTACAAGAATCAATAAACGTATTAATCAAATTAACATGGTAAAAATAGTTTAATCAAATAAAACTTCAAACACATTAATCTAATTAATGTATAAATCTTATCCATGCATATCACATATACATAGAACCATATAAAGTCAATTTAATCGAATTTGCAAGTTGCTTTGATACCACTGTTGGGTTTTGTTGGATTTTGTAATTCAAATAAACAGTGGAAAATCAAGATTAATTCCCACAAAACCCTCACAGGATCTATGCAATTCGATTAGATTGATAAGAAAGCTATAGAATCTAACCAGGATGACAAAAGGGGCAAGATTGCTAGAAGGAAGAGAGCGGGTTCACTCCGATGACACCCTAACTCAAGGTTTTCGTATTCGGGATTAGATTCAGACGTTGTTTCCTAGAGCAACGCCCTCTGCAGGTATCCACATGAACAGACTCTCTCAAAAACAAATTGGTGTGCTAGCACCCTTTCCTTACGTTCAATGACTCTCTCTAATTTTTAGGGTTTTTAATGTTTTTGCCTTTTAGAATAAAAAGACGCCTTTTCTCTTCTAATTCAGCCAGAAACCCTAAAACAAATATATATATATATTGACTTTGAGAAAGAGTCAGATTTTAACTAGGGTAAACTGTAATTCAAATATGGTTCATTGAATATAGGCAATGTCAAATTTAATGAAGCTAGACATATCTAGTACATCGAATCTGGACATTATCAGGTTCATTGAACCTAGACACAGTAAACCCAAAATTTGTTTTTAGTCTGTTCTAAGTGTGCGACCTTGTAGGTTCACATAACGTTGGTAGTGGGCTTGAAATTCTGTTTCTGGCCCACAAATCATAAGTGACCCCAAGCAAGACATTATGATTACCCAAGTTATGTGAATGTCAATAATCCGACACAACCTAATCCACAATAAGTATTAAAATCCTTTTGTCACTAGATACCTTGATTGAACATAAGCCATGGTTTATATCATCCTTATACTATTCAATCATATTATTTCTCAATCTTAAGTAAACTGATATTGATAACCCTTATCAATTTATTCTAGTATGGCCACACATTTTTCTTCAGTCAACTTATCGAGAGGCCCATAGATATCTTTCTCATAATAAATGAAGGACAAATTCCTTTTTAATTACTCACATTCCTCACATGATTCACTCTATATCCAACAACAATCCATTCCATCATCTGTTAAAGGTAATGTTAGAATGTGTTAAAATAAAGAACTTGTCATATAGGAAACAATGGTGATTTCAGGTCAGAGGACTAGGATAATACTATTGTGATGAGAATTACTTATGACAATTATCCACGCAATATTCTCATGGCAGGTCGATCCAATACATCATTTTTTAATTATGTATTTATGAGTTGACCTAGTATCTCATGCACATGATTAGTAACATAATCATCAGTCAAACTTCATACTAGCCTTCATTCATTATTGTCCCAATAATAATGACCGACTAGGGATAATTTACGTCAAATAACATTTTCCTCGTTCTTCTATATATTATATACATAGAATCTTATTATATATATGGACTTGTTTTCAATGGTTACACCTCCAATGGTTACATATTTAAAAAAAGGGGTATGTTTAAATAATAATTAATGATGTGACATGTTAAGAATTCAACTTTATTAATTATCATAATTTTTTTGGTCAATTATCAACTTTATTACAACTATTAGATTTACATAAAATGGCTAATAATAACACTACACATTGAAAATATAACCATTCAAACTACATCCTATATATATTTATCTCTGAGACATATGTAGTTAATTCTTTCTTAAATGTATTTAACGACTGTTTTATGAGTACTAATAAATAAAATCTTTGTCCCTAACTTGGAAATTGTAAGAAATGTCACTTTTTCAAAACAAATTATAGTAAATAGCAGGTTTTAAAAATATTCAAAGTAAATATTAAATGTATGATGTAAATAATTTATTTACTCCTTGTTTATACAATAAAAATTCTGATTTACATAATAAATGGATTTATAATATAAATAATGTATCTACCTATTTGTTTACAATGTAAATATTTCTTATTTATTTAGTAAGTAAGTTATTTACATTGTAAATCTGAAATTTACCACAAATATTTTTAAACTTGATATTTACTTTAAAACGTTTCCAACATTTAACATTTTCCTCATCCTTACTTCAACTATTTAGTTATTTGGCTCTTATTCCTTGATATATATATATATATATATATATATATATAAACGATTACATATAATTGTCTTAAAATTACTAATTGGATGGCAATATATATGGCCATGCAATTAGTAATTTGAGACAATTATAAATAATCTTGTAATTTCGGTGCCTAAGAAAGTGTAATATTATTCATTCTTTAATACCTTTTAGAGCACCTAAAGAAGAGTATCATTTACTTTCGAAAGAGATCATACATAAAAGGTAATCTCGAACTCCCGTGAAAGTTGAAAGTTGAACCGATAACTTTAGTATGCACCAATTGAGCGGAATCACCACAAGCGCATTAGAAAATGACATTGGACAGGAAGAATGTTAATAGAACCGAGAAAGGAAAAAAGAAAGAAAAAAAAAGAACTATATCAATTCTAGATATAGAAATCCCCTCAAAGAAATGATACTACTTAGAGGACTAGAATACACGCTGTTTAATAACGCGGTTCAAACTATAATTACGTAGTTGATCAAATTACTTACGGTTTAAATTTTGTTAAAAAAACACCATGCTAAAATTGAATTGACTTATAATTTTGTGGTTCAAACCATCTTCTCAAATAGACTTATAAATAGCATAAAATAAATACAAAAAGCACGTTAGAAATTCAAACCACAGTAAATTTGAAGAACGATAGTAATTGATCAAATATGGTAGAAATGCCTAATAAGAGAATTAGGACTAAATAAGTTCACATATATGTAATAAATGGAATTACTGTTTTAGTGTCCCCTTCTGGTAATAAATCAAAAAAAGAGAATCAAAATTTTTTATTTTTGTATCATAAATGAGGAGACAAGTGATAAGAGGAGAATATCTAGAGAGTTAAAAAGAGAGAGACAGAGAGAGAGAGAGATTTAGATCAACATCCTGATATTTTTCTGTCCTAAAAGTAATGGAATTAAATAATATAATCCCCTTGAAAATCATCACAACATTTAATAGAGGTAGATTTTGATGAAACAAAAATGGAAAACGAAAATTAAAGCATATACGTGACTTTCTCATGAAGGTAGAATCCCCTTAAGAGTAATCACAATATTGAAAAGATATAGATTTCTTTTTTTAAAAAAAAAAAAATTAAAGTACATACTAAAAAGGTTTGATTTGCTTAAGTTTTCATGTTGTTTTTAGAATACTTGCACTTGTGTGGTTGTCCACTTTTTAGTACTATATATATGTGCAACACTAGAAGTACTAACTACCAAGTAGAAATATAATAGAAGCAACAAATTAACAGTCACAAAACACTATTTGCATATTTGCAATGGATCAAGCTGGACGTCTAAGCTCCAAGAGGTGGGGGAAAATGGTGTTTGTTGCGTTGGCAATAATGTTGTTGTTTATGACGACTGAAGTAGCTGCCGTACAAAAAACATACAAAATCAAAATCGTTCCATGTACTTTCACTACGTGTAAGACATCATTCTGCGATGCAGAATATGGCAGCAGGCTTACAGGATGGAGCTGCAATCCGGGAGATATGTGTCATTGTCTCTATGAAGAGTAGAGAAATATATTGCATGAAACCTCATGTATTTTAGATTGTTTGCTTTCCTTTGAATAAACATATTAAATAAAATTTTATTTTCATATTTTGTTTATTTTCCTCTATCTTTCTTTCATGATATTTTGTCTGATTAGTTTGTGATCATATAAGTAGCGAAGCTTGGAAATCTTTTCAATATGAGCACTATGAAAAAGTTAAAAGAAAACTTATTGATGTTATTATTGAATGAGGACATAGTTACATGTTTCAAATGTTGGTTAAAAGCACTACTATATTAATTTTTCTAATTAAGTATATCACAACCTAAAATTTACCACAAACAAAAAAGGAGAAAAAGATTAGAGATTTATTGTTAATATCTGAGTTGGGGCACCTGGGTTAGCCACTGCATATAAACTTCATTCCCCAACCCGACGATGGGAAAAAGAAGGCGGGATTAAGAAACAAAAAACAAACATCA
Organism: Artocarpus heterophyllus; assembly: GCA_025403435.1. Taxonomy (NCBI): domain Eukaryota; kingdom Viridiplantae; phylum Streptophyta; class Magnoliopsida; order Rosales; family Moraceae; genus Artocarpus; species Artocarpus heterophyllus. The sequence goes on along the minus strand of CM046348.1, from coordinate 34,877,320 downwards.
AAACGATATCTACAATAAAAATGACACCATGTAAAACGAGAATAACTGGAGACAGAATAAAAACGACGTCATGTGGAGGATGGCGACAATAAATAACAATACTGATAGAGCAACAAAAGCTACATATAAAGCGAAAACCATGGAAAAAAAATAAGGAAATACTACAAGAAACTTAGAACTGCAGCGACAATGAAAGAGCGATTAACATTAAGAACTGCAATGAAAAAATTTTAAAAAAATGACACAAAGCAGAAAATGCCGACAACGTAAAAAAAAGGTCTATATAAATATTACTACTATACCACAAAACTGCATCAATAAACAATCCTAATTTAAAAAACGAGATCATACTCAAAGACAACGATAAAAGGACACACACGGCCACTAGAAATAGGATTGTTTTGTATATAACATGAGCCATAAACAATATAAATTTGAAAACTGCAATATATATTACGTAACAACCATTAGAAAATGATAAATCTTGAAAACAGCATTCTGGAGAATAAGAAATCTGATCTCAATAACATAAGCGAGAATAAACTCTAAAAACGAAGAATAATATAAAAGGTAACAAATATACTACAATTTCATCTGCAAACGCAATGAACCGTAAAAACAAAGGGATTAACTTTAAAAGTATAACAATATTATCCCCCTAACGAGGGCTGCCCTTCTCTATCTCACCACCTGGGGGAGTTGGTATGGAATCGATTTATACGTGTTAAGCAAACATAGAGTTTGATTTTCTTTTAAACTCCCAATTCCCAGGATGTTGTCAAGTATGGCAATCAAGTGGCTATAAGCTTGATCACTACCTTGATCACCAGTGGTGATCGTATGATAGTAGTAAGATGACCTATCAAAGTTTTCTCTTTTATTATCCATGATTGATTTCCTTCGTCAGCAGTGAGGTTATAATCACGCCTTTCACTGGGCCTGCCAAATATGGCTTGAGCTATTATGACTTAGGCTTCTTAGATATTAATATATAAAAACATAAATCAAGTTTACTTGTCTTTCTACATATGGTCTCAATATATTAAGTATTGGGTTAAGACACGAGGACAACGATGATCTCTATTTTGACTAACAAAGAAAAGTAACTATAGGCTTGTAGGGGCTAACCATTGCCGTCTGATGTTTTCGTAACTATAGTACTTGTAACTTTGTGTACATAAATTTTAAATTTCAAAGTTTAACACTTGTTTTCTTAAAATTTAAAACCCTCTTAAACTTCTTCTTTCTGTTAGTATTATATTAACGAAAATAATATAAAATAAATTAACAAATTACTAGATTCTTGTTAAATTATAGTATTAATCAAATTAATAGCAATAGGTTACAAGAATCAATAAACGTATTAATCAAATTAACATGGTAAAAATAGTTTAATCAAATAAAACTTCAAATACATTAATCTAATTAATGTATAAATCTTATCCATGCATATCACATATACATAGAACCATATAAAGTCAATTTAATCGAATTTGCAAGTTGCTTTGATACCACTGTTGGGTTTTGTTGGATTTTGTAATTCAAATAAACAGTGGAAAATCAAGATTAATTCCCACAAAACCCTCACAGGATCTATGCAATTCGATTAGATTGATAAGAAAGCTATAGAATCTAGCCAAGATGACAAAAGGGGCAAGATTGCTAGAAGGAAGAGAGCGGGTTCACTCCGATGACACCCTAACTCAAGGTTTTTGTATTCGGGATTAGATTCAGACGTTGTTTCCTAGAGCAACGCCCTCTGCAAGTATCTACATGAACAGACTCTCTCAAAAACAAATTGGTGTGCTAGCACCCTTTCCTTACGTTCAATGACTCTCTCCAATTTTTAGGGTTTTTAATATTTTTGCCTTCTAGAATAAGAAAACGCCTTTTCTCTTCTAATTCAGCCAAAAACCCTAAAACAGATATATATATATATTGACATTGAGAAAGAGTCAGATTTAACTAGGGTAAACTGTAATTCAAATATGATTCATTGAATCTAGACAATGTCAAATTTAGTGAAGCTAGACATATCTAGTACATCGAATCTGAACATTATCAGGTTCATTGAACCTAGACACAGAAACCCCAAAATTTGGTTTTAGTCTGTTCTAAGTGTGCGACCTTGTAGGTTCACATAACGTTGGTAATGGGCTTGAAATTCTGTTTCTGGCCCACAAATCATAAGTGACACCTAGCAAGACATTATGATTACCCAAGTTATGTGAATGTCAATAATCCGACACAACCTAATCCACAATAAGTATTAAAATCCTTTTGTCACTAGATACCTTGATTGAACATAAGGCATGGTTTATGTCATCCTTATACTATTCAATCATATTATTTCTCGATCTTAAGTAAACTGATATTGATAACCCTTATCAATTCATTCTAGTATGGCCACACATTTTTCTTCAGTCAACTTATTGAGGGGCCTATAGATATCTTTCTCATAATAAATGAATGACAAATTCCTTTTTAATTACTCACATTCCTCACATGATTTACTCTATATCCAACAACAATCCATTCCATCATCTGTTAAAGGTAATGTTAGAATGTGTTAAAATAAAGAACTTGTCATAAAGGAAACAATGGTGATTTCAGGTCAGAGGACTAGAATAATACTATTGTGATGAGAATCACTTCTGACAATTATCCACGCAATATTCTCATGGCAGGTCGATCCAATACATCATTTTTTAAATATGTATTTATGAGTTGACTTAGTATCTCATGCACATGATTAGTAACATAATCATCAGTCAAACTTCATACTAGCCTTCATTCATTATTGTCCCAATAATAATGACCGACTTGGGATAATTTACGTCAAATAACATTTTCCTCGTTCTTCTATATATTATATACATAGAATCTTATTATATATATGGACTTGTTTTCAATGGTTACACCTCCAATGGTTACATATTTAAAAAAAAGGGTATGTTTAAATAATAATTAATGATGTGACATGTTAAGAATTCAACTTTATTAATTATCATAATTTTTTTGGTCAATTATCAACTTTATTACAACTATTAGATTTACATAAAATGGCTAATAATAACACTACACATAGAAAATATAACCATTCAAACTACATCCTATATATATTTATCTCTGAGACATATGTAGTTAATTCTTTCTTAAATGTATTTAACGACTGTTTTATGAGTACTAATAAATAAAATCTTTGTCCCTAACTTGGAAATTGTAAGAAATGTCACTTTTTCAAAACAAATTATAGTAAATAGCAGGTTTTAAAAATATTCAAAGTAAATCTTAAATGTATGATGTAAATAATTTATTTACTCCTTGTTTATACAATAAAATTCTAATTTACATAATAAATGGATTTATAATATAAATAATGTATCTACCTATTTGTTTACAATGTAAATATTTCTTATTTATTTAGTAAGTAAGTTATTTACATTGTAAATCTAAAATTTACCACAAATATTTTTAAACTTGATATTTACTTTAAAACGTTTCCAACATTTAACATTTTCCTCATCCTTACTTCAACTATCTAGTTATTTGGCTCTTATTCCTTGATATATATATATATATATATATACAAACGATTACATATAATTGTCTTAAAATTACTAATTGGATGGCAATATATATGGCCATGCAATTAGTAATTTGAGACAATTATAAATAATCTTGTAATTTCGGTGCCTAAGAAAGTGTAATATTATTCATTCTTTAATACCTTTTAGAGCACCTAAAGAAGAGTATCATTTACTTTCGAAAGAGATCATACATAAAAGGTAATCTCAAACTCCCATGAAAGTTGAAAGTTGAACCGATAACTTTAGTATGCACCCATTGAGCGGAATCACCACAAGCGCATTAGAAAAGGACATTGGACATGAAGAACATTAATAGAACCGAGAAAGGAAAAAAGAAAGAAAAAAAAAGAACTATATCAATTGTAGATATAGAAATCCCCTCAAAGAACAATACTACTTAGAGGACTAGAATACACGTTGTTTAATAACGCGGTTCAAACTATAAATTATGTAGTTGATCAAATTACTTATGGTTTAAATTTTGTTAAAAAAACACGATGTTAAAATTGAATTGAATTATAATTTTACGATTCAAACCATCATCTCAAATAGACTTATAAATAGCATAAAATAAATACAAAAAGCACGTTAGAAATTCAAACCAGGGTAAATTTGAAGAACGATAGTAATTGATCAAATATGGTAGAAATGCCTAATAAGAGAATTAGGACTAAATAAGTTCACATATATGTAATAAATGGAATTACTGTTTTAGTGTCCCCTTCTGGTAATAAATCAAAAAAAGAGAATCAAAATTTTTGATTTTTGTATCATAAATGAGGAGACAAGTGATAAGAGGAGAATATCTAGAGAGTTAAAAAGAGAGAGACAGAGACAGAGAGAGATTTAGATCAACATCCTGATATTTTTCTGTCCTAAAAGTAATGGAATTAAATAATATAATCCCCTTGAAAATCATCACAACATTTAATAGAGGTAGATTTTGATGAAACAAAAAGGGAAAACGAAAATTAAAGCATTTATGTGATTTTCTCATGAAGGTAGAATCCCCTTAAGAGTAATCACAATATTGAAGAGATATAGATTTTTTTTTTTTAAAAAAAGAAAATTAAAGTACATACTAAAAAGGTTTGATTTGTTTAAGTTTTCATGTTGTTTTTAGAATACTTGCACTTGTGTGGTTGTCCACTTTTTAGTACTATATATATGTGCAACACTAGAAGTACTAACTACCAAGTAGAAATATAATAGAAGCAACAAATTAACAGTCACAAAACACTATTCGCATATTTGCAATGGATCAAGCTGGATGTCTAAGCTCCAAGAGGTGGGGAAAAATGGTGTTTGTTGCGTTGGCAATAATGTTGTTGTTTATGACGACTGAAGTAGCTGCCGTACAAATAACAAACAAAGTCAAAATCGTTCCATGTACTTTCACTACGTGTAAGAAATCATTCTGCGATGTAAAATGTGGCAGCAGGCTTACAGGATGGAGCTGCAATCCGGGAGATATGTGTCATTGTGTCTGTGAAGAGTAGAGAAATATATTGCATGAAACCTCATGTATTTTAGATTGTTTGCTTTCCTTTGAATTAACATCTAAAATAAAATTTTATTTTCATAGTTTGTTTATTTTCCTCTATCTTTGTTTCATGATAAATTGTCTGATTAGTTTGTGATCATATAAGTAGAGAAGCTTGGAAATCTTTTCAATATGGGCACTATGAAAAAGTTAAAAGAAAACTTATTGATGTTATTATTGAATGAGGACATAGTTACATGTTTCAAATGTTGGTTAAAAGCACTACTATATTAATTTTTCTAATTAAGTATGTCACAACCTAAAATTTACCACAAACAAAAAAGGAGAAAAAGATTAGAGATTTATTGTTAATATCTGAGTTGGGGCACCTGGGTTAGCCACTGCATATAAACTTCATTCCCCAACCCGACCATGGGAAAAAGAAGGCGGGATTAAGAAACAAAAAACAAACAACAAAATGATATCTACAATAAAAATGACACCATGCAAAACGAGAAAACTGGAGGCAGAATAAAAATGACGTCATGTGGAGGATGGCGGCAATAAATGACAATACTGATAGAGCAACAAAAGCTACATATAAAGCGAAAACCATGGAAAAAAAATAAGGAAATACTACTAGAAACTTAGAACTGCAGCGACAATGAAAGAGCCATTAACATTAAGAACTGCAATGAAAAAATTTAAAAAAAACGACATAGAGCAGAAAATGCCGACAACGTAAAAAAAAAAGGTCTATATAAATACGACTACTATACCACAAAACTGCATCAATAAACAATCCTAATATAAAAAACGAGATCATACTCGAAGACAACGATAAAAGGACACACACGGCCACTAGAAATAGGATTCTTTTGTATATAACATGAGCCAGAAACAATATAAATTTGAAAACTACAATATATATTACGTAACGACCATTAGAAAATGATAAAAACTTGAAAACAGCAATCTAGAGAATAAGAAATCTGATCTCAATTACATAAGCGACAATAAACTCTAAAAACGACGAACAATATAAAAGGTAACAAATATACTACAATTTCATCTGCAAACGCAATGAACCGTAAAAACAAAGGGATTAACTTTAAAAGTATAACAACATTATCCCCCTAACGAGGGCTGCTCTTCTCTATCTCACCACCTGGGGGAGTTGGTATGGAATCGATTTATACGTGTTAAGCAAACATAGAGTTTGATTTTCTTTTAAACTCCCAATTCCCGGGATGTTGTCAAGTATGGCAATCAAGTGGCTATAAGCTTGATCACTACCTTGATCACCAGTGGTGATCGTATGATAGCAGTAAGATGACCTATCAGAGTTTTCTCTTTTATTATCCATGATTGATTTCCTTCGTCAACAGTGAGGTTATAATCACGCCTTTCACTAGGCCTGCCGAATATGGCTTCAGCTATTGTGACTTAGGCTTCTTAGATATTAATAGATAAAAACATAAATCAAGTTTACTTGTCTTTCTACATATGGTCTCAATATATTAAGTATTGGGTTAAGACATGAGGACAACGATGATCTCTATTTTGACTAACAAAAAAAAGTAACTATACGCTTTTAGGGGCTAACCATTGTCGTCTGATGTTTTCGTAACTATAGTACTTGTAACTTTGGGTACATAAATTTTAAATATCAAAGTTTAACACTTATTTTCTTAAAATTTAAAACCCTCTTAAACTTCTTCTTTCTGTTAGTATTATATTAACGAAAATAATATAAAATAAAATTAACAGATTACTAGATTCTTGTTAAATTATAGTATTAACCAAATTAATAGCAATAGGTTACAAGAATCAATAAACGTATTAATCAAATTAACATGGTAGAAATAGTTTAATCAAATAAAACTTCAAACACATTAATCTAATTAATGTATAAATCTTATCCATGCATATCACATATACATAGAACCATATAAAGTCAATTTAATCGAATTTGCAAGTTGCTTTGATACCACTGTTGGGTTTTGTTGGATTTTGTAATTCAAATAAACAGTGGAAAATCAAGATTAATTCCCACAAAACCCTCATAGGATCTATACAATTCGATTAGATTGATAAGAAAGCTATAAAATCTAACCAGGATGACAAAAGGGGCAAGATTGCTAGAAGGAAGAGAGCGGGTTCACTCCGATGACACCCTAACTCAAGGTTTTCGTATTCAGGATTAGATTCAGACGTTGTTTCCTAGAGCAACGCCCTCTGTAGGTATCCACGTGAACAGACTCTCTCAAAAACAAATTGGTGTGCTAGCACCCTTTCCTTACGTTCAATGACTCTCTCCAATTTTTAGGGTTTTTAATGTTTTTGCCTTTTAAAATAAGAAAACGCCTTTTCTCTTCTAATTCAGCCAGAAACCCTAAAATAGATATATATATATATATTGACTTTGAGAAAGAGTCAGATTTTAACTAGGCTAAACTATAATTCAAATATGATTCATTGAATCTAGACAATGTCAAATTTAATGAAGCTAGACATATCTAGTACATCGAATCTAGACATTATCATGTTCATTGAACCTAGACACAGTAAACCCAAAATTTGTTTTTAGTCTGTTCTAAGTGTACGACCTTGTAGGTTCACATAACGTTGGTAATGGGCTTGATATTCTGTTTCTGGCCCACAAATCATAAGTGACCCCTAGCAAGACATTATGATTACCCAAGTTATGTGAATGTCAATAATCCGACACAACCTAATCCACAATAAGTATTAAAATCCTTTTGTCACTAGATACCTTGATTGAACATAAGGCATGGTTTATGTCATCCTTATACTATTCAATCATATTATTTCTCGATCTTAAGTAAACTGATATTGATAACCCTTATCAATTCATTCCAGTAAGGCCACACATTTTTCTTCAGTCAACTTATCGAGGGGCCCATAGATATCTTTCTCATAATAAATGAAGGACAAATTCCTTTTTAATTACTCACATTCCTCACATGATTCACTCTATATCCAACAACAATCCATTCCATCATCTGTTAAAGGTAATGTTAGAATGTGTTAAAATAAAGAACTTGTCATATAGGAAACAATGGTGATTTCAGGTCAGAGGACTAGGATAATACTATTGTGATGAGAATCACATATGACAATTATCCACGCAATATTCTCATGGCAGGTCGATCCAATACATCATTTTTTAAATATGTATTTATGAGTTGACTTAGTATCTCATGCACATGATTAGTAACATAATCATCAGTCAAACTTCATACTAGCCTTCATTCATTATTGTCCCAATAATAATGACCGACTTGGGATAATTTACGTCAAATAACATTTTCCTCGTTCTTCTATATATTATATACATAGAATCTTATTATATATATGGACTTGTTTTCAATGGTTACACCTCCAATGGTTACATATTTAAAAAAAAGGGTATGTTTAAATAATAATTAATGATGTGACATGGTAAGAATTCAACTTTATTAATTATCATATTTTTTTTGGTCAATTATCAACTTTATTACAACTATTAGATTTACATAAAATGGCTAATAATAACACTACACATTGAAAATATAACCACCTAGAATTAGAATAATACTGTTAAAATACTATTAAGACAAAAAATACAGTTTAAGGAAAAATACTGTATAATAACATGAAAAATTATACAGTATTAGAATAATATAGTGTAAGAATTGGATTGTTTAAGGTCATGCAGTATAAAAATTAGACTATTTAAGTTAAAGCAATATAGAAAGAATACTGCTAAGTAAGAACACAGATATTGGAAAGGTTATGTTTGGCCTCCAAAAATGAATCAGAGGCAAGTAAAATATTTTATACAGTCTAAAAATATGCTTTTACACTGATTTTACCATGGCAGTATAAGAAAAATACTGTGTGGTGAAAAAAATTACACAGTGTAAATTTTAGCTTCACAAAATGGACACTACTTGAATTTCTATTGGGCCACATGTCATGAAAGGTGGCCAAATCACCTTACGACACCTAGGGTAACCCACTTGATTACCCCGTGAGTCACCCATTTGGATAAGTGAGTATTTTAATTGGATTTTATCAAAAAAAATTTCCCTTCTTCTCCATAACTCCCACGGCAGCCATTGGAGAAGGCTCTCAAAAATTTTCCCAACCCAAATCTTTGCAAAACTAACCCTAATTAAGTTCAAGAAGTAAAGCCCAAGGATTTTTAACAAGTTTTAAGGTAAAAACCTTTTCATGATTTTTCTTGGGTTAAGGAAGGAAAGTTAATTCAAAGCATTTTGTGTGAGAAATGCTTAGGAAAAAGGCTTTAAAGGAGCTCTTGGAGGGCTAGAAACCAAAAGTGCTATTTGGGGCAAGTTTTGAAATTATTAGATTTTTAATTTGATTTTTATTCTTTCAAATGTATGTGGGTTTTCAAGCAAAGTTTGGCTTAAATCCCATAGATACATGAATCATGGCCTGGTGATGTTGTGAAAATTTATGTTTTATTGTGCAAAATGTTAGTTTTTGCAAGAAGTCATATTTTTGTAATTTTAGTACTAATTTTGCAAATATGATGGGTGGGCTTGAAAATGATTCAAACAATGATTGGAACTGCCTATGCAGGGGTAGATTTATTGTTTAAAAATAGATTTTTACAAAAATGTCCCAATGACTAAATTGAAAGAAAAAGTTCTTTCTCGGCAAAAATAAAAATTGCCCAAAAACACCCATGTATAGTGAGAATTTTAGAAAATTTACAACATGAAAGTTGTAGAACTCGTCGAAACTGTTAAAACAACATAGACAGTTTCTTAAAATTCTGCTCGATTTAAGAGTTATGAATTTTACAAGAATTTGTTAAAATTGGAAAAAAAAATTAAAGGGCAAAAATGTCATTTTTTCAAAGGATTTTGAATATGGTACTTTGAGCAAAAATGTTCCTCATGAAAAATGGGGACTAATGGTGTAAAAAGATTATTTTTGATTTCGAGGGCAAAAATGTAAATATTTTTGTATTTTGGGCTAAAACTGTGAAATTGTGTGAAAACTAGGTTTTCACTAGGGAACGTTGGTTTCCTACATTATTGTAGGCAGTAAGTACCATAGATGTTAAGTTTTAAGGAAATTAAAGTTTAGTTAAGGAAATAATAGAGGAAAAAGAGTTAAGGGCAAAATGGTCATTTTGCAAAAATGGCCAAAACGGACCCAAAATGCCCGATATCAGGAAACGTTTCTTAGTGGCAATTTTTTTGTAATATGTAAGTAATGAAACGTTAAAGTTAAGCAATGGGTTTTGTAGAATTACAAAGTTGACGAAAAACCCGAAAAGAATAAAAACGTCATTTTTATGAAAACGGCTAGAACAGAGTCGAACACTCCAATTTAGCATAACATTATTGACAAAAAAATGTTCCATAATACATTAAGTAACGTAACCGTCATGTGAGGCGAGAGATTTAATAATAGAAAAATAACCCCAGTGGGTTACAAAGTTAGTGAAAGACCGGTAGACCGATAGTGTACAAGTCAAGTTAAAAGGAAATGAATGTTTAATGTTTACGTTATAATATTAATCGAGTAGATTGATAAAAAGAAGTTAATTGATAAGTCTATTGTCGTTTGATCAGGACACAGAAGCCGACCAATGGAAGGAAAAGGAACAAGATAGGAACGGAGAATGAAACGTTAGAGTAAAGTTCAAGTAAGTTCAGACTTCACCTACAACATGAAGTAAATAGTTTTCAATTGCTTGCATATACATTTGTAAATGTATTTGCAATTATTATGCAAGTTTCTTTTAAAGTATGTTTGCATTATTATGCAAAAAGTTTTAAAGTACAAAAGAAGATTTGCAATGAATTTGCAACAGCTATGTTTAAAGTCTATTTGCATATTGATATGCATAATGTTTTTAAAAGTTCAAGTTATGATTTTCAATGTATTAAAGTATGGTTGCATGTGAAATGCACAATGTTTAAAAGAGTACAAGTTATGATTTGCAAAATGTGTTTGCGTGTCATGATGCATTTGTTATGCAATAAGTTGCATTTATTATAAAATAAGTTTCAAAATAAAAGTTACAATTTGCAAAATGTGGTTGCATTATATGTTGCATTAGTTATACAATAAGTTGCATTTGTTGTGCAATAAGTTTCAGACTAAAAATTATGATTTCCAAAACGTGTCTGCATTATAAGTTGCATTTGTTATACAATAAGTTTTACAGTACAAGCTATGATTTGCAAGTGTGTTTGCATATGATGTGATTGCATTTGATATGCTCACTAAAGTTAATAAGAATGTAACGTAAAGATTAAAAAAAAAAGGTATCGTACCAACCTCCTTGTTGTGAGGTAATGAAAGTAAGTTCAAGTTTGACCCCTAGATGTGAGGCACATGACCTCGATGTTTGATGGTCTCAAGTCTTCCGCAAGGGAAGCATAATGTTTATGATCTCATGATTAATGATGTTGGTACGAACACTAAAGTAAAATAAGGAAAGTTAAGGGATAAAGGATGGAAAGTTAAAGTAAGATAAGGAAAGTTAAGGAACAAAGGTAGGAAGTTAAAGTAAGAGAAGAATGTTCATAAAATGCTCATAATTGAAGTTCATAATTGAGCATAAATGGAAACATGCATTTTGATTTTACTGGTTTTCCTTGTTATGAAACATTTATATGCTATAGAAAACATTTTGAGAAAGGTTTTATATTAAGTGTTTATGAAAACATAAATAACGTTTATGAAGAGCAATCTGAGGATTGTTTTATGCTAAATATTTTATGAAAAGCATTTATGAAAAACGTTATAGAAATGTTTTATGAAAACTTTTATGAGAAACGTTTTAGAAATGTTTTATGAAAAATGTTAATGAAAAACGTTTATGAAAAATGTTTTAAGAAAAAGGTTTCCATAAGAAAAGTTTCTAAAGCATGTTTTAAATGAATTGTGAGAATATGTTTGAACTTACTGAGCGAAAGTTCATAAAAAGTTTCTTGATGCTGTAGGTAGTATGTGGGCGACCAGTAGACCTGTTAGAAGAGCTGGGTGCTGCGGAGGACAGATGCGAGGATTTGGGTATGGATACCACCACAGTTTGCTTCCGCTACACAAAGGAAAGGTTTTCCACTATTTAATGTAATGTTTTCAAAATATTGAGAAAATCATAGTTTTAAGGAATGTATCTAAAGTTTTACGATATATTTATAAAATGTATTATTTTCTTATAAAGTTATGTTTTGATCAATGATTCAGTAAATGTTTCTTTTAAGAAACGATTTGAAATAGTTTTAAAGTCAAGTGTTGAGCGAGGTCTCAACTTAAATGGCGACAGAGGTTGCAACAGTTTTTAAGTACGTTTAAAGAAAAAAAAATATTTCAATATTTTTCTTACTAAGTAAGTAAGATTATTGTTTACGAAATTATGTTTAAGTAAGTAAAGTGACTGTCCGAAAAGGCAGGTGTCACATTAACGATGTTTATTCTGGTGGGATTGATGTTGTTGGTCATGGCTAGTACTAATGAAAAGCATTCCATTAGACTTCCAAGAGTTTTAAATCTGATACAAGGCAAAGGGCCATATTATTATATCTTATATAGTCTATACAAAATATATAAGTATGGTTTTAATAGTTATTTTTTCAATTACTATTATAGATATTTACCGTATAGAGAAATATTAGGGGTCATCTTTTTGTAACTCTCTTTATCACTCTCTATTTTCTTATTTTACTATATGTCAATCTATTTTCCAATAAAAATAAAGCATAACAATAAAACATTGCTTTATGCTTTATTACAATTTTGCCACTCTTTAATATTATAGAAGAGCTATTAATTTCTTTTTCTTTTAATCAAATTGTAGAATGTTTTGCCTAAAAGAAATTGTAGAATATGTAGACTACATAGGTTTTAACAGCACACGCTACAGATGGTTTGGCTAAAATGTTATATTCATAACCTGCATATAATATATACGTAAAAATGGTTTCAACAGTATATACATTTTTCTTATGCTACTATTTAACTATATATATGTAGATATGTATGTATGTAATAAAGCAAATGTATTATAACTAATCCAAAAACATATATATATATATATATATATATCTCTTAGAGATGATATATAGTTAACCGCTTCCTTAAATGAATTTAACGGCTGTTATCCGAGTAGAACTAACAAGAAAATTCTTTATGATTAAAATATATAAATAAATATAGCTTGGCTCTAATTCCTAGTTATATATAACTATAGCTATGCAATTAGAATTTTGAGACAATCATATATAACTAATTTGTATTAATTTTGGTACCTTAGCAACTATATATCATTATTCATTCTTTTGTACCATTTGCATTAACCTGAAAAAGAATATTATTTATTTGCAAAAGAGAACATAAAAACCATAATCTCAAACTCTCGTGAAAAGTTGAAACAATAACAAATTTAGGATGCATCAATGAGCGCAGAATTACCACATACGCATTATAAAACGACATTGGACTTGAAGGGCGATAGAACTGTGAAAAGAAAAAAGAAAAGACGCTTGATGAGACTGTAAAAGTGAATATTTTCTAAGACTTAAATAATTTATTTATGCTTTTATTTCTCATTAAATCATCTAATTAATAGCATTTTTGGGTTAATAAGTATTTTAGTGTCTTAGTGTGTAAATATGTTTAAAAATGTATTTTTAGTGTATTTTTATGTTTAATAATATTTTTGGTAATTTTTAGAGTCATTTCGTTGTGTTTATTTTGTAAATAGTCAAAACTATAAAAATAATAAGCGGTAATTTTATTTTGAATCTTAAAATGTTTGTACATAAGTTTTGAGTCTGTAATATGTTCTATTATATCTCTGGTAATTTCTAAAAATAATCTTGAGTCGTAAATATCATATCTATTAAGGTTTGTTAATTTTAGAAGTTTTTATGTATTTTTAGTAATTTTTGTGCATTTTATTGTAAAATAAATATTTTTAATATTATTGTAAATATAATATCTGTAAAATAATTAATTTTAATGTGTTTGTAAATTTTAGATTTGAAATATGGAGGACAAATGGAACAAAACAATACTAAAACTGGCAAAATAAGACATCAAATGCAACAAAAATAATTAAAAATTTTGAATTTGGATATGGAGGACACGTGGTGCATTCTGGCCTTGGATGAGCCGCCTAAGTGGTCGTAACAGTCCGAGGAAGGGACGCGTGTCATTGTGTCAGTCGCTGCGTCAGCCAGGCCTCAGCATTGCAGTCCACGTGGCAAGATATGATTGATGCGTGCACAACACGCGTCGACAAAGCCTCCAGAGTCATTCAAGGAATCTCAGACCACGTTGGATCATGTGCAGGCACCTTCACGTGTGCGCTTCATGCCAGCCGTTTGCTGGACTGACGCGATCGATCTGACGGTCTACATTTGTTGGTCACATGGCCTCGCTAGGCCCATTCCATTCAGCGAATTTCGACCCAGTGCGAGGAAAAATGAGGAGAAAAACGGATCATTATGATCAGAATTTGTCAATGTTTCAACAGTAAAAAAATAATTAAAATGGAAAATAGTAATTTATAAGCCCCTATAAATACTAAGGCATTTGCCTCAGTTTAGACCACCTCTCAACGGGCCTTCGGGCCTTTTTCTTCCTTCTTCTTCTTTTCTTTGTCTTCTTTTGGCTGAAGTAGACTCAGTAGTATCTCCTTAGGTAAAAATACTAAAATAATGTCTAAATTAGTGTAGAAAATTTAGTGAGGCAAAGTGATGATCTTGTATGCATAGTACTTTGGTATGAATTTTATCTCTATATCTACTTTGTAATGTTTATATTTTGTGGAATAAATTATAGCTTTATGTTTTTAATAATTATTGTTAGTATTGTTATGTTGCTAATTTTTGCATAAATTCAGTCATGCTTTCTTTATGTAATTTAATTGTGTTGCATAATTAATATTAATGATACTGAAGTCATGCTCGTTTATTAATTTAAGTTTTTGGTTCATTATAGACATAGACTGGCACAATAAATGCTTGGTAATTCTTGATTTATTGTAGACAGATGATGGCATAGTATATTCTTAAACCAATTAATAAGACGAGATGCTGTTGAAATTAATACAATAATTTATTCCATAAAATATTTCCATAAAATATAATAATTTTGGTTTATTATTATCTTTTCTATGTTACAATTATGTTGATTATAATTGAGTAACATCGGTTATAATTTTTATAATTAGTGCACTTAATCATTAGTGAGAGATGATTATTTTGCTACTTTTATAGGAAGACTCTTACTGCATTATGGCTTGCTATATTGTCGCTTTTAGTTGACCTATAAAATTAGTAAAGGTGCTTGCAATTAACGAGAAAAGATATAATAAATCAAATGCTTAAGATAATTATTAATTAGAGTTAAAATTTCATATCAGTTGCGAAATATACAAATGATTCTCAAAGCTTCACCATTTCAATTTTATGTTGTAAATTTTGAAATAAAAAAATCACAAAAATATTTATTTCATTTTAAACTTTGTTTTCAAAAACTGCTTGTCTCTTTGGCCGTTTATATTTATCAATCTCCCGAGTTACAAATTCTCACCTCCCTGTGGATACAACAACTTTTCTATACTACAAACATTCACCGTTTAAGAAGAAACACATTTTAGGGCGTTACCACACCAAAAATTTGGCGCTCACTACAATGGGGAAGGGTTTTGATGTCGCACCTTCCACGTCTATTGGCATGGGTGAGGGATGTGGAAGGCTTTTAACGTCACTTTTTAAACAAACAACGTTAAAAAGGTGTCCGTGTTGAAGTGACTCAATACAGAAATCCCATCAAAGAAATTTTATCAATTAGAGGACAAGAAAACAGAGCCTTTTGAAAGCACAATTTGACTATAAGATTGTGGTTGAAACTAGTTATAGCTTAAACTTTCTGAGAAAATACTCTAACAAAACTTGTTAATTCAAATTGCAATATTATGGTTCAAAGCATGTTCTCAAATGGTCTTTAATAATGGGATAAAGTGAATTAATGAAGCATGTTAGACATGATAGGAATTTGGAAAACCACAATAAATATGAATAACAATAGTAACTAGAAAATTGAAAGAACTACCAAATAAGAAAATCAGCGAAAGGATCAAATAAGTTCACCTACTTGTAATAAATTATGAAAGGATATTTGGCATCATTATGTGATGAACTTGTCAAACATTAACAATTTTCCCTCTAAACTTTTAATTTTAGTAAGTTTGCCCCTAAACTTATAAATTTGTAGCAAATTACTCTCTATTGATAGCAATTTTAGTTTTTTGATTGAAATTGACATGTAATTTATACATGAATAGTTGATTATTGAGATAAATAGTCATTTTTATATATTTAGACCCAAATTGATTGTGGTTAATATCTCTAATCAAGTTTTGATCAAAATATAAGATTTTGAATGAACTTTGGTTTGAATATAATTTTGGGTTAACATTTATATGAAAAAAATTATTTATATTCTTAATTAACAAATCATGTGAAAATCACATATCAATTTTAGTTAAAAACTTAAAATTATTATCAACGGGGGGTGATTTCCTAAAAATTTGCAAGTTTAAGGGCAACTTGTCAAAATTAAAAGTTCAACGGGCAAATTGCAAATGTACAATAAGCTTAGGGAGCAATAGTGCCAAATATCCTAAATGAAATTACCTTTTTAGTGGTATCTTCTTTATAAATGACCAAAAAAAAACAAATTTTTTTCAATTTTGGTCTTATAAATGGGGATACAAGGGATAAAAGGAGAATATCTAGAGAGTGAAAAGGAGAGAGTAAGATTTAGATTAACATCCTATCATTTTTTGGTCCTAAAAGGAATTGAATTAAATAACGAGATCTCCTTAAACATCATCACAATATTAAATAAAGGTAGATTTTGATTAAACATAAAAAGAAAATGAAATTAAATTACATACCACATAAAGATTAAAGATGTTTGATTATTTTTGTTAAGATTTACCTATTATTTTTTAATACTTGCATTTATGAGATTTCCTCATGTGGTGGTAGAATCCCCTTAAAAGTCATCACAATATTGAATGGATATATATTTTGTTAAAACAAAACAAAAACAGGGGAAAAAGAATTTAAAAACATACTAAAAAGGGTTGATTTGTTTAGATTTTTGTATTGCTTTTTGAATACTTTGTCACGCCCCGGAGTACGGGAGGTGACGTGGCAGATTATTTAAATTAATTAAAAGAGAATTTAATTAAAAATCAAGAGTTTAGGGGTTTGAATTAAATATAAAATGTGAAAATTTCAAGAAAGCCATTGCATGAAAAATAAATATTAAAAAATAAACATAGCGAGTATGGGTCCCACAGACCCACAACTTGTGCACACACATGGTACTGACAATATAATAATACAACTACAGTCCAAACACAAAGAAGGTTAAAAACATTACATGCCTTGATTAAATAATACAAATGATCTGCTAATTCTTCTACTGCTCCTGAGTTCGGTCCATCAAATCCTTTCCGAACCTAAATGGGAAACCACCTAGAAGGGGGGGAAAAATTTAAAACAAAGAAAATGTGAGCGAAAGGCTCAGTAGGACTATATTTTATTAAATAATTTAATTTAAAGAAACATTTCATTATTCAGGAATTATTTAAAAGAAACCTTGAATAAATAAATGAATAAATTTAAATAAAACTGTTCTTATCCAGAACAGTTTATTAGGTCGACCAGAAACATCATTTTCTTTTCCTAGGCAAACCATAATAATATCACCACTGTAGTGGCCCAGTTGGGTTTCAGGACCTGCCCCCAAGGTCGATCGCTACATGACCTGATCTCTGATATGGCATCATGCCTATGTGTTTATTTTCATCATCATTCAAAACTCATTTACCGAGTATTGTCATTTACATTCATTATGAAGTTTATTTCAGTTCATGGTATATTAAAATATAACCGATAAATTCATTTTCAAACAACCGTTGAAAACATTTTAATAGAAATCCTTTTCAAAGCCAAATCATTTTGAAACTAGGCTACCAAAGAATGGGGAAGAAGTTCTACCTCGATACTCGTGCCGGTGCCCCACACCGTAATCCTAGTCCGCTATACGTTAGCTCCGCAGAACTACGAACGACCCTAGATATACACTAAGCCGATCAATATCTAATTCGAGACATTCTATGTTACTAAACTATTTCATGATGTCCTAGTGTGCCATTTGTATCTTTAAAATCATCCTATAAGGTTGGAATTTAAATTGGGGTTCAAAACAGTAAAAACAAGTGAAAAATCACAATTTTTTTCTAGGCTCTATCGGCCTGCCGGACGCCCTGCTTCGACCGGCCGAACTGTGTAGTTCGGCTTGCCGGAAACCAAGTCCAATCAGCCAAACATTTCCCAGGTTTGGCCTATGGGACAGATGAACTCCGGCCTACCGATCCCTTGGATTCGGCCTGTCAAACACGTAGTTCGACGTGCCGAACTAGAAAAACCCAAAAATTCCAGCCACGGGTTTTGGTTCTCCTAAAATCCAAATCTTAATTTTAACCTATTTTTCTCAAATCTTAGGCATGGAAAACAATCATATATGATAGAAAAACATGCTAGAACACTTTTGAACTCATTTAAACAAGATTTAAACTCAAAAATCTCAAAAATCTGAAAATGGAAAAATGAGGAGAAAAATCAAAAATCTTGATTCCAATCCGTTTTTCTTCAATCTAAGCTTAGATTCTAGTTGTTCTAAGTTCATTTAACTCAAATCAAAGGTTTTCTAAGCTCAAACGAACTTAAATTTCAAAAATGCACAAAATTGAAAATTTTGAAAAAAGTTTAGAAATTTCAAAACTAACCTCGAATCGAAGCTTAAATTCGCGTTCTCAGTTGCCAAATCACGTTCCTGAGCTTCCTCCTTGCTAACCCGAAGCTTGGATTCGAATTTGATTCAAAAATTTGAGAGAGAAAGGAGAAACCGAGAGAGAGAGAGAGGAGAGAGAGTGAGATCAGGGAGAGTGAGGAGAGAGGAGGGTGGTCTCGCGTCTATTTACGCATTTTAAACTAACCTCAAGTATAAAGTTGTCTCAAGTAATATTTTCTCGGTGAATCCGAGGTCGAACCCACAAGGAAGGATTTATTCAGTTCCAGTACATGTATTATATTAACTTTTTCTTTTTATTTAAACTGAAAATTTGAGGATTAATATTTATTATTCACAAAATGTATTTACAATATTTACACATTTTTTTTACAACATTTTTCATCTTTAGATTTTGATAATATGGAACTTTAATAACAAGAAACGCAATTAATAACTTAAGCAGAGTAACAACAATAATAACAACAATTTAAAGAAGTGAAACAGCAATAATAACAGGGCTGAGGTTCAAAGGTTCCGTTCTGACGATTATCTTTAATATATTTTAGTTTCTCTTTTTATTTATTAGTTAGTTTAAGTATGCACTATGCCATCCTATGTCGACAATAAATCAAGAATTACCAAGCATTTACTGTGCCATTCCATGTCTATAATGCAGCAAAAACACAACTTAATAAATAAGCAGCATTTCAACATAACTTAACTAAAATAACAACCAAGATAGTGAGTTAAGCATTTACCGAGCCATTCTCTGTCTACGAGTAATCAAGGTCCTCCCAAGCATTATCCGTGCCAGTCTATGTCGTCGATAAATCAAAACCGTAATTTTGGCAGAGCTCTAGCTAAGAAAATATTGAAATTCTAGGTTTTCTAAGAGAATATTTTGGCATTACAACAGCTTAGAAAACTAAGAAAAATCAAAAATATTTAAGATAATTTTGCCAAAATTTCTCCCTCTCCCCTCAGCTAAAAAGAAATTTAGAAAGACATAATTAATAAAGTACTACTGATATTATTAAACATAATTTCTACAACACAAACTAGAAAATATTTTACAAGAAATTAGATTAAAAACTAGAATAAAAACTAAACTATAATTATTACAACAACATTTTTATGCTGCGGATTACTCTCCGAAGGCTCCCTGGAAGACTCTCCTAAGGCCCCCTCAACTGAGGCAAAAGCCTCAGTATTTATAGTGATTCGAGATTGCAAACGTCCATTGCTATTTAATGATCTTCACTGTTGAAAGTTGACAATTTTCAATTATTTGCTTCTTCTCTTCTTCGCGCTGCAGCTAGCCTTCTCCCTCTAAAATTTTATTTTTCTTCTTTTCCCGTGCTGAGAGCTGTTCTTCATTATGCTTTTTAGCCTTTGGGATTCTGTGTGCCGCAGATCATGACAAGACTATAACGGACTGATCGTGTCCGTTAATCGCACGATCCAACGGCTGTCAGATGCTCATAAATTGGGCCCTAGTGGGACCAGTGAAAGCACAATTATAGACCGTCAGATTGGTCTTGGTATTCGCATCGAATGGCTGAGAGAGAGGCTGCATGTGGTCATGACCGCACGCGATCCAAGACTGTCTGAGACACCCCACTGACACGCTGCAGCTTGTCGGCGCGTGTAACGCAAGCTCCAATCATATATCGACACATGGACCGCACTTTAAGATTCTGCTGACGCACCGAATGACACGTTGACATGCATCTCTTCCTCGGACGGCTGAGATTGATTTGGCGGTGAATCTGACGGCTCCCATGACGCCACGTGTCCTCTGCATTTTTAATTTCAAAATTTTCAAGGATTTTTGATGCATTTGATGTCCGATTTTATCCGTTTTGGTGTCGTTTTGCTCCGTTTTTCCTCCAGATTTCAAATCTAAAATCACAAACATACTAATATTAATTATTTTACAAACTTAATATTTATTAAAAATATTTATTTTACAATAAAACACACAAAAATAGATAAAAAAACTCTTAAAATTTACAGTCTCTTGCGGTTGAGCACAGATATAATTTTTATGACTTGGAAATATTTTTAAAAATTACTAAAAATATAATAAGACATATTTATAAACTTAAAACACACTACCAAACACACTAACACTCAAAATAAAATAACCGCATTACTTTTACGGTTTTGACTATTTACAGACTAGACACTTATTTAACACACCAAAATGACTCTAATAATAAAAACACACTAAAAACGCATTTTTAATCATATTTTCACACCAAGACACAAAAATGCTTATTAACACAAAATGCTATTAATTAGAGGATTTAATGAGAAATAAAAGCGTAAACAAATGATTTAAGCATTAGAAAATGTACACTTTTACAGTCTCATCATACCCCCAACCAGCTTATTGCTAGTCTCTAGCAACTAAAGCGATAAATCTTAAAATAGACAAAAGATTTTTTATTTTTTATTTTTATTTTTTTGAAACTTGCGATTCCTCACTGATTTTCCTCAGGGTTTATCTCATATTCATGCCCCAAAGTAAAGATGTAAACACTAATTAAGTTATGATTCATTTCTAGAGTTTGTCAATTGTTTAAGATGAATTTTTCCCTATGTGTGTGAATTTCTATTACTAATCAATGCATATCAACTAGATAAATTTATATTAATATCTCTTAATTTATTTAAATAAATTATTATAAATTTGTTGTTCATCCCTCTCTCCACTAATGTAGAATAACACCTTGTTAAAGATTTTTAGGACTTTATTCGTCTTGTAATGTAAGGCTTGGGTTAAAGGTACGATGGAAGATATATTTGAAGCTCAGTTCACCCATAAGACACTTACAAAAATCCCGAACCTTTAAAATGTACAATCCAATTCCCAAAGTTTACAATCCCAAACTCGAAATGAAATTTCCTTTGTCAACCACTTTCTATTAAATTTTTTTTTTTTAATCTTTTTGTTTTTTTTTTTTTAACTGAAGAGTTACGTACATATTTTATAGAGGTAGCAGATATTCCTAACCTCATAAACCTGAATTCACTTGAAATAACAGATGTCTTATGAGTGAAAGGTACAAGAAAACGATTATGAATTAAAAAGGCTAGGCTAAATATATGGGTAACAAAGAAAATAGAACATTAAGCACAACGAGGTGACTAGGGATATAAAATGCAAACAGGTTAGCTTCAAAGGCTCAAACGATCTAAAGATGGCCTAAATTATATCTATAACTTAGTGTTATCTAGGATTTCGTCTCAAGAGGGATTTAAACAAGTTATAAGATTTTATAAAAATAAACCAAATTATACTAACATAAACAGTCTCTAAATTAATATAACAAATCATAGTGCAAGATTAAGTGCTCAAATTTTAGAAAAATTTCATCCTAAACATATGGCAAACTAAAGAAACTAACATAAACTTAAATAATATTTAAACTTTACCTTAAGTCATGGAAATGATATAATCTTGATATCGTCATTGGACAGGAGGCAAATCACAAAAATATTTTTAGATTTTTTTTTAAATTTTTTTTTAATTTTTAATAAATGCAATGCAAACACACAGTTTTTACAATCATGTAGAAACACGTTTCAAGAATGCTAGTCACTCCATTACTCAGCTATTTCTACCAAGGTGAAGACGCGTTTCAAGAATAATAAATACTCCTTACCTCAGCCATCTTCAAACTTTTATGCTACAAAAGAAAAATGCAGAGATGAGAATTTTACAAACACAAAGAACTTCATTTTCGGACCATTATCGAGACGCGTTTCAGGTCAAAACCTTCACTCAACCATCTCGACCTATGAATACATGAATCTTAAAGTCTTACAAACAGCACACTCTTTTTTTTTTTTCGCTTGGTTTTTTTTTTTATTAAAAACTAGTCCCAGATTCAATCACAAAAGAAAAAAAATTGTCACAACCTTCTCCCCCCCAACCTAGATTGTACACTGTTCCAAAGTTTAACAAGATTAAATAAGAAGAGTAACAACATATACTTACCAGAGCGGTTATTCAAAGACAAACACATAAACAAAGACAAAAACAACAATGCTGTAAATAAAACTAAAAGAGGTAGAGTTTAGAGAGAAAGATCCCAATCTCGTTTGCGTTTTCCACAGAACTTTGATGTTGTAGTGTCCGTTTCAGGATCAATGACGTGCATTTTTTCGAGCAATTCCTCTACAGTAGTGGCAGAGATAAAAATCTTTCTTCCTGACTCATCAAGAAACTTTTGTTCCACAGCATGATCTAAAAAACTAAGCAAACTGTCAAAGTAACCATTTATGTTTAACAAACCAACAGGTTTAGAGTGTAGTCCTAACAATTTCCAACTAGCAATGGCAAAAAGCTCCTCTAGAGTTCCTAAACCTCCAAGTAAGGCAATGAAAGCATCAGAAGCAAACTCCATGTCTCTTATTCACTCAGGCATGCCTGCAACTATTTTTTCAACACCAATGGTAGGACCACATAAACGACTTTGAGCAAAGACACCTGGAATAATACCTAGAGCTCCAGTACCTCCAGAACGTCTTCCAGCAGAGACAGTACCCATTAAACCTAGACTACCTCCTCCATAGACAAGATTTATCTTTTTCGTAGCCAAGACATAGCCTAAATGAAATGCATTTTCTATGTAATCAATGCCTCTTCCTGATTTAGAACCACAAAACACACAGATATTGTTGAACTTTAAAGATGACTGGGACGAGGAATCCATGATAGTTACTAAGACTAAGACTCTTTTTTTTTTCTTTTTTTTTTTTTTTTGAATGACTCTATCTTACAAATTCGCTCTGAGAAAAACTAAAAGGATTTTATAGACACCTAAAGAGAACGTTGGGTAAAATTAAATAAAGACAGCTGTGATGACAGACAAGGACAGATAAATATGACACTCCTGCAGACAACTTGTACCTGACAACACTATTTACCTTTTGACAAACTGGACTTTACTGTACAACTTTTGACAAATGGGACTAAATTTTTTAAAATCTGAAGCAAAGCTTATCTTATACGACACACAAGACACCTACCGAATATAATTATGCATCTGAAAAAAGAAGAAAAGTCAAGATATCATTATTATAAGATGAACGGTACAATCACAATTATTAAACAACAACTGTACAAATCACACAAAAATAAAAATCTTTTTGTTGATGAGATTTTATTAGAGAATGAGTTGAAGAAAACTTTTGTTCATCAAAATGCGTTTCCAGAAATTCCGTTACTCAGCCATTTTGATGATTTTTTTTTTTAAAACCATGATCATAGCTCGAATAAATTTTCAATCAAATATATATATATATATATATTTTTGGACAAACACACAGAGAAACAAAGAAAATACCTTACAGACCTTGTTCTGAAGTGGAAGGGTCATGAGTCTGTTTTCGATCTAACATTCTCGCAAACTGAACAGTTGGGTCTTTTAGCGTCAGATTTCCAAGACATTCTTTTTCTTCATGAAATTGAGGCCAGAGTTGTTTCATAGCCCCCCAGACGTATCCACTTGGATGGGACTAAAGAGAAACTCGGAGATCTTCTAAGTTTTCATTCCTAAGAGCATTTTTACAGAACTGAATTTTATCTTCCCTATTTCTAGATACGAAACCAGGTGAGGGACATTTTCCAGAACAAGTTTGACGAGAACATTTATGACATTTTGACTCCATACGACGAGCTCTTCTTTTTCTAGCACACAGACTTGTACCCATACCAGGCAAGCCTACATTATTTACATCACTTGAACGAGCAAGACCTTCTATGTATATCTTGATATCAGTAGGAAGCTTAAAACGTGAAAGTACCCAAAGACGAGTGATTCTAGTTTTATACTTCTTTCTGATCTCTCTTTGAGAAAGTGAAGGAAAATATTTCTTTAAGTGCTCATATTTCAGATCCATGATTGAGAAATTGAGATTCTTGAGAGTGAATTGAAAGCTTTAAGAGAGAGTTCGAGAGAGAATTGTAAAGATTTTCGTGGAAGCAGAAGAAAAGAAGATTGAAAAGTGTTTGAAAGATTGGAGAATTTTGAAAGAGTTTTGAAGAATTTCTTGGAATTTTAGTGAGAAGACAAAGAAAATTTGAGAGAGAGAACAAGAAATTTAGAGAGAGAAAGAACAAAGATTTCTGAGCTGGGATGCACAGTAACAGATTTTATAGACAAGGGGTGGACTTCTGTTCAGACATGGGGAAGCTTACTCAGACGCACGTGAGAGTAATGGGCTGAACTCAAATGGGCCAAAGAAAAGTAACCTAACAGATTACTCAGACATGAAAATATTTTTGTATTTTTGAGTTTTTTTTTATTTTTAATTTTTAATTTTTTTTTTTAGATCTAAAATTCAGAAAAATTCATTGAAGATTATTTCATTAAAATGCGTTTCTAGAGGCTGATGATATAAAAATACCAACTAATCGTGCTGATTATAACCTCCATAATTTCTACCATTTTAATGAATTTTTAAAATTATTTTTCTGATTTTTAGGAAAAACAAAGAAAATAAAGATACGACAAACACAAAAAATAAAAAAAAAATAAATAAAGACAATACAAACATTAATCTATAACTATGATTTCAGTTTTCGGTTCGGAGTCAGAATCGTCAATGTGGATGACTGTTGGAAGAGATGCTCTAAACCTTCCCGAAAGATAGCACTCCCAGAAAGTTAAGTTGCCAGCAGCTGCAAAGAATCTTTGCTGAAATTCTTCTTCATCCATGAGATCATACATGAGGTCATCCATAGTGTCACCCATAGTGTCACCCATCACCACATCCTCAGGTTCTTCAAAAACTTCATTTTCACATTCAGCCTCAAAATTTGAAATGTTTGCTTCAAGAAATTGGTCAGAAACATTCACAGGATGGTTGTCAACCTTGGGTGGAATATTCGAATCAAAAGAATTAGCCAAATCAGCCAAGGGATCAACAAACGTTCCTGAAGTATTGCTTTCAACAAAATTCACTTCACACTTTCCAGAGGGTGATTGTGCCATGTTAAAAACGTTGAATTCTGAAGTCATATTCCCAAAAGACAAGTTTAGTATTCCATTTCTACAATTAATCAAAGCATTAGAAGTTGCAAGAAATGGACGACCCAAAATGACAGGAATTTGAACATTTGTATTTGTGATAGGTTGTGTATCCAAAACAATGAAATCCACTGGGTAGTAAAATTTATCAATTTGGACTAACACATCCTTGACAACACCTCTTGGAATTTTTACAATCGATCAGCTAGTTGAAGTGTGACAGAAGTTGGCTTTAGTTCACCTAGACCTAATTGCTGATAAACATAATAAGGTAAGAGGTTGACACTAGCACCAAGGTCTAACAAAGCATGTTCAATTTGAGTATTTCCGGTGATGCAAGAAATTGTGGGACAACCAGGATCTTTGTATTTCAATGATGAATCATGTTGAATGATGGAACTAACATTCTCAGCTAAAAATGCAGTTTTAGTCACATTATGCTTTCTTTTAATTGTACAACAATCTTTCAAAAATTTGGCATAAGATGGGACTTGTTTGATTGCATCTAAAAGTGGAATATTAATTTTGACTTGTTTGAACTGTTCAAAAATTTCAGCATTTTTGTCAAACTTCTCTTTTGAAAGCAAAGCTTGAGGAAATGGAATCTTTGGAACAAATTTCTCTTTTGAAACACTCTTTTCTTTTTCAAAATTTTCCTCATCACTATTAATTTTATCACCACTTTTCAAAGTTGAATTAACGTTCTGATCTTTTGAAAGATTAGTTTTATCAACAGTTTTTCCACTTCGAAGAGTTGTAACAAAGTTAACAATTTCTTGTTGTGCCTGTGAACTAGAAGAGGCAATTTCATTTGCAGATGGATAATGTACAGGTTGAGCAGGAAATTTGCCTTTTTCTTGAATGCGAAGAGAAGAAGTGAGTTTAGAAATGGATTCTTTAATTTCATGAATGTCTTGAGAAGTGCGTGTGTTGTGAACTTCCTGTTTTTGAACGAATGATTTTTGAGCTTGAATGAAAGTTTGCAAAGTGTCTTCAAGAGTTTTGACTCGAGAATGGAGATTTTCAGAAAAAATTTGTGGAGGCCTTTGAAAATTTTGAGAATTTGATGGAAATGGTGGTCGGCCTTGAGAGTTTTGTGGTGGAAATGGTGGTGGTGGTTGATATTGCTGTTGTGGTTGATCATTTCTCTAACTAAAATTGGGATGGTTTTTCCATTGTGAATTGTATGTGTCAGAGTGTGGGGATGGAAATGGCTTTCTAGGTGGGTCCAATTGATTTGTGTAATTCACCTGTTCATGGGACTCTTCCTTGAAAATTGGGCATTCATAGGTTGAGTGTCCTAGAGTTTGGCAAACACTACACAAAATTTCAATTTTGGGTTCTTGGACATTCCTTCGTTCCATGGCTTCAATCTTTTTAGTCAAACATGCAATTCTAACACTTAGATCATTTTCTTGACTAAGTTGATGGACACCTCTTTGAGCATTAGCAAGATTAGATCTAATTGAGCCTTCAGAATTACTATGTTGCCAGTATTGAGAGTTATCAGCCAAATTATCAAGGAAATCTAACGCTTCATCAGGTTCTTTATCAAGGAATTCTCCATTACACATTGTTTCAACAAATTGATGGGTTTCAGGAGTCAAGCCTTCATAAAAAAAACTAATGTAACACCATTTTTCAAAACCATGATGTGGGCAAGAATTCAACAAATCTTTAAATCGTTCCTAGCTTTGGAAATAAACTTCTTTTGCATTTTGGGAAAAATTTTGAATTTGTTTTTTCAAAGCATTGGTCTTATGTGTTGGGAAGAATTTTTTCAGAAACTCTGTTTGCATTTCTTGCCATGTACCTATTGACCTAGGTTTTAAAGAAGTAAGCCAAGTTTTAGCTTTGTCTTTTAAAGAAAAAGGGAAAAGCTTAAGCTTAACAATTTCATTTGAAACTTCCTGGTCAGTGAAGGTAGCACAAACATCTTCAAACTCTCTAAGGTGCAAATATGGATTTTCAGATTCTAAGCCATGAAAATTGGGAAGCAAGTTGATCATTCCAGGTTTAAACCTAAAGTGATGAGCATTGAGAGGAAAAACCAAACATGATGGAGTGGATTCACGGGGTGGTTGCAAATAATCTCTCATTGAGCGAACAACAGGATTGATGATTTGTTGATTAACAATATCTTCATTATGAACACTTTCATCATCAGCCATTTTTGGTGAATTTGAAGACACAACAAAGACGAAATGTGATTCTAAACTTTTCCTAACTAACCTACGACTATTAGACTCATGAAACCAAACTGGCATGCAAATTATTTAAATATTTACAAAATTTTATAGACAAATACTAAGCTTTTCTCCACTCAGGGAGAGTAGAGTAGTAAATGAAAAGTATCTGCCTTATTGATTTTGTGAAGTTGTGAATTATATTTTTTTAAGAATGTCCCCAGGAAAATTTGGTGGTGCTAAGGCTCCTTAAGAACCAATCTCCTTGACAGAACAACATTTCAAGAATGATTGGTGTTGGGAGAATCTCCAAAAGTGAACCGGTTATGGGAAAGAATTCCAAACCAGTACCAGTCCCCAAACAAAACTTTCTCAAAAAAAATACTTTTGACAAAAACACAGTTTGTTTATTAAGCATTATGGAAAACCTAATCTAAAATTCTATGAAGTTTTATTTCTAAGGCAAAAACCTAAAACTAGCAAAAGAAATATTTTACAGAAGAAATGAGAGAAAATAAAATTTTTATGATTTTTTATTTTTTTTTTAAAAGTGACGTGAATAGTAACTACTACAAATAGTAACTTACAGAAAATGCATGCAGATTTCTACGTGAACAGTACTTAATACCTGCAAAACAGAAGATATTAACAAAAGAAAAGAAATAAAACAAAAGAAAAGAAAAGTTAGTAATATATAAAAGAAAAATAAAAAAAAGAAAAAGAAAATATATTACACAATATTATACTACACTAAAAACAATACCTTCCCCGGCAACGGCGCCAAAAACTTGGTCTCGCGTCTATTTACGCATTTTAAACTAACCTCAAGTATAAGGTTGTCTCAAGTAATATTTTCTCGGTGAATCCGAGGTCGAACCCACAAGGAAGGATTTATTCAGTTCCAGTACATGTATTATATTAACTTTTTCTTTTATTTAAACTGAAAAATTTGAGGATTAATATTTATTATTCACAGAATGTATTTACAATATTTACACATTTTTTTTACAACATTTTTCATCTTTAGATTTTGATAATATGGAACTTTAATAACAAGAAACGCAATTAATAACTTAAGCAGAGTAACAGCAATAATAACAACAATTTAAAGAAGTGAAACAACAATAATAACAGGGCTGAGGTTCAAAGGTTCCGTTCTGACGATTATCTTTAATATATTTTAGTTTCTCTTTTTATTTATTAGTTAGTTTAAGTATGCACTATGCCATCCTATGTCGACAATAAATCAAGAATTACTAAGCATTTACTGTGCCATTCCATGTCTATAATGCAGCAAAAACACAACTAAATAAATAAGCAGCATTTCAACATAACTTAACTAAAATAACAACCAAGATAGTGAGTTAAGCATTTACCGAGCCATTCTCTGTCTATGAGTAATCAAGGTCCTCCCAAGCATTATCCGTGCCAGTCTATCTCGTCGATAAATCAAAACCGTAATTTTGGCAGAGCTCTAGCTAAGAAAATATTGAAATTCTAGGTATTCTAAGAGAATATTTTGGCATTACAACAGCTTAGAGAACTAAGAAAAACCAAAAATATTTAAGATAATTTTGCCAGAATTTCTCCCTCTCCCCTCAGCTAAAAAGAAATTTAGAAAGACATAATTAATAAAGTACTACTGATATTATTAAACATAATTTCTACAACACAAACTAGAAAATATTTTACAAGAAATTAGATTAAAAACTAGAATAAAAACTAAACTATAATTATTACAACAACATTTTTATGCTGCGGATTGCTCTCCGAAGGCTCCCTGGAAGACTCTCCTAAGGCCCCCTCAACTGAGGCAAAAGCCTCAGTATTTATAGTGATTCGAGATTGCAAACGTCCATTGCTATTTAATGATCTTCACTGTTGAAAGTTGACAATTTTCAATTATTTGCTTCTTCTCTTCTTCGCGCTGTAGCTAGCCTTCTCGCTCTGAAATTTTATTTTTCTTCTTTTCCCGTGCTGAGAGCTGTTCTTCATTATGCATTTTAGCCTTCGGGATTCTATGTGACGCAGATCATGACAAGACTATAACGGACTGATCGTGTCCATTAATCGTGCGATCCAATGGCTGTCAGATGCTCATAAATTGGGCCCAAGTGGGACCAGTGAAAGCGCAATTATAGACTGACAGATTGGTCTCGGTATTCGCATCGAATGGCTGAGAGAGAGGCTGCATGTGGTCATGACCGCACGCGATCCAAGACTATCTGAGACACCCCACTGACACGCTGCAGCTTGTCGGCGGGTCTAACGCACGCTCCAATCATATATCGACACGTGGACCGCACTTTGAGATTCTGCTGACGCACTGAATGACGCGTTGACACGCGTCTATTCCTCAGACGGCTGAGATTGATTTGGCAGTGAATCCGACGGCTCTCATGATGCCACGTGTCCTCTGCATTTTGAATTTTGAATTTTTCAAGGATTTTTGATGCATTTGATGTCTGATTTTATCTGTTTTGGTGTCGTTTTGCTCCGTTTTTCCTCCAGATTTCAAATCTAAAATCACAAACATACTAATATTAATTATTTTACAAACTTAATATTTATTAAAAATATTTATTTTACAATAAAACACACAAAAATAGATAAAAAAACTCTTAAAATTTCCAGTCTCTTGCGGTTGAGCATAGATATAATTTTTATGACTTGGAAATATTTTTAAAAATTACTAAAAATATAATAAGACATATTTATAAACTTAAAACACACTACCAAACACACTAATACTCAAAATAAAATAACTGCATTACTTTTACGGTTTTGACTATTTACAGACTAGACATTTATTTAACACACCAAAATGACTCTAATAATAAAAATACACTAAAAACGCATTTTTAATCATATTTTCACACCGAGACACAAAAATGCTTCTTAACACAAAATGCTAATTAGAGGATTTAATGAGAAATAAAAGCGTAAACAAATGATTTAAGCATTAGAAAATGTACACTTTTACAGTCTCATCAGAGGGGAAAAAGGAAATACATAGAGAAAATTTGTGGGCGGTTTTACTATGCGAAAACCAAATGCCACCCACGGTTTTATAAAACGGAATATTTTTTAACATTTTACAAATTGTTGTGCTTTAAAACTCAAAACATCATTTTAAAACAATAAGAAATCATTTGAATTCATCAAATTAACAAAACAACCAAAAATTCAAAATTCAACCAAATAATCAAATTAATGTTGAAACATTAATTATGGCACACTAATTCATCATTTATATTACAATAACATTAAATAAATTTCAGGGCGTTACAACTCTTCACCCCTAAAAGAAATTCTGCCCTCGAAATTTACAACTCAATTCAGAAACAAAACAAATGCGGATATAATTCCCGCATACTCGACTCTAGTTTCCAAGTGGCTTCATCAACCTCGTGATACTGCCACACGACCTTTACCAATGGTATCTCACGATGTCGCAAACTAATTACTTTCTGGTCGATGATCTGAATCGGCACTTCTTCGTACGTCATATCTTCCTGAACTTGCACAACGCAAAATGAAACTATCTTACCCTGATCAGACGGACACTTCCTAAGTATCGACACATGAAACACATCGTGAACACGAGAAAGTTCGGGCGGAAGATCAAGCCGATAAGCAACCACACCAACACGCTGAGTGATCTCGAACGGTCCAATAAACCTCGGTGCAAGCTTTCCACTCACTCCAAACCACATAGTTCCCTTACGATGCGATACCTTCAAGAGAACGAAATCTCCAACCGCAAACTCTAAGGGTCTACGTCTCCTATCCGTGTAACTCTTCTGTCGACTCTGAGCTACCCTCAATCGACCTCGAATCACAGTGACTTTCTCGTTGCTATCACGGATCTCATCCGCCCCAAGAATAACCCTATCTTCCGGCTCAGCCCAACACACTGGTGACAGACACGATCGCCCATATAACGCCTCAAACGGTGCCATACCAATACTCGCCTGATAGCATTGTTGTACGCGAACTCCGCTAGATGCAAATATTTCTTTCAATTCCCGCCAAAGTCTAATGCACAGGCACGCAACATATACTCGAGAATCTGAATAACCTGCTCAGACTGCCCATCAGTCTGAGGATGAAATGTCGTACTGAAGTTCAAATTGGTACCTAAAGCCTCTTGAAAACTCCTCCAGTACTTAGCATTAAACCTGGTGTCTCGATCAGAAGTGTTGGACAAAGAGACTCCATGCAACCTCACAATGTTCTACAGATACAAATCCTCAAGAATCTTTCTTGAACACGTCGACCTAAACAGAATGAAATGCGCCGATTTCGTCAACTTGTCGACCATGACCCAAACTACATCATGCCCTACTCCATCCTCGGCAAACCTGTGAGAAAATCCATCGTCACATGCTCCCATTTCCACCCTAGAATAGGAAGCGGCTGAAGCTGACCTGCAGGCTTCTGATGCTTGGCTTTCACCTAAAGACACGTCGTGCACTTGGCCACATACTCTTGCACATACTCTTGAACATCTTTGTTCATGCCTTTCCACCAATATTGCCTCTTTAAATCACGATACATCTTCGTGCTCCCCGGATGAATGGCAAACTAAGACCTATGAGCTTCATCTAAAACGGCTTTCATCACCTCAGTGATAGCTGGAACTGCAAGACGCTCCCAAAAATACAATGTTCCATCTGCATGCATGCTTCATTCTTCAAACTGCTCCCCGTTTTGAATCCGTAACCAAATCCCCTGTAAATGCTGATCCTGTCACTGACTTTGCTTCACCATCTGAACAAGAGCTGGGGTTGCCTCCACATGATATACCGAAACTCAATCATAGTCTTCACAATACCGTAGCCCATACTCCCTCACTGTCACATCCCTGCTCAAGTCATCAAAAGCCAAACAAGCGAGAATCCCAGAAGACTTCCTGCTAAGCGCATCTGCGACCACATTAGCTTTCCCGGGATGATACTGCAACGCAAAATCATAATCCTCCATATACTCTATCCACCTATGCTGCCTCAAATTAAGATCCCTCTGAGTGAACAGATACCTCAAACTCTTATGATCGGAGAAGACCTGAAACGACGCTCCACACAAGAAAAAACCACAAATCTTCAGCTCGTGAATCACCGCCACCAGCTTCAAGTCATGAGTAGGATAATTCTGCTCATGAGGTCGTAGCTGTCTCGATCCATACGCAACCACATGTCCATGCTGCATCAACACGCACCCAAGTCCATGCCCTAAAGCATCTGCGTAAACCTCATACGGCTTGTCACTACTAGGAATAACCAACACTAGAGCTGAAGTCAACCAGTTCTTCAATTCCTAAAAAGCAAGCTCACAATCTTCATCCCACTCAAACCTGACATTTTTCTTAATCAATCTCGTCAACGGAGCTGCAATCTTTGAAAAATTCTTTACAAATTTCCTATAACCAGCAAGACCTAAGAAGCTGCGAATCTCCGCTATGTTCCTCGATCGTTCCCACTCCACTATGGCTTCAATCTTGGACGGATCCATAGAAATACCATGCCCCGAGATGACATGACCTAGAAACGTGAACTCAGTCAACCAAAACTCACACTTTTCCCTCTTAGCATACAACTGGTGCTCTTGCAGAGTCTGAAGCATGATCCAGAGATGCTGCTCATGCTCCTCCCAAGTCTTAGAATACACTAGAATGTCATCGATGAACATGATCACAAACTGATCCAAATATGACCTAAATATCCTGTTCATCAAATCCATGAAAGCTGTCGGAGCATTCGTCAACCTAAACGACATAACTAGAAACTCAAAGTGCCCATACTGAGTCCTAAAAGCTGTCTTGAGAATATCCTCTTCCTTAATCCTGAGCTGATGGTACCCTGAACGCAAATCAATCTTTGAGAAATACCGCGAACCTCCCAACTGATCAAACAACTCATCAATCCTAGGCAAGGATACTTATTCTTCACTGTGACACGATTCAGCTGCCGATAAACCACACACAACCTGAGTGTCCCAACATGTTTCTTAGCAAACAAAATCGGTGCTCCCCATGGAGATGTACTATTCTGAATATACCCTTTATCAGTAAGCTCCTGAAGTTGCTTCCTCAATTCTTTCATTTCTGTCGGCGCCATCTGATAAGGTGCCATAGAAATCGGTGTTGTCCTCAAAAACAACTCGATACCAAACTCAATTTTTTGATGCGGTGGTAATCCTAACAACTCATAGGGGAAGAAATCCTCAAACTCATCAACCACCAGAATCACTACACTTCCTCTCAAAGCATAGGGCTCGCAATCTAGATTGGCAAGAAAAGCACAACAACCCAGATTCCTTCACCCTCCTAGACACGACTTCATGAGACGCTCACTCATTAACCAATCACCACCACCCTGGTAAGTGATCATCGTCCCCCTATCAGACACTAGGGTCACTTTTCTAAGTTGGCAGTCTACAACTGCATTATACCTGGACAACCAGTCCATCCCTAGAATTACATCATATGAGCTCATGGGGAGTATAATCAAAACACTTTTCAAAATCTCATCCCCAATCTTTATTTTACAAGCTTTACATACACAATTCACACACACCAGCCCCAAGGGAGAAGTTATGACTAGGGGTTCATTAAACTCTTCTATCTCTAATCCCAAGGCATGTACAAAAGAACTCGAAATGAGAGAATGACAGGCACCGGTATCAAATAAAACGCGAGCTAAAGATGGAGAAACCAAGATCGTACCATCGACAACCGCGTTACCAACATGAGAATCTGAACCTCCAGATGTCATTGCGTGAACCTGCACTGGTGCCTTTCCTTTTCCTCTACCAACATTGCTGGGTCCAGGATTATTCTGCCGATGCTGCTGGGATGGAGACGACTGCACACTAGCTGTACTTGGCACTCGATACTGAGGGACGCTGCGCTGGAAATGCTACGGCTACTGCCCTCGTGCCGGATATGAGAACTGCTGAGGAGAAAACTGGGGATACTGCAACTGCAGGTACTACTGAGGCGGAGGTAGGGTCTGAGGCTGAGACTGATGACTGGCATCCTCCCCGGTCTGAGATCCAAGACGGGCACTCCTGATCGGGCAATTCCTCTTGATGTGTTCGAGCTGCTGACAAAAATGACAATGGAAGCTGTAGGGATTGCTGCGCCCTGCTGCCAGACGAACTGCTGCTACCCCTGTTCATGCCACCTTGCTTGCTCTTTCTCAGAGTTGGACGGCTACAGGTGCTCTTCCTACTGCTCCTCTGCGGTCCTCCTGAAGCCTTTGGTCGATCCTCACAATACTGCTCATAATCATTTTCCACTGATATTGTTGACGACACAAGCTCTCCAAAACTCCTAAGGCGCAGAGCAACCAACTGTCGCCAAATAGGAGCCTTGAGCCCTTCCTGAAACTTAATGCACTTCTCACGCTCTGATGCCACTGCCGATGGAGCAAACCTGGCCAACTCATTAAATCTTGCCTCATATTCCCGAACTGACAAATCACCCTGCTGCAACCTATAGAACTCAGCTGCATTCTGATCTCTATACCTCTACGAAAAATATCGATCATAGAACAACTCATCGAATCTGTCCCAACTGATATCACCACCACGTTCCAAATGCTTAGCTTGTTTCCACCAAGTGTTAGCACCACCCTCGAGCTTATATGCAGTGAACTCCACACGATACTCATCAGGTACACCAAGGGTATCCAAATGCTTCACGATCGAATCTAGCCAATATTCTGCCAACTGCGGATCTCCATTACCATCAAAAGTCAGAATAGATGCACGCCGAAATTCCTTAAAGTACGTATGTCGACTACCAACATTAGAACCTTTGGGTCTAGCCCTAGCTACCATCTACCAGAAAGCCACAAACATAGACCTCATCATGCCCTCATCGTTTCTAAACTCGGCATCAACTGTCGAACGACGTCTAGGTGCCATTCTCTCACTTCTGAAAACAAAATTTTGGACTGTCAGAGGTATTTCATTGTCAAACCTATGTGTGCACAATTTCCAAGGTTCATAACCTTGAGCTCTGATATCATTCTGTCACGCCCTGGAGTATGGGAGGTAACATGGCAGATTATTTAAATTAATTAAAATAAAATTTAATTAAAAATCAAGAATTTAAGGGTTTGAATTAAATATAAAATGTGAAAGTTTCAAGAAAGCCATTGCATGAAAAATAAATATTAAAGAATAAACATAGCGAGTATGGGTCCCACAGACCCACAACTTGTACACACATATGGTACTGACAATATAATAATACAACTACAGTCCAAACATAAAGAAGGTTAAAAACATTACATGCCTTGATTAAATAATACAAATGATATGCTAATTCTTCTACTGCTCCTAAGTTCGGTCCATCGAATCTTCTCCGAACCTAAATGGGAAATCACCTAGAAGGGGGAGAAAAATTTAAAACAGAGAAAATGTGAGCGAAAGGCTCAGTAGGACTATATTTTATTAAATAATTTAATTTAAAGAAACATTTCATTATTCAGGAATTATTTAAAAGAA
This sequence comes from Artocarpus heterophyllus, assembly GCA_025403435.1. Classification (NCBI taxonomy): domain Eukaryota; kingdom Viridiplantae; phylum Streptophyta; class Magnoliopsida; order Rosales; family Moraceae; genus Artocarpus; species Artocarpus heterophyllus. The sequence goes on along the minus strand of CM046348.1, from coordinate 34,840,629 downwards.
ACCTTGAATAAATAAATGAATAAATTTAAATAAAACCATTCTTACCCAGAACAGTTTATTAGGTCAACCAGAAACATCATTTTCTTTTCCTAGGCAAACCATAATAATATCACCATCGTAGTGGCCCAGCTAGGTTTCGGGACCTGCCCCAAGGTCGATCGCTACACGACCCGATCTCTGATATGGCATCATGCCTATGTGTTTATTTTCATCATCATTCAAAACCCATTTATCGAGTATTGTCATTTACATTCATTATGAAGTTCATTTCAGTTCACGGTATATTAAAATATAACCGATAAATTCATTTTCAAACAACCGTTGAAAATATTTTAATAGAAATCCTTTTCAAAGCCAAATCATTTTGAAACTAGGCTACCAAGAAATGGGGTAGAAGTCCTACCTCGATACTCGTGCTGGTGCTCCACATCGTAATTTCGGTCCGCTATACGTTAGCTCTGCGGAACCACAAACGACTCTAGATACACACTAAGTCGATCAATATCTAATTCGAGACATTCTTTGTTACTAAACTATTTTATGATGTCCTAGTGTGCCATTTGTATCTTTAAAATCATCATATAAGGTTGGAATTTAAACTGGGGTTCAAAACAGTGAAAACGGGTGAAAAATCACAAATTTTTCCTAGGCTCTGTCGGCCTGCCGGACGCCTTGCTCCGGCCGGCCGAACTGTGCAGTTTGACCTGTCGAAAACCAAGTCCGGTTGGCCGGACATTTCCCAGGTTTGGCCTGAGGTCTAGACTGCCAGACAGATGAACTTCGGCCTACAGATCCCTTGAATTCGGCATGTCGAACTGGAAAAACCCAGAAATTCCAACCACAGATTTTGGTTCTTCCAAAATCTAAATCTTGATTTTAACTTGTTTTTCTCAAATCTCAGGCATTGAAAACAATCATAGATGATAGAAAAACATGTTAGAACACTTTTGAACTCATTTAAACAAGATTTAAACTCAAAAATCTCAAAAATTTGAAAATGGGAAAATGAGGAGAAAAATGAAAAATCTTGAATCCAATCCGTTTTTCTTCAATCTAAGCTTAGATTCTAGTTGTTCTAAGTTCATTTAACTCAAATCAAAGGTTTTCTAAACTCAAACGAACTTAAATTTCAAAAATGCACAAAATTGAAAATTTTGGAAAAAGTTTAGAAATTTCAAAACTAACCTCAAATCGAAGCTTCAATCCGCGTTCTCGATTGCCAAATCATGTTCCCGAGCTTCCTCCTTGCTAACCCGAAGCTTGGATTCGAATTTGATTCAAAAATTTGAGAGAGAATTTGAGAAAGAAAGGAGAAACCGAGAGAGAGAGAGTGAGAGAGACCACGGGAGAGAGAGAGAGAGAGGAGAGAGAGTGAGATCAGGGAGAGTGAGGAGAGAGAAGGGGAAAAAGGAAATAAATAGAGAAAATTTGTGGGCGGTTTTACTATGCGAAAACCAAATGCCACTTACGGTTTTGTAAAACGGAATATTTTTTAACATTTTACAGATTGTTGTGCTTTAAAACTCAAAACATCATTTTAAAACAATAAGAAATCATTTGAATTCATCAAATTAACAAAACAACCAAAAATTTAAAATTCAACCAAATAATCAAATTAATGTTGAAACATTAATTATGGCACACTAATTCATCATTTATATTACAATAAAATTAAATAACTTCTGGGGCGTTACATACTTGCACTTTTGTGATTGTCTCATATTGGCCATTTTTTATTACTATATATATGTGTAGCACTACCAAGTACCAAGTATATAGAATAATAGAAGCAACAAATTAAGAGTGACAAACTACTCTTCTCATATTTGCAATGGATCAAGGTGGACGTCTAAGCTGCAAGAGGTGGAGCAAAATGGCATTTGTGGTGTTAGCAATAATGTTGTTTCTTATGGTGACTCAAGCAGCCACCGCAGCTCGACTCCCCCGCCCATGCCCCCCAGGCCCCCGCCCACCTCAAGCCCCACACCCACCCCATCCCCACGCCTACCCTTACCCGTGCGTGAAACGTACGAAGTCAAAAATGATCCATGTGATTCCTAGTACTGTAGTTCTTTCTGCAAGATAAGATATGGCATTAGGCTGGTAGAATCTAGCTGCAATCCAGGAAATATGTGTTATTGTCTTTACAAAGAATATTAGAGAAATATATTGCATGAAAACTCATGTATTTGAGATTGGTTACTTTCCTAATTTGAATAAATAATATGGAATGAAAGTGTATTATATATTTTATTTATTTTCCTCTCTCCCTCTCATGATATTTTGTCCAATTAGTTCATGGTACTCGTAAATGTTTTCAATGGGAGAACTAAAAAAAAAATCAGAAATTATTGAACGAGGAAATAATTGCATAATTTAATTGTTGAGTAAAGGCTTGATTGTAGTATTTTTTTTTCTTAATAAGTCAAAAAAAAAAATTATGAGATTAATGATAAATTTTTAAGATTTTAGTGGGGAAATGAGTAAAACTGAAGCAGAAGAACGACATCTGGTTTTTCCGTCATGAGCATATTTTTTTTGGGATTATCAGGATAGGGGAAATCTAAGGAAGCGACAAATTAAGCATCCATATTCCACATTTGAATACCAAATAAATTTTTTTGTTACGAGTGTTTATCTTTTTTATTACTAATTTATTTTTTGAAGGTTGTGGATATTTATTTGTGAAGGGGCCCTGGTCACTTTAGTTTAGAAAGTATGTTTGTTTCTTAACAAGTTTTGGATGAAGATCAATTGTATTTTCTTATGAGAAGTATGTAATCGTTTTGAGTGAGGGCTTGGGTTAATAGGTAATGGCATCTTGTACAACGGTTAGGGATTGTATATAGATGTGTTTGGGTTTAGGTGCCAGGGAAAAATAGTTTGTTTGGTTTTGAATCCTGCATTTGTATGGTTTTGTGTGCACATCATTAAAGCGATATTGATGAGAGTAATCCAACTTTATGTGTATTAGTTAAATAATTTGTTCGGTTAACAAGTAACCTCATTAGGTTAAATTATGTTTGGTTTTAATAAATCAATGTTATAGAGAGACCTCTACATCATCGCACTCCATATACCTATAACTTATATGAATATTTTCTGCCAAACACAAAGAAGAAAAATTAGAAACCCTGCAAAATCCCTTGACCATGGAAGATTCTTGCTCAAAGATTTTAGATATCGCAAACAAAAGAAGGATTTTATTGATACGATTTAAAAAAAGAAGGGTCTTCAACCTTTGATAGGTGAATAAGTATTTGAGATGGTTAAAAATGTGAAAATGGTTTATAGGTGGATAAGAATTTGAGATGGTTGAAAATGTGAAACTACAATTCCAGAAGAAAAAAAGGGAATGAGAATAAGTCGACGATTGATGGACCTCAGAAAACCAAAAGTAGTACGCCGTCTCAAGAGAGAATGCTACCTCCAACAAGAGAGAAAAAAAGCTTTGTAAATTTGGTGAACGTGATTCTTACTTTAAAAACCTGGTGTCAATTAAGGACTTGAACATTGTTGGAATAAAGACACATGAAAGTTTTCAGTTGATTTCTCAAACATCTAAAACCATGAAGATGAAGAACAATAGAGTGTTTGGGAGAATTGTTTTAAACCATTGGTTTTAGTATTTAAGAGCTTTTACACTGTAGCCAATGACGAAGTAAAGAATTTTTCTCAGAGGGCTAATAATAACCACAACAAAACTTTAAGTAAATTCAACCATTACTAATGCACTGTAATTATCCACGGTTGGTTTTTATATATTAAAAATGTTTAATAATAACCTCGCTATCAGAACTATTGAAAATGCTTGCTTCTTTCCCTTCTCATTAAGTTAAGGTTTTGCTATAATATGGGCCTTATTTTTTGTATTAGGCTTACTAAATAGCCTTGAGTGGGGCTTATGTTATATACTTAGATACTTAAATATATATATATACACACACAGGTAAAGAGGAAAATAAATAAATAAAAGTTGAGGGGGACATAAGGTATCTTCATATTATAGCTTACTTTTTTTTCTTAACATTATAGTATCTGCAATTTTATATTATAACAACTAAAAGTTTTTAATTGAACTAAAAATATCAAACGTATTACAGTAATTTGTCTTCAAAATTAACAATCGGAAGTGAAAATGATGTATTTACCATGTGTGCTTGTGTTTGGCATGAGGCATGATCTAATAGATGAACATGAATAGATTCTCAACTTTTTGTGGTCGTACTTTACTTCTTTCTCTCTCTCTCTCTTCGATGCTAAGGAAAGAATTTCCATCCCTTGGGGAGGCAAAAAACTTGCCCACTTGGCTGTTCTTGTAACACTTCATGATTCTTAGCTTTTCCCCTTTTATTATTGAGTCCAAGTTTTTAAATAATAGGAAGATTTTTAATGGGGTTTTTTAGATTATTTTTGGGAAATTTTGGAAAGAATTAGAAAAGAGAAGAATTCTGGAGGGTCACTTGTTAGGAGGCAATATTGAAGATTGGCATACATCTGACTGTGCATGAAGCAGTGAAAACAAGGACTTATATAGGGAGGAAAAAGCAGGTAGAACACGTGTTTAATGAAGTAAAATGCATTAAGAAAACAAATGATGGACAGGAGAAGAAGCGTCAAGGGTTGTTTTTCAACGTGTGCAGTTACAATTGTAGATATTAATAAGAAGCACATGGAATGAAAAGTACAGCTTGTGACACTGAAGAAGTTGGCGTACTTCTTTTTTTTAATTTGTAGACATAAAATTATCGTTACGCTAATTCTTCAATCAACTAATTTAATTTTTTTAAAGTATTTATTCTATTGCAAAAAGTAATTAAATGAAACACAGAAATATCAAGTGGCAAAGAAAGAGGTTCCTTTAAACAAGTTATAGATTTTATACCATAACATGTGAGAGTTTTATACTGTAATATTTTTTTCTTAATTTTTCTTAAAACACTATAGCTTGTCAACCAAGAGTTTTTGTTTAAACTGTAGACATTCAGAATCTTCAATCAACTAATTTAAATTTTTTAAAGTATTTATTCTGTTGTAAAAAGTAATTAAATGAAACACAGAAATATCAAGTCGTAAAGAAAGAGGTTCCTTTAAACAAGTTATAAATGTTATACCATAACACGTGAGAGTTTTATACTGTAATATTTTTTTCTTAATTTTCTTAAAACACTATAGCTTGTCAACCAAGAGTTTTTGTTCAGAATCTTCAATCAACTAATTTAAATTTTTTAAAGTATTTATTCTATTGCAAAAATTAATTAAATGAAACACAAAAATATCAAGTCGTAAAGAAAGAGGTTCCTTTAAACAAGTTATAGATTTTATACTATAACACGTGAGAGTTTTACACTGTAATATTTTTTTCTTAATTTTTCTTAAAACACTATAGCTTGTCAACCAAGAGTTTTTGTTTAAACTGTAGACGTTCAGAATCTTCATATTGTTTCCTACAAGTTTCAGCTGTGTAAAATAATCGTAAGCTAGAAATAATTATCCAACCGCGGGGATAAAACAGGAAGTGTCTGGTGAAACATGGAGAAAGTTGCCAATAATGATGATGCACTAGCACAATTACCATCCGAGACGATATACAGAAAACCTCATCTTCTCCAAAAACCTCATAATATATATAAAGCAATACAGAAGCAGTAAAACAGTTAACATAAACAATTCTTACTTGTTGAATCCCTATAACTACAATGAGCTCCAACAATATACCAGTGCTTGTACACACTGATTTAATGACAAAGGAATGAATTGGATCGAAAAGGAAAAGAAAAAAAAAAAGAATTGACATAATTGTAGCCTCTTTCGTTCAACTGATGAGGGGAAAAAAAAAAGTCTAAAATACAACATAGGCACCATTACTGCTTGGACGAAATAGCGCCTTACATTACAAGCCTTCCTCCAAAAAATCAACAACAACAGCAACAACAACAAAGATGATGACAATGAAAGCCGTATGAAACCACTACGACTGCTACAAATGCAGGAAATAGACCTGCCAGTTAGGAAGAAGGAAGAGGAAAAGGGGGAAAAAGGACTACCAGCTCTAGCCATTGCTAACAAAAAAAAAATGAATGCTATGCAATGAAATTCTCCTGGTCACCCAGAAATGAATCAGGAGAAATGGCATTGCATGCCGAAACATTAAAAAACGAACAAATAAATATGATTCTTCTTCTATCCAATCTCTACGCCCCAAAACTTGCAAGGATTATTGCCCTCAGAGTACCATGGCAACTTTCTCCGAGGAAACCAAAGAGCAAGGATGGGCAATTAGGGGTTCGTAGTGATCGGCTCCGGCACCACACCAACCTGGGTGAGAAAATAGTTAAGAAATGTTGGTTGAAAGCTATTAACAAATTGAACAGTTTCCGGGATAGGCAATTTTATATTTTTCTAAAGACCAATTTCACCATCATGATAGGCAATAACAAAGCTCAATTACCTGTTCCTTTCATGAAAAGAAAGAAAGGGGGCTCACAAATCTGACTCCTAGGACGGTGTGGGAGAAAGAAAACAAACTAATCACTTTTCAGTCGATGATCTGAATCGGCATTTCTTCGTACGTCGTATCTTCCTGAGCCTGCACATCGCGAAATGAAACTATCTTACCCTACTCAGGCGGACACTTCCTAAGCATCAACACATGAAACACATCGTGAACATGAGAAAGTTCAGGAAGAAGATCAAGCTGATAAGCGACCACACCATCACGCTGAGTGATCTCGAACAGCCCAATATATCTCGGCACGAGTTTCCCACACACTCTGAACCGCATAGTTCCCTTACGAGGCGATACCCTCAAGAGAACGAAATCTCCAACCGCGAACTCTAAGGGTCTACGTCTCCTATCCGCGTAACTCTTCTGTCGACTCTGAGCTACCCTCAATCGATCTCGAATCACCGCGACTTTCTCGTTGCTATCACGGATCTCATCCGGCCCAAGAATAACCCTATCTTTCGGCCCAAGAATAACCCTATCTTCCGGCTCGACCCAACACACAGGTGACCGACACGGTCGCCCATACAACGCCTCAAACAACGCCATACCAATACTCGCCTGATAGCTATTGTTGTATGCAAACTCCGCCAGATGCAAACATTGCTTCCAATTTCCGCCGAAGTCCAATGCACAGGCACGCAACATATCCTCGAGAATCTGAATAACCCGCTTAGACTGCCCATTAGTCTGAGGATGAAACACCGTACTAAAGTTCAAATCTGTACCTAAAGCCTCCTGAAAACTCCTCCAGTACTTAGCATTAAACCTGGTGTCTCGGTCAGAAGTGATGGACAAAGGAACTCCATGCAACCTCACAATGTTTTGCAGATACAAATCCCCGAGAACCTTCCTCGAACACGTCGACCTAAACGGAATGAAATGCGTCGATTTCGTTAACATGTCGACCACGACCCAAACTGCCTCATGTCGTTGCTACGTCCTCGGCAAACCTGTGAGAAAATCCATTGTCACATGCTCCCATTTTCACCCTAGAATAGGAAGCAGCTGAAACTGACCTGTAGGCTTTTGATGCTCGGCTTTCACCTGAAGACATGTCGAACACTTGGCCACGTACTCTCGAACATCTTTCTTCATGCCTCTCCACCAATATTGCCTTTTCCAATCACGATACATCTTTGTGCTCCCCGGATGAATAGCGAACTAAGACCTATGAGCTTCATCTAAAACGGCTTTCGTCATCTCGGCGATAGCTGGAACTGCAAGACGCTCCCGAAAATACAACGATCCATCTGCATGCATGCTCCATTCTTCAAACTGCTCCCCGTTCTGAATTCGCGACCAAATCCCCTGGAAATGCTGATCCTGCCACTGACTTTGCTTCACCATCTGAACAAGAGCTGGGGTCGCTTCCACATGATATACCGAAACTCGATCATAGTCTTCATGATACCGTGGCCTATACTCACTCACTGTCGCATCCCTGCTCTAGTCCTCAAAAGCCAAACAAGTGAGAATCCCTAAAGACTTCCTGCTAAGCGCATCCGCGACCACATTAGCTTTCCCGGGATGATACTACAACGCAAAATCATAATCCTCCATATACTTTATCCATCTACGCTGCCTCAAATTAAGATCCTCTGAGTGAACAAATACCTCAAACTCTTGTGATCGGAGAAGACCTGAAACGACGCTCCATACAGGTAACACCTCCAAATCTTCAGCGCGTGAATCACCGCTGCGAGCTCTAAATCATGAGTAGGATAATTCCGCTCGTGAGGTTGTAGCTATCTCGATCCGTACGCAACCACACCTCCATGCTGCATCAACACGCACCCAACTCCGCGCCCTAAAGCATCTGCATAAACCTCAGACGGCTCGTCACTGCTATGAATAACTAACACTGGAGCTGAAGTTAACCGGTTCTTCAATTCCTGAAAAGCAAGCTCACAATCTTCATTCCACTCAAACCTGACATTTTTCTTGATCAATCTCGTCAACGGAGCTGCAATCTTCAAAAAATCCTTTACAAATTTCTTGTAATAACCAACAAGACCTAAGAAGCTGTGAATCTCCGCTACATTCCTTGGTCGTTCCTAATCCACTATGGCTTCAATCTTGGATGGATCCATAGAAATACCATGCTCCGAGATGACATGACCTAGAAACTTAACCTCAGTCAACCAAAACTCGCACTTTTCCCTCTTAGCATACAATTGGTGCTCCCGCAGAGTCTAAAGCACGATCTAAAGATGCTGCTCATGCTCCTCCCAAGTCTTAGAATACACAAGAATATCATCGATGAACACGATCATGAACTGATCCAGATACAGCCTAAATATCCTGTTCATCAAATCCATGAAAGCTGTCGGAGCATTCGTCAACCCAAACAACATAACCAGAAACTCAAAGTGCCCATACCGAGTCCTAAAAGCTGTCTTGGGAATATCCTCTTCCTTAATCCTGAGCTAATGATATCCCGACCGCAAATCAATCTTTGAGAAGTACCGCGAACCTCCTAACTAATCAAACAACTCATCAATCCTAGGCAAGGGATACTTGTTCTTCACCGTAACACGATTCAGCTGTCGATAATCCACACACAACCTGAGAGTCCCATCCTGCTTCTTAGCAAACAAAACTGGTGCTCCCTATGGAGATGTGCTATTCTAAATATACCCTTTATTAGCAAGCTCTTGAAGTTGCTTCCTCAATTCCTTCATTTCTGTCGGCGCCATCCGATAAGGTGCCATAGAAATCGGTGCTGTTCCTGGAAATAACTCGATACCAAACTCAATTTTCTAATGCGGTGGTAATCCTGGCAACTCGTCAGGGAAAACATCCTCGAACTCATCAACCACCGGAATCGCTATACTGCCCCTCGAAGCATAGGGCTCACAATCTAGGTTGGCATGAAAAGCACAACAACCCAGATTCCTTCACCCTCCTAGACACGACTTCATGAGACGCTCACTCATTAACCAATCATCACTAACCTGGTAAGTGATCATCGTCCCCCTATTAGACATTAGGGTCACTCTTCTAAGTTGGCAATCCACAACTGCATTATATTTGGACAACCAGTCCATCCCCAGAATTACATCATAGGAGCTCATGGGGAGTATAATCAAATCACTTTTCAAAATCTCATTCTCAATCTTTATTTTACAAGATTTACACATACAATTTACACACACCCGCCCCAAGGGAGAAGTTATGACTAGGGGTTCATTAAACTCTTCTATCTCTAATCCCAAGGCAAGTATAAAAGAACTCGAAATAAAAGAATGAGAGGAACTGGTATCAAATAAAACACGAGCTAAAGATCTAGAAACCAAGATCATACCATCGACAATCGCATTCCAACATGAGAATCTGAACCTCCAGATGCCATTGCATAAACCTGCACTGGCGCCTTCCCTTTTCCTTTACCAACATTGCTGGGTCTGAAATTATTCTGTCGATGCTGCTGAGATGGAGACGACTGCACACTACCTATACTCGACGCTCGATATTGAGGGACGCTGCATTGGAAATGCTGCGGCTGCTGCCCCCGTGCCAGATATGAGAACTGCTGAGGAGAGAACTAGGGATATTGTAACTATGGGTACTGTTGTGGTGGAGGTAGGGTCTGAGGCTGAGACTGACGGCTGGCATCCTCCCTGGTCTGAGATCCAAGATGAGCACTCCTTATCGGGCAATTCCTCTTGATGTGTCCGGGCTACTGACATAAATGACAATGAAAGCTGTAGGGATTGCTGCGCCCGCTACCAAACGAACTGCTGCTACCATTATTTGTGCCACCTTGCTTGTTCTTCCCTGAAGTTGGACGACTACTGGTGCTCTTCCCTGAAGTTGGACGACTACTGGTGCTCTTCCTGCCACTCCTCTATGGTCCTCCTGAAGCCTTGGCTCAGTCCTCACAATACTACACATAATCATTCTCCACGGATATTGTCGACGACACAAGCTCTCCAAAACTCCTAAGCCGTAGAGCAACCAACTGTGGCCGAAGAAGAGCCTTGAGCCCTTCTTGAAACTTAATACACTTCTCATGCTCCGATGCCACCGCTGATGGAGCAAACCTAGCCAACTCATTAAACCTTGCCTCGTATTCCTGAACTAACAGATCACCCTGCTGCAACCTGTAGAACTCAGCTACCTTCTGATCTCTATACCCCTGCGTAAAATATCGATCATAGAATAGCTCCTTGAACCTGTCCCAACTGATATCAGCACCGCGCTCCAAATGCTTAGCTTGTTTCCACCAAGTGTTAGCGCCACCCTCAAGCTTATACGCAGCAAACTCCACATGATACTCCTCAGGCACACCAAGGGTATCCAAATGCTTCAAGACCGAATCCAGCCAATACTCTGCTAACTGCGGATCACCATTGCCATCAAAAGTCAAAATTGACACACGCCGAAATTCCTTAAAGTACGCATGCTGACTACCAACATCAGAATCTTCTGGTCTAGCCCTGGCTGCCATCTGCCTGCATGCGGCAAACATAGACCTCATCATGCCCTCATCGTTTCCAAACTAGGTGTCAGCTGTCGAACGACGTCTAGGTGCCATTCTCTCACTTCTGAAAACAAAATTTGGACTGTCAGAGTTATTTCATTGTCAAACCTATGTGTGCACAATTCCCAAGGTTCATAACCTTGAGCTCTGATAGCATTCTGTCATGTCTTGAAGTACGGGAGGTGACGTGGTAGATTATTTAAATTAATTAAAAGAGAATTTAATTGAAAATCAAGAGTTTAAGGGTTTGAGTTAAATATAAAATATGAAAATTTAAAGAAAAGCCATAACATGAATAATTAATATTAAAGAGTAAACATAACAGATATGGGTCCCACAGACCTACAACTTGTGCACACACATGGTACCGACAATATCATAAATACAATCACAGTCTAGATACAATTTTTACATGCCTTAATTTAAATAATACAAATAAATTTACTAGTCTCTCTATTGCTCCTATGTCCTGTCCAAAAAATCCTCTCCAAACCTAAATGGAAAACCGCCTAGAAGGGGGGAAATTTAAAACAAATAAAACGTAAGCGAAAGGCTTAGTAGGACTATGTTTTATAAAATAATTTAATTTAAAGAAACATTTTATTATTCAGGAATTATTTAAAAGAAACCTTAATTAAATAAATAAATTTGAGTAAAACCGTTCTTACCCAAAACAGTTTACTCGTACAACCAGTTATATCATTTTCCTTTCCTAGGCAAACCATAATAATATCACCACAGTAGTGGCCCAGCTGAGTTTCGGGACCTGCCCCCAAGGTCGATCGCTACACGACCCGATCTCTGATATGGGATCATGCCTATATGTGTATTGTCATCATCATTCAAAACCCAGTTACTGAGTGTTGTCATTTACATTCATTATGAAGTTCATTTCAGTTCATGGTATATTAAAATATAACCAATAAATTCATTTTTAAACAACCGTTGAAAACATTTTAATAGAAATCCTTCCCAAAGCCAAATCATTTTGAAACTAGGCTATCAAAGAATGGGGTAGAAGTCCTACCTCAATACTCGTGCCGGTGCCCCACACCGAAATCCCAGTCCGCTATACGTTAGCTCCGTGGAACCACGAACGATCCTAGATACCAACTAAGTCGATCAATATCTAGCTTGAGACATTCTATGTTATTAAACCATTTCATGATGTCCTAGTGTGCCATTTGTATCTTTAAAATCATTCTATAAGGTTGGAATTTAAATCGGGGTTCAAAACAGAGAAAATAGGTGAAAAATCACAAAATTTTCCATGCTCGACTGGCCTGCCAGACTCCCTGCTTCGGTCGGCCAAACTGTATAGTTTGGCCTCCCAAAAACCAAGTTCGGTCAGCCAGTCATTCCCCAGGTTCGGCCTACCAGACTGAAGAACACCGGCCTGCCGAACTGGGAAAACCCAGAAATACAGCCACGGGTTTTTTGATTCCCCCAAAATCCAAATCTTGATTTTAACCTATTTTTCTCAAATCCCAAGCATGGAAATCAGTCATAGTTGATAGAAAAACATACTAGAAGAATTGAACTCATTTAAACAAGATTTAAACTCAAAAATCTGAAAATGAGAAAATGGGGAGAAAAACGAAAAATCTTGAATCCAATCCGTTTTTCTTCAATCTAATCTTAGATTCTAGTTGTTCTAAGTTCATTTAACTCAAATCAAAGTTTTTCTAAGTTCAAACAAACCCAGATTTAAAAAATACACAAAATTGAAAATTTTGTAAAAAGTTTAAAAATTTCAAAACTAACCTCGAATCGAACCTTCAATCCACGTTCTCGGTTGCCAAATCACATTCCTGAGTTTCCTCCTTGCTAACCCAAAGCTTGGATTCGAATTTGGTTCAAAGATTTGAGAGAGAATTGAGAGAGAGAGAGAGGAAACCGTGAGAGAGAGTGAGAGAGAGCCACGGGTAGAGAGAGAGAGGAGAGATATTTGGGAGAGTGAAAAGAGAGGGAGAGAGAGAATAAATAGAGAAAAATGATGGGCGGTTTTACTGTGCGAAAACCATGTGCCACCCACGGTTTTGTAAAACGGAATATTTTTAACATTTTACAAATTGTTGTGTTTCAAAACTCAAAACATCATTTTAAAACAATAAAAATCATTTGGGTTCATCAGATTAACAAAACAACCACAAATTAAAAATCCAACCAAGTAATCAAATTAATGTTGAAACATTAATTATGGCACACTAATTCATCATTTATATTACAATAACATCAAATAAATTCCGGGGCGTTACAATACTCCTCACTAAAATCTTGGTCTAAAGGGTATAAATCCTTAATATGCTCAAAACCAAGCAGTTTAGCGTCAAGGATAGAAAGTAATGCGTACCTACAAGAAAGTGCATCTGCAACAACATTCTCCTTACCTTGCTTGTATCGAATGACATAAGGAAATGTCTCGACAAATTCCACCCAGCGGGCATGCCTCTTGTTCAACTTTTGTTGTCCCTTCAGATGTTTCAATGACTCGTGATCAGTGTGAATCATGAATTCCTTGGGCCATAGGTAGTGTTGCCAAGTCTTTAATGCTCGAACCAACGCGTACAACTCCTTGTCATAAGTTGGGTAATTTAGTGTTGACCCACTTAATTTTTCACTGAAATACGCGATTGGTCCTCCTCCTTGCATTAGCACGGCACCTATACCTACACCAGAAGCATCACATTCAATTTCAAATGTTTTAGAAAAATCAGGTAAAGTAAGTAAAGGAGCATGAGTAAGCTTATGCTTAATAAGCTGAAACGCCTTCTCTTGTTCTTCTCCCCACTTGAACCCAACATTCTTCTTGATTACTTCTGTGAGTGGTGCAGCCAAAGTACTGAAATCCCTTACAAACCGTCAGTAAAAGTTGGCAAGTCCATGAAAACTCTGTACTTCTCCAATGCTTGTGGGACTTGGCCATTCTTGGATAGCCCTAACCTTTTCTTCGTCAACCTGTATACCTTGAGCACTAACACAAAACCAAGAAAAACAAGCTTCTCCGTGCAAAAGGTACACTTCTTAAGATTAGCATACAACTTTTCCTTCCGTAAAACATCTAAAACAAGTTTCAAATGTTCAATATGATCATCCAAATTGCTGCTATAGATAAGGATATCATCAAAATAAACAACGACAAATTTCCCAATAAAAGCTCGCAAAACATGGTTCATTAAACGCATAAATGTGCTAGGCGCATTGGTTAAACCGAAAGGCATTACCAACTACTCATACAAGCCTTGTTTTGTTTTCAAAGCTATCTTCCACTCGTCTCCCTCTTTCATGCGAATTTGATGATATCCACTCTTCAGATCAATTTTAGAAAACACACAAGCACCATGCAATTCATCTAACATGTCATCCAAGCGAGGAATGGGATGTCGATACTTTACCGTGATGTTGTTGATGGCTTGACAATCAACGCACATCCTCCAAGTCCCATCTTTCTTAGGCACAAGTAAAACTGGTACGACGCACGGGCTCATGCTTTCTCTCACGTGTCCCTTCTCCATCAACTCACTTACCTGTCGTTGGAGTTCCTTTGTCTCCTCGGGATTACTCCTATAGGCTGGTCAGTTTGGGATTGTAGTTCCAAGTATGAAGTTGATTTGATGTTCAATCCTGCGGATTGGAGGTAAACCTTGCGGTGTTTCCTTAGGAAAGATATCCTCATATTCTTGCAAAAAGGAAACAATAGAACTATGCAAGGTGGAATCAAGATCGTTAGTGTTTAATAACGCCTCCTTATACATGAGTAAAATCATCGGCTGTTTAGAAAACAAAGCTCTTCTCACATCACTCTCTCTTGCATAAAAGTTTGTTTTTCTCTCTATTTTTACCTCATTGGCCAAATCTTCTTTTGTACTAGCTCTCTCAATGCTCTCTCCTTTTCTCTCCTTTTTCTCGAGCCCTCTATCTTTTTTCCCTCTCTAGCCGAACTCTCTCTCTACACTCCAACACTCATTATTTTCGCTCCCTTTCTCTCTCTTTTTCTCATTCTCTCCTTTTTGTTCACTCTCCTTTTGTAACCAAACTTGATCTTCATGAACCTGTTTTGGTGTCATTGGCACAAGAGTGAATGTTCTCTGGTTGTGCACAAGAGAATATTTATTGGTGTAGCCATCAAGTTTGACTCGATGATCAAATTGCCATGGTCGACCTAGTAACAAGTGTCCGGCTTCCATTGGAACTACATCGCACAAAACTTCATCTTCGTATCTACCAATGCAAAACGAAATTAATTCCTTTTTAGTTACCTTCACTTCACCACTATTATTCAACCATTGCAACTTGTAAGGTCGAGGATGTTTGGTCGTTGGCAGCCCTAATTTGTCAACCATAGTAGTGCTAGCAACGTTCGTACAACTTCCTCCATCTATTATCACACTACATACCTTGTTCTGCACGTGGCACCTAGTATGAAAAATGTTCTCATGTTGCTCTTCTTCTTCCTCTTTGGCTTGCACACTAAGGGCTCGTCGAGTGACCAACAATTCACCTTGGACAGCATACTCCTCCTCATCCACGTCCTCCAATGCTGGCATGGAGTCCTCATCTAATTCATCATCCGTAACAACCTCTTTGTCGTCCCGTAACACCATCACCCTTTTGTTTAGACATTGGCTTGAGATGTGACCCATGTCTTGGCATTTGAAACATTTAATATCACGGTTTTGAGAAGTGGATGAATCATGTTTACCTTGGTTTGAAGGGCTAGCTGTGGCTGGTTTTGGCTCAAACATTGGCCTAGCGACCGATTTCTCTTCTCTCTTCCCATAATTTGGCTTCCATGAAGAAGGTTCCGAACTAACATTCGCATGTGAGCTATCCCTCCTCTTGAGCTGCCGCTCTACTGTGATGGCCATGTGCAACATGTCTTCTAACTCTACATAGTGTTGCATCTCCACCCTATCTTGAATATCTGAATTTAGCCCTTGCAAAAATCTTGCCATGGTTGCTTCTCGATCTTCTTCAACATTGGCTCGTATCATGGCTATTTCCATTTCTTGATAATATTCCTCCACACTCCTGTTTCCTTGTCTAAGTCCTTGCAACCTTTTGTACAATTCCCGGTAGTAATGGCTGGGTACAAATTGCTTTCTCATCACCATTTTCATCTCCTCCCATGTCTTAATCGGGTGTTCTCGGTTCCGTCACCTATTCATTACCAACTGATCCCACCATACAACCGCATAATCAGAGAACTCAATTGCAGCAAGCTTAACTTTCTTTAACTATGAATAGTTATGGCAATCAAACTCTAGCTTCACTTTCTTCTCCCATTCTAGGTAAGCTCCGGGGTCATTTTTCCCTTAGAATGGCAGAATCTTCATTTTAATACCTCCCATATTATTGTCTTCCTAATCCCTAGCTTCTCTATTCCCATTTCCATGCCTAAATCTGCCACTATTTATTAGTGGTTCCTCCAACTCTTCTAATTCATCTTCCTCCGAAAGATCCAATCAACCCCTCCGCCTATTTTAGATGTTTTGTGGCTGCCTATTACGTGTTCTAGCATCAACCTCATCTAATCTCTCATGAATGGGCTCTAGCGCTCGCATCAATAGCCATTCCATTTGCCTCATTAATGCTTGCAACTAAAGATTGGGAATGTTTTGTTGTGGAAGATCATCTTTGGCTTCTCTTTCTTGATTCAGATTCATTTTTTTTTAAAACCTACAAAACAACGTTAGATAATAAAGGACCTTACTTCTCTCCCTCACGTGTTTCACTCTATCACTTGGTCACTCAGTTCACTCGTGTTCCACTCGAATAATTGGCTCTTACCCTCGAATGTTCTCGCCACTCTTGCCTTTTTTTTTAACTCGCTTATTCTCTCTTTCAGTTCTTTTGGAATTACACAAACAACAATAAAATCTATCCGGCAACAAATTCAGCAACACATTTTGATACGTAGTTCAAAATGAAGCAAATTTTTTTGCACTATGAGGTGAGGTCAAATTCGGACACCTGGACACTCAAACAATGAAAGCAAAAAG
The DNA here is from genome assembly GCA_025403435.1 of Artocarpus heterophyllus. Taxonomy (NCBI): domain Eukaryota; kingdom Viridiplantae; phylum Streptophyta; class Magnoliopsida; order Rosales; family Moraceae; genus Artocarpus; species Artocarpus heterophyllus. The sequence goes on along the minus strand of CM046348.1, from coordinate 34,823,636 downwards.
TTTTTTTTCGGATCCTCTTGATTTTTTTTCTTTCTTTCTTTTCTTTTTGGATCTTTTTTTTTTGTTTAAGAGTCTAAATTTGACTATTTTTTTTTAAAACGGAATAGAACCTAAGTAATAAATTAGAGTTCAGAAACAAAGAAGGATAGACAAACCTGAGGCTAGAACCGAGGCTACTGATACCAAATGATAAGAACCTCACCAATATACTGACGAAACCTGTTATCAATAAGAAGGCCCCAAGATCGTTTCTACTCAGATTTGGATGGAAGTCACCGCGACCCGTTGCTTATATCGAGCAAGAACCTTGGTATATCGTAGACGACACAATCAAGGATGGAAAGCTTGATTGATAAGTCAGGGTCGAACACTCGGATTGATCCGAAGAGTTCATGCAGTTCGTCAAAGAACCAAAGAAAGAATTATTTCTCTCAAAAAATAAACATTCATCATTTTCATTAACCTTGGAAATGCCTATTTATAGGCCAAAATTACAAAGTGTTGCCCAAAAAGAAAAGTTGACAAATTCAAACATAATTACTAAGCCTAAAATAAAAACCAAAAGAAAGGAAAGTCTTAATGGCTGATTTTTGGCCATTTACAAGCCCAACAATTAAAGGAAAGTGCAATTAATCCGCATGTGTGCCAAAATGGGAAAGTTTCCAAAATTCTTCCATTGACTTGATCTTGTAAAATTTGAGCTGATTTCAAGCTTGACTCATCCGGATTCTTCTAGAACTTGGATCAAATTGACGCACCGTTGTGGTTGACGGGGGCCCGGGTCAATAGACTTGCACAAATTTTCTTGATTCCAGATTTCGTGAATCAGCCCATTTAGTGCTTCCTTGAATTTCCTAGCTCGGGCTCTTGTGACTGGTCCAGTAGGAACTTGTATTGGGTCAACCACCTTCCATGCATTTGAGCTCCCTAAGTCTCCATCACTTAGCTTTAGCTACCGCCACACTGTTATCATAGTACAATGATACCGCTTTATTCATACCAGGAACTACTTCAAGATCCCCAAGGAACTTGCAAAGCCACACTACTTCTTTCGAAGTATCACTAGCTGCCACATACTCGGCCTCCATCGTTGAATCTGAAGTGCATTCTTGTTTTGCACTTCTCCAACTGATGGCACTGCAGCCCAGAGTAAACACGAACCCCGAAGTCAATTTCTTAGACAAGATTGAAAATTCGAGTCAGTGTATCCTAGAGGAGTCAGGTCCTCACCCGAATACACAAGCATATACCCTCAAGTCCTTCTCAAGTACTTGAAAATATGCTTTACCACAACCCAATGGTTCGATCATGGATCCACCTAAAATCGACTTACAATCCCGACCGCATAACTAATATCCGGTCGTGTGCAAAGCATGGCATACATGAGACTACCCACTGCCGAAGCATAAGGCACCTTCTTCATGTATTCTCTTTCTTCATAAGACTTTGGTGAGTCTTTCTTAGAAAGAGTAATTCCAGACCTAGATGGTTGCCCACCTTTCTTTGAATCTTGCATTGCAAACCTCGTGAGAATTTAAATAAAAAATAGCTAGCCTGAGATAAAGCTATCATTTTGTTCTTTCTATCCCGAAAGATCTGGATACCAAGAACAAAATTAGCCTCACCTAAGTCCTTCATGTCAAACTGCTTTGTCAACCATAATTTGACCGATGACAACGCCCCAACGTCATTGCCAATTAGCAGAATGTCATCTACATAGAGCAGTAGAAAAACAACCTTCCCATTCTTAATGTGTTTGTAAACACATGGTTTATCCACATTTTGTGAGAACCCATAAGTCTTGATCACTTAATCAAATCTTATGTTTCAGGAACAAGAAGCTTGCTTAAGTCCATAAATTGACTTTAGCAGCTTACAAACCTTACCCCCTTGACCCGCGACCTTGAACCCGTCTGGTTGTTTCATATAGATGGACTCATCAAGATAGCCATTCAGAAAAGCCATCTTGACATCCATCTACCAAATCTCGTAGTCGAGAGCGGCAACTATGGACAAGAGAACCCGGATGGACTTAAGCATGGCTACAGGCGAAAAGGTTTCCTCATAATCGATTCCTTCCTTTTGCGTATAACCCTTAGCTACCAGTCTAGCCTTAAAGGTTTCGACCTTTCCATCTACTCCTCTTTTCCATTATCAAAGTCGGTTAAAAAAAAAAGATCCAAAAAGAAAAGAAAGAAAGAAAAAAAAAGGAAAAGAAAAAAAAATCAAGAGGATCCGAAAAAAAAAAAGTTTGGAAACCTTCCTTAATTTTTTTTTCAAATTCTTGTTTCTCATCGTTTAAGGAACCTGAAATTGAATTCCCTACACAGACCAAAAATTTTTGCTCAAATTTCATTCCTTTTGGGTGTGATTTTTGGAAGCCTAAATTATTTGTTCTTGTTATAGTCTTGTTTCTAATCTGAGCCTCCTTTGTAATCTATTTGTGAATTGTCAAGGAAATTTTGATATTGATTTGATGAGTTTTATAGGAACTGAGTGAGAATTAACGAGTGGAAAAAGACAAAGAGGCGAGAGCATTAGAGTGGACAAAAGCCGAAAGTATTGAGTGTAAACATGAGTGAAATTGAGTGAACCATTTCACAAGTGAAACACGTAAGGGAGTGTGGTAAGGTCCATTGCATTGTTTCTTATTTTGTTTTGTAAAAAAAAAATGTCAAACAATAGCAAGAACTCTATTGAGGGTACCTCAGGTGTAGCAGATCCAAAACTTCTTATGGAAGCGATGATAGGGGAGATGAGGCGATTGTTGAGGGGGGAGTTAGGACAGCTTCATGAGAGGATAGACCGGATAGAAAATGCACTTGTGGAATAGCCACAACATGTTCCTCATGCGCGTAGGCTGGAAAGGGTTCCGGTTAGAGAAGAGGTTGATGACTACTATAGGATTGATGGGGAAGAATTTGACAAAGGAGAAGATTCAGCAGGTAGTCACCGAAGATTTGGACAGGATAGAGGAGTTAGGAACCGAGAAAATGATAGTTTGAGAGGCATAAAAATGAAGATACCATCATTTCAAGGCAAATCTAATCCAGTAGCATACCTAGAATGGGAGAAGAAAATGGAGTTCATCTTTGACTGCCACAACTATTTCGAGGCGAAGAAGGTAAGATTGGTTGCAATTGAATTTTCTGATTATGCTATTACTTGGTGGGATCAGCTTGTTATAAACAGGAAACAAAATAGAGAGCGACCTATTGAGTCATGGGAAGAGATGAAGACCGTGATGAGGAAGCAATTTGTACCAACTTACTACTACCGGGATTTGTACAACAAACTACAAAATCTCAAGCAAGGCAACCGAAGTGTGGAGGAGTACTATAAGGAGATGGAGGTTATGATGATCCGGGGAAATATAGAGGAGGATCGGAAGGCTACAATGGCAAGGTTTTTGGTGGGCTTGAACCAAGATATACACAATGCCGTTGAGTTACAACATTATGTAGAGTTGGAGGACATGGTACACATGGCTATTAAAATTGAGAATCAACTTATGAGGAGGGGCAGTAACACATGTCCTAGCCAAAACTCGAGTACATCTGCTTGGAAAATGAACCAATGGAAGAGGGATGAGAAGCAACCCAACACCAAGCCAAAGATTGACAAAAACAAGAGGTGGCCAGCCATGGGAATCAAGGTAAATCCGATTCTTCCACTACTCAAAATCGTGATATTAAATGTTTTAAATGTCAAGGTAGGGGTCACATAGCAAGCCAATGTCCGAACAAACGAGCTATGGTGATGCAGGATAATGGAGAGATTGAAATTGAAACCGACGAGGATTCAGACAATGATTCTATGCCTTCATGATACGAAACCTACCAAGAACTGGCGCGACCCTAACCAAAATTGGTTTCCAAGATCAAATTCCTAACCGGTTTTGAATGGAACCGCGACCCAATGCCCAACAAGAAGCAGGAACCTTGGTATGTGAGGACGCCACAATCAGCTATGGATGGACTGATTGATAAGTCTTGGTATGTGAGGACGCCACAATCAACTATGGATGGACTGATTGATAAGTCTATGAACGCCACAGAATTTTCCGATAAGTTCAACTAGTTCATTTAGGAACCAAAGAGAATTAAACCTCAAATTGTGTGTTAAAACTTATATTCCATTGGATGAAATTCGTTACAATATATAGGGGTTCCCCTATGCGAATTTCTAGCTCCTAATTGCCCATGGAATTTTGGGCAAATCAATTACCAAACGTTAAATCTAAAGCAAAGAAGGAAAGTTCCCTTAATGGCTTAAAAGCCTTACAATAATAGAAATAAATCAAACACAAAAAGGAAACTAGACATTAAAAGGTAAATAGCTGATTTTTCTCGCCACGTGTCGCCTCAAAACTGGGAAAGTAAATGAAATGGAAATTACTCGATCCCTTCTAGAGCTTGAATCACGCATTTGTTGGTCTGGATATCACATGCAATTCCCTCAATGGGCCTCCATGCAATGGCTTGCGCCCAAGTTGCTTGAATCAGCCCAATAAGCGTTTCTTTAAACTTCTTCGCATGAGCTCTCGTAACCGGACCAATGGGAACTTGAATTGGATCTGAATATGTCTCATCCCATGTGCTCTTGCTTGTGCTAACGATGTCCTCATCACTTCATTAGAGGATGCCGACGATGAGGAGTGCGCTGTCCAAGGAGAATTGTTGGCTACAAGGAGAGCTTTAAGTGTGCAAGCCAAAGAAAAAAATGAAGAGGTGCAACGGGAAAACATCTTCCACACTAGGTGCCACGTCCAAAACAAGGTATGTAGTGTGATTATTGACGGTGGGAGTTGTACTAATGTTGCTAGCACAACCATGGTAGAGAAGTTAGTGCTGCCAACAATTAAGCATCCTCGACCATATAAATTGCAATGGTTAAATGATAATAGTGAGGTAAAGGTGCATAAGCAAGTGTTAGTTTCTTTTCACATTGGAAGATATGAAGATGAAGTTTTGTGCGATGTGGTTCCGATGCAAGCTGGGCACTTGTTATTAGGCAGACCATGGCAATTTGATTCGCGAGTTAAACATGATGGTTTAACCAACAAGTACTCATTTGTTCACAATCAAAAAATGATCACTCTTGTTTCGTTAACACCAAAATAGGTCTATGAAGACCAAGTGAGCTTATAGAGTGAAAGTGATAAAAAAATGAAAAGCAGAGAAAAATCAAGAGTGGGAGTGCAGAGAGAGAGTTCGGCCAGTGAGAGAAAAAAGAAAGAGATGGCCGAGAAAAAGGAGAGCAAAGAAAGCAAGGGAGAGAAAATTGAGAGGGCTAAAAAGAATTCACAATCAGCCAATGAGAGAAAAGTAGAGAGAAAAACAAACTTCTATGCGAGAGGTAGTGAAATTAAGAGGGCCTTGTTTTCAAATCAGCCAATAATTGTACTTTTGTACAAAGAGGTGCTTTTAAACACTAACAAACTTGACCTTGCATTGCCTAGTTCTGTTGTTTCTCTATTGCAGGAATTCAAGGATGTATTTTCGGATGAGGTGCCTGATGGTTTGCCACCAATTCGGGGAATAAAACATCATATTGATTTTGTACCTGGCACTTCCATTTCAAACTAACTGGCTTATAGAAGCAACCCAGAGGAGACAAAGGAGCTTCAAAGGCAGGTCAGTGAGTTGATGAAAAAGGGGTACGTGAGAGAAATTATGAGCCCGTGCGTCGTTCCAGTCTTACTCATGCTTAAAAAGGATGGGACATGGAGGATGTGCGTAGATTGCAGAACCATTAACAATATCACAGTAAAGTATCGCCATCCTATTCCTCGTTTAGATGATATGTTGGATGAACTACATGGTGCTTTTGTGTTCTCAAAAATTGATTTGAAAAGTGGATACCACCAAATACGCATGAAAGAGGGTGATGAATGGAAAATTGCTTTTAAGACAAAATATGGACTGTATGAGTGGTTAGTAATGCCATTTGGTTTAACTAATGCTCCAAGTACATTTATGCGTTTAATGAATCATGTATTACGTGCATTTATTGGCAGGTTTGTTGTTGTGTATTTTGATGATATACTCATTTATAGCAAAGACATGGACCAACATGTAGTGCATTAAAAATCTGTTTTGGATGTGCTTAGAAAGGAGAAGTTGTATGCTAACCTCAAGAAGTATACCTTTTGCACAGATAAGCTTGTGTTTCTTGGTTTTGTTGTTAGTGCTCAAGGTATACAGGTTGATGAAGAAAAGGTGCGAGCCATCTAGGAGTGGCCGAGTCCAACTAGTGTCGGAAACGTACGGAGTTTTCATGGACTTGCTTATTTCTATCGGCGGTTTGTGAAAGATTTCAATACTATAGCCGCACCACTGACTGAAGTGATCAAGAAGAACGTTGGGTTTACATGGGGAGAAGAGCAAGAAAAGGCATTTTAGTTAATCAAGGAGAAGTTCACTAATGCTCCATTGTTATCTTTACCTAATTTTTCCAAAACTTTTGAGATTGAATGTGATGCTTCAGGGGTTGGAATTGGTGCTATTTTAATGCAGGAAGGGAGACTAGTAGCATATTTCAGTGAGAAGCTGAATGGGGCAACTCTTAATTACCCAACTTATGATAAAGAGATGTATGCATTAGTTCGGGCATTAGAAATGTGGCAGCACTACCTATGGCCTAAGGAGTTTGTGATTCACACCGATCATGAGTCTCTAAAACACTTAAAGGGCCAACACATGCTGACCAAGAGGCATGCTCATTGGTTTGAATTCATAGAGACATTTTCGTATGTCATTCGCTACAAGCAAGGTAAGGAAAACGTCGTTGCCGATGCACTTTCTCGCAGGTATGTCTTAATCTTAACTCTTAATGCTAAACTACTGTGTTTTGAACATATTCAAGAGTTCTATGCTGATGACCGTGACTTTAGTATTGAGTATCAAGCTTGTAAAAGATTTGCTAGTGGTAAGTACTATAGGCATGAGGGATACTTGTTTCGGGAGAATAAATTGTGTGTGCCTACTTGTTCATTAAGAGATTTGCTAGTGAGAGAATCCCATGGGGGAGGATTGATGGAACATTTTGGAGTAATGAAGACTTTGGCCATGTTGCAGGGACACTTCCATTGGCCACATATGAAACGAGATGTTGAGAGGCTTTGTGGTAGATGTGTAACTTGTAGGCAGGCTAAATCAGTTTGTACACTCCTTTACCAATACCTAGTGAACACTAGATTGGTATTACGATGGATTTTGTGTTAGGTTTGCCTAGGTCTAAATGGGGAAGAGACTCGATATTTGTGGTCGTGGATAGGTTTTCCAAATGGCCCATTTTATTCCATGCCATAAGACAGATGATGCTTCCAATGTTGCTGATTTGTTCTTTAGGGAAATTGTGAGACTTCATGGTATGCCTAGGACAATTGTTTCTGATAGGGACACCAAGTTCTTAGGCTACTTTTGGAAGACTTTGTGGGCTAAGTTAGGGAGTAAGCTATTGTTTTTGACTACTTGTCACCCTCAAACCGATGGTCAAACAGAAGTTGTGAATAGAACCTTGTCTACTTTGTTACGGGATGTCATTAAGAAGAACATCAAAACATGGGAGGAGTGTTTACCACATGTTGAGTTTGCTTATAATCGATCTGTTCATTCTGCTACACAAATTTCACCATTTGAAATTGTATATGGTTTTAATCCTTTAACTCCTTTGGATTTAATGCCATTACCTTTGTTTGAGCATGTGAATTTAGATGGAAAAAGAAAAGCTGGCCTTGTTAAGCAGATACACAAGAAGGCAAGACTCTACATCGAGCGAAGGACTAAACAACATGCTGAACAAGCCAACAAAGGGCGTCACAAGCTCATCTTTGAGCCCGGCGATTGGGTGTGGTTGCACTTATGCAAGAAACGGTTTCCGAAACAAAGGAAATCCAAGCTGTTGCCTAGAAGGGATGCTCCTTTTCAAATTCTCAAAAAGGATCAACGATAATGCATACAAGCTACACTTCCCAGGTGAGTATGGTGTAAGTGCCACCTTTAATGTTTTTGATCTAAGTCTTTTTGATGCAGGCCACGATTTGAGGACAAATTCCTGTCAAGAGGAGGGGAATGATGAGGCCATCATTAGCACAAGCAAGAGCATGTGGGATGAGACATATTTAGATCCAATTCAAGTTCCCATTGGTCCGGTTACGAGAGCTCATGCGAAGAAGTTCAAAGAAATGCTTATTGGGCTGATTCAAGCAACTTAGGCTCAAGCTATTGCATGGAGGCCCATTGAGGGAATTGCATGTCACATCCAGACCAACAAATACACGATTCAAGCTCTAGAAGGGACCGAGTAATTTTCATTTCAGTTACTTTCCCATTTTGAGGAGACAAGTGGCAAGAAGAATCAACTATTTACCTTTTAATGTCTAGTTTCCTTTTTGCGTTTGTTTTATTTCTATTATTGTAAGGCTTCTAAGCCATTAAGGGAACTTCCCTTATTTGCTTTAGATTAGACATTTTGGTAATTGATTTGCCCGGAATTCCATGGGCAATTAGGAGCTGAAACTCGCATAGGGGAACCACTATATATTGTAACGAATTTCATTCAATGGAGGATAAGTTTTAACACACAATTTGAGGTTTAATTCTCTTCGATCCCTAAATGAACTATTCAAACTTATAGGAAAATTCCATGGCGTTCATAGACTTATCAATCAGTCCATCCATAGCTGATTGTGGCGTCCTCACATACCAAGGTTCGTGCTTCTTGTTAGGCATTGGGTCACGGTTCCATTCAAAACAGGTTAGGAATTTTGATCTTGGAAACCAATTTTGGTTAGGGTCGCATCAGTTCTTGGGGAGTTCGTCTCATATGGCCTAATTCCTAACCTACCCTTAATGAAAGAAATGCCTAAATAAAGCTATAGGATGGAATCAAATTTAACTCAAGATCCTTCCTCTTATTCATGCTTATAATAAAGTCTAAATAAAGATTCTAAATTTCAAATTGTGAAACTGAAACTTAAACTAAAATAAGATTACAAAGAATTCAAATCTTGAATCTTGAATCTTTTCTTGACGCACCACTCCTACATGTGTACGTGTATAGAATGGGCATGCAAGTTGGCTATGCAACGACTCAATGTGCGTCTACGACTGACTGGCTCCCTTCAGGATCAACTTTGATTTGTAAAAGCAACCTGTGTTCACCCTTAGTAGTGAACACACTCTCTTCTTGTTATAGAACTCTCCAAACCAAGTTATTTAGCTCTTCTTCGAATCTTTTGGCTCAAGCCCTTATCACTAGACCAACTAGAACTTGAATCAGATCATGAAAATTCCTTGCAGCCTTGATGTCTTCATTAGAATTTGCCCACTGTGTTTTGTTCACAAGCTCAAAAATCCTCACAAAAATCTTGATCTAAATGAATTCTATGTTTTGTTCTAGATGACATATGGAAATGCCTCAATGAATTCTACCCATCATACATTTCTCTTATTCAACTTATGTTAGCCTTTCAAATGCTTTAACGACTCATTATCAGTGTGAATCACAAATTCCTTAAGCCAAAGGTGGTGTTGCCATGTTTCCAATGTTTGAACCAATGCACACAACTCTTTATCATACGTAGAATAGTTTAAGGCTGCCCCACTCAACTTTTCACTAAAATATGCAATTGGTCTTCCTTCTTGCATAAGAACGACACCTATACCTACTCCTGAAGCATCACATTTAATATCAAAGATTTAGCAAAATCAGGTAAAACTAGTAAAGGAGCATGAGTTAATTTTTCCTTGATTAATTGGAATGCCTTTTCTTGCTCTTCACCCTATTTGAATCACATGTTCTTCTTGATGACTTTGGTAAGTGGTGCGGCAGTGATACTAAAATCTTTCATGAATCTTCTATAAAAACTAGCGAGTCCATGAAAACTTTGAACATTACTTATACTTGTAGGAGTTGGCCATTCTTGAATTGCACAAATCTTCTCTTCATCAACTTGTATTCCTTGTGCACTCACAACAAAACCAAGAAACAAGCTTATCGATGCAAAGAGTGCACTTCTTCAAGTTAGCATATAAATTTTCTTTTCTATGTACATCAAAACTAAATTTCAACGCACAAGATGTTCATCCATGTCTTTGCTATAAATGAGAATATCACCAAAATAAACTACAACAAATTTACCTATGAGAGCATGCAAGACATAGTTCATTAATCGTATAAAAGTACTTGGTGTATTAGTTAATCCAAACGGCATAACTAACGACTTATATAAACCATATTTTGTTTCAAAGGCAGTTCTCCTTCTTTCATTCTAATTTGATGATATCGATTTTTTAAATCAATTTTAGAGAATACACAAGCACCATGTAACTCATCTAGCATATCATCTAAGCAAGGAATGGGATGATGATACTTTGACATAATATTGTTGATTGCTTGGTAGTCAATGCACATCTTACATGTCCCATCCTTCTTATGAACCAAAATCACTAAAACGGCATACAAACTCATGCTTTCTCTCACGTACCCTTTTTCCATCAAATCTTTGACTTGCTTTTGTAGCTCCTTTGTCTCCTCAGGATTACTACGATAAGCCGGTTAGTTTGGAATGGTAGCACCGAGTACAAAATCTAATTGGTGTTTAATCTCTTGAATAGGCAGTAAACCATGTGGAACGTCTTGGAGAAGACATCATCATACTCCTGCAGAAGAGAAACAATAGAACTAGGCAAAGATGCGTCAAGTTGGGTAGTGTTTAAAAATGCCTCTTTGTACAAAAGTACAATCATTGATTGGTTTAAAAACATCACTGCTTTAATTTCTCTTGATTTTGCATAGAAATTTGTTTTTCTCTCTGCTTTTCTCTTTTCAGCTGAATCTACTGTCCTTTTTTCTCTCTCAATTTCTCGGCCTCTCTTTCTTTTTCTTTCTGATTTTCATTTATTTTCTTTTTTTAACTCCCTTTCTTTTGATCACTCTCTTTTTGTAGACTCACATGATCTTTATAAACTTGTTTTTGTGTCAAAGGAACTAGAGTGATTTTCCTTTGATTATTTTCAAATGAATACTTGTTGGTGAATCCATTATGCTTAACCCACAGACCAAAGTCTCATGGCCTGCCTAATAACAAATGTTTGGCTTGCATTAGGACTACATCACACAAGACTTCATTTTCATATTTTCCAATGCGAAAAGAAACTAATACTTGTTTATTTACCTTCACCTCCCCACTATCACTGAGCCATTGCAACTTGTAAGGTTGGGGATGTTTAATTATTATTGACAACCCAACTTTTCCACCAATGTAGTGCTAGCAATGTTAGTACAACTATCTCGATCAATAATCACACTACATACCTTGTTTTGTACGTGGCATCTAGTATGAAAGATGTTCTCTCACTGCACTAAATTGTCTTCTTTGATTTGCATGCTTAAAGCTCTCTTAGCAACCAACATTTCTACTTGGGTAGCGTACTCCTCTTCTTCCACGTCCTCAAGTGGTGTCATAAACTCCGCATCATCTTCATCCTCCGACTCAAATTCACCATCGTCTCTTAATATCATTATTCTTTTGTTTGGACAATGGCTTGCTATGTGACTCTTGCCTTGGCATTTAAAACACTTAATATCACGATTTCAAGTGGTGAAAGAATTGGATTTACCTTGAATTACACAGCTGGTTTTATCTTATTTTTGTTCAAGTTTGGGCTTAGCCGTGGCTGGGTTTTTCTAACTCCTAGCAACATTTGGCCTCCATGTAGAACTCAAGCTTGGGGTTGGGTGTGTATTGCTGCCCCTCCTCTTGAGTTGGTTCACAATATAGCCATATGTACCATATCCTCCAACACCACATAATGATACAATTCCACATATTAGCTATTTCTTGGTTCAATCCCACCAAAAACCTTGCCATAGTAGCCTCTCGGTCCTCCTCTACATTCACACAGATCATAACAACATCCATCTCCTTCTAATAATCCTTCACACTTCGGTTGCCTTGTGTAAGATTTTGCAACTTTTGGTACAACTCCCAGTAGTAATGGCTGGGAACAATGTGCCTCCTCATTACAGTTTTCATCTCCACCCATGTTTCTATTGGGCACTCTCTATTTCTCCTCATATTTAGTGCTAATTGATCCCACCAAGCTATTGCATAATCGAAAAATTCTATGGCTGCAAATCTAACATTTTTAAACTCCAAATAGTTATGACAATCAAATACTAACTCCACTTTCTTATCCCACTCAAGGTAAGTGATGGAGACATAGCTGCGCAATGGACACAAGATGTAGTTATAGCTCCAATTGGTCCTGTTTTGAAGAGTTAAGCTAAAAGATTCAAAGAAGTACTAACGGGCTGATTCAAGCTGTTCACAAATAAGCTACAAACACATTCACTATTGATGGTGAATCAGGAGGTCCAAGTTATTGAAGTCACAGAAGAAGTGGACCAGCCATGAAAATGGCATGTTTCAACACAAAGAACAAGAATCTTAGAGTTTCTTGAAGCAAGGTGATCAATCTTGAAGAATCCTAAAAGAAAGTGATTCAAGCTGAAGAGTTGACTCCAAGTTATTGAAATTTATCATATTAGGGTTTTCTTGTTTTGTTAGGAACTTAAATAAATCATATTTTTTAATCCTTTGTAATGAGGTTTATAAGTTGGTTTGACTTAGACAAAATTCAGCACAAAAGACTTAGTCAAACTAGACTTGAGGCTGAGTATGCTTAGGGTTTTCTTTCCCTATGATTTATTTGGGAAAGTTAGTTTGTTTGTTTGTCATTTAAGGGTAACATTCGACCATTGACTTAGTCAATGCTAGGTGGCAAATTTTTTTTAGGGTTAGGATTAGTTTTGATTCAAATTACCATCATGCCCTTCATTACAATAATGGGCGTGATTCTTTTTTTTCTTTAAGATTGTTTGGTTTTCAGCCTATTTAAAGGTATGCATTATCAATAAGAAGAAGTTTTTCATTTATTCGATATATTGAGAGTATTCTCTTAAGTTCTTTCAGAATAACCAAGAACTAATCAAGAGTGAGTCATGCTACATTCTATTGACTTATCAAGCATATTTCCACCCTCGTTTGTGGCGTCTATGACTATACCTAGGTTCTTGCTTCATTGTATGAAACTGAGTCACTGTTCCCACCATCCCAAACTTGTTCTAGAAAAGATCTTGGTGTCATATATTGCTATTAGGTCTTGTCATAGGTTGGCAAGGTTCATATCAGTTGGTATCAGAGCCGGTCTAGCATTAGGTTTGTCTATCACTCCTATTTGTCTTAATTTAGGCCTGCATTAGGTTTTTATTCTATTCAAGAATCATCATCATGGCTGAATTCATCTTCTCCATTCTTCTAGTTTAGGGTCCAGTTTCTAATCTTGTTACTTTGAATACAATCTCTTTCAATTTTCTAGTGTTTGTTCATCATTTTTAGTTTTGGAATTCATGCCCCATATCGAATAAAAAAAAGAAAATCATACAAAAAAATCAGATTCAAAAAAATTTCAATACTTCAAGTTTCTGTGAAATTGCTTACTGAATTTGATTTGTGTGGGGGGGTTCTAAATTAGTCAGTTGAGGTTTAATACCATTATTTTGATTGGATTGCTGATTGTGTTCAAGTTTCCATTCATTAGGTTTGCTTGAAATGCTAGATTCAATTGTCGGCCTCAAAACCTTATCAAAACCCTAGAAACTTGTATATTAATTTACTCTTTTGTTGAAATTGTGTTACAGTTCCATTCATTAAATTCATGAGTTATGGCCCCTTTTTCTAAGCCATTTATTTTAGTGTTGCTTCTCAAATTACTTGCTACATTAGCCCTGTGTTTAGTCTTGATTCCACTTACAGATTCCTTGTAAGTTTGATTGAATTGTTCCTGGACTTGCTTGACTGAGTGGGATTGGTTGTGGAGAAGGACAAATGTGATTTTTGAGTGCAAAAATTAGAGACTTTGAGTGAAAATCAGCGAGGATTGAGTGTAAACACAAGTGATCATCGATCAATTTTTGAGTGAAAACTCATGAGGGACTGAGTGAGGTCCATACACTTAACTTTGTTTTGCAGAAATCATGGCTCATGAACAAGGTGGGGAGGATGATTCTAGGGCACTTACTGTGAAGTTGATGAAATTATTCTTCAAAACCTTGGAAGATTATATTCAGCAAAATTGATTTGCAATTTGAGGAGATGAGAGAAGATAGAATGATGAGAACGTCGTTAGCACAAGCAAGAGCACGTGGGATGAGACATATTCAGATCCAATTCAAGTTCCCATTGGTCCGGTTACGAGAGCTCGTGCGAAGAAGTTCAAAGAAACGCTTATTGGGCTAATTCAAGCAACTTGGGCTCAAGCTATAGCATGGAGGCCCATTGAGGGAATTGCATGTGACATCCAGACCAACAAATGTGTGATTCAAGCTCTAGAAGGGACCGAGTAATTTCCATTTCAGTTACTTTCTTGTTTTAAGGCGACAAGTGGCGAGAAGAATCAGCTATTTACCTTTTAATGTCTAGTTTCCTTTTTTCTTTTACAATCATGCGTTTGTGTTATTTCTATTATTGTAAGGTTTTTAAGCCATTAAGGGAACTTACCTTATTTGCTTTAGATTAGACGTTTTGGTAATTTATTTGCCTGAAATTACATGGGCAATTAGGAGCTGAAATTCGCATAGGGGAACCACTATATATTGTAATGAATTTCATTCAATGGAATATAAGTTTTAACACACAATTTGAGGTTTAATTCTCTTCGGTTCCTAAACAAACTATTAAAACTTATTGAAAAATTTCATGGCGTTCATAGACTTATCGATTAGTCCATCCATAGCAGATCGTGGCGTCCTCACATACCAAGGTTCGTGCTTCTTGTTAGGCATCAGGTCGCAGTTCCATCCAAAACCGGTTAGGAATTTTGATCTTGGAAACAATCTTGGTTAGGGTTGCGTCAGTTCTTGGCGGTGTTCGTATCATTTGGTAATCAGAGCGAGGTTCTAATCAGATTTTGCTTATCCTTTCTCTTAGTTTATGTTTGTTTTAGTTATTCGTGAGTTTTGATTTCCATTATCAAAGTCGGTTAAAAAAAAAGATTCGAAAAGAAAAGAAAAAAAAAAGAAAAAAAAGGAAATGAAGAAAAACAAGAGGATCCAAAAAAAAAATTCAGATTCTTGTTATTCATCGTTTAAGGAACCTGAAATTGAATTCCTTACACAGACCAAAATTTTTTGCTCAAATTTCGTTCCTTTTGGGTGTGATTTCTGAAAGCTTAAATTATCTGTTCCTGTTATAGTCTTGTTTCTAATCTGAGCCTCCTTGGTAATCTATTTGTGAATTGTCAAGGAAATTTTGATATTGATTTGACTAGTTTTATAGGAACTGAGTGAGAGCATTAGAGTGGACAAAAGCCAAAAGTATTGAGTGTAAACACGAGTGAAATTGAGTGAACCATTTCACGAGTGAAACACGTAAGGGAGTGTGGTACGGTCCATTGCATTGTTTCTTATTTTGCTTTTCAAAAAAAAAATGTCAAACAATAGCAAGAACACTATTGAGGGTACCTCAGGTGCAGCAGATCCAAAACTTCTTATGGAAGCGATGATGGGGGAGATGAGGTGATTGTTGAGGGGAGAGTTAGGACAGCTTCATGAGAGGATAGACCGGATAGAAAATGCACATGTGGAACAGCCACAACATGTTCCTCATGCGCGTAGGCGGGAAAGGGTTCTGGTTAGAGGAGAGGTTGATGACTACTGTAGGATTGATGGGGAAGAGTTTGACGAAGGAGAAGATTCAGTGGGTAGTCACTGAAGATTTGGATGGGATAGAGGAGTTAGGAACCAGGAAAATGATAGTTTGAGAGGCAAAAAAATGAAGATACCATCATTTCAAGGCAAATCCAATCTAGAAGCGTACCTTGAATGAGAGAAGAAAATGGAGTTCGTCTTTGACTGCCAAAACTATTCAAAGGCAAAGAAGATAAAATTGGCTGTAATTGAATTTTTTGATTATGCTATTACTTGGTGGGATCAGCTTGTTATAAACAGGAGACGAAATAGAGAGTGACCTATTGAGTCATGGGAAGAGACGAAGACCGTGATGAGGAAGTGATTTGTACCAACTTACTACTACTGGGAGTTGTACAACAAATTACAAAATCTTAAGCAAGGCAATCGAAGTGTGGAGGAGTACTATAAGGAGATGGAGGTTATGATGATCTGGGCCAATATAGAGGAGGATCGGGAGGCTACAACGGCAAGGTTTTTGGCGGGCTTGAACCGAGATATTCACAATGTCGTTGAGTTACAACATTATGTGGAGTTGGAGGACATGGTGCACATGGCTATTAAAATTGAGAATCAACTTATGAGGAGGGGGAGTAACACACGTCCTAGCCAAAACCCAAGTACATCTGCTTGGAAAATGAACCAATGGAAGAAGGATGAGAAGCAATGCAACATCAATCCAAAGACCGAGCAAAAACAAGAGGTGGCCAACCATGGGAATCAAGGTAAATCCGATTCTTCCACTACTCATAATTGTGATATTAAATGTTTTAAATGTCAAGGCAGGGGTCACATCGCAAGCCAATGTCCGAACAAACGAGCTATGGTGATGCGGGGCAATGGAGAGATTGAAACCGACGAGGATTCGGACAATGACTCTATGCCTTCATTAGAGGATGCCAACGATGAGGAGTGCGCTGTCCAAGGAGAATTGTTGGTAACAAGGAGAGCTTTAAGTGTGCAAGCCAAAGAAGAAGATGAAGAGGTGCAACGGGAAAACATCTTCCACACTAGGTGCCACGTCCAAAACAAGGTATGTAGTGTGATTATTGATGGTGGGAGTTGTACTAATGTTGCTAGCACAACCATGGTAGAGAAGTTAGGGCTGCCAACAATTAAGCATCCTCGACCATATCAATTGCAATGGTTAAATGATACTAGTGAGGTAAAGGTGCATAAGCAAGTGTTAGTTTCTTTTCGCATTGGAAGATATGAAGATGAAGTTTTGTGCGATGTGGTTCCGATGCAAGCTGGGCACTTGTTATTAGGCAGACCATGGCAATTTGATCGGCGAGTTAAACATGATGGTTTCACCAATAAGTACTCATTTGTTCACAAAAAAAAATGATCACTCTTGTTCCATTAACACCAAAACAGGTCTATGAAGACCAAGTGAGCTTACAGAGAGAAAGTGATAAAAAAATGAAGGGCGGAGAAAAATCAAGAGTGGGAGTGCGGAGAGAGAGTTCGGCCAGTGAGAGAAGAAAGGAAGAGATGGCCGAGAAAAAGGAGAGCAAAGAGAGCAAGGGAGAGAAAATTGAGAGGGCTGAAAAGAATTCACAATCAGCCAATGAGAGAAAAGTAGAGAGAAAAACAAACTTCTATGCGAGAGGTAGTGAAATTAAGAGGGCCTTGTTTTCAAATCAGCCAATAATTGTACTTTTGTACAAAGAGGTGCTTTTAAACACTAACAAACTTGACCTTGCATTGCCTAGTTCTGTTGTTTCTCTATTGCAGGAATTCAAGGATGTATTTCCGAATGAGGTGCCTGATGGTTTGCCACCAATTCGGGGAATAAAACATCATATTGATTTTGTACCTGGCGCTTCCATTCCAAACTAACTGGCTTATAGAAGCAACCCATAGGAGACAAAGGAGCTTCAAAGGTAGGTCAGTGAGTTGATGAAAAAGGGGTACATGAGAGAAATTATGAGCCCGTGCGTCATTCCAGTCTTACTCATGCTTAAAAAGGATGGGACATGGAGGATGTGCGTAGATTGCAGAACCATTAACAATATCATGGTAAAGTATCACCATCCTATTCCTCGTTAGATGATATGTTGGATGAACTACATGGTGCTTCTGTGTTCTCAAAAATTGATTTGAAAAGTGGATACCATCAAATACGCATGAAAGAGGGTGATGAATGGAAAACTGCCTTTAAGACAAAATATGGACTGTATGAGTGGTTAGTAATGCCATTTGGTTTAACTAATGCTCCAAGTACATTTATGTGTTTAATGAATCATGTATTACGTGCATTTATTGGCAGGTTTGTTGTTGTGTATTTTGATGATATACTCATTTATAGCAAAGACATGGACCAACATGTAGTGCATTAAAAATCTGTTTTGGATGTGCTTAGAAAGGAAAAGTCGTATGCTAACCTCAAGAAGTGTACCTTTTGCACAGATAAGCTTGTGTTTCTTGGTTTTGTTGTTAGTGCTCAAGGTATACAGGTTGATGAAGAAAAGGTGCGAGCCATCCAGGAGTGGCCAAGTCCAACTAGTGTGGGAAACGTACGGAATTTTCATGGACTTGCTAGTTTCTACCGGCGGTTTGTGAAAGATTTCAGTACTATAGCATTGACTGAAGTGATCAAGAAGAACGTTGGGTTTAGATGGGAAGAAGAGCAAGAAAAGGCATTTCAGTTAATCAAGGAGAAGTTGACTAATGCTCCATTGTTATCTTTTCCTAATTTTTCCAAAACTTTTGAGATTGAATGTGATGCTTCAGGCGCTGGAATTGGTGCTGTTTTAATGCAGGAAGGGAGACCAGTAGCATATTTTAATGAGAAGCTGAATGGGGCAACTCTTAATTACCCAACTTATGATAAAGAGATGTATGCATTGGTTCGGGCATTAGAGACGTGGCAACACTACCTATGGCCTAAGGAGTTTGTGATTCACACCAATCATGAGTCCCTGAAAGACTTGAAGGGCCAGCACAAGCTGAAGAAGAGGCATGCTCGTTGGGTGGAATTCATAGAGACGTTTTCGTATGTCATTCGCTACAAGCAAGGTAAGGAAAACGTCGTTGCCGATGCACTTTCTTGCAGGTATGTCTTAATCTCAATTCTTAATGGTAAACTACTGGGTTTTGAACACATTAAAGAGTTATATGCTGATGACCGTGACTTTAATACTGAGTGTCAAGCTTGTGAAAGATTTTCTAGTGGTAATTACTTTAGGCATGAGGGATACTTGTTTCGGGAGAATAAATTATGTGTGCCTAATTGTTCATTAAGAGATTTGCTAATGAGAGAATCCCATGAGGGTGGATTGATGGGACATTTTGTAGTAATGAAGACTTTGGCAGTGTTGCCAGGAACACTTCTATTGGCCACTTATGAAACGAGATGTTGAGAGGCTTTGTGGTAGATGTGTAACTTATAGGCAGGTTAAATCAAGAGTGCAGCCCCACGGTTTGTACACCCCTTTATCAATACCTAGTGAACCCTGGATTGATATTTCGATGGATTTTGTGTTAGGTTTGCCTAGGTCCTAAATGGGGAAGAGACTCGATATTTGTGGTCGTGGATAGGTTTTCCAAGATGGCCCATTTTATTCCATGCCACAAGACAGATGATGCTTCCAATGTTGCTGATTTGTTCTTTAGGGAAATTGTGAGACTTCATGGTATGCCTAGGACAATTGTTTCTGATAGGGACACCAAGTTTTTAAGCTTCTTTTGGAAGACTTTGTGGGTTAAGTTAGGGACTCAGCTATTGTTTTCGACTACTTGTCACCCTCAAACCGACGGTCAAACAGAAGTTGTGAATAGAACCTTGTCTACTTTGTTGCGGGCTGTCATTAAAAAGAACATCAAAACATGGGAGGAGTGTTTACCACATGTTTAGTTTGCTTATAATCGATCTGTTCATTCTGCTACTCAATTTTCACTGTTTGAAATTGTTTATGGTTTTAATCCTTTAACTTCTTTGGATTTAATGCCATTACCTTTGTCTTAGCGTGTGACTTTAGATGGAAAAAGTAAAGCTGACCTTGTTAAGTAGATACACAAGAAGGCAAGACTCAACATCAAGCGAAGAACTAAACAATATGCTGAACAAGCCAACAAAGGGCGTCACAAGCTCGTCTTCAAGCCCGGCGATTGGGTGTGGTTGCACTTACGCAAGGAACGGTTTCTAGAACAATGGAAATCCAAGTTGTTGCCTAGAGGGGACAGTTCTTTTCAAATTCTTGAAAGGATCAATGATAATGCGTACAAGCTAGACTTGCCAGGTGAGTATAGTGTAAGTGCCATCTTTAATGTTTCTGATCTAAATCCTTTTGATGCAGGCGACGATTTGAGGACAAATCCCTCTCAAGAGGAGGGGAATGATGAGGACATCATTAGCACAAGCAAGAGTACGTGGGATGAGACATCTTCAAATCCAATTCAAGTTCCCATTGGTCCGGTTACGAGAGCTTGTGTGAAGAAGTTCAAAGAAATGCTTATTGGGCTGATTCAAGCAACTTGGGCTCAAGCTATAGCATGGAGGTCCATTGAGGGAATTGCATGTGACATCCAGACCAACAAATGTGTGATTCAAGCTCTAGAAGGGACCGAGTAATTTCCATTTAAGTTACTTTCCCGTTTTGAGGTGACAAGTGGCTAGAAGAATCAGCTATTTACCTTTTAATGTCTAGTTTCCTTTTTTCTTTTACAAACATGCATTTGTGTTATTTCTATTATTGTAAGGTTTTTAAGGAATTAAGGGAACTTGCCGTATTTGCTTTAGATTAGACGTTTTGGTAATTGATTTGCCCAAAATTCCATGGGTAATTAGGAGCTGAAATTCGCATAGGGGAACCACTATGTATTGTAATGAATTTCATTCAATGGAATATAAGTTTTAACACACAATTTGAGGTTTAATTCTCTTCAGTTCCTAAATGAACTATTCAAACTTATCGAAAAATTCTATGGCGTTCATAGACTTATCAATCAGTCCATCTAGACCTGATTGTGGCGTCCTCACATACCAAGGTTCGTGCTTCTTGTTAGGCATCGGATCGCAGTTCCATCCAAAACTGGTTAGGAATTTTGATCTTGGAAACCAATCTTGGTTAGGGTCGCGTCAGTTCTTGGCGGGGTTTGCATCATAGAAGGGAACATAATAATCGGCCTCATGGAAAGCCAAGTAGGCAAAAGGGGGATAGCCTCACCAAGGATTTGAGGGGGCAAATTTGGAGGATTTATTTGTGGATTTGGACGGATTTGAGGGGGAAGAGTGTAGCCTGAGGAGAAATAGGTAGGGACAAGGGTTTAGAGTAGCTAGGAACTGGGAAGATAACAACATGAGCAGCATCAAGATGAAAATTCCATCTTTCCAAGGTAAGAGTGGTCTAGAGGCTTAATTAGAGTGGGAAAAGAAGATGGAATTTGTGTTTGATTGCCACAACTACTCTGAGTTAAAGAAGGTGAAATTGGCAGCAACCGAGTTCTTTGATTGTGCCATTGTTTGGTGGGATCAATTGATGATTAGTAGAAGGTGAAACGGTGAACATCCCATTGCTACATGGGTGGACATGAAAACAGTGATGCGAAAGCTATTTGTGCCAACTCATTATTACCAGGGGTTGTATCAAAAGCTGCAAGGATTGACACAAGGTAGTAGGAGTGTTGAGGACTACTATAAGGAAATGGAAATAGCCATGGCTCGAGCGAATGTAGAGGAGGATTAAGAGGCACCATAGCCACATTCTTAGCTAGATTGAACCATGAAATTGCCAACGTGGTTGACTTGCATCATTATGTAGACATTGAGGATATGGTGCACATGGCCATAAAGATTGAGTAGCAGCTTAAGAGGAGGGGTGCCGCACGTCAAAACCCTAACTCTACCACTACCCCTAGGAGTAGTAGCTTAAGAGGAGGGGTGCGGCATGTCAAAACCCTAACTCTACCACTACCCCCAGGAGGCTGAATTTCACTAGGAAGGAGGAGCACAAATCCAACCAAAACCCTAGGCTGGAAAATATGGGAGAACCTGCCAAAGCCATGCCACAAGGTAAAACTAATCCCTCCTGACGAGGCTCAAACTTGATGACATGGCACCACGTGTAGATCCAAAATAGGAAGGTTTCTTGAAATTACAAATCTGACAAATTGGCCCCACAATTTACTTGAATCGTGCACATCATCAATGTGAATCTTCTAGAACTAGATTAATCTTGTGGCGTCTGACAAACTAACTTATCATCTAGGGTTTTTAAGTGTTCTTGAAATTCTAGGTGTGGCGTCTTCCTATCCATGGTTCTTGGTTTATGTCTCACTAGATTATGGGTCAAGGCTCAACAAACGTGTGTCTTAAGGGATTGGGGGTTCGATTCTAGATTTGGTGTCAGATCTTGTCACGTTTGTCGGTGGGGTCCATATCACCTCCACTGTTTGAAATCGTGATATTCATGGCTTTAAGTGTTAGGGAAAAAGGACACATAGCCAGCCAATGCCAAACAAAAGAGTAACGGTGATGTAGGACAATGGTGAAATTGAGACTAAAAGTGAGCCCGAGTCTGATTGTGACTCTATGCCTAAATTGGAGGATGCACTAGGTCATGTATTGCTATTGGGTCTTGCAACAGGCTGGCAAGGCTCATAACAGTAAGCTTTGGGATCATTCTTGCCTTGGAATGACAAAATCTTCATGTTAATGCTACCTAAATGATGGAGACGTGGGGAGCTCAAATGTAAGGAAGGTGGTTGACCCAATACAAGTTCCTGTTAGACCAGTCACAAGAGCCCAAGATAAGAAATTCAAGGAAGCACTAAATGGGCTGGTTCACGAAATTTGGAATCAAGTAAATTGTGCAAGCCCGTTGACCTAGGCCCATGTCAGTTACAAAGGTGCATCAATTTGATCCAAGTTCTAGAAGAATCCGGATGAGTCAAGCTTGAAATCAGCTCAAATTTTGCAGGATCAAGTCTACAGAAGGATTTCTAAAACTTTCCCATTATTGGCACACATGTGGCTGATCATTTGTGCAAGTTGTTGAAGAGAATTAAATTGCACTTTCCTTTAATTGTTGGGCGTGTAAATGGCTGAATATCAGCTATTGAGACTTTCCATTCTTCTGGTTTTTTTATTTTAGGCTTAAATTAGGATTAGTAGTTACGTTTGAATTTGTCAACCTTTCTTTTTGGGCAACACTTTGTAATTTTAGCCTACAAATAGGCGTTTCCAAGGTTAATGAATTATTGATGAATGTTTATTTCTGAGAGAGAAAATTCTTTCTTTGGTTCTTTTATGAACTACACGAACTCTTTGGATCAATCCGAGCATTCAATCCCGACTTATCAATCAAGCTTTCCATCCTTGATTGTGGCGTCTACGATATGCCAATGTTCTTGCTCCGATATAAGCAATGGGTCACAGTGACTTCCATCCAAATCTGAGTAGAAACGGTCTTGGTGCATTTTTTATTGATAACGGGTTTCGTCAGTATATTGGCGAGGTTCTTATCATTTGGTATTAGTAGCCTCGGTTCTAGCCTCAAGTTTGTCTATTCTCATTTGTTTCTGAATTCTAATTTATTACTTAGGTTCTATTCCATTAAAAAATAAAACAAAATATTTTGAGTTTGTTAAATTCATAGGGTTCTTGCATCCTCTTTTTTGTTTCTTGAACTATCTTTGGTTTGTGGACAAGGTCAAATCCAAAATTTTATTCTAGGTTGTTTTGAGAAATTCTTGTTTGGGAAAGCACTTCGTGTGGCCGAAATTTCACCTAGGGCTACTAAGGTTAGTTTTGGTTTCGAGTAACTAGTGTCTTGGGCTTCAAGTTTAGGTTGCAGCTTCCTATTTTATGTTTCTTGGTCTATTAGCCTTTGTTCTTGCCGAATTTCACAAAAAAAGAAAAGAAAAGAAAAGAAAAATCAAGAGGATCCGAAAAAAAAATTTTAGGGTATCAAAACATGTTGCTGAATTTGTTACCGGATAGATTTGATTGTTGTTTGCGTAATTCCAAAAGAACCAAAGGAGATAATAAACAAGTGAAAAAAAAAAAGGCAAGACTGGTGAGAACATTTGAGGGTCAAAGCCAATTATTCGAGTGAAACACGAGTGAACTAAGGGACTAAGTGATAGAGTGAAACAAGTGAGGGAGAGAAGTAAGGTCCTTTATTATCTAATGTTGTTTTATAGGTTTAAAAAAATGAATCTGAATCAAGAAAGAGAAGCTGAAGATGACCTTCCACAACAAAACGTTCCAAATTGTTAGTTGCAAGCATTAATGAGGCAAATGGAACAATTGTTGACGCGAGCGCTAGAGCCCATTTAGGAGAGATTAGATGAGGTTGATGCCAAAACATGTAATAGGTAGCCACAAAACATGCAAAATAGGTAGAGGGGTGGATGTGTCCTTTTGGAGGAAGATGAATTAGAAGAGTTGGAGGAACCGCCGATAAAATAGGGGCAGATTTAGGTGTGGAAATAGGAATAGAGAAGCTAGGGACTGGGAAGACAATAATATGGGAGGTATTAAAATGAAGATTCCGCCATTCCAAGGGAAAAATAACCCCAGAGCCTACCTAGAGTGGGAAAAGAAAGTGGAGATAGTGTTTGATTGCCATAACTACTCAGAGTTAAAGAAAGTTAAGCTTGCTGCAATTGAGTTCTCCGATTATGCGATTGTATGGTGGGATCAGTTGGTAATGAATAGGCGACGGAACTGAGAACACCTGATTGAGACATAGGAGGAGATGAAAATGGTGATGAGAAAGCAATTTGTGCCCAGCCATTACTACTGGGAATTGTACAAAAAGTTGCAAGGACTTAGACAAGGGAATAGGAGTGTGGAGGAATATTATCAAGAAATGGAAATAGCCATGATAAGAGCCAATGTTGAAGAAGATCAAGAAGCAACCACGGCAAGATTTTTGTAAGGGCTAAATCTAGATATTCAAGATAGGGTGGAGATATAACACTACGTAGAATTAGAAGACATGGTGTGATCAGAACCTCGCCAATATACTAACAAAACCCGTTATCAATAAGAAGGCACCAAGATCGTTTCTACTCAGATTTGGATGGAAGTCACTGCGACCTGTTGCTTATATCAAAGCAAGAACCTTGGTATATCGTAGATGCCACAATCAAGGATGGAAACCTTGATTGATAAGTCGGGGTTGAATGTTAGGATTGATCCGAAGAGTTCGTGCAGTTCGTCAAAGAACCAAAGAAAGAATTATTTCTCTTAGAAAATAAACATTCATCGTTTTCATTAACCTTTGAAACGCCTATTTATAGGCCAAAATTACAAAGTGTTGCCTAAAAAGAAAAGTTGACAAATTCAATCATAATTACTAAGCCTAAAATAAAATACAAAAGAAAGGAAAGTCTTAATGGCTGATTTTTGGCCATTTACACGCCCAACAATTAAAGAAAAGTGCAATTAATCCGCATGTGTGCCAAAATAGGAAAGTTTCCAAAATTCTTCCATTGACTTGATCTTGCAAAATTTGAGTTGATTTCAAGCTTGACTCATCCGGATTCTTCTAGAACTTGGATCAAATTGACACACTGTTGTGGTTGATGTGGGCCTGGGTCAATGGGCTTGCACAAATTTTCTTGATTCCAGATTTTGTGAATCAGCCCATTTAGTGCTTCCTTGAATTTCTTAGCTCGGGCTCTTCTGATTGGTCTAGCAGGAACTTGTATTGGATCAACCACCTTCCATGCATTTGAGCTCCCTAAGTCTCCATCATGGTGCATATGGCCATCATAGTAGAGTAGTAGCTCAAGAGGAGGGGTAGTTCACGTGCGAATGTTAGTTCGACTCCTTCTTCATGGAAGCCGAATTATGGGAAGAAAGAAGAGAAATTGGTCGCTAGGCCAAAGTTCAAGCCAAAACCAGCCACGGCTAGCCCTTCAAACCAAGGTAAACATGATTCATCCACTTCTCGAAACCGTGATATTAAATGTTTCAAATGCCAGGGCAAGGGTCACACCTCAATCCAATGTCCGAACAAAAGGGTGATGGTGTTACGGGAAGATGGAGAGGTTCTTATCGATGACGAATCAGACGAGGACTCCATGCCACCATTGGAGGACGTGGATGAGGAGGAGTATGCTGCCCAAGGTGAATTGTTGGTCACTCGACGAGCCCTTAGTGTGCAAGCCAAAGAGGAAGAAGAAGAGCAACGTGAGAAAATTTTTCATACTAGGTGCCACATGCGGAACAAGGTATGTAGTGTGATAATAGATGGAGGGAGTTGTATGAATGTTGCTAGCACTACTATGGTTGACAAATTAGGGTTGCCAACAACCAAACATCCTCAACCTTACAAGTTGCAATGGTTGAATAATACTGGTGAAGTGAAGGTAACTAAACAAGTATTAATTTCGTTTCGTATTGGTAGATATGAAGACGAAGTTTTGTGCAACATAGTCCCAATGCAAGCTAGGCACTTGTTACTAGGTCGACCATGGCAATTTGATCGTCGAGTCAAACATGATGGCTACACCAATAAATATTCTCTTGTGCACAACCAAAGACCATTCACTCTTGTACCAATGACACCTAAACAGGTTCATGAAGATCAAGTTTGGTTACAAAGGGGAGTGAACAAAAAGGAGAGAATGAGAAAAAGAGAGAGAAAGGGAGTGAAAATAATGAGTGTTGGAGTGCAAAGAGAGAGTTCGGCCAGAGAGGAAAAAAAGATAAAGGGGCCAAGAAAAAGGAGAGAAAATTGAGAGAGCCAATACAAAAGAAGATTTGGCCAATGAGGTAAAAATAGAGAGAAAAACAAACTTTTATGCAAGAGAGAGTGATGTGAGAAGAGCTTTGTTTTCTAATCAGTCGATGATTTTACTCATGTAGAAGGAGGCGTTATTAAACACTAACGATCTTGATTCCACCTTGCATAGTTCTGTTGTTTCTCTTTTGCAGGAATATGAGGATATCTTTCCCGAGGAAACACCGCAAGGTTTACCTCCAATCTGCAAGATTGAACATCAAATCAACTTCATACCTGGAGCTACAATTCCAAACCGACTAGCCTATAGGAGGAATCCCGAGGAGACAAAGGAACTCCAATGGCAGGTAAGTAAGTTGATGGAGAAGGGGTACGTGAGAGAAAGCACGAGCCCGTGCGCTGTACCAGTTTTACTTGTGCCTAAGAAAGATGGGACTTGGAGGATATGCATCGATTGTCGAGCCATCAACAACATCATGGTAAAGTATCGACATCCCATTCCTCGCTTGGATGACATGTTAGATGAATTGCATGGTGCTTGTGTATTTTTTAAAATTGATATGAAAAGTGGATATCATCAAATTCGCATGAAAGAGGGAGACGAGTGGAAGATGGATTTCAAAACAAAACAAGGTTTGTATGAGTGGTTGGTAATGCCTTTCGGTTTAACCAATGCACCTAGCACATTTATGATTTAATGAACCATGTTTTGCGAGCTTTTATTGGGAAATTTGTTGTTGTTTATTTTGATGATATCCTGATCTATAGCAGTAACTTGGACGATCATATTGAACATTTGAAACTTGTTTTAGATGTTTTACGGAAGGAAAAGTTGTATGCTAGTCTTAAGAAGTGTACCTTTTGCACGGATAAGCTTGTATTTCTTGGTTTTGTTGTTAGTGCTCAAGGTATACAGGTCGACGAAGAAAAGGTTAGGGCTATCCAAAAAGGGCCAAGTCCCACAAGCATTGGAGAAGTAAGGAGTTTTCATGGACTTGCCAGCTTTTACTGGTGGTTTGTAAGGGATTTTAGTACTTTGGCTACACCACTCATAGAAGTAATCAAGAAGAATGTTGGGTTCAAGTGGGGAGAAGACCAAGAGAAGGCATTTCAGTTTATTAAGCATAAGCTGACTCATGCTCCTTTACTTCCTTTACCTGATTTTTCTAAAACCTTTGAAATTGAATGTGATGCTTTTGGTGTAGGTATTGGTGCCATGCTGATGCAAGGAGGATGACCAATCGCGTATTTCAGTGAAAACTTGAGGGGGTCAACACTAAATTACCCAACTTATGACAAGGAGTTGTACACGTTGGTTTGAGCATTAAAGACTTGGCAACACTACTTATGGCCTAAGGAATTCATGCTTCACACTGATCATGAGTCATTGAAACATCTGAAGGGACAACAAAAGTTGAACAAGAGGCATGCCCGCTGGGTGGAATTTATCGAGAAATTTCCTTACATCATCCGATATAAGCAAGGTAACGAGAATGTCGTTGCGGATGCACTTTCTCACAGGTACACATTACTTTCTATCCTTGATGCTAAACTACTTGGTTTTGAGCATATTAAGGATTTATACCCTTTAGACCAAGATTTTAGTGAGGAGTATCGAGCTTGTGAGAAAAACGCAATGGGTAAATTTTATAGACATGATGGATTTTTGTTTCGAGAGAATAAGCTTTGTGTGCCTAATTGTTCTTTGAAAGATTTCTTAGTGAGGGAATCCCATGGTGGCGGATTGATGGGGCATTTTGGAATTGCTAAAACTTTAGTTGTTTTGCAGGAACACTTCTTTTGGCCACACATGAAAAGGGATGTTGAAAGAATATGTAGTAGATGTGTCACGTGTAGGCAAGCTAAATCAAGAGCACAACCCCATGGTTTATACACACCTTTGCCAATTCCTAGTGAGCCTTGGACTGATATTTCAATGGACATTGTGTTAGGTTTACCTAGGACAAATGTGGGAAGGATAGTGTGTTTGTGGTTGTAGATCGGTTTTCTAAGATGGCATATTTTATTCCCTATCATAAAACTGATGATGCATTGCATGTTGCTGAATTGTTCTTTAGGGAGATTGTGAGAATGCATGGCATGCCTAGGACAATTGTTTCAGATAGAGATGTTAAGTTCTTGAGCTACTTTTGGAAGACTTTGTGGAGTTAGTTAGGTACTAAGCTGTTGTTTTCCACTACTTGCGACCCACAAACTGATTGATACGAACCTCACTAAGAACTGATGCGACCCTCACCAAAATTGGTTTCCAAGATCAAATTCCTAATCGGTTTTGAATGGAACCACGACCCGATGCCCAACAAGAAGCACAAACCTTGGTATGTGAGGATGCCACAATCAGCTATGGATGAACTGATTGATAAGTCTTGGTATGTGAGGATGCCACAATCAGCTATGGATGGACTGATTGATAAGTCTATGAACGCCACAGAATTTTTCGATAAGTTTGAATAGTTCGTTTAGGAACCAAAGAGAAATAACCTCAAATTGTGTGTTAAAACTTATTCCCCATTGAATGAAATTCGTTACAATATATAGGGGTTCCCCTATGTGAATTTTCAGCTCCTAATTGCCCATGGAATTTTGGGCAAATCAATTACCAAATGTCAAATCTAAAGCAAATAAGGAAAGTTCCCTTAATAGCTTAAAAGCCTTAAAATAATAGAAATGAAACAAACGCAAAAAGGAAACTAGACATTAAAAAGTAAATAGCTAATTCTTCTTGCCACTTGTCGCCTCAAAACGAGAAAGTAACTTAAATGGAAATTACTCGGTCCCTTCTAGAGCTTGAATCACGTATTTGTTGGTCTGGATGTCACATGCAATTCCTTCAATGGGCCTCCATGCAATAGCTTGAGCCCAAGTTGCTTGAATCAGCCCAATAAGCGTTTCTTTGAACTTCTTCGCATGAGCTCTCGTTACCGGTCCAATGGGAACTTGAATTGGATCTAAATATGTCTGCCACGTGCTCTTGCTTATGCTAACAATGTCCTCATCATTCCCCTCCTCTTGAGAGGGATTTGTCCTCAAATCGTCGGCTGCATCAAAAGGACTTAGATAAGAAACATTAAAGGAGGCACTTACACCATACTCACCTGGCAAGTCTAGCTTGTATGCATTATCATTGATCCTTTCAAGAATTTGAAAAGGACCGTCCCCTTTAGGCAACGACTTGGATTT
This sequence comes from Artocarpus heterophyllus, assembly GCA_025403435.1. Taxonomy (NCBI): domain Eukaryota; kingdom Viridiplantae; phylum Streptophyta; class Magnoliopsida; order Rosales; family Moraceae; genus Artocarpus; species Artocarpus heterophyllus. The sequence continues at coordinate 34,793,979 of CM046348.1, read as the reverse complement.
CCTTTGTTTCGAAAACCGTTCCTTGCGTAAGTGCAACCACACCCAATCGCCAAGCTCGAAGACGAGCTTGTGATGCCCTTTGTTAGCTTATTCAACATATTGTTTAGTTCTTCACTCGATGTTGAGTCTTGCCTTCTCATGTATCTGCTTAACAAGGTCAGCTTTTCTTTTTCCATCTAAATTCACATGCTCAGACAAAGGTAATGGCATTAAATCCAAAGGAGTTAAAGGATTAAAACCATAAACAATTTCAAATGGTGAAAATTGAGTAGCAGAATGAACAGATCGATTATAAGCAAACTCAACATGTGGTAAACACTCCTCCCATGTCTTGATGTTCTTTCTAATGACAGCCCGCAACAAAGTAGACAAGGTTCTATTCACATTAAGAGTTGAGATTAAGACATACTTGCGAGAAAGTGCATTGGCAACGACGTTTTCCTTACCTTGCTTGTAGCGAATGACATACAGAAATGTCTCTATGAATTCCACCCAATGAGCATGCCTCTTGTTCAGCTTGTGTTGGCCCTTCAAGTGTTTCACGAACTCCTTAGGCCATAGGTAGTGCTGCCACGTCTCTAATGCCCAAACCAATGCATACATCTCTTTATCATAAGTTAGGTAATTAAGAGTTGCCCCATTCAGCTTCTCACTGAAATATGCTACTGGTCTCCCTTCCTGCATTAGAACAGCACCAATTCCAACACCTGAAGCATCACATTCAATCTCAAAAGTTTTGGAAAAATTAGGTAAAGATAACAATGGAGCATTAGTCAACTTCTCCTTGATTAACTGAAATGCCTTTTCTTGCTCTTCTCCCCATCTAAACCCGATCACTTCAGTCAGTGGTGCGGTTATAGTACTAAAATCTTTCACAAACCGCTGGTAGAAACTAGCAAGTCCATGAAAACTTCGTACGTTTCCCACACTAGTTGGACTCGGCCACTCCTGGATGGCTCGTACCTTTTCTTCATCAACCTGTATACGTTGAGCACTAACAACAAAACCAAGAAACACAAGCTTATTTGTGCAAAAGGTACACTTCTTGAGGTTAGCATACAACTTTTCCTTCCGTAAAACTTCTAAAACAAGTTTCAAATGTTCAATATGATCATCCAAATTGCTGCTATAGATAAGGATATCATCAAAATAAACAACGACAAATTTCCCAATAAAATCTCACAAAACATGGTTCATTAAACGTATAAATGTGCTAGGCGCATTGGTTAAACCAAAAGGCATTACCAACCACTCATACAAGCCTTGTTTTGTTTTGAAAGCCGTCTTCTACTCGTCTCCCTCTTTCATGTGAATTTGATGATATCCACTCTTCAGATCAATTTTAGAAAACACACAAGCACCATGCAATTCATCTAACATGTCATCCAAGCGAGGAATGGGATGTCGATACTTTACCGTGATGTTGTTGATGGCTCGACAATCAACGCACATCCTCCAAGTCCGATCTTTCTTAGGCACAAGTAAAACTAGTATGGCACACGGGCTCATGCTTTCTCTCACGTGTCCCTTCTCCATCAACTGACTTACCTGCCGTTGGAGTTCCTTTGTCTCCTCGGGATTACTCCTATAGGCTAGTCGGTTTGGGATTGTAGCTCCAGGTATGAAGTCGATTTGATGTTCAATACCGCGGATTGGAGGTAAACCTTGCGGTGTTTCCTCGGGAAAGATATCCTCATATTCCTACAAAAGAGAAACAACAAAACTATGCAAGGTGGAATCAAGATCGTTAGTGTTTAATAACGCCTCTTTGTACATGAGTAAAATCATCAGCTGATTAGAAAACAAAGCTCTTCTCACATCACTCTTTCTTGCATAAAAGTTTGTTTTTCTCTCTATTTTCACCTCATTGGCCAAATCTTCTTTTGTACTGGCTCTCTCAATGTTCTCTCCTTTTCTCTCCTTTTTCTCAGCCATCTCTACCTTTTTTCTCTCACTGGCCAAACTCTCTCTCTCTGTACTCCCACTCTTTATTTTTCCTCGCTCTTCATTTTTTTATCACTTTCTCTCTGTAAGCTCACTTGGTCTTCATAGACCTGTTTTGGTGTTAACGGAACAAGAGTGATTGTTTTTTGATTATGAACAAATGAGTACTTGTTGGTGAAACCATCATGTTTAACTCACCGATCAAATTGCCTTGGTCTGCCTAATAACAAGTGCCCAGCTTGCATCGGAACCACGTCGCACAAAACTTCATCTTCATATCTTCCAATGCGAAAAGAAACTAACACTTGCTTATGCACCTTTACCTCACTAGTATCATTTAACCATTGAAATTTATATGGTCGAGGATGCTTAATTGTTGGCAGCCCTAACTTCTCTACCATGGTTGTGCTAGCAACATTAGTACAACTCCCACCATCAATAATCACACTACATACCTTGTTTTGGACGTGGCACCTAGTGTGGAAGATGTTTTCCCGTTACACCTCTTCATCTTCTTCTTTGGCTTGCACACTTAAAGCTCTCCTTGTAACCAACAATTCTCCTTAGACAGCGCACTCCTCATCGTCGGCATCCTCTAACGAAGGCATAGAATCATTGTCTGAATCCTCCTCAGTTTCAATCTCTCCATTGTCCCGCATCACCATAGCTCATTTGTTCGGACATTGGCTTGCTATGTGACCCCTGCCTCGATATTTAAAACATTTAATATCATGATTCTGAGTAGTGGAAGAATCGGATTTACCTTGATTCCCATCGCTGGCCACCTCTTGTTTCTACTCAATCTTTGGCTTCGTGTTGGGTTGCTTCTCACCCCTCTTCCATTGGTTCATTTTCCAAGCAGATGTACTCGAGTTTTGGCTATGACGTGTGTTAGTGCCCCTCCTCATAAGTTGATTCTTAATTTTAATAGCCATGTGCACCATGTCCTCCAACTCCACATAATGTTGTAACTCAACGGCATTGTGAATATCTCGGTTCAAGCCCGCCAAAAACCTTGCCATTGTAGCCTCCCAATCCTCCTCTATATTTGCCCGAATCATCATAACCTCCATCTCCTTATAGTACTCCTCTACACTCCGGTTGCCTTGCTTAAGATTTTGTAGTTTGTTGTAGAACTCCCAGTAGTAGTAAGTTGGTACAAATCGCTTCCTCATCACAGTCTTCATCTCTTCCCATGACTCCTATAGTTTGTCGCTCTCTATTTCGTCTCCTGTTTATAACAAGCTGATCCCACCAAGTAATAGCATAATCAAAAATTCAATTACAGCCAGTTTTATCTTCTTCGCCTCGGAATAGTTTTGGCAGTCAAAGATGAACTCCATTTTCTTCTCCCATTCTTGGTACGCTTCTAGATTGGATTTGCCTTGAAATGATGGTATCTTCATTTTTATGCCTCTCAAACTATCATTTTCCTGGTTCCTAACTCCTCTATCCCATCCAAATCTTCAGTGACTACCCGCTGAATCCTCTGCTTCGTCAAACTCTTCCCCATCATTCCTGCAGTAGTCATCAACCTCTCCTCTAACCGGAACCCTTTCCCGCCTACGTGCATGAGGAACATGTTGTGGCTATTCCACAAGTGCGTTTTCTATCCGGTCTATCCTCTCATGAAGCTGTCCTAACTCTCCCATCAACAATTGCCTCATCTCTCCCATCATCGCTTACATAAGAAGTTTTGGATCTGCTGCACCCGAGGTACCCTCAATAGTGTTCTTGCTTTTGTTTGACATTTTTTTTTTTTGCAAAACAAAATAAGAAACAATGCAAAGGACCTTACCACACTCCATTACGTGTTTCACTCGTGAAATGGTTCACTCAATTTCACTCGTGTTTACACTCAAAACTTTCAGCTTTTGTCCACTCTAATGCTCTTGCCTCTTTGCCTTTTTCCACTCGTTAATTCTCACTCAGTTCCTATAAAACTAGTCAAATCAATATCAAAATTTCCTTGACAATTCACAAGTAGATTACCAAGGAGGCTCAAATTAGAAACAAGACTATAACAGGAACAGATAATTTAAGCTTTCAGAAATCACACCCAAAAGGAACGAAATTTGAGCAAAAATTTTTGGTCTATGCAAGGAATTCAATTTCGGATTCCTTAAATGATGAATAACAAGAATCTGAAAAAAAAAATTAAGGAAGGTTTCCAGACTCTTGTTTTTCTTTTTGAGCAAAATTTTTTTTTTTCAGATCCTCTTGTTTTTCTTCTTTTCCCTTTTTTTTTCCTTTTTTTTTTTCTTTTCTTTTCGGATCTTTTTTTTTTTTAAACAACTTTGATAATGGAAATCAAAACTCACAAATAACTAAAACAAACATAAACTAAGAGAACGGATAAGCAAAACCTGATTAGAACCTCGCTCTGATTACCAAATGATATGAACCCCACCAAGAACTGACGCGACCCTAACCAAAATTGGTTTCCAAGATCAAATTCCTAACCGGTTTTGAATGGAACCACGACCCGATGCCTAACAAGAAGCACGAACCTTGGTATGTGAGGACGCAACAATCAGCTATGGATGGACTGATTGATAAGTCTTGGTATGTGAGGACGCCACAATCAGCTATGAATGGACTGATTGATAAGTCTATGAACGCCCCAGAATTTTTCGATAAGTTCGAATAGTTCATTTAGGAACCAAAGAGAATTAAACCTCAAATTGTCTGTTAAAACTTATTCCCCATTGAATGAAATTCATTACAATATATAGGGGTTCCCCTATGCGAATTTTCAGCTCCTAATTGCCCATGGAATTTTGGGCAAATCAATTACCGAACGTCAAATCTAAAGCAAATAAGGAAAGTTCCCTTAATGGCTTAAATGCCTTACAATAATAGAAATGAAACAAATGCAAAAAGGAAACTAGACATTAAAAGGTCAATAGCTGATTCTTCTCGCCACTTGTCACCTCAAAACGGGAAAGTAACTTAAATGGAAATTACTCGGTCCCTTCTAGAGTTTGAATCACGTATTTGTTGGTCCAGATGTCACATGCAATTCCTTCAATGGGCCTCCATGCAATAGCTTGAGCCCAAGTTGCTTGAATAAGCCCAATAAGCATTTCTTTGAACTTCTTCGCATGAGCTCTCGTAACCGGTCCAATGGGAACTTGAATTGGATCTGAATATGTCTCCCACATGCTCTTGCTTGTGCTAACAATGTCCTCATCACTGATGGTCAAACTGAGGTAGTAAATAGGACTTTGTCAACCTTATTAAAAGCAATCATTTGTAAGAATGTTAAAACATGGGAAGACTGTTTACCACATGTTGAGTTTGTATATCATCGTTCTGCCCATTATGCTACTAAGTATTCACCTTTTGAAATTTTTTATGGTTTTAATCCTTTGTCACCATTGGATTTATCACCACTACCTGTTTCTAAGCATGTTAATTTAGATGGCAAAAGGAAGACTGACTTTGTTAAACATATTCATGAGAAAGCAAGACTCAACATTGAGCGAAGAACGGAACAATATGCAAAGCAAGCCAACAAGGGGCGACCCAAGTTGATTTTCAAACCTGGAGGCTGGGTGTGGTTGTACTTCAAAAAGGAGCATTTTCTAGAACAAAGAAAGTCAAAGTTGTTAACACGGGGAGATGGTCCATTTCAAGTCCTTGAACGAATTAATGACAATGCTTACAAGTTGGATTTGCCAGGTGAGTATAATGCAAGTGCTACCTTCAATATTTTTGATTTTCATCCTTTTGATGCAGAGTCTGATTTGAGGACAAATCCTTGTCAAGAGGAGGGGAATGATGGAGACATGGGGAGCTCAAATGCAACGAAGGTGGCTGACCCAATACAAGTTCCTGTTGGACTAGTCACAAGAACCCAAGCTAAGAAATTCAAGGAAGCACTAAATGGGCTGATTCATGAAATTTGGAATCAAGTAAATTTGTTCAAGCCCATTGACCCAGGCCCACATCAACCAAAAAGGTGCATCAATTTGATCCAAGTTCTAGAAGAATCCAGATCAGTCAAGCTTGAAATTAGCTCAAATTTTGCAAGATTAAGTCTATGGAAGGATTTCTAAAACTTTCCCATTATTGGCACACACGTGGCTGATCATTTGTGCAAGTTGTTGAAGAGCATTAATTGCACTTTCCTTTAATTGTTGGGCGTGTAAATGGTTGAATATCAGCCATTGAGACTTTCCTTTCTTTTAGTTTTTATTTTAGGCTTAAAATTAGGATTAGTAGTTATGTTTGAATTTGTCAACTTTCCTTTGTAATTTTGGCCTATAAATAGGCGTTCCCAATGTTAATGAATTGATTGATGAATGTTTATTTTCTGAGAGAGAAAATTCTTTCTTTGGTTCTTTGACGAATTGCACGAACTCTTCGGATCAATTCGGGCATTCAACCCTGACTTATCAATCAAGCTTCCATCCTTGATTGTGGCGTCTACGATATACCAAGGTTCTTGCTTCGATATAAGCAACGGGTCGCGATGACTTCTATCCAAATCTAAGTAGAAACGGTCTTGGTGCCTTTTTTATTAATAACGGGTTTCGTCAGTATATTGGCGAGGTTCTTATCAACCAAGAAGCTTGAACCATGTTCTAAAGTATGCTTGTTTGTAGGATACCAAAAGGGAATGAGGGGAAGTTTGTTTTATTGTCCACAAGAAAAGAAGGTATTTGTATCAACAAATGCCACGTTTCTAGAGAATGATTATCTGACAAACTATAAACCTTATAGCAAAATTGTACTTGAAGAATTACTTTCTGATCAGATCAGACCGCAATTGACAACCGTTGTTGAAGCACAAAATGAGGAGACCACATCTCCTGATCAGAATGTCATACCACCGCGACATAGTGGGAGTGTTGTGATACCACCTGCTCACTACAGGGAAATTAGAGAAGCACGTATTGCTATCTCTGATAATGGTGAAGATGATCCATTGACATATCGTGATGCAATGGAAGATTCTGAGAAGGAAAAGTGGCTGTAAGCTATGACCCTTGAAATGGAGCCAATGTACTACAATTAAGTCTGGGAACTTGTAGACCTACCTGAAGTGATAAAACCTATAGGGTGGAAATGGATTTACAAGAAGAAAAGAGGAGTGGAGGAGAAAGTTGAGACTTTCAAAGCTAGGCTTGTGGCAAAGGGTTATACCCAAAAGGAGGGAGTTGACTATGAAGAAACTTTCTCGCCCGTAGCTATGCTTAAGTCCATTCGGATTCTCTTATCCATTGCTACATGTATTGAATATGGCAAATGGATGTCAAGACTACCTTTTTGAATGGCTATCCTGAGGAAAGCATTGATATGGTACAACTAGAAGGGTTTGTAGTCAAAGGTCAAGAGCAAAAAGTTTACAAATTGCAGAGGTCCATCTATTGACTCAAACAAGCTTCAAGATCTTGGGACTTGAGATTTGATGAAGTGACCAAATCTTATGGTTTTGATCAAAACATTGATGAACCTTGTGTATACAAGTACATCAAAGATAAGAAGGCGGTCTTCTTAGTTCTTTATGCAGATGATACTCTAGTCGTTGGGAATGATGTAGGCATATTATCTAATGTAAAAAAATGGCTCACCAACCAATTCCAAATGAAAGATTTTGGAGAGGCAAGTTATGTTCTTGGAATCCAACTCATAAGAGATTGCAAGAACAAACTGTTGGCGCTGTCTCAGGCATCGTATATCGATAAAGTGAGTATCAGATTTTTGAAACAAAACTCCATGAAAGGTAATTTACCTACACATCATGGAGTTTATCTTTCAAAAGAGCAATGTCCTAAGACACCTCAAGAGGAAGAATACATGAGACGAGTACCCTACGCATCTACAGTGGGAAGTCTAATGTACACCATGCTGTGTATAAGACCTGACACATGCTATACGGTGGGTTTAGTCAGTCGATATCAATCCAACCCAGGATTAGATCATTGGGTAGCGGTTAAACATATTCTCAAGTATCTTAGGTGAACGAAAAAATATATGCTAGTATATTCTGATGAGAATTTGATTCCCATTCGATACACTTATTCTAATTTTCAATCAGACAAAGACACGCGTAAATCTATGTCTAGATCAGTGTTTACTTTTGGTGGTGGAGCCATAGTTTTGAGAAGCACTAAATAATCATGTATTGCTGATTCGACTATGGAAGATGAATATGTGGCTGCTTGTGAAGCAACTAAAGAAGCTGTTTGGCTCTGTAAGTTCTTAAATGATCTGGAAGTAGTTCAAGACATGGATAAACCACTCACACTGCATTGTTATAATAGTGGTGCAGTGGCAAATTCTAGAGAACCTAGAAGCCACAAAAGAGGAAAGCATATAGAGATAAAATAACATTTGATCAGAGAAATAGTATATCAAAGCAATATGGAAGTTGTGAAGATAGCGTTGGATAACAGCCTTGCCGACCCTTTCACCAAGACATTACCTGCAAAGAGCTTTGAGGCACACTTGGAAGGTTTAGGTCTTAGAGACATGTCTCACCTGCTTTAGGGCAAGTGGGAAATTGTTAGGTTTGATGCCCTAAAAGCTATGACATTACACATATTGTTAATAAATAAATAAAGTGACATTTATAATTATTTTGGTTGCTTATATGTTTTATGAATATATTTATAAACATCGAGAAAATTCCATGATTATTTATGTGACTATAAATTTAGCATAAAAATTTTATATGCTTAGGGATAAAATTTATAGATAATAATCTAAATAGTCCGTAATAATTAATTAAATATTACAAGTACAGTCCAATCTCATTTAGAACGAAATAGTCATTATCCAGACTATCAATGTAGGGACATTAGATTAGAGGTACTTTATATAATGAGATTATATAGGACTGGACATGATAAATTATGAATCTCTAATAATCATCCGTTATAAATAAAGTGTTCAAATTTATCACTATGATGATCATATATTTGATAGTCTTAATCTTGAGTATTTATTAGACTCCTGTTTATGACATTATGTTTTTTGACTTGCTTGGTAAGATTTGTTTAAGCACAGGTCATAACTTAGCATCTTAGAAGCATAATGTAAGAAATGGCTGGGAATAATATTTTACAGATATGGAATCCATTCCTTCCTTATGGAAGTTAGAAAAATAGTTCTTTTGAGTGATAATTCAAGGTTTGAACAGTAGAGCGCTTGTTGATAATAAGATAATAAATTAAGTATTCATCAGAGAATTATTAGAACTCAAGGATAAAGATATAATAAGAGAGGTAAACAGAAATTGAACCTAGCTCTTATTATGAACTATTTATGGAGGACTAACTTATAGGTAATGATTATATGAATGGACTACTCACTAATTTTCTTTGAGTAATTCTACTATAATCTCAAGAGTTTAGTTTTAGGTTTTTAGTAGAGTAACGCAGAAACTAATAAATTTGGCATATTAATTAAAGAGTTTGATTAATTTTCAAATTTATTAGAGCTTGGGTTATAGGTCCATAGGTCCCCAATGCCACATCTAAAACACTATTTTGGATTTAATGCATAGAATGAATTACACATATTTAATTTGAAATTATTGAATTCTAAATTAATTATTTCACACTTGAGATATTAATGTGATATAGAAAAATGTTTTCTGTGACACATAATATAATGTGATAAATGTTGTCACATTTAACTGAGCATTAGTTAATTAACTAATTGGTAGTATTTGAATAATTTGATTATTTAAATATTATTTTCTAAAATAAATGAGATTTATTGTTAAATTTCAATATTTATATATATAAGATTTTATTAATATATATATATACACACACACGTGTAACGAATTCAACGAATTCGTTAACATTTGTTTTTATACTTTTATATATATATATAAGTAAACTTAAAATAAAGAATAAAAAACTTTATGTTTATAAAAGGTGTGTGTGTGTGTGTATATATATATATCATTTAAAAGAATCACAAACATGATTCGGTTAATAAAAAAAGGGGAAAGGAAAAAGATAAGTATCATGTAAAATATATCATTTCTCTATATATTTGATATGGTGGTTATTTCAAATTTGAAATTAATTGAAAAATTAGTAATGGCTCAGATATAAAAAGAGAGAGATAATAATTATCTCTAGAGATTTTCATTCACGTAATTTTTACAGAATACTTAGAGAGAAAAACTAAGAGTTTTTCTCTAAAAAAAAAGATTTGTTATCTCATGTGTTGAGTACATTGCAGATTCAGAAAAGTGTGAGGAAAATTCATTCTTGTAGTTTGACATCCACTCATCTTTCCATTGGTGTGGAGGCCTGGCTTGGAAGATCGTGGTGTCAAAGAGGAGAATTAGGATACCCTGATAGTCTTCAAAAGATTGGTAAAAATTACCAAAGCTTTCTATTATTAATTAAAATTATATAGCTATTCCCGATGAATAAAGTTTTTAGAAAACTTTTGGATATCAACCCTGCCGACTAACGCGACAAGACCCAACACCAAATCTAGAATTCAAACCCCTAATCCCTTAAGACACATGTTTGTTGAGCCTTGGCCCGTAATCTAATAAGACACAAACCAAGAACCACGGATAGGAAGACACCACACCTAGAATTGTAAGAACACTTAAAATTCTAGATGATAAGTCACTTTGTTGAACGCCACAAGTTTAACCTTGATAAGTTCAAGAGTCTTCTTAAGAAAACAAGAAGAACACAAGAAAAGCCTTACAAAATTCATGAATAATGATTTGATTGTTTAATTTTCAAAATAACAAAGTGTTTATAATTATATGGGAACGATTTTCAGCACAAAAGAATCTTTAAACAAAGGCTAACTTAGAAAATCCCTTAATTGGCACTTTCCCATGTGAAATTAAGCCTTAAGTTCGGGATTTTTTATAAAGTTCTACTCAAAATATTTTTAAGGTTATAAGCTTTTAATCAAACACTGCTCAAGAAATTTTAATTGCTAGTAGATTGATATTTGTGCTTTGTTCAGTCTGTTTTATGCAGAAAAAAGTGTTTTAATTCTTAAAAAAAATTATGAATTATTATTGATATGTTAACTAAATGTTTGTAAAGTTTTATCTTCATATGCTTATTATGTTTTAAGATAAAATTCATTGACTGACAAGTACTCAATGGTTATAAATGTCTGCCTGATATGCTCTATGTAATTCATGAGATGATAAATCATATTTTACATGTTTTATTATTTTTCTAACTTATACTTATACGTTAACCATGTTACATAAAAATTTCATATGCATATTAGACATATTTGATTTTATAACAAAGTTTGAATAGAACATGTTCTCTATCTAACATGTCTAGTGTTAATATTAACTTTGAATTCAAACATGGGTTTTGAATTACTCCAAATTTATTGAAGCTAAGTTTTGCATATATTATAACTCTATGTGTCTATTATATGTAGTAATTTTTATAAATTATTTTATGGCATAAATAATTTAATACTAACTTTTAATTAAGACTACTCACTGCCTAGTTTTTGCTGGCAGACTTAATAGTATTGATTGTGTGATTTATTTTAATTATCAAATGAAATTTTTTATAGCTAAAGAAAAATCTAAGCATTTTATATATATATATATGTATATATATATATGTGTGTGTGTGTTAACTTTATTCTTACAAATTTTCATGCACTAATTGAATGAGAATTGAAAGATATAGAGTTATAAATCCTTAAAGATAAGGTATTTTTTTATATGATTGGCAGATTTACTTAAATGTTTTAAAAATTTGAAAACCATATTTTGGATTAATATTTTCAAGAGAAGAAAATTTGAGTGATATTTATATATGTTGGCTATGTTATGGAATAATTCTTACACTTTATTCATGCTTGTAACTTGAGATTAATTTCTCTAAGTGATTAAAGATCAAGTTTTCTATCCTTATGTCTCTTGACTTTAAGTGCATGTTTGTGACTCAAAGATGCTTTTGTTTTGATAAGAATGATATATGATGATATAATATGGTATTAAATGATATCATGAAGATGAATATCATAACGATGAATATTAATTTAATGTATTATATGAATAATTAATATGAACAATCTAAAAGGCGAGCACACTGAAAACCGCAGCAACGTCATCTGAGTTGAGGTTTAGTAAGCAAACAAGTAAAGTAAGTACATTCTCACCTGCAACATGATAAAAGTTTATGAAAAATTTTGAGAATATGTTTTATGATAATTTTTAAGTTTGTTTTTACATATTATCTTCTCATGTAAACTCTTGTTGCAACAAGAAAATTTAAACGATGTTTTATTGACAAGGTATGTTAAAGGTATATATCTATATATATGTATCACTTAATTAAGCGATGCGCACCTTATGTTTATGTTGATGATGTCCCAAAGGTTGGACTTGTCATGTTTGGTTTGGGACTAGCTACCCCACTCTTCTCATGACAACACACCGATGATGTTAATGGCGCAATGCTTGGGCCTCCAAAGAAAAAATGAACAATTTTTTGATGCGAAAGTTTTAAATAAAAGATATGTTTTATATATGAACATGTGCCTTGTGCATTATCATGTTTTTATAAAACTTCATATTTTATGTTGTGATATAGGAAAGTGTACTAACTATGTTTATGCTTACTTAGTTTTATATCATGTTGCAAACAAAGCAAAAGCATATGGAATAGGTGGGGGACGAGGATGAGCGTGTGTGCTAGGAGTGTTGGATTGAAAATAGAATCACACCATGAAAAGGATTAACGACTTGATCAATGATTTTATCAATAATGTTACTTTCTGCACTGATGTTGAATTAAGACTTCATTTATTTTCCTATAGACTTTTAAGACTACTTAATATTTTCTTAGTTGTGGTTTCTTGAGGACTATGCCATGTTTCTTTGTCTTGGTATAGTTAAACTATTTGGACATATAAGTATTTTTCTCGAGAGATTTAAACAATGTTTGAAGTTTTGTGTGTTTATAATTAGTAAATGATTGTATTTGTGAACTAACCGTATCTGCTAGTGATCGATTAGCCAAACACTATAAGTGTTCTGTTGGGCTAATCAAGATAAGGGAGGCAAATCCAATAAGGAGTTTTTTTAAAAAAAAAATTATGCATCTTTTCCTGGGATATCTGTTTGAGAATAAGTATTTTATTTGAATTGTTTACCCCTAAATAATGATAATAATGGTAAAAGTAATTATTATTATGATATCTGTAAGGGGATGTTACACTTCTATTGGCCAACATGAAAGAGATGTTGAAAAAATTTGTGGTAGATGTGTCACATGTAGGCAAGCAAAATCTATAGTGCAATCCCATGGTTTATATACATAATTACCCATTCCTAGCAAACCTTGAATTTATATTTCAATGGACTTTGTGATGAGGACATCAAGGCTACAAGGAATTTTTACGATCTGATTCAAGTTCTAGTTGGTCTGGTGATGAGGGCTAGAGTTAAAAGATTCAAAGAAGAGATGAATAACTTGGTCCAAAGACTTCTACAACAAGAAGAGAGTGTATTTCACTACTGAGCCCAAACAAAGGCTGGTTTTACTCATCAAAGCTGATCCAGAAGGGAGCCATTCAAGATTCAAGATTTGAATTCTTTGTAATCTTATTTTAGTTTAAGTTTCAGTTTTACAATTTGAAATTTAAAATATTTGTTTAGACTTTATTATAGTCATGAATATGAGGAAGGAATCTTAAGTTAAATTTTATTCCATCCTAGGGCTTTATTTAGGTGTTTCTTTCATTAAGGGTAGATTAGGAATTTTACATTTAAAATAAACCCTATGTAAATTTCGGCCATATAAGGCCATCTTTCAGATTATGCAATTCAGTTTTGATGTTCATTCATATTGAAAGTTATTCTTCTTGAGTTCTTAAAGAAACTTTTCTAAACTTATTAAGGATTCCTTGTGGCATTCGATTGACTTATCAAACGGACTTTCCATATCCGTTTGTGGCGTCACACCATATAAAGGTTCTTACTTTTTTAAGCAACGAGTCGACGTTTCCACTCAACTTGAGAGGTCTTGGGGTTCAAAATTTCTAAATTTGGTGTTAGGTTTTGTCACATTGTTGGTGTGGAATTGTCTTATCAAACGGACTTTCCATACCCGTTTGTGGTGTCTCCATCATACTAAGGTTCTTACTTTGCTAAGCAAAGGGTTGCCGTTCCACTCCACTTGAGAGGTCTTGGGTTTAAATTACAGATTTGGTATCGGGTTTTATCACATGGTTGGCGTGGTTTGTATCAAAGTAAGAATTAGAATAAGGCAGAAGCATAGTGGAATAATTCCATATAGCCATTATACTTATGGCGAGTTAGCTGCTGAAGTAGTAGCTGAAGGATTGTCCCTATGTAATGACATCAAGCTCAAAAGACAGCTTGAAAAAGATAAAAACTTAAGGAAAAAATCTCTAGGAGATTTTTGTGGATAGTTTGGATATCCTCCAATCAATAATCCTAAAAAAAAAAGTAAAAGTTTTGAAAAAAGTTATTTCAAAAAATTTAAAAAGGGGGATAAGAGGAAGGATTATAGAAAATATTTTCCTCAAAAGGAAAACAAAAAATTGAAATCTAAAAATAAAACAAAAAATGATAAAAGTTTAGCAGTGCCAATTTGTCACAAATGTGGAAAGGTTGGATATTATGCTAATAAATGTTGGACCAAAGCTAAAATTAGTGAACTAAATATAGAAGAAAGTCTTAAGAGACAACTAGTAGAATACTTTGTTGTTGAAGATTCTAGTACTAAAGAAAGCTGTGATGAAGAAGCAGAAATTAATCAGATGCTAATAGCGCAATCCTCTAAAGAAGAAGAAATTAATGAAGAAAATTGTAAATGTAGTCATTATGATGCCATTCTTAAGATGAACGGTTTAGGCTTGAATGTTTTAACTAAAGAAGAAAGTCTTATATTAGTCTTAATTGATAAAATAGAAACTCCAGAAGAAAAGGGGAAAGCTTTACAAAAATATATTGCAATTGCTAAAGAACTAACAAGTAAGGATGCCACAAAAATCTAGAAAAAACTTCAAGAAAAATCACAACAATATTCTTTTAATGAAATTCTTAAAAGAATTAATACAAAAAAGAACGAGAAAGAGCCAAGTATTCAAGATCTTAAAGCTGAGGTCAATGAGACAAAAGAAAAATGAAAGCAGTTAAAAACTAGAATTCAAACTTTGAAACTTATTAGTTTCCATGATTTTTCAAGAAAATCAGATGTAGGAATTCGAGAAGAAGAATAGAAGTTAGAAGAACTCCTAGGTCAAGTAAACAATTCTCCTAAAAAGGAAGAAAAGTCTGCTAATTCAATAGACAAAATCATAAATCAAAAATGGTATAGTAAAGTAACCTTTGCAATAGGTAAAGATTATATTATCAAAGTTTAAGCCCTTATAGATTCAAGAGCTGATTTGAATTGTATAAGTGAAGGAATTATTCCCACAAAATACTTCTCGAAAACAACTCAAGTGTTAAACACAACTAATGGTGGTAAAATGCCCATTCAATATAAACTCTTTAACGTGGGAGTTTGTTTTGATAAAGTTTGCCTAGAAACAACTTTTTTACCTAGTAAAGATATTTCAAGACTTGTTATTCTAGGAACACCATTCTTGAGGCTCTCTCATAAAGGGATAGTGGTAGAGGTAAAGTTAAGCTTGAATTTTCGACTGAACCAAAGTGGTATGAGATTAATAATCTTAAAACAAAAATTGAAGAAAAAGAAAGTTTTTTATTCTCTCTTAAACAAGAAATAAATTACAAAACAATAAAAGAAAAAATAAATTATCCAAAAGTACAAGAAGAGGTAAAAATGTTTTAAGAAAGATGAGAAAGAGAAATCGGTGCTGATATTCCTAATGCTTTTTGGCATAGGAAAAAACATGTGGTTGAATTGCCTTATGAGCCAAATTTCAAAGAAACCATGATTCCAACAAAAGCAAGACCAATTCAGACAAATGAAAGGCATTTAGAGATTTGTAAAAAAGAAATAGAAGAATTGCTTACAAAAGGACTTACTAGAAAGTTCTAGTCCTTGGTCTTGTCCAACATTCTATGTGGAGAATAATGCTAGGCTAGAATGAGGAGTTCCTCGATTAGTCATTAATTATAAACCTCTTAATAGAGTATTGAGATGGATTAGGTATCCCATTCCTAATAAAAGAGACTTGCTAAAAGGCTTCATAAAGCCACAGTATTTTATAAATTTGACCTAAAAAGTGGTTATTAGCATATTCAGATAGCTAAAAAGGATAAATATAAAAGAACATTTACCGTTCCATTTGGACATTTCGAATAGAATGTAATACCTTTTGGGCTTAAGAATGCCTCCTCAGAATTTTAGAGAATAGTGAACGACATATTCAATCCTTATACGGATTTTATGATCACTTATATAGATGATGTATTAATATTCTCTGAGAATTTTGAAAAACACTGGAAACATTTAAAGATTTTTGTTGATGTCATTAAAAGAATGGGTCTAGTAGTCTTGCTAGAAAGATGAAGATTTTCCAAACAGAAGTTAGATTTCTAGGCCATAACATTAGTCAAGGACTTATTAGTCCCATTGAGAGAGCTATGTCATTTGCTGAAAAATTTCTTGATGAAATAAAAGATAAAAAACAATTACAAAGGTTCTTGGAAAGTCTTAATTATATTGCAGACTTTTATAAAGATTTGACAAAAGATTCAAAGCCTATATTTGAAAGGCTAAGAAAGAATCCTCCTAATTGGATGGAGGAATGCACTAAAGTTGTTAAAAAAATCAAAGCTTGGGTTAAAGAAATTCTTGCTTAGCTCTTCCTGATCCCAAATTATTCAAAATAGTTGTAACAGATGCCTCCAAATTAGGATATGGAGGAATTCTAAAACAAAGAAAAAATAATAAAGAAGTTTTAGTTTGATTTACTTCAAGATTATGAATCATACTCAGCAAAAATATCCAACCATTAAAAAAGAGATATTAGCTATTGTTTTGGTCATATCAAAATTTCAAGATGACTTATTAAATAAAAAATTTCTTTTTCTATTTCAAATGCATTCTAAACTAATTGTTTTGCCCATTTATACATTTAAAATAGACAAATTTGATTGAAATTGAAAGTATGCAAAATGCTACAATTTGGTTGATTTGTTGACTAGGTTATAGCAAATTAAATTACTCTTACTTACACTAGATTTGAAGGGCTAGATGTTAGCTAAATTCTCTTACACAACACTCTTTCTGCATGTCACACCCAAGAAAAAGATGACAAAAGCCTTCAAGCAAGCTTCTCTCTTCTCTTACTTGATTTGGACTAATTCAAATGAATTAGAATGTTCATTTTTACCTCTTCCTTTGTCAAGCAACTCTAAAAACATCCAGCTCTCTCCCTACTTATTTTTCTCCATTTTCCATGTCCTAAAGTTGACAGAAGCATAAACAAGTGATGGAGACTTAGGGAGCTCAAATGCATGGAAAGTGGTTGACCCAATACAAGTTCCTGTTGGACCAATCACAAGAGCCCGAGCTAAGAAATTCAAGGAAGCACTAAATTGGCTGATTCACGAAATCTGGAATCAAGAAAATTTGTGCAAGCCCATTGACGCAGGCCCACATCAACCACAACGGTGCATCAATTTGATCCAAGTTCTAGAAGAATCCGGATGAGTCAAGCTTGAAAGCAGCTCAAATTTTGCAAGATCAAGTCAATGGAAGAATTTCATAAACTTTCCCATTATTGGCACATATGCAGCTGATCATTTGTGCAAATTGTTGACGAGGATTAATTGCACTTTCCTTTAATTGTTGGGCATGTAAATGGCTAAAAATCAGCCATTAAGACTTTCCTTTCTTTTGGTTTTTATTTTAGGCATAGTAATTATGTTTGAATTTGTCAACTTTTCTTTTTGGGCAACACTTTGTAATTTGGCCTATAAATAGGCATTTCCAAGGTTAATGAATCACTGTTGAATGTTTATTTTTCTGAGAGAGAAAATTCTTTCTTTGGTTATTTAACGAAACACATGAACTCATCGGATCAATCTGGGCATTCAACCCTGACTTATTAATCAAGTTTTCCATCCTTGATTGTGGCGTCTATGATATACCAAGGTTCTTGCTTCGATATAAGCAACGAGTCGCGGTGACTTCCATCCAAATCTAAGTAGAAACGGTCTTGGTGCCTTCTTATTGATAATGGGTTTTGTCAGTATATTGGCGAGGTTCTTATCATTTGGTATCAATAGCCTCGGTTCTAGCCTCAGGTTTGTTTATCCTTCTTTGTTTTTGAATTCTAATTTATTACTTAGGTTCTATTTCGTTAAAAAAAATAGTCGAATTTAGAGTCTTAAACCAAAAAAAAAAAAAGATCTGAAAAGAAAAGAAAGAAAGAAAGAAAGAAAGGGAAAGAAGAAAAAAAAGAGGATCCGAAAAGAAGAAAAAAAAACTTGCTTCAGTCTGGAGACCCTCCTTAAATTTTTTTGTTTCCTTTCCATTGTTTAGTGTCCAGGTGTCCGAATTTGACCTCACTTCACAGTGCAAAAATTTGCTTCATTCTAAACTACGTATCAAAATGTGTTGTTGAATTTGTTGCCAGATAGATTTTATTGTTGTTTGTGTAATTCCAAAAGAACTGAAAGAGAGAATAAGCGAGTTAAAAAAAAAAAGGCAAGAGTGGTGAGAACATTCGAGGGTAAAAGCCAATTATTCGAGTGAAACACGAGTGAACTGAGTGACCAAGTGATAGAGTGAAACACATGAGGGAGAGAAGTAAGGTCCTTTATTATCTAATGTTGTTTTGCAGGTTTAAAAAAAATGAATCTGAATCAAGGAAGAGAAGCCGAAGATGATCTTCCACAAAAAAATGTTCCCAATCTTTAGTTGCAAGCACTAATGAGGCAAATGGAACGGCTATTGACGCGAGAGCTAGAGCCCATTCATGATAGATTAGATGAGGTTGATGCCAGAACACGTAATAGGCAGCCACAAAACATGCAAAATAGGCAGAAGGGTGGATGTGATCTTTTGGATGAAGATGAATTAGAAGAGTTGGAGGAACCACCGATAAATAAGGGCAGATTTAGGCGTGGAAATGGGAATAGAAAAGCTAAGGACTGGGAAGACAATAATATGGGAGGTATTAAAATGAAGATTCCGGCATTCCAAGGGAAAATGACCCCAGAGCTTACCTAGAGTGGGAGAAGAAAGTAGAGCTAGTGTTTGATTGCCATAACTATTCAGATTTAAAGAAAGTTAAGCTTGTTGCAATTGAGTTCTCTGATTATGCGGTTGTATGGTGGGATCAGTTAGTAATGAATAGGTGACGAAACCGAGAACACCCAATTGAGACATGGGAGGAGATGAAAACGATGATGAGAAAGCGATTTGTACCCAACCATTACTACTGGGAATTGTATAAAAAGTTTCAAGGACTTAGACAAGGAAACAGGAGTGTGGAGGAATATTATCAAGAAATGGAAATAGCCATGATACGAGCCAATGTTGAAGAAGATCGAGAAGCAACCATGGTAAGATTTTTGCAAAGGCTAAATCCGGATATTTAAGATAGGGTGGAGATGCAACACTATGTAGAGTTAGAAGACATGTTGCACATGGCCATCATAGAAGAGCGGTAGCTCAAATGGAGGGGTAGCTCACATGCGAATGTTAGTTCGGCACCTTCTTCATGGAAGCCAAATTATGGGAAGAAAGAAGAGAAATCAGTCGCTAGGCCAAAGTTTGAGCCAAAACCAGCCACGGCTATCCCTTCAAACTAAGGTAAACATGATTCATCCACTTCTTGAAACCATGATATTAAATGTTTCAAATGCCAAGGCAGGGGTCACATCTCAAGCCAATGTCCGAACCAAAGGGTGTTGGTGTTACGGGATAATGGAGAGGTTGTTACGGATGACAAATCGGACGAGGACTTTGTGCCACCATTGAAGGACGTGAATGAGGAGGAGTATGCTATTGAAGGTGAATTTTTGGTCACTCGACGAGCCCTTATTGTGCAAGCCAAAGAGGAAGAAGAAGAGCAACATGAGAACATTTTTCATACTAGGTGCCAAGTGCAGAACATGGTATGTAGTGTGATAATAGATGGAGGGAGTTGTACGAACATTGCTAGCACTACTATGGTTGACAAATTAGGGTTGCCAATGACCAAATATCCTCGATCCTACAAGTTGCAATGGTTGAATAATAGTGGTGAAGTGAAGGTAACTAAACAGGCATTAATTTCATTTTCCATTGGTAGATACGAAGATGAAGTTTTGTGCGATGTAGTTCCAATGGAAGCCGGGCACTTGTTATTAGGTCGACCATGGCAATTTGATCATCGAGTCAAACATGATGGCTACACCAATAAATATTCTCTTGTGCACAACCAAAGACCATTCACTCTTGTACCAATGACACCAAAACAGGTTCATGAAGATCAAGTTTGGTTACAAAAGGAGAGTGAACAAAAAGGAGAGAATGAAAAAAAGAGAGAGAAAGGGAGTGAAAATAATGAGTGTTGGAGTGCTGAGAGAGAGTTCGGCCATAGAGGGAAAAAAGATAGAGGGGTCGAGAAAAAGGAGAGAAAAGGAGAGAACATTAAGAGAGCCAGTACAAAAGAAGATTTGGCCAATGAGGTAAAAATAGAGAGAAAAACAAACTTTTATGTAAGAGAGAGTGATGTGAGAAGAGCTTTGTTTTCTAATCAGCTGATGATTTTACTCATGTACAAGGAGGCATTATTTAACACTAACGATCTTGATTCCACCTTGCATAGTTCTGTTGTTTCTCTTTTGCAAGAATATGAGGATATCTTTCTCGAGGAAACACCTCAAGGTTTACCTCCAATCCACGGGATTGAACATCAAATCGACTTCATACCTGGAGCTACAATTCCAAACTGACCAGCCTATAGGAGTAATCCCAAGGAGACAAAGGAACTCCAATGGCAGGTAAGTGAGTTGATGGAGAAGGGACACGTGAGAGAAAGCATGAGCCCGCGGACCCTACCCGTTTTACTTGTGCCTAAGAAAGATGGGACTTGGAGGATGTGTGTTGATTGTTGAGCCATCGACAACATCACGGTAAAGTATTGACATCCCATTCCTTGCTTGGATGACATGTTAGATGAATTGAATGGTGCTTGTGTGTTTTCTAAAATTGATTTGAAGAGTGGATATCATCAAATTTGCATGAAAGAGGTAGACGAGTGGAAGACGGCTTTCAAAACAAAACAAGGTTTGTATGAGTGGTTGGTAATGCCTTTCGGTTTACCCAATTCGCCTAGCACATTTATGCGTTTAATGAGCCATGTTTTGCGAGCTTTAATTGGGAAATTTGTCGTTGTTTATTTTAATGATATCCTTATCTATAGCAGCAATTTGGATGATCATATTGAACATTTGAAACTTGTTTTAGATGTTTTACGGAAGAAAAAGTTGTATGCTAATCTTAAGATGTGTACCTTTTGCATGGATAAGCTTGTTTTTCTTGGTTTTGTTGTTAGTGCTCAATGTATACAGGTTGACGAAGAAAAGGTTAGGGCTATCCAAGAATGGCCAAGTCCCACAAGCATTGGAGAAGTACAGAGTTTTCTTGGACTTGCCATCTTTTACCGACGGTTTGTAAGGGATTTTAGTACTTTGGTGCACCACTAACAGAAGTAATCAAGAAGAATGTTGGGTTCAAGTGGGGAGAAGAACAAGAGAAGGTATTTCAGCTTATTAAGCGTAAGCTTACTCATGCTCCTTTACTCGCATTGCCTGATTTTTCTAAAACATTTGAAATTGAATGTGATGCTTCTAGTGTAGGTATAGGTGCCATGCTGATGCAAGGAGAACGGCCTATTGTGTATTTCAGCAAAAAATTGAGTGGGTCAACACTAAATTACCCAACTTATGACAAGGAATTGTACGTGTTAGTTCGAGCATTAAAGACTTGGCAACACTACCTATGGCCCAAGGAATTCGTGATTAACACTGATCACGAGTCATTGAAACATCTGAAGGGACAACAAAAGTTGAACAAGAGGCATGCCCGCTGGGTGGAATTCATCGAGTGGTGAGGACATCGTTAACACAAGTAAGAGCACGTGGGAGACATATTCAGATCCAATTCAAGTTCCCATTGGTCTGGTTATGAGAGCTCGTGCGAAGAAGTTTAAAGAAACGCTTATTGGGCTGATTCAAGCAACTTGGGCTCAAGCCATTGCATGGAGGCCCATTGAGGGAATTGCATGCGACATCCAGACCAACAAATGCATGATTCAAGCTCTAGAAGCGATCGAGTAATTTTCATTTTAGTTACTTTCCTGTTTTCAGGCGACACATGGCGAGAAGAATCAGCTTATGACCTTTTAATGTCTAGTTTCCTTTTTTACGTTTGTTTTATTTCTATTATTGTAAGGCTTTTTAAGCCATTAAAGGAACTTTCCTTATTTGCTTTAAATTTGACATTTGGTAATTGAATTGCCCGAAATTCCATGGGCAATTAGGGGCTGAAAATTCGCATAGGAACCAAGACTTATCAATCAGTCCATCCATAGCTGATTGTGGCGTCCTCACATACCAAGGTTCGTGCTTCTTATTGGGCATCGGGTCGCAGTTCCATCCAAAACCGGTTAGGAATTTGATCTTGGAAACCAATTTTGGTTAGGGTCGCATCAGTTCTTGGCGGGGTTTGTATCATTTGGTAATCAGAGCAAGGTTCTAATCAGGTTTTGCTTATTCGTTCTTTTAGTTTATGTTTGTTTCAGTTATTCATGAGTTTTGATTTTCCATTATCAAAATCGTTTTTAAAAAAAAAAAAAAAAAGAGATCCAAAAAGAAAAAAAAGAAAAAAAAGGGAAAAGAAGAAAAACAAGAGGATCCAGAAAAAAAAAAAAAAAGCTGAAATTGAATTCCCTACACAGACCAAAAATTTTTCGTCAAATTTCGTTCCTTTTGGGTGTGATTTTTGAAAGCCTAAATTATCTGTTCCTGTTATAGTCTTGTTTCTAATTTGAGCCTCCTTGGTAAACTATTTGTGAATTGTCAAGGAAGTTTTGATATTGATTTGACTACTTTTATTGGAACTGAGTGAGAATTAACGAGTGGAAAAAGGCAAAGAGGCGAGAGCATTAGAGTGGACAAAAGCTGAAAGTATTGAGTGTAAACACGAGTGAAATTGAGTGAACCATTTCACGAGTGGAACACATAAGGGAGTGTGGTAAGGTCCTTTACATTGTTTCTTATTTTGTTTTGCAAAAAAAAAAATGTCAAACAACAGCAAGAACACTATTGAGGGTACCTTGGGTGCAGCAGATCCAAAACTTCTTATGGAAGCGATGATGGGGGAGATGAGACGATTGTTGAGGGGAGAGTTAGGACAGCTTCATGAGAGGATAGACCGGATACAAAACGCACATGTGGAACAACCACAACATGTTCCTCATGCGCGTAGGCGAGAAAGGGTTCCGGTTAGAGGAGAGGTTGATGACTACTACAGGATTGATGGGGAAGAGTTTTGACGAAGGAGAAGATTCAGCGGGTAGTCACCGAAGATTTGGACAGGATAGAGGAGTTAGGAACTGGGAAAATGATAGTTTGAGAGGCATAAAAATGAAGATACCATCATTTCAAGGCAAATCCAATCCAGAAGTGTACCTAGAATGGGAGAAGAAAATGGAGTTCATCTTTGACTGCCACTACTATTCCAAGGCAAAGAAGGTAAAATTGGCTATAATTGAATTTTCTGATTATGCTATTACTTGGTGGGATCAACTTGTTATAAATAGGAGACGAAATAGAGAGCGACCTATTGAGTCATGGGAAGAGATGAAGGTCGTGATGAGGAACAGGTTTGTACCAACTTACTACTATTGGGAGTTGTACAACAAACTACAAAATCTTAAGCAAGGCAACTGGAGTGTAGAGGAGTACTATAAGGAGATGGAGGTTATGATGATTCAGGCAAATATAGAGGAGGATTGGGAGGCTACAATGGCAAGGTTTTTGGTAGGCTTGAACCGAGATATTCACAATGCCGTTGAGTTACAACATTATGTGGAGTTGGAGGACATGGTGCACATGGCTATTAAAATTGAGAATCAACTTATGAGGAGGGCCAGTAACACACGTCCTAGCCAAAACCCGAGTACATTTGCTTTGAAAATGGACCAATGGAAGAAGGATGAGAAGCAACCCAGCACTAAGCCAAAGACTGAGCAAAAACAAGAGGTGGCCAGCCATGGGAGTCAAGGTAAATACGATTCTTCCACTACTCGGAATCGTGACATTAAATGTTTTAAATGTCAAGGCAGGGGTCACATAGCAAGCCAATGTTCAAACAAACGAGTTATGGTGATGCGGGACAATGGAGAGATTGAAACCAAGAAGGATTCGGACAATGATTCTATGCCTTCATTAGGGATGCCGACAATGGGGAGTACGCTGTACATGGAGAATTGTTGGTTGCAAGGAGAGCTTTAAGTGTGCAAGCCAAAGAAGAAGATGAAGAGGTGCAATGCGAAAACATCTTCCACACTAGGTGCCACATCCAAAACAAGGTATGTAGTGTGATTATTGATGGTGGGAGTTGTACTAATGTTGCTAGCACAACCATGGTAGAGAAGTTAGGGCTGCCAACAATTAAGCATCCTCGACCATATGAATTGCAATGGTTAAATGATACTGGTGAGGTAAAGGTGCATAAGTAGGTGTTAGTTCCTTTTCGCATTGGAAGATATGAAGATGAAGTTTTGTGCGATGTGGTTCCAATGCAAGCTGGGCACTTGTTATTAGGCAGACCATGGCAATTTGATCTGCGAGTTAAACATGATGGTTTCACCAATAAGTACTCATTTGTTCACAATCAAAAAACGATCACTCTTGTTCCGTTAACACCAAAACAGGTCTATGAAGACCAAGTGAGCTTACAGAGAGAAAGTGATAAAAAAATGAAGAGCGGAGAAAAATCAAGAGTGGGAGTGCAGAGAGAGAGTTCGGCCAGTGAGAGAAAAAAGGAAGAGATGGCCGAGAAAAAGGAGAGAAAAGGAGAGAACATTGAGAGTGCCAGTACAAAAGAAGATTTGGCCAATGAGGTAAAAATAGAGAGAAAAACAAACTTTTATGCAAGAAAGAGTGATGTGAGAAGAGCTTTGTTTTCTAATCAGCCGATGATTTTACTCATGTACAAAGAGGCATAATTAAACACTAACGATCTTGATTCCACCTTGCATAGTTCTGTTGTTTCTCTTTTTCTGGAATATGAGGATATCTTTCCTGAGGAAATACCACAAGGTTTACCTCCAATTTGTGGGATTGAACATCAAATCGACTTCATACCTGGAGCTACAATCCCAAACCGACCAGCCTATAGGAGTAATCCCGAGGAGACAAAGGAACTCCAATGACAGGTAAGTGAGTTGATGGAGAAGGGACACGTGGGAGAAAGCATGAGCCCGTGCGCCGTAGCAATTTTACTTGTGCCTAAGAAAGATGGGACTTGGAGGATGTACATTGATTATCGAGCCATCAACAACATCACGGTAAAGTATCGACATCCCATTCCTCGCTTGGATGATGTGTTAGATGAATTGCATGGTGCTTGTGTGTTTTCTAAAATTGATCTAAAGAGTGGATATCATCAAATTCGCATGAAAGAGGGAGAGGAGTGGAAGACGGCTTTCAAAACAAAACAAGGTTTATATGAGTGGTTGGTAATGCCTTTCGGTTTAACCAATGCGCCTAGCACATTTATGCGTTTAATGAACCATGTTTTGCGAGCTTTTATTGGGAAATTTGTTGTTGTTTATTTTGATGATATCCTTATCTATAGCAGCAATTTGGTTGATCCTATTGAACATTTGAAACTTGTTTTAGATGTTTTACGGAAGAAAAAGTTGTATGCTAACCTCAAGAAGTGTACCTTTTGCACAGATAAGCTTGTGTTTCTTGGTTTTGTTGTTAGTGCTCAAGGTATACAGGTTGATGAAGAAAAGGTGAGAGCCATCCAAGAGTGGCCGAGTCCAACTAGTGTGGGAAATGTACGGAGTTTTCATGGACCTGCTAGTTTCTACCGGCGGTTTGTGAAATATTTCAGTACTATAGCCGCACCACTGGCTGAAGTGATCAAGAAGAATGTTGGGTTTAGATGGGGAGAAGAACAAGAAAAGGCATTTCGGTTAATCAAGGAGAAGTTGACTAATGCTCCATTGTTATCTTTACCTAATTTTTCCAAAACTTTTGAGATTGAATGTGATGCTTTAGGTGTTGGAATTGGTGTTGTTTTAACGCAGGAAGGGAGACCAGTAGCATATTTTAGTGAGAAACTGAATGGGGCAACTCTTAATTACCCAACTTATGATAAAGAGATGTATGCATTGGTTCGGGCATTAGAGACGTGGCAGCACTACCTATGGCCTAAGGAGTTTGTGATTCACACCGATCATGAGTCCCTGAAACACTTGAAGGGCCAGCATAAGCTGAACAAGAGGCATGCTCGTTGGGTAGAATTCATAGAGACGTTTCTGTATGTCATTCGCTACAAGCAAGGTAAGGAAAACGTCGTTGCCGATGCACTTTCTCGCAGGTATGTCTTAATCTCAACTCTTAATGCTAAACTACTGGGTTTTGAACACATTAAAGAGTTATATGCTGATGACCGTGACTTTAGTATTGAGTATCAAGCTTGTGAGAGATTTGCTAGTGGTAAGTACTTTAGGCATGAGGGATACTTGTTTCGGGAGAATAAATTATGTGTGCCTAATTGTTCATTAAGACATTTGCTAGTGAGAGAATCCCATGGGGGAGGATTGAGGGGACATTTTGGAGTAATGAAGACTTTAGCTATGTTGCAGGAAAACTTCTATTGGCCACATAAGAAACGAGACGTTGAGAGGCTTTGTGGTAGATGTGTAACTTGTAGGCAGGCTAAATCAAGAGTGCAGCCCCATGGTTTGTACACCCCTTTACCAATACCTAGTGAACCCTAGATTGATATTTCGATGGATTTTATGTTAGGTTTGCCTGGGCCTAAATGGGGAAGAGTCTCGATATTTGTGGCCGTGGATAGGTTTTCCAAGATGGCCCATTTTATTCCATGCCCCAAGACAGATGATGCTTCCAATGTTGCTGATTTGTTCTATAGGGAAATTGTGAGACTTCATGGTATGCCTAGGACAATTGTTTCTGATAGGTACACCAAGTTCTTAAGCTACTTTTGGAAGACTTTGTGGGCTAAGTTAGGGACTAAGCTATTGTTTTCGACAACTTGTCACCCTAAAACCGATGGTCAAACAGAAGTTGTGAGTAGAACCTTGTCTACTTTGTTGCAGGCTGTCATTAAAAAGAACATCAAAGCATGGGAGTGTTTACCACATGTTAAGTTTGCTTATAATCGATCTATTCATTCTGTTACTCAATTTTCACCGTTTGAAATTGTTTATGGTTTTATTCTTTAACTCCTTTGGATTTAATGCCATTACCTTTGTCTGAGCATGTGAATTTAGATGGAAAAAGAAAAGCTGATCTTGTTAAGCAGATACACTAGAAGGCAAGACTCAACATCGAGCAAAGGACTAAACAATATGCTGAACAAGCCAACAAAGGGCGTCATAACCTCGTCTTCGAGCCCGGCGATTGGGTGTGGTTGCACTTATGCAAGGAACGGTTTCCAAAACAAAGGAAATCCAAGCTATTGCCTAGAGGGGATGGTCCTTTTCAAATTCTTGAAAGGATCAACGATAATGCGTACAAGCTAGACTTGCCAGGTGAGTATCGTGTAAGTGCCTCCTTTAATGTTTCTTATCTAAGTCCTTTTGATGCAGCCGACGATTTGGGGACAAATCCCTCTCAAGAGGAGGGGAATGATGAGGACATCGTTAGCACAAGCAAGAGCACGTGGGAGACATATTCAGATCCAATTAAAGTTCCCATTGGACCGGTTACAAGAGCTCATGTGAAGAAGTTCAAAGAAACGCTTATTGGGCTGATTCAAGCAACTTGGGCTCAAGCCATTGCGTGGAGGCCCATTGAGGGAATTGTATGTGACATCCAGACCAACAAATGTGTGATTCAAGCTCTAGAGGGGATCTAGTAATTTCCATTTCAGTTTCTTTCCCATTTTGAGGTGACACATGGCGAGAAGAATTAGCTTATGACCTTTTAATGTCTAGTTTCCTTTTTGGGTTTGATTTATTTCTATTATTGTAAGGCTTTTAAGCCATTAAAGGAACTTTCCTTATTTGCTTTAGATTTGACAGTTGGTAATTGATTTGCCCAAAATTCCATGGGCAATTAGGGGCTGAAAATTCGCATAGGAATGCCTATATATTGTAATGAATTTCATTCAATGGAACATAAGTATTAACACAATTTGAGGTTTAATTCTCTTTAGTTCCTAAACGAACTATTCAAACTTATCGGAAGAATCCATGGCGTTCATTGACTTATCAATCAGTCCATCCATAGCTAATTGTGGCGTCCTCACATACCAAGGTTCGTGCTTCTTGTTAGGCATCGGGTCGCGGTTCCATCCAAAACCGATTAGAAATTTTGATCTTGAAAACCAATCTTGGTTAGGGTCGCATCAATTCTTGGTGAGGTTTGTATCAGCCTAATTGTTCATTAAGAGATTTGCTAGTGAGAGAATCCCATGGGGGAGGATTGACGGGACATTTTGGAGTAATGAAGACTTTGGCTATGTTGCAGGAACACTTCTATTGGCCACATATGAAACAAGATGTTGAGGGGCTTTGTGGTAGATGTGTAACTTGTAGGCAGGCTGAATCAAGAGTGCAGCCCCATGGTTTGTACACCCCTTTACCAATACCTAGTGAACCCTAGATTGATATTTTGATGGATTTCGTGTTAGGTTTGCCTAGGTCTAAACGGGGAAGAGACTTGATATTTGTGGTCATGGATAGGTTTTCCAAGATGGCCCATTTTATTCCATGCCACAAGACAGATGATGCTTCCAATGTTGTTGATTTGTTCTTTAGGGAAATTGTGAGACTTCATGGTATGCCTAGGACAATTGTTTCTGATAGGGACACCAAGTTCTTAAGCTACTTTTGGAAGACTTTGTGGGCTAAGTTAGGGACTAAGCTATTGTTTTTGACTACTTGTCACCCTCAAACCGATGGTCAAACAGAAGTTGTGAATAGAACCTTGTCTACTTTGTTGCGGGCTATCATTAAAAAGAACATCAAAACATGGGAGGAGTGTTTACCACATGTTGAGTTTGCTTATAATCGATCTGTTCATTCTACTACTCAATTTTCACCGTTTGAAATTGTTTATGGTTTTAATTCTTTAACTCCTCTAGATTTAATGCCATTACCTTTGTTTGAGCATGTGAATTTAGATAGAAAAAGAAACGCTAATCTTGTTAAGCAGATACACAAGATGGCAGGACTCAACATCGAGCAAAGGACTAAACAATATGCTGAACAAGCCAACAAAGGGTGTCATAAGCTCATCTTCGAGCCCAACGATTGGGTGTGGTTGCACTTATGCAAGGAACGGTTTCTGGAACAAAGGAAATCCAAGCTACTGCCTAAAGGATCAATGATAATGCATACAAGCTAGACTTGCCAGGTGAGTATCGTGTAAGTGCCTCCTTTAATGTTTTTGATCTAAGTCCTTTTGATGCAGGTGATGATTTGACGACAAATCCCTCTCAAGAGGAGGGGAATGATGAGGACATCGTTAGCACAAGCAAGGCACGTGGGAGACATATTCAGATCCAATTAAAGTTCCCATTGGTCCGGTTACGAGAGCTTGTCCAAAGAAGTTTAAAGAAATGCTTATTGGGCTGATTCAAGCAACTTGGGGTCAAGCCATTGCATGGAGGCCCATTGAGGGAATTGCATGTGACATCCAGACCAACAAATGCTTGATTCAAGCTCTAGAAGGGATCGAATAATTTCCATTTCAGTTACTTTCTCGTTTTGAGGCGACACATGGCGAGAAGAATCAGCTTATGACCTTTTAATGTCTAGTTTCCTTTTTTGCATTTGTTTTATTTCTATTATAGTAAGGCTTTTTAAGCCATTAAAGGAACTTTCCTTATTTGCTTTAAATTTGACATTTGGTAATTGAATTGCCCAAAATTCCATGAGCAATTAGGGGCTGAAAATTCGCATAGGAACCCCTATATATTGTAACAAATTTCATTCAATGGAATATAAGTATTAACACACAATTTGAGGTTTAATTCTCTTTGGTTCCTAAACGAACTATTCGAACTTATCGAAAAATTCTGTGGCGTTCAAAGACATATCAATCAGTCCATCCATAGCTGATTGTGGCATCCTCACATAGCAAGACTTATCAATCAGTCCATCCATAGCTGATTGTGGCGTCCTCACATACCAAGGTTTGTGCTTCTTGTTGGGCATCGGGTCGCGATTCCATCCAAAACCGGTTAGGAATTTGATATTGGAAACCAATTTTGGTTAGGGTCGCGTCAGTTCTTGGCGGGGTTCGTATCATTGAGACATTTCCTTATGTCATCCAATACAAGCAAGGTAAGGAGAATGTTGTTGCAGATGCACTTTCTCGCAGGTACGCATTACTTTCTATCCTTTATGCCAAACTGTTTGGTTTTGAGCATATGAAGGATTTATACCCTTTAGACCAAGATTTTAGTGAGGAGTATCGAGCTTGTGAGAAAAATGCAATGGGTAAATTTTATAGACATGATGGATTTTTGTTTCGGGAGAATAAGCTTTGTTTGCCTAATTGTTCTTTGAGAGATTTGTTAGTGAGGGAATCACAAGGTGGTAGATTGATGGGGCATTTTGGAATTGCTAAAACTTTAGCTGTTTTGCAGGGACACTTCTTTTGGCCACACATGAAAAGGGATGTTCAAAGGATATGTAGTAGATGTGTCACGTGTAGGCAAGCTAAATTGAGAGCATAACCCCATGGTTTATACACACCTTTGCCAATTCCTAGTGAGCCTTGGACTGATATTTCAATGGACTTTGTGTTAGGTTTTCCTAGGACCAAACGTGGGAAGGATAGTGTGTTTGTGGTTGTAGATTGGTTTTCTAAGATGGAACATTTTATTCCCTGTCACAAAACTGATGATGCATCGCATGTTGCTGAATTGTTCTTTAGGGAGATTGTGAGAATACATGGCATGCCTAGGACAATTGTTTCAGATAGAGATGCTAAGTTCTTGAGCTACTTTTGGAAGACTTTGTGGAGTAAGTTAGGTACTAAGTTGTTGTTTTCTGCTACTTGCCACCCACAAACTGATGGTCAAACTAAGGTAGTAAATTGGACTTTGTCAACCTTATTAAGAGCAATCATCAGTAAGAACATTAAATCATGGGAAGACTGTTTACCACATGTTGAGTTTGCATATAATCACTCTATCCATTTGCTGCTAAGTATTCACCTTTTGAAATTGTTTATGGTCTTAATCCTTTATCATTATTGGATTTATCACCATTACTTGTTTCTGAGCATGTTAATTTAGATGGCGAAAGGAAGGCTAACTTTGTTAAACAAATTCATGAGAAAGCAAGACTCAACATTGAGTGAAGAACGAAACAATATGCAAATCAAGCCAACAAGGGGTGACATAAGCTAATTTTCGAACCTGGAGACTGGGTGTGGTTGTACTTTAGAAAGGAACATTTTCCAGAACAAACAAAGTCAAAGTTGTTACCACGGGGAGATGGTCTATTTCAAGTCGTTGAAAAAATTAATGACAATGCTTACAAGTTGGATTTGCAAGGTGAGTGTAATGTAAGTGCTACCTTCAATGTTTCTGATTTGAGTCCTTTTGATGTAGAGTCTAATTTGAGGACAAATCCTTGTCAAGAGGAGGGGAATGATGGAGACTTGGGGAGCTCAAATGCATGGAAGGTGGTTGACCCAATACAAGTTCTTGTTGGACCAATCACAAGAGCCCAAGCTAAGAAATTCAAGGAAGCACAAAATGGGCTGATACACGAAATCTAGAATCAAGAAAATTTGTGCAAGCCCATTGACCCAAGCCCACATCAACCACAACGGTGCGTCAATTTGATCCAAGTTCTAGAAGATCCGGATGAGTCAAGCTTGAAGTCAGCTCAAATTTTGCAAGATCAAATCAATGGAAGAATTTTGGAAACTTTCTCATTATTGGCACACATGCGGCTGATCATTTGTGCAAATTATTGACGAGGAATAATTGCACTTTCCTTTAATTGTTAGGTGTGTAAATGGCTGAAAATCAGCCATTAAGACTTTCCTTTCTTTTGGTTTTTATTTTAGGCTTAGTAATTATGTTTGAATTTGTCAACTTTTCTTTTTGGGCAACACTTTGTAATTTTGGCCTATAAATAGGCGTTTCCAAGGTTAATGAATCATTGATGAATGTTATTTTTCTGAGAGAGAAAATTCTTTCTTTGGTTCTTTGATGAACTACACAAACTCATCGGATCAATCCGGGCGTTCAACCCTGACTTATCAATCAAGCTTTCCATCCTTGATTGTGGCGTCTACGATATACCAAGGTTCTTGCTTCGATATAAGCAACGGGTCGCGGTGACTTCCATCCAAATCTGAGTAGAAACGGTCTTGGTGCTTTCTTATTGATAACGGGTTTCGTCAGTATATTGACGAGGTTCTTATCAACAAGACTATAGAAATTAAGGTTACATAAACCAGGCAAAGTTCTCATCTTTTTGAGCTTGAAAATCAAGTGTTTTGATCTCTAGTAGTTCCCTAACTTTAAGTCCTTCAAGGTAACATCTATATTTATGTTTCTTATGATGAAATGAAGTTATTTTATGTTATATAAGATTATAGACGTGGAAAAAGTAAGCTATGATAGATTTGACATCAAACTAAGCTAGTTAAGTTAGTTTCTTTGCAAAATTAATAACATAGTGGAATATGATTATTTCCTTTATTTTTGTTGATCCAATGTGCTTATTAAGTGATTATGAATGTTTGTTGAGATGATTGAATATTTAATTTCCATGTTTAATAATAATTTTTGTAATATAGCATGCTCCTTGGCCAAAAGTGTGTAGTGTGAACTTTTGATGCACAGTCTATTTGGTGTTTGAATTATGCTAAAACCATTATAATATGAACTTATAACCTAGATCAATGAGTTTGGTTTATAAGAAATGAAATGGTATATGATTTTATAGTGCTAGGCCGTTAGCACATCTTGTCTTTTAAGAGGACTAATCTGATGAGGACATCAAGGCTAGAAGGAATTTTCACGATTCGATTCAAGTTCCAGTTGGTCTGGTGATGAGGGCTAGAGTTAAAAGATTCAAGGAAGAGCTGACTAACCTAGTCTTGAGAGTTCTACAACAAGAAGAGAGTGTGTGCACTACTGAGGGTGAACAAAGGCTGGTTTTACTCATCAAAGTAGATTCGGAAGGGAGCCAATGTTTCCAATCAGCCGCACACGCACAATGAGTCCTTGCATGTTCATTCCGTACATGTACACATGTAGGTGCGGTGTGTCGAGCAAAGATTCAAGATTCAAGATTAAAGATTTGAATTCTTTGTAATCTTATTTTTTAGTTTAAGTTTTAGTTTCAGAATTTGATATTTATAATCTTTGTTTAGACTTTATTATTGTGGGCATGAATAGGAGGAAGGATTCTTGAGTTAAATAATTCCATCCTAGGACTTTATCTAGGCGTTTCTTTCATTAAGGGTAGATTAGGAATTTTATATTTAAAAATAAACCCTATGTGAATTTCGGCCATATAAGGCCATCTTTCAATAATGCAATTCAGTTTTGATGTTCATTCATATTGAAGGTTATTCTTCTTGAGTTCTTAAAGAAACTTTTCTGAACTTATCAAGGATTCCTTGTGGTGTTCAATTGACTTATCAAACGGACTTTCCATAGCCGTTTATGGCATCTCCATCATACCAAGGTTCTTTCTTTGCTAAGCAATGGGTCGCGGTTCCACTCAACTTGAGAGGTCTTGGGGTTCGAAATTCTAGATTTGGTATCGGGTTTTGTCACGTGGTTGGCGTGGTTCGTATCAGTTGGTACCAGAGCCTAGGATTGTCAGGTTTGCTTATCCTTTTTCTTGTTTCCAGGCCAAATTCGTGAATTAGGGTTAGGGTGTCAATTCGGCCAAAAAAATTTATAAATATATATATATATTTCAAATTTGGTTCTTTAGGGTTTCTTGAAATCATCTTTCGTGGTTCTTGAATTGTTTCTTTAGTCTTGAAAGAGTCAAACCCGAATTGCTCTTTTGGTTTCTAGGGTTACAACTTTTTTTTGGGTTTTCTTGAATTTCTTTAGGGTTCTTCATTGATTCTTTAGTTTTCTCGTTTTGTTTTTTTTGGATTTTTCTAATCTTGATATTACACTTCTAGTTTGACATTGTGGATTGTGTCTTGTGACCCTGCTTTACAGTTTTGATTTGTTCTAGTGGTTCCTTGCCGAATTAAAAAAAAAAGAAAAGAAAAGAAAGGAAAGAAAAGAAAAGAAAAGAAGGAAGAAAAAAAAAATCAAGAGGATCTGAAAAAAAAAATTCATCAAAATCCATTGCTAAATTTGAGTCCTTTGGTTTGCTCTTACCTTAAATTGCTGCTTGAATCCTTCTTGTTATTGTTTGATTAGTTTTGAAAGAACTAAAAGAAGAATACGAGTGGAAAAAGGCAGAGAGAGTGAGCATATTAGAGGGTAAAAGCCAAATTAATTGAGTGAAACACGAGTGAATTTGAGTGAATCATTTTATTTCGAGCGAAACACGCGAGGGAGTGTGGTGAGGTTCCTTTCTATATTGTTCTAACTTTCTTTTACAGAATTCAATCATGTCTCAAAATCAAGAGAATAACACAAATGAAGAGGTTCAACTACATGTTGGACTAAATTGGCAAATGCAAGCATTCATGGGGGAGATGAAACGGATGTTGAGAAGGGAGTTAGATCAAATCCGTGAAAGGTTGGATAGGGTAGAAGAGGAAATACAATAGGGAGAACCACCAATTGCACCAAATGCCCCATGGAGGAATAGGTTGTACCAACGGGAAGTGGAGGATTTAGATGAACTTGGAGGGGACAGTTTAGAGGAGGAGTTTGATAGGATGTCAGTGAGCAGCCATAGGAGATTTGGTCGGGGTAGAGAAGTTATGAACCGGGTAGACGATAGCTTGGGAAGTATCAAGATGAAAATTCCAGTGTGGTGGGATCAGTTGTGCATCAATAGGAGGCAGAACGGGGATCGTCCTATTGAAACTTGGGATGAGATGAAGAGAGTGATGAGACAACGATTTGTGCCAAGTCACTACTACCGGGATCTATACCTCAAGCTGCAAGGTCTCCATCAAGATAACCAGAGTGTAGATGAATACTATAAAGAGATGGAGATGGCTATGATTAGAACTAATGTGGAAGAGGATCGGGAGGCAACAATGGCAAGATTTTTGAATGGTTTAAACCGAGAGATTGCTAACACGATCGAGATACACCATTATGTGGAGCTAGAGGATTTGGTACATATGGCAATCAAGGTTGAGAGGTAACTCAAGAGACGTGCCGCATAGCCAAGACCAGACCCACAACATCCGTACATCGCTCCTTGGAGGACGAGCTACCCAAAGAAAGAAGAAAGTCCATCCACCTTCAAAGCCAAACCTGAGCACAAACCAGCCGTCTCCACCACAGTTTCTCAAGGTAAATCAGCCTTTACTTCAAATTGTTCTAGTGATATTAAATGCTTCAAATGCCAAGGGAGAGGGCACATAGCTAGCCAATGTCTAAACAAGGGAATTATGGTGATCCGGGAAGATGGTGAAATTGAATCGAAACATGAAGCTGGACTTGATGATATGCCACCACTGGTGATGGAGACGTAGGGAGCCTAAATGCAAGGAAGGTGGCTGACCAAATACAAGTTCATGTTGGACCAGTCACAAGAGCCCAAGCTAAGAAATTCAAGGAAGCACTAAATGGGCTGATTCATGAAATTTGGAATCAAGTAAATTTGTGCAAGCCCATTGACCCAGGCCCACGTTAGCCACAAAGGTGCATCAATTTGATCCAAGTTCTAGAAGAATCCGGATGAGTCAAGCTTGAAATCAGCTCAAATTTTGCAAGATCAAGTCTATGGAAAGATTTCAGGAACTTTCCCATTATTTACACACATGTGGTTGATCATTTGTGCAAGTTGTTGAAGAGCATTGATCGCACTTTCCTTTAATTGTTGGGCATGTAAATGGCTGAATATCAGCCATTATGACTTTCCTTTCTTTTGGTTTTTATTTTAGGCTTAAAATTAGGATTAGTAGTTATGTTTGAATTTGTCAACTTTCCTTTGTAAT
This sequence comes from Artocarpus heterophyllus, assembly GCA_025403435.1. NCBI lineage: Eukaryota > Viridiplantae > Streptophyta > Magnoliopsida > Rosales > Moraceae > Artocarpus > Artocarpus heterophyllus. The sequence goes on along the minus strand of CM046348.1, from coordinate 34,757,780 downwards.
TTTGGCCTATAAATAGGCGTTTCAAGGTTAATGAAGGCACGGATGAATGTTTAATCTTCTAAGAGAGAAAATTCTTTCTTTGGTTCTTTGACAAACTACACAAAGTCTTTGGACCAATTCGGGCATTTAACCCCAACTTATCAATCAAGCTTTCCATCCTTGATTGTGGTGTCTACGATATACCAAGGTTCTTGCTTCGATATAAGCAACAGGTTGTGGTGACTTTCATCCAAATCTAAGTAGAAACAGTCTTGGTGCCTTTTTTATTGATAACGGGTTTCGTCAATATATTGGCAAGGTTCTTATCAACTAGAGGATGCCCCCTTGCGAGATGATGAATTCGGGGTAGAGCACAGTGAGATGTTAGGATTAGTTGCATGTCGAGCCTTAAACTTGCATGCTAAAGAAGAGGAAGAAGAAGTATAGTGGGAGAACATCTTTCACACTCATTGCGATGTTAAATACAAGGTATGTTGTGTTATTATCGATGGTGGTAGTTGCACTAATGTTGCAAGCAGGCCCATGGTGGAAAAGCTAGGGCTTACAACCACTAAGCACCCTCGACCATACAAGCTACAATGGTTAAATGATAGTGGCAAAGTGAGGGTTACAAAGCAGGTGGTCGTACCATTTTGAATTAGTAAATATAAAGATGAAGTATTTTACAATGCGGTGCTGATGTAAGCTGGACATCTACTGTTAGGAAGACTATGGCAATTTGATTGACATGTGTAGCATGACGACTTCACTAATAAGTACTCATTCTTGTTTAATCAATGGACAATCACCGTAGTTCCGATGACTCTAAATCAAGTGAGATTACAAAAATTTAGTGAACAAAAGAAACCGGGAGATCAAAATAATTTGAGAGAGCAAAAGAAATAGAGTGAAAAGAAGAGTAAGGCCGTGCATAGTGAGGGTGAGGGGAGAGAGAAACACACAGCCAAAGAGAGAAAAGAAGAGAGAAATCCCAAATCCAATGAGGAAGAAAAGAGAGAGAAGAGTTCGCCAAAAAGGAAATATCAGAGAGAAAACAAAGAAATTTCTATGAAAAAACAAGTGAGGTTAAGCAAGCATTGCTTTTAAAACAGCCAATGGTTGCACTCATGTACAAAGAGACCCTTTTAAACACTGACCAACTTGACTCTTCTTTGCCTAGTGTAGTTGTTCCTCTTTTGTAGGAGTTCGAGGATGTGTTTCCCAAGGAGTAACCACATGGTTTACCACCTACCCGAGGGATTGAACATCAAATCGATTTCATGGCCGGTGCATCAATTCCAAATCAATCAGCATATAGGAGCAACCCAAAAGAGACGAAGAAGCTTCAAAGGCAAGCCAAAGATTTGATGAAGAAAGGGTACGTGAGAGAAAGCAGGAGTCCTTGCATAGCTCCAGTGATTCTAGTGCCTAAGAAGGATGGGACATGGAGAATGTGTGTTGATTGCAGAGCCATGAACCTCATAACGGCAAAATATCACCACCCTATTCCTCGCTTAGGTGATATGTTAGATGAGCTGCATGGTTCTTGCATGTTTTCTAAGATTGATCTTAAAAGTGGGTATCATCAAATATGAATGAAAGAAGGAGATGAATGGAAGACAGCGTTTAAAACTAAATATGGGCTATATGAGTGGTTAGTTACACCGTTTGGATTAATTAATGCACCTAGCACTTTCATGCGTTTAATGAATCATGTTTTGCATGCTTTCATTGGTAAATTCGTTGTTGTGAATTTTGATGATAGTCTGATTTATAGCAAGAGTTTGCATGACATATCTCACATTTGCGTTCGATTTTGGATGTGCTTAGAAAGGAGAAGTTATATACTAATCTCAAAAAGTGTACTTTCTGCACCAATAAGCTTTTTTTCCTAGGTTTTGTTGTGAGTGCTAAAGGTATTGAGGTTGATGAAGCAAAGATCAAAGCCATCCAAGATTGGCTGACCCCCTCCAGTATAGGTGATGTTAAAAGTTTTCATGGACTTGCTAGTTTTTGCAGGAGGTTCGTGAAAGATTTTAGCACCATCATTGCACCACTTACCCAAGTTATCAAAAAGAACATTGCATTCAAATGAGGTGAAGAGCAAGAGAAGGCGTTTCAACTCATTAAACATAAGCTTACTCATGCTTCTTTACTTGCTCTACCTAATTTTTCTAAAACATTTGAAGTTGAATGTGATGCTTTTGGTGTAGGTATAGGCGCTATTCTTAAGTAGGATGGAAGACCACTTACGTACTTTAGGGAGAAGTTAAGCGAGGCTGCACTTAACTACCCCACTTATGACAAAGAGTTGTACACATTGGTTTGAGCTTTGGAGACATGTCAGCACTACTTGTGGCCAAAGGAGTTTGTGATTCATACGAATCCTGAATCCTTGAAGCATTTGAAAGGTCAACACAAGCTGAACAAGAGACATGCTCAATGGGTTGAATTCATTGAGACTTTTCCCTATGTCATTCGGTATAAACAAGGTAAGGAAAATGTGGTTGCGGATGCATTTTCACACAGGTATGTCTTAATCTCTACTCTTGATGCTAAGTTCCTTGGTTTTGAGCACATTAAGGAACTTTATCTTGATGATCATGACTTTGGGGAGATTTATAGAGTTTGTGAAAAATCTGCAGAGGGTAAGTTCTATAGGCATGAGGGCTTCTTGTTTAGAGAAAATAAGTTGTGTGTGCTTAATTGTTCATTGAGAGACTTTTTACTCCGTGAATCCCATGGTGAAGGGTTAATGGGACACTTTGTAGTTGCAAAAACTCTAACTATTTTGCAGAAGCACTTTTATTAGCGACACATGAAATAGGATGTTGAGAGATTGGTGGTAGATGTGTCACCTATAGGAAAGCTAAATCAAGTGTTCAACCGAATGGTCTTTACAGGCCCCTGCTTATTCCTAGTTCACTTTGGATTGATATTTCAATGGACTTGGTTTTGAATTTACCTAGGAGTAGGTATGGAAAGGGTTCAATCTTTGTGGTTGTAGATTGTTTTTCTAAGATGGCTCATTTTATCCCTTGTCATAAGACTGATGATGCTTCTCATGTTGCAGATTTGATCTTTAAGGAGATTGTACGGTTACATGGTATGCCTAGGACAATCATTTTAGATCGGGATGCTAAGTTCTTGAGTTACTTTTGGAAGACATTATAGGGAAACTAGGAACAAAACTTTTGTTTTCTACTACTTGTCATCCTCAAACTTATCGTCAGACAAAAGTAGTTAATAGGAATTTAACTACTTTGTTGAGGGCTATCATTAGTAAGAATATTAAGACCTGGGAGGATTGTCTACCACATGTTGAGTTTGTTTATAATCGTACCATTTATTTTGCTACTAAGTTTTCACCATTTGAAATTGTTTATGGGTTTAATCCTTTAACTCCTTTGGGTTTAACACCTTTACCTGTTTTTGAGCATGTGAACTTAGATGGTCAAAAAAAGGTAGAATTTGTGCAGCAACTCCATGAGAGGGCATGACTCAATATAGAGAGGAGAACCAAATAATACATCAAGCAAGCTAACAAGGGATGTCACCAGCTAGTTTTTGAGCCTGGTGATTGGGTGTGGTTACACATGAGGAAAGAATGATTTCTAGCCCAAAGACGTTCTAAGTTGCTACTCCAAGGATATGGTCCTTTTTAAGTGCTAGAATGGATCAGTGATAATGCCTACAGACTTGACTTACCAAGCGAGTACAATGTTAATGCTACTTTCAATGTTGTTGACCTGAGTCCTTTTAATGCAGGTATTGATTTGAGGACAAATCCTTCTCAAGAGGGAGGGAATGATGAGGACATCAAGGCTACAAGGAATTTTCACGATCAGATTCAAGTTACAGTTAGTCCGGTGACGAGGGCTCGAGCTAAAAGATTCAAAGAAGAACTGAATAACCTGGTTCGAAGAGTTCTACAACAAGAAAAGAGTGTGTTCACCAATTAGGGTGAACAAAGGCTTGTTTTACTCATCAAAGCAGAGCCGGAGGGGAGCTAATGTTTCCAATCAGCCGTACACACACATTGAGTCCTTACATGGCCAACTTGCATGTTCATTCCATACATGTACACATGTAGGAGTGGTGTGTCCAGCAAAGATTCAAGATTCAAGATTAAAGATTTGAATTCTTTGTAATCTTATTTTAGTTTAAGTTTCAGTTTCAAAATTTGAAATTTAGAATCTTTGTTTAGGCTTTATTATTATGGACGTGAATAGGAGGAAGGAATCTTGAGTTAAATAATTCCATCCTAGGGATTTATTTAGGCGTTTCTTTCATTAAGGGTAGATTAGGAATTTTACATTTAAAAATAAACCTTATGTGAATTTTGGCCATATAAGGCCATCTTTTAGATAATGCAATTCTATTTTGATGTTCATTCATATTGAAAGTCATTCTTCTTGAGTTCTTGAAGAAACTTTTCCAAACTTATCAAGGATTCCTTGTGCCATTCAATTGACTTATCAAACGGACTTTTCATACCCGTTTGTGGCGTCTTCATCCTACCAAGGTTCTTGCTTTGCTAAGTAACGGGTCGCGGTTCCACGCAACTCGAGAGGTCTTGGGTTTTGAAATTTCAGATTTGGTGTCGGGTTTCATCATGTTGTTGGCATGGTTCGTATCATCTGCAATCAATACAAACTCTCCATGTCCAATCCTTCTTAGGCACTTGAATCACCGGAACTACTCAAGTACTCATGCTTTCTCTCACGTACCCTTTCTTCATCAAATCTTTGACTTGCCTTTGAAGCTCCTTCGTCTCTTCCAGGTTGCTCCTATATGTTGGTCGATTTGGAATTAATGCACCGGGCACATAATCGATTTGATGTTCAATCCCTCGGGTAGGTGGTAAACCATGTTATAACTCCTCGAGAAACACATCCTCAGACTCCTGCAAAAGAGGAACAACAACACTAGGCAAAGAAGGGTCAAGTTGGTCAGTGTTTAAAAGGGTCTCTTTGTACATGAGTACAACCATTGGCCGTTTTAAAAGCAATGCTTGGTTAACCTCTTGAGTTCCCAAACTCTTTTTTTTTCCCCAAATCCTCTTGATTTTTTTCCTTCTTTTCTTTTCTTTTCTTTTCTTTCCTTTCTTTTCCTTTCTTTTTTTTCTTTTTTTTTTAATTCGACAAGGAACCACTGGAACAAATCAAGATTGTAAAGTGGACACAAGACTGAATTCGTAATGTCAAACTAGAATTGCAATATCAAGATTAGAAAAATCCCCCAAAAGAAACCTAAAAAAAAATAAAGAATCAATGCAGAATCCTAAAGAAATTCAAGAATGAAAAACAAATTGTAACCCTAGAAACCAAAAGAGCAATTCGGGTTTGATTTCAGGAACCACTAATGATGATTTCAAGAAACCCTAAAGAACCAAATTCAATATATATATATATATATATATATTTGGCCGAATTGACACCTTAACCCTAATTCACGTATTTGGCCTGGAACAAGAAAAAAGATGATATGAACCCACCTAACTCTACCCCAAAAGCTAGCTCGTGAGGGGAGGATTGTGAACCCACATATATAACACCCAAGACCACCCTCTCTAACCGATGTGGGACATATCATTCCCGACCCCTTTAGACTACACGTCCTCGTGCCAACAACGTCGTTAACCCATACGAGCGGCAGGGAACCTTTGTACATGTGCCCACCGACCAGTAGAGGTTTGGCTCTGATACCATATGATATGAACCCACCTAACTCCACCCCAAAAGCTAGCTCGTGAGGGGAGGATTGTGAACCCATATATATAACACCCAAGACCACCCTCTCTAACTGATGTGGGACACATCATTAATGATAAGAACCTCGCCAATATACTGACGAAACCCATTATTAATAAGAAGGCACCAAGATCGTTTCTACTCAGATTTGGATGGAAGTCACCGCGACCTGTTGCTTATATCGAGGCAAGAACCTTGGTATATCGTAGATGCCACAATCAAGGATAGAAAGCTTGATTGATAAGTCGGGGTTGAATGCTCGGATTGATTCGAAGAATTTGTGCAGTTCACCAAAGAACCAAAGAAAGAATTATTTCTCTCAGAAAATAAACATTCCTCCCTTCATTAACCTTTGAAGCGCCTATTTATAGGCCAAAATTACAAAGTGTTGCCCAAAAAGAAAAGTTGACAAATTCAATCATAATTACTAAGCCTAAAATAAAAACCAAAAGAAAGGAAAGTCTTAATGGCTGATTTTCAGCCATTTACACGCCCAATCAATTAAAGGAAATTGCAAATAATCCGCATGTGTGCCAAAATGGGAAAGTTTCCAAAGTTCTTACATTGACTTGATCTTGCAAATTTGAGCTGATTTCAAGCTTGACTCATCCGAATTCTTCTAGAACTTAGATCAAATTGACGCACCGTTGTGGTTGACGTGGGCCTGGGTCAATGGGCTTGCACAAATTTTCTTGATTCTATATTTCATGAATCAGTCCATTTAGTGCTTCCTTGAATTTCCTAGCTCGGGCTCTTGTGACTGGTCCAGCAGGAACTTGTATTGGGTCAACCACCTTCCATGCATTTGAGCTCCCTAAGTCTCCATCATTCCCCTCCTCTTGAAAAGGATTTGTCCTCAAATCAGACTCTGCATCAAAAGGACTTAAATCAGAAACATTGAAGGTAGCACTTACATTATACTCACCTTGCACATCCAACTTGTAAGCATTGTCATTAATTCTTTCAAGGACTTGAAATGGACCATCTCCACGTGGTAACAACTTTGACTTTCTTTGTTTTGGGAAATGCTCCTTTCTAAAGTGCAACCACACCCAGTCTCCAAGTTCAAAAATCAGCTTGTGTCGCCCCTTGTTGGCTTGCTTTGCATATTGTTTCGTTCTTCGCTCATTGTTGAGTCTTGTTCTCTCATGAATCTGTTTAACAAAGTCAGCCTTTCTTTTGCCATCTAAATTAACACGCTCAGAAACAGGTAGTGGTGATAAATCCAATGGTGATAAAGGATTAAAACCATAAACAATTTCGAAAGGTGAATACTTAGTAGCAGAATGGACAGAGCGGTTATATGCAAACTCAACATGCGGTAAACAGTCTTCCCATGATTTAATGTTCTTACTGATAATTGCTCTTAATAAGGTGGACAAAGTCCTATTTACTACCTCAGTTTGACCATCAGTTTGTGGGTGGCAAGTAGTAGAAAACAACAACTTAGTACCTAACTTACTCCACAAAGTCTTCCAAAAGTAGCTCAAGAACTTAGCATCTCTATCTGAAACAATTGTCCTAGGCATGCCATGTATTCTCACAATCTCCCTAAAGAACAATTCAGCAACATGCGGTGCATCATCAGTTTTATGACAGGGAATAAAATGTGCCATCTTAGAACACCGATCTACAACCACAAGCACACTATCCTTCCCACATTTTGTCCTAGGTAAACCTAACACAATGTCCATTGAAATATCAGTCCAAGGCTCACTAGAAATTGGCAAAGGTGTGTATAAACCATGGGGTTGTGCTCTCGATTTAGCTTGCCTACACGTGACACATCTACTACATATTCTTTCAACATCCCTTTTCATGTGTGGCCAAAAGAAGTGTTCCTGCAAAACAACTAAAGTTTTAGCAATTCCAAAATGCCCCATCAATCCGCCACCATGGGATTCCCTCACTAACAAATCTCTCAAAGGACAATTAGGCACACAAAGCTTATTCTCCCGAAACAAAAATCCATCATGTCTATAAAATTTACCCATTGCGTTTTTCTCACAAGATCGATACTCCTCACTAAAATATTGGTCTAAAGGGTATAAATTCTTAATATGCTCAAAACAAGCAGTTTAGCGTCAAGGATAGAAAGTAATGCATACCTGCGAGAAAGTGCATCCGCAACAACATTCTCCTTACCTTCCTTGTATCGAATGACATAAGGAAATGTCTTGACGAATTCCACCTAGCGGGCATGCCTCCTGTTCAACTTTTGTTGTCCCTTAAGATGTTTCAATGACTCGTGATCAGTGTGAATCACGAATTCCTTGGGTCATAGGTAGTGTTGCCAAGTCTTTAATGCTCAAACCAACGCGTACAACTCCTTGTCATAAGTCGGGTAATTTAGTGTTGACCCACTCAATTTTTCACTGAAATACACGATTGGTCGTCCTCCTTGCATTAGCATGGCACCTATACCTACACCAGAGGCATCACATTCAATTTCAAATGTTTTAGAAAAATCAGGTAAAGGAAGTAAAGGAGCATGAGTTAGCTTATGCTTAATAATCTAAAACGCCTTCTCTTGTTCTTCTCCCCACTTGAACCCAACATTCTTCTTGATTACTTCTGTGAGTGGTGCAGCCAAAGTACTGAAATCCCTTACAAACTACCGGTAAAAGCTGGCAAGTCCATGAAAACTCCGTACTTCTCCAATGCTTGTGGGACTTGGCCATTCTTGGATAGCCCTAACCTTTTCTTCGTCAATCTGTATACCTTGAGCACTAACAACAAAACCAAAAAAAACAAGCTTATCCGTGCAAAAGGTACACTTCTTAAGATTAGTATACAATTTTTCCTTCCATAAAACATCTAAAACAAGTTTCAAATGTTCAATATGATCATCCAAATTGCTGGTATAGATAAGGATATCATCTAAATAAACAACGACAAATTTTCCAATAAAAGCTCGCAAAACATGGTTCATTAAATGCATAAATGTGCTAGGCACATTGGATAAACCGAAAGGCGTTACCAACCACTCATACAAGCCTTGCTTTGTTTTGAAAGCAGTCTTCCACTCGTCTCCCTCTTTCATGCGGATTTGATGATATCCACTCTTCAGATCAATTTTAGAAAACACACAAGCACCATGCAATTCATCTAACATGTCATCCAAGCGAGGAATGGGATGTCGATACTTTACCGTGATGTTGTTGATGGCTTGACAATCAACGCACATCCTCCAAGTCCCATCTTTCTTAGGCACAAGTAAAACTGGTACGGCGCACGGGCTCATGCTTTCTCTCACGTGTCCCTTCTCCATCAACTAACTTACCTGCCGTTGGAGTTCCTTTGTCTCCTCGGGATTACTCCTATAGGCTGGTCGGTTTGGGATTGTAGCTCCAGGTATGAAGTCGATTTGATGTTCAATCCCGCGGATTGGAGGTAAACCTTGCGGTGTTTCCTCAGGAAGATATCGTCATATTCCTGCAAAGGAGAAACAACAGAACTATGCAAGGTGGAATCAAGATCGTTAGTGTTTAATAACGCCTCCTTGTACACGAGTAAAATCATCGGCTGATTAGAAAACAAAGCTCTTCTCACATCACTCTTTCTTGCATAAAAGTTTGTTTTTCTATATATTTTTACCTCATTGGCCAAATCTTCTTTTGTACTGGCTCTCTCAATGTTCTCTCCTTTTCTCTCCTTTTTCTCGGCCCCTCTATCTTTTTTCCCTCTCTGGCCGAACTCTCTCTCTGCACTCCAACACTCATTATTTTCACTCCCTTTCTCTCTCTTTTTCTCATTCTCTCCTTTTTGTTCACTCTCCTTTTGTAACCAAACATGATCTTCGTGAACCTGTTTTGGTGTCATTGGCACAAGAGTGAATGTGCTCTGGTTGTGCACAAGAGAATATTTATTGTTGTAGCCATCATGTTTGACTCGACGATCAAATTGCCATGGTCGACCTAGTAACAAGTGTTTGGCTTCCATTGGAACTACATCGCACAAAACTTCATCTTCGTATCTACCAATGCGAAACAAAATTAATGCCTGTTTTGTTACCTTCACTTCACCACTATTATTCAACCATTGCAACTTGTAAGGTCGAGGATGTTTGGTCGTTGGCAGCCCTAATTTGTCAACCATAGTAGTGCTAGCAACGTTCGTACAACTTCCTCCATCTATTATCACACTACATACCTTGTTCTGCACATGGCACCTAGTATGAAACATGTTCTCACGTTGCTCTTCTTCTTCCTCTTTGTCCTGCACACTAAAGGCTTGTCGAGTGACCAACAATTCACCTTGGACAGCATACTCCTCCTCATCCACGTCCTCCAATGGTGGCATGGAGTCCTCGTCCGATTCGTCATCTGTAAAAACCTCTCCGTCGTCCCGTAACACCATCACCCTATTGTTCGGACATTGGCTTGAGATGTGACACCTGCCTAGGCATTTGAAACATTTAATATCACGGTTTCGAGAAGTGGGTGAATCATGTTTACCTTGGTTTGAAGGGCTAGCTGTGGCTGGTTTTGGCTCAAACTTTGGCCTAGTAGCCGATTTCTCTTCTCTCTTCCCAAAATTCGGCTTCCATGAAGAAGGTGCCGAACTAACATTCGCACGTGAGCTACCCCTCCTCTTGAGGCGGCGCTCTACTGTGATGGCCATGTGCAACATGTCTTCTAACTCTACATAGTGTTGCATCTCCACCCTATATTGAATATCTGAATTCAGCCCTTGCAAAAATCTTGCCATGGTTGCTTCTCGATCTTCTTCAACATTGGCTCATATCATGGCTATTTCCATTTCTTGATAATATTCCTCCACACTCCTGTTTCCTTGCCTAAGTCCTTGCAACCTTTTGTACAATTCCCGGTAGTAATGGCTGGGTACAAATCGCTTTCTCATCACCGTTTTCATCTCCTCCCATGTCTCAATCGGGTGTTCTCGGTTTTGTCGCCTATTCATTACCAACTAATCCCACCATACAACCGCATAATCAAAGAACTCAATAGCAGCAAGCTTAACTTTCTTTAACTGTGAATAGTTGTGGCAATCAAACACTAGCTTCACTTTCTTCTCCCACTCTAGGTAAGCTATGGGGTCATTTTTCCCTTGGAATGGTAGAATCTTCATTTTAATACCTCCCATATTATTGTCTTCTCGGTCCCTAGCTTCTCTATTCCCATTTCCACGCCTAAATCTGCCCCTATTTATCGGTTGTTCCACCAACTCTTCTAATTCATCTTCCTTCAAAAGATCCAGTCCACCTCTCCGCCTATTTTGCATGTTTTGTGGCTGCCTATTACGTGTTCTGGCATTAACCTCATCTAATCTCTCATGAATGGGCTCTAGCGCTCGTGTCAACAGCCATTCCATTTGCCTCATTAATGCTTGCAACTGAAGATTAGGAACGTTTTGTTGTGGAATATCATCTTTGGCTTCTCTTTCTTGATTTGGATTCATTTTTTTAAACAAAAAAACCTGCAAAACAACATTAGATAATAAAGGACCTTACTTCTCTCCCTCATGTGTTTCACTCTATCACCTGGTCACTCAGTTCACTCGTGTTTCACTCGAATAATTGGCTTTTACCCTTGAATGTTCTCACCACTCTTGCCTTTTTTTTTTTAACTTGCTTATTCTCTCTTTTAGTTCTTTTGGAATTACACAAACAACAATAAAATCTATCCGGCAACAAATTCAGCAACACATTTTGATATGCAGTTCAGAATGAAGCAAATTTTTTTTTTTGCACTATGAGGTGAGGTCAAATTCGGACACCTGGACACTCAAACAATGGAAAGGAAATAAAAAATTTTAAGGAAGGTCTCCAGATTTTTTTTTTCGGATCCTCTTGATTTTTCTTTTCTTTTCTTTTCCTTTTTTTTCTCTTTTCGGATCTTTTTTTTTTTAAGACTCTAAATTTGACTTTTTTTTTTAAATAGAATAGAACCTAAGTTATAAATTAGAATTCAGAAACAAAGAAGGATAGACAAACCTGAGGCTAGAACCGAGGCTACTGATACCAAATGATAAGAACCTCGCCAATATACTGACGAAAACCGTTATCAATAAGAAGGCACCAAGATCGCTTCTACTCAGATTTGGATGGAAGTCACCGCGACCCGTTGCTTATATCGAAGCAAGAACCTTGGTATATCATAGACGCCACAATCAAGGATGGAAAGCTTGATTGATAAGTTGGGGTTGAATGCTCGGATTGATCTGAAGAGTTCGTGCAGTTCGTCAAAGAACCAAAGAAAGAATTATTTCTCTTAGAAAATAAACATTCCTCCCTTCATTAACCTTTGAAATGCCTATTTATAGGCCAAAATTACAAAGTGTTGCCCAAAAAGAAAAGTTGACAAATTCAACCATAATTAGTAAGCCTAAAATAAAAACCAAAAGAAACGAAAGTCTTAATGGCTGATTTTCAGCCATTTACACGCCCAATCAATTAAAGGAAATTGCAAATAATCCGCATGTGTGTGAAAATGGGAAAGTTTCCAAAGTTCTTCCATTGACTTGATCTTGCAAATTTGAGCTAATTTCAACCTTGACTCATCCAGATTCTTCTAGAACTTAGATCAAATTGACGTACCATTGTGGTTGACGTGGGCCTGGGTCAATGGGCTTGCACAAATTTTCTTGATTCCATATTTCGTGAATCAGTCCATTTAGTGCTTCCTTGAATTTCCTAGCTCGGGCTCTTGTGACTGGTCCAGCAGGAACTTGTATTGGGTCAAGCATCTTCCATGCATTTGAGCTCCCTAAGTCTCCATCAAAAGAAGGATAAGCAAACTTGACAATCCTAGGCTCTGATAACAATTGATACGAACCACGCCAATCACGTGACGAAACCCGATACCAAATCTAGAATTTCGAACCCCAAGACCACTCAAGTTGAGTGGAACCGTGACCCTTTGCTTAGCAAAGCAAGAACCTTGGTATGATGAAGATGCCACGAACGGGTATGGAAAGTACGTTTGATAAGTCAAATGAAAGCCACAAGGAATCCTTGATAACTTCAGAAAATTTTCTTCAAGAACTGAAGAAGAATAACTTTCAATATGAATGAACATCAAAACTGAATTGCATAATCTGAAAGAGGGCCTTATATGGCCGAAATTCACATAGGGTTTATTTTTAAATGTAAAATTTCTAATCTACCCATAATGAAAGAAACACCTAAATAAAGCCCTAGGATGGAATTATTTAACTCAAGATTCCTTCCTCCTATTCACGCCTACAATAAAGTCTAAATAAAGATTCTAAATTTAAAATTTTGAACTAAAACCTAAACTAAAATAAGATTACAAAGAATTCAAATCTTGAATCTTGAAGCTTTGCTGGACACACCACTCCTACATGTACACGTGTACGGAATGAACATGCAAGTTGGCCATGCAAGGACTCAATATGCGTGTACAGTAGATTGGAAACATTGGCTCCCGTCCAGCTCTAGTTTGATGAGTAAAACCAGCCTTTGTTCACCCTCAGTAGTGAATACACTCTCTTCTTGCTGTAGAACTCTCCGGACCAGGTTATTCAGCTCTTCTTTGAATCTTTTAGCTCGAGCCCTCGCCATTGGACCAACTGAAACTTGAATTGGATCATGAAAATTCCTTGCAGCCCTTGATGTCCTCATCAAACTTTGCATTCCTCATTCTTCTTTGCATCAGCTGTTAGTTAGAGAAGCACATGGTAGTGGTTCGATGGGTCACTTTGGAATAGCTATGACTTTAGGTGTTTTGCATGAGCATTTCTTTTGGCCACATATGAAGCACGATGTTGAGAGGATTTGTGGGAGATGCATTACACGTAGACAAGCTAAGTCTAGGCTGCAACCACATTGGTTTTATACTCCAATTCCTATTCCTATAGAACCTTGGGTTGACATCTCTATCAACTTTGTGTTGGGCTTACCTAGGACTAAGAGGGGGAGGGATTCTGTGTTTGTAGCAGTTGATTGGTTTTCTAAGATGTCACACTTCATTTCATGTCAAAAACTGATGATGCATCACATATAGCCGATTTGTTTTTCAAGGAGATTCTTCGGTTGCATGGCATGCCTAGGAGTATTATTTCTAATAGAGATGCAAAGTTCTTGAGTTACTTTTGGAAGACCTTATGGGCAAAGTTGGGGAATAAGATATTATTTTCTACTACTTGTCACCCTCAGACTGATGGTCAAACTAAAGTAGTGAACAAGACTTTATCTACTCTATTACATGCTATCATTCAAAAGAATTTGAAAACTTGGGAAGATTGTTTGCCACATGTTGAATTTTCTTATAATAGAGGTGTTCATTCTGTAACTAAGTTTTCATTGTTTGAAGTTGTTTACGGTTTTAATCCATTGACTCCTTTGGATTTAACTCCTTTACCTTTGAATGAATGAGTTAACTTGGATGGCAGGAAAAGAGCTGATTTTGTTAGGCAAATTCACAAGAAGGCAAGACAAAACATAGAGAAGCGTATCGAGCAATATGCAAGACAAGCCAATAAGGACTGCAAGCAGGTGGTGTTTGAATCGGGTGTGGCTGCATATGAGAAAGTGATGCAAGCAATGAAGCTGTATAAGTTAGGAGCCATGGTCATGATCCCTTAAACTGTTCAAGTGGTCCAATCACAAGATCTAAGTCCAAGCGATTCAAGGGAGCATTGACAGGGCTCATTCAACAAGTTTGCAACGTGTCACATAAATGGAGCCCCGACATAGGCCCAAGTCAATCTCAAAAGAGCCTAGTCATGATGATTAAGGTTCAAGAAGATTCACATTGATGATGTGCACGATTCTAGTAAATTGTGGGGCAGATTTTTAATTTAAAGAAACCTTCCTATTTTGGATCGACACTTGGGCACCATGTCATCAAGTTTGAGCCTCGTCATCAATTTATTTTTGTTAATGTAATTTTTGTAATTTCTTTGTGTCAAATTTGGTTTTGTTAGGCATAAAAATAAACCTGGATATTTCCCTTTTCTGGATTAGGTTAGGCGCATTTTAAGTGATAACATTAACAACTTTCCTTTTGTGTTATTTTAGGGCTTAATTTCACATTAGAAAGTGACAAATAAGGGATTTTCTAAGCCAACCTTCACTTAGGGATTCTTTTGGGCTGAAAATCATTCCCATATAATTGTAAACACTTTGTTATTTTGAAAGTAATCAATCAGATCATATTCACAAATTTTGTGAGGCCTTTTCTTGCATTCTTCTTGTTTTTTTGAGAAGACTCTTTGAACTTATCAAGATTAATCTTGTGGCGTTCATCAAACTGACTTATCATCTAGGGTTTTTAAGTGTTATTAAAATTCTAGGTGTGGCGTCTTCCTATCTGAGGTTCTTGGTTCGTATCTCACTAGATTACGGGTCAAGGCTCAACAAACGTGTGTCTTAAGGGATTAAGGGTTTGAATTTTAGATATAGTGTTGGGTCTTGTCGTGTCGATAGGGTTCATATCAGTTGGTATTAGAGCTTAGGTTCCAAGGCAGGTTTGACTATCCTTTATCTTATGTTCTTGTTCTTGTTTAGTCAAATTTAGAGTCCTAAAAAAAAAAATTCTAGTTTAAGGTCTGAAATTCTTGGCCAAATTTTCCCTTTCTTTTCTTGTTCGAATTTTGCCAATTCCTTTTGCTTTGAATACTTGTCAGTTAGTTTTCGTTTGATTTGAATTCGATTGTTCCCATTTGTTTCTCCTTTATATGCAGTTCGTTTATGTGTTGATTCTAGTTTTACAAAAACAAAAAAAAAAAGATCTGAAAAGAAAAGAAAGAAAAAGAAAAAAAAAAGAAAACAAAGAAAACAAGAAAAAAAAACAAGAGGATCTGAAAAAAAAAATCAAAATTTACTCCATAGCAAAATAAAAAAATCAAAATTTCAGCCATTCATTTTACATATTCTTGTGATTTAGCATCCTTGTTATTGAGTCTTCATTTGCCATTCTATGTATTGCTTGTCAAATCTTGTGGATTGTTTGGGTAGAGTCTGGCTTGTTTGAATTGCTGCTTGAATCTTGTTTGTTTCTTGAGTCTGATTAAGAATTAAGAAGACACAATGAGTGGAAAAAGGCAAGAGCGGTGAGAACATTAAGTTAAGAGCCAATTTGAGTGAAAATGAGTGTGAGCGAATCATTCTTGAGTGAAACACATGAGGGAATGCTTGTGAGGTTTCTAACCTTTTATTGCAGAATTTAAACATGTCTCACATTCCAGAAGATAATTCAACTGAAGAGGTCCAACAACGAACCATTCTGAATCTATAGTTACAAGCTTTGATGGGGGAACTAAGATGGATGATGATAGATAAATTGGAACCTTTACATGCGAGAATGGATAGGTTGGAAGAGGGGATACTTAGGGGGCAGCGCCAAAATAACCCCATTAGGCAACCTAGACTTGTACACCATGGTGAGCAATGGGGGGATATAGCGGATGATGATGATTGGGAGGAGTTTGATGATCCACCTAATAACCGGGGTAGGCTTGGGCGTGGTTTAGGGAATAGAGAAGATATGCTAGGTAGGTAGAGGTGGGATGACAACTTTGGAAGCATCAAGGTGAATATTCCATCCTTCCAAGGGAAAAATGATCCTGAGGTGTATCTAGAGTGGGAGAAGAGGATGGAGATGGTCTTCGATTGCCACAAATACTCTGAGTTGAAAAAGGTAAAGGTCGCTGCAATTGAATTCATAGACTATGCTATTGTTTGGTGGGATCAGTTGTTGAAGGAAAGAAAAAGAAATGGAGAGCGAACTAATGAGATGTGGGAGGAAATGAAAGCAATCATGCACAGACGATTCATCCCGAGTTACTACCATAGGGAGTTGTACAACAAGCTCCAACGCCTTACACAAGGTAATAGGAGTGTTGATGAATATCATAAAGAGATGGAGGTCGCCATGATCTGTGCAAATGTAGTGGAGGACCAGGAGGCCACTATGGCTAGGTTCTTACATGGTTTACACCGTGAGATTGCAGATGTGGTAGAAATGCAACATTATGTGGAGCTAACAGATATGGTGCACCCATCAAAGTGGAGCAACAATTGAAGAGAGGAAACATGGCTAGGAGGGGATCTAGCATGGCTACCTCAAACACATGGAGACCAGCCCTTAAATAGGATGAATTTCCAGCAAACAAGCCAAAGACTGAGCCCTCTAAGGATGCCAAACAAGTTGCTACACCTAAACAAGGTAACACTGAATTTTCTACCTCAAAAAGTCATGACATTAAGTGCTTTAAATGTCAAGGAAGGGGTCACATATCTTACGATTGTGCAACAAGAGAGTAATGGTGATTACAGCTTAAGGAGATATCATTTTAGAGGATGAAGAAGAAGAAGAAGTAGATGAAATGCCACCTCTTGAAGATGCCTATGAAGGGGAGTGTCCTGTAGTTGGAGAGTCATTAGTGGCAAGACGAGCTCTTAGTGCATAGGCTAAAGAAGAAGAGAATAATCAGCAAGAGAATAATCAGCGAGAGAATTTGTTTCACACACGGTGTTTTGTGAATAACAAGGTTTGTAGTGTAATAATAGATGGAGGAAGTTGCACAAATGTGGCTAGCACCGAGTAAGTGGAGAAATTGGAGTTACCAACCTTGAAGCATCCAAGGCCATACCGGCTTCAATGGCTAAATAATTGTGGTGAGATCAAGGTTACTAAACAGGTGATGGTGGCATTTTCTATTGGAAAGTATGAGGACAAGGTGCTTTGTGATGTTGTGTCCATGCATGCATGTCACCTCTTCTTGGGAAGACCGTGGCAGTTCGATCGACGAACCACACATGATGGTTTCACAAATAGGTACTCTTTTATCATGAATAAACAACCAATGTCACTTGTACCATTGACTCCAAAACAAGTTCTTGAAGATCAATTAAAAATGCAGAGAGTGAGTGAAAAAAGAAAAAGAGAAAGACAGGGAGGCTGAACATAAGAGGAAAGAAAAAGAGAGTGTGAAAAATAAGAAAGAAAAAGAGAAAGGAGAGAGTTCAACCTTAATGTGTACGAGAGAGGAAGAATACAATTTCATTGCAAAGAAAAGTGAGATCAAGAGAGCTTTAATTTCTCATTAGCCCCTTATAGTACTAACGTACAAGGAGGCCCTTTTAAACACTAATGACCTCGCCGATTCTTTGCCAAGCAATGTTGTTTCCCTTTTGCAGGAGTTTGAGGATGTATTTCTTGAATAGTTGCCTCAAGGCTTACCTCCAATTTGAGGAATTGAGCATAAAATTGACTTCATACCTGGTGCTTCAGTTCCAAACCGGCCTGCCTATAGGAGTAATCCTGAGGAGACAAGGGAACTTCAAAGGCAAGTAGGTGGGTTATTGGAGAAGGGATATGTGCATGAAAGCATGAGTCCTTGTGTGGTTCTGGTGTTGCTAGTGCCTAAGAAGAATGGGAAATGGAGAATGTGTGTGGACTGCTGAGCCGTCAACAACATTACAGTAAAGTATCATCATCCTATTCCTAGACTAGATGATATGCTGGATGAACTACATGGTTCTTGTGTTTTTATCAAGATTGATCTTAAGAATGGATATCACCAAATTAGGATGAAAGAAAGTGATGAGTGGAAAACTACATTTAAAGCAAAGTATGGTTTGTATGAATGGTTAGTTATGCCATTCGGATTAACTAATGCACCTAGCACTTTCATGAGACTTATGAACCATGTTTTGCATGCTTACATTGGTCAATTTGTAGTTGTCTACTTTGATGATATCTTGATTTATAGCAAAACTTGGATGATCTTGTTGAACAATTTGTAGTTGTCTTCTTGGTTTTGTTGTGAGTGTGCAAGGTATATAGGTTGATGAAGAAAACGTGAAGCCAATCCAAGATTGGCCAACTCCTACAACCATAGGGCAGGTGAGAAGTTTTCATGGCTTGGCTAGTTTCTACTGGTGTTTTGTTTGGGACTTTAGTAGCCTTGCCACACCCTTGACTGGAGTCATTAAGAAGAACATTCCATTTAAGTGGGGAGAGGAACAAGAAAAGGCATTCAAACTGATCAAGGAGAAGTTAACAAATGCACCTCTACTTGTTTTACCTAACTTCACTAAAACATTTGAAATTGAGTGTGATGCTTTAGGTACAGGTATTGGAGGCGTTTTGATGCAAGAAGGAAGACCAGTTGCATACTTTTAGTGAAAAGTTGAGTGGGGCAGCTCTAAATTATCCCACTTATGATAAGGAGATGTATGTGTTGGTTAGAACTTTAGAGACTTGGCAGCACTATCTTTGGCGAAAGGAGTTTGTGATTCACACGGATCATGAATCCTTGAAGCATTTGAAGGGGTAGCACAAATTGAATAAATGCCATGCCAAGTGGGTAGAATTCATTGAGACATTCCCATATGTGATCAAATACAAGCAAGGTAAGGAAAACATAGTTGCCGATGCATTATCTCGTAGGTATGCATTACTTTCAACTCTTGATGCTAAGATTTGAGTACATTGCATAATTGTATGCATTGGATTCTGATTTTGGAGTTGTGTTTAAAGATTGCACAAGGGGGGCATGTGGGAAATACTACTTACATGAGGGTTTCTTGTTTCGAGAAAATAAACTTTGCATTCCTCATTCTTCTTTGTGTGAGTTGTTAGTTAGGGAGGCACATGGCGGTGGTTTGATGGGGCACTTTGGAGTAGCTAAGACTTTAGGTGTCATGCATGAGCATTTCTTTTGGCCACATATTAAGCGTGATGTTGAGAGGATTTGTGGGAGATGCATTACATGTAGACAAGCTAAGTCTAGGCTGTGACCATGTGGGTTATATACTCCACTTCCTATTCCTAGAGAACCTTGGGTTGACATCTCTATGGACTTTGTGTTGGGGTTTCCTAGGACTAAGAGGGGGAGAGATTCTGTGTTTATGGTAGTTGATAGTTTTTCTAAGATGGCACACCTCATTGCATGTCATAAAACAGATGACGCATCACATATAGCCGATTTGTTTTTCAAGGAGATTGTTAGGTTGCATGGCATGCCTAGGAGTATTGTTTCTAATAGAGATGCAAAGTTCTTGAGTTACTTTGGGAAGACCTTGTGGGCAAAGTTAGGGACTAAGCTATTATTTTCTACTACTTGTCACCCACAGACTGATGGTCAAACTGAAGTAGTTAATAGGACTTTATCTACTCTATTATATGCTGTCATTCAAAAGAATTTGAAAAGTTGGGAAGGTTTTTTGCCGCATGTTGAATTTGCTTATAATAGAAGTGTTCATTCTGCAACAAATTTTTCAACGTTTGAAGTTGGGGTAGATTAGGAATTTTACATTTAAAAATAAACCCTATGTGAATTTCGGCCATCTAAGGCTGTCTTTTAGATTATGCAATTTAGTTTTGATGTTCATTCATATTGAAAATTATTCTTCTTGAGTTCTTGAAGAAACTTTTTTAAACTTATCAAGGATTCCTTGTGGCATTCAATTGACTTATCAAATAGACTTTCCATACCCGTTTGTGGCTTCTTCATCATACCAAGGTTCTTGCTTTGCTAAGTAGTGGGTCGCGGTTCCACTCAGCTTGAGAGGTCTTGGGGTTTGAAATTCCAGATTTGGTATCGGATTTCGTCATGTGGTTGGCGTGGTTTGTATCAAAAGGAATCTTCTTTTATTATATTGCTCAGCATGTGACGATGGGGCCCTTCAACGTACCTGACAGCTGGCGTCTCAATAATTTCAGCCAACTTTTAGCTGGACAATTCTGAGTGGTGCATTTTGTCTATTTAAGAGCTTGTTAGGTTTCCTTGTAGGTGTGGAAGTTTATTCTAAGTTTTGAAATTTAGAGTTTAGAGTGAAAACCCTCTCTCCCTCTCTCTCTTGTAAAATCATTCTTATATGCGAGTGTCTAAGAGTATTGTATAAAAGCTTCATCATCATCACCACTGTAACAATATTCCATGTACGTAATAAGTTTGTTTGCATTACTTGTTGTATTTACAATACTTTAAGATAATGAATATTCTTGCGTTTATATTGTTATCTTAATCTAGAATCTCATTATTTGCTTTAAATATTTCATATAAGTATAATACCCTTGTATAATACCTTAGAAAGTCTGGTATCAGAGCCATTGATCAGCTGGGAGGGGATTGATAGATAAATTTTAATCTTCTTGTTATCTTTTGTGAAAAACACACTAATTTAGATATATAAACAATAATGAATGGAAAAAACTTGTTAAAACTTATCTTTTTTTAGCATGTTTTTGTGTGTAAAACACACTATTTTTGCTATAATTGAATAGTGAACTAAAAAAACTTGTTGAAGCATATCTCCTATTCAATCACGCCACAATTTTACTTCTTTTGTGAAAAAACTCACTAATTTAGCCAAGGAAAAAGTGAACTAAAATAACTTGTTGAAACTCATCCCCTATTAAAGCATGCTCCTGTTTAACCTCTTATGATGAAAACACATTAATTAAGCTTCAAAACAATAGTGATCCAAAAAACTTGTTAAAATTATGACTTGTTCTTTAAGTGCATAGCTGTTCACTTTTATTGAAAAGAACACTTTAATTTAGCCAAAGAAATATAGTGAATTAAACAAACTTGTTAAAACTTATCTCATACTCAAGCAAGGCTCTATTTCACTTCTTTGTGAAAAACAAACTAATTTAGACATATAGGCAATAGTGAATTTGAAAAAACTTGTTAAAGACTTATCTTTAATTTTAACACGGCCCATTTCAGTTTGTGTGCAAAAACAAACTATTTTTGCTATAAAAAGAATAGTGAATTGAAAAAACTTGTTAAAGCATATCTCCTATTTTAGCACGCCTAATTTCACTTCTTTTGTGAACACACTAATTTAGCCAAGGAAACAAATGTGAATTAAAATAACTTGTTAAAACTCATCCCCTATTAAAGCACACCCTCGTTTGACCTCGTGTGACTTAAACACATTAATTAAGCTTCAAAACAATAGTGGACTGAAAACTTGTTAAAGTTTTGTCATGTTCTTTAAGCGCCTTGTTCTTTACACTCATAGTTTTTTCACTTCTAGAGTGAAAAACTCTCCAATTTAGCCAAAGAAAGATAGTGAATTGAAAAAACTTATTAAAACTTATCTCTTATTCAAGCAAGGCTCCGTTTCACATCTTATGTATATGAAAAACACGCTAATTTAGCCATTGAAAAAATACTGAATTGAAAAAACTTGTTAAAATTATGACTTGTTCTTTAAGCGCACTACCATTTCACTTTTTGTGTGAAAAATACTCTAATTTTGCCAAAGAAATATAGTGAATTGAAAAAACTTGTTAAAACTTATCTCATATTCAAGCAAGGCTCTATTCACTTCTTTTGTGAAATACACACTAATTTAGACATAAAAACAATAGTGAATGGAAAAACTTGTTAAAATTTCTCTTTTTTAGCACGGCTCGATTTCAGTTTGTGTGTGTAAAATACACTATTTTTGCTATTTAAGCATGCCCCAATTTTACTTCTTTTGTGAAAAACTCACTAATTAGCCAAGGAAACAAAAATGAACTAAAATAACTTGTTGAAACTCATTCCCTATTAAAGTATGCTCCTATTTAACCTCAAGAGAAAGGAAAAGCGTTGCAAAAATATATTGCAATTGCTAAAAAAGGAACAAGTAGGGACTCAACAAAAGTCCAAAAAAAGTTCAAGAATGTTCACAACAATACTCTTTTAATGAAATTCTTAAAAGAATTAGTACACAGAAGACTGAGAAGGAACCAACTATTCAAGACCTTAAAGCTAAGGTCAATGAATCCAAAGAAGAGTTAAAAAAGCTGAAGACTAGAATTCAAACTTTGGAACTAATTAGATTCAATGATTTTTCAAGAAAATCAGAAGCAAAAATACAAGGAGAAGATCCAAAATTAGATGAGCTCTTAGGACAAGTAAATAATTCTCCTAAGAAGAAAGAAAAATCTATCAATTCAATAGATAGAATTATAAATCAAAAATGGTATAGTAAAGTAACTTTGGCAATTGCTAAAGAGTACAATATCAAAGTTGAAGCCCTAATTGATTCAGGAGCTTATTTGAATTGTATAAGTGAAGGAATTATCCCTAAAAAATACTTCTCAAAAATGACTCAAGTATTAAACACAGCTAATGGTGAGAAAATGCCTATTCAGTATAAGCTGTCTAATGTGGGAGTTTGTTTTGACAAAGTATGCATAGAAACAAGTTTCTTACTCAGCAAAGATATTTCGAGGCTTGTTATTCTAGGAACACCATTCTTGAGTCTTCTCTATCCTTCTCATAAAGGGATAATGGCAGAGGTAAACAATAGTAAAGTTAAGCTTGAATTTTCAACTGAACCAGAGTGTCATGAGATAAAATAATCTCAAAACAAAAATTGAAGAAAAAGAAAATTCTTTACTTTCTCCAAAACAAGAGATAAATTATAAAACAATTAAAGAAAAATAAATTCTCCAAAAGTTCAAGAAGAGATAAAAATGTTTATAGAAAAATTAGAAAAAGAAATCTGTGTTGACATTCCTAATGCCTTCTATCATAGGAAAAAACATGTAGTAGAATTCCCTTATGAGCCAGATTTCAAGGAAACCATGATTCCAACGAAAGCAAGACCTATCTAGATGAATGAAAGGCATTTAGAATTTATAAAAAGGAAATAGAAGAATTACTAGCAAAGGGACTTATTAGAAAAAGTTCCAGTCCTTAGTCTTGTCTTGCATTCTATGTGGAGAATGCTACTGAGTTGGAATGAGGAGTTCCCCAATTAGTTATTAATTATAAAGCTCTTAATAGAGTGTTGAGATGGACTAGGTATCCAATTCCTAATAAAAGAGATTTGTTAAATAGGCTTCATAAAGCTTCAATATTCCCTAAATTTGATTTGAAGAGTGGATATTGGCAGATTCAGATAGCTAAAGAGGATAAATATAAAAGAACATTTGATACGAACCCTGCCAAGAACTGACGTCACCCTAACCAAAATTGGTCTCCAAGATCACAATTCCTAATCGGTTTTGAATGAAACTGCAACCTGATGCCTAACAAGAAGCACGGACCTTGGTATGTGAGGATGTCATAATCAGCTATGGACAGACTGATTGATGAGTCTATGAATGCCACAGAATTTTTTGATAAGTTTGAATAGTTCATCTAAGAACCGAAGAGAATTAAACCTCAAATTGTGTGTTAAAAACTGATCTCCATTGAATGAAATTCGTTACAATATATAGTGGTTTCCCCTTTGCGAATTTTAGCTCCTAATTGCCCATGGAATTTCAGGCAAATCAATTACCAAAAAAAAAGTCTAATCTAAAGCAAATAAGGTAAGTTCCCTTAATGGCTTAAAAGCCTTACAATAATGGAAATAAAACAAACGCATGTTTCTAAAAGAAAAGGAAACTAGACAATAAAGTGGTAAATAGTTGATTCTTCTCGCCACTTGTTGCCTCAAAACGGGAAAGTAATTGAAATGGAAAGTAGCTTGATTATTTGCAGCCATATGGTGCTAATCACTTGTTGATTCTGCAAACGTGATTACTCGATCCCTTCTAGAACTTGAATCATGCATTTGTTGGTTTGGATGTCACATGCAATTCCCTCAATGGGCCTCCATGCAATAGTTTGAGCCCAAGTTGCTTGAATCAGCCCAACAAGCGTTTCTTTGAACTTCTTCGTATGAGCTCTCGTAACCGGACCAATGGGAACTTGAATTGGATCTGAATATGTCTCATCCCACGTGTTCTTGCTTGTGCTAACGATGTCCTCATCATTCCCCTCCTCTTGAGAGGGATTTGTCCTCAAATCGTCGCTTGCATCAAAAGGACTTAGATCAAAAACATTAAAGGTGGCACTTACACCATACTCACCTAGCAAGTCTAGCTTGTACGCATTATCATTGATCCTTTCGAGAATTTGAAAAGGTGATGAGGACATCGTTAGCACAAGCAAGAGCATGTGGGATGAGACATATTCAGATCCAATTCAAGTTCCCATTGGTCCAGTTACGAGAGCTCGTGCGAAGAAGTTCAAAGAAACGCTTATTGGGTTGATTCAAGCAACTTGGGCTCAAGCTATTACATGGAGGCCCATTGAGGGAATTGCATGTGACATCCAGACCAACAAATGCGTGATTCAAGCTCTAGAAGGGACTGAGTAATTTCCATTTTAGTTACTTTCCCGTTTTAAGGCGACAAGTGGCGAGAAGAATCAACTATTTACCTTTCAATGTCTAGTTTCCTTTTTGCGTTTGTTTTGTTTCTATTATTTTAAAGCTTTTAAGCCATTAAGGGAACTTTCCTTCTTTGCTTTAGATTAGACGTTTTGGTAATTGATTTGCCTGAAATTCCATGGGTAATTAGGAGCTGAAAATTCGCATAGGGGAGCCCCTATATATTGTAATGAATTTCATTCAATGGAGAATAAGTTTTAACACACAATTTGAGGTTTAATTCTCTTTGGTTCCTAAACGAACTATTCGAACTTATCAGAGAATTCCGTGGCATTCATAGACTTATCAATCAGTCCATCCATAGCTGATTGTGGCATCCTCACATACCAAGACTTATCAATCAGTCCATCCATAGCTGATTGTGGCGTCCTTACATACCAAGGTTCGTGCTTCTTGTTAGACATTGGGTCACGGATACATTCAAAACCGGTTAGGAATTTGTTCTTGGAAACCAATTTTGGTTAGGCTCGCATCTGTTCTTGGAGGGGTTCATATCAAAAGGACCATCCCCTCTAGGCAACAGCTTGGATTTCCTTTGTTCTAGAAACTGTTCCTTGCGTAAGTGCAACCACACCCACTCGTCAGACTCAAAGACGAGCTTGTGACACCCTTTGTTGGCTTGTTCAGCATATTGTTTAGTCCTTCGCTCGATGTTGAGTCTTGCCTTCTCGTGTATCTACTTAACAAGGTCAGGTTTTCTTTTTCCATCTAAATTCACATGCTCAAACAAAGGTAATGGCATTAAATCCAAAGGAGTTAAAGGATTAAAACCATAAACAATTTCAAACAGTGAAAATCGATAGATCGATTATAAGTAAACTCAATATGTGGTAAACACTCCTCCCAAGTTTTGATGTTCTTTTTAATGATAGCCCGCAGCAAAGTAGATAAGGTCTCTATCCATAACTTCTGTTTGACCATCGGTTTGAGGGTGACAAATAGTCAAAAACAATAGCGTAGTCCCTAACTTAGCCCACAAAGTCTTCCAAAAGTAGCTTAAGAACTTGGTGTCCCTATCAGAAACAATTGTCCTAGGCATACCATGAAGTCTCACAATTTTCCTAAAGAACAGATCAGCAACATTGGAGGCATCATCTGTCTTTGTGGCATGGAATAAAATGGGCCATCTTAGAAAACCTATCAACGACCACAAATATCGAGTCTCTTCCCATTTAGACCTAGGCAAACCTAACACAAAATTCATCAAAATATCAATGCAAGGTTCACTAGGTGTTGGTAAAGTAGTGTACAAACCATGGGGCTGCACTCTTGATTTAGCCTGCCTACAAGTTACACATCTACCACAAAGCCTCTCAACATCTCGTTTCATATGTGGCCAATAGAAGTGTTCCTACAACACCGCCAAAGTCTTCATTATTCCAAAATGTGCCATCAATCCTTCCGCATGGGATTCTCTCACTAGCAAATCTCTTAATGAACAATTAGGCACACACAATTTATTCTCCCAAAACAACTATCCCTCGTGCCTAAAGTACTTACCACTAGCAAATCTCTCACAAGCTTGATACTCAGTACTAAAGTCACGGTCATTAGCATATAACTCTTTAATATGTTCAAAACCCAGTAGTTTAGCATTAAGAGTTAGGATTATGACATACCTGCGAGAAAGCCCATCGGCAACGATGTTTTCCTTACCTTGCTTGGAGCGAATGACATACAGAAACATCTCTATGAGTTCCACCCAACTAGCATGCCTCTTGTTCAGCTTGTGTTGGCCTTTCAAGTGTTTTAGGGACTCATGATCTGTGTGAATCACAAACTCCTTAGGCCATAGGTAGTGTTGCCACGTCTCTAATGCCTAAACCAACACATACATCTCTTTATCATAAGTTGGCTAATTAAGAGTTGCCCCATTCAACTTCTCACTGAAATATGCTACTAGTCTCCCTTCCTACAATAAAATGGCGCCAATTCCAACACCTGAAGCATCACAATCAATCTCAAAAGTTTTGGAAAAATTAGGTAAAGATAACAATGGAGCATTAGTCAACTTCTCCTTGATTAACTGAAATGCTTTTTCTTGCTCTTCTCCCCATCTAAACCCAATGTTCTTCTTTATCACTTCAGTTAGTGGTACGGCTATAGTGCTGAAATCTTTCATAAACCACTGGAAGAAACTAGCAAGTCCATGAAAACTCCATATGTTTCCCACACTAGTTGGACTCAGCCACTCCTGGATGGCTCGCACCTTTTCTTCATCAACCTATATACCTTGAGCACTAACAACAAAACCAAGAAACACAAGCTTATCTGTGCAAAAGGTACACTTCTTGAGGTTAGCATACAACTTCTCCTTTCTAAGCACATCCAAACTAGATTTTAAATGCGCTACATGTTGGTCCATGTCTTTACTATAAATGAGTATATCATCAAAATACACGACAACAAACCTGCCAATAAATGCACGTAATACATGATTCATTAAACGCATAAATGTACTTGGAGCATTAGTTAAACCAAATGGCATTACTAACCACTCATACAGTCCATATTTTGTCTTAAAGGTAGTTTTCCATTCACCATCCTCTTTCATGTGTGTTTGATGGTATCCACTTTTCAAATCAATTTTTGAGAACACAGAAGCACCATGCAATTCATCCAACATATCATCTAAACGAGAAATAGGATGGCAATACTTTACCATGATATTGTTAATAGTTCTGCAATCTATGCACACCCTACATGTCCCATCCTTCTTAGGCACGAGTAAGACTAGAACGACACATGGGCTCATACTTTCTCTCACGTACCCCTTTTTCATCAATTCACTAACCTGCCTTTAAAGCTCCTTTGTCTCCTCGGGGTTGCTTCTATAAGCCGGTCGGTTTAGGCTGGAAGCACCAGGTACAAAATCAATCTGATGTTCTATTCCCCAAATTGGCGGTAAACCATCAGGCACCTCATTCAGAAATACATCCTCGAATTTCTGCAACAGAGAAACAACGGAGCTAGGCAATGCAGGGTCAAGTTCGTTAGTGTTTAAGAACGCCTCTTTGTACAAAAGTACAATCATTGGCTGATTTGAAAACAACACCCTTTTAATCTCATCACCTTTGATGTGTCCCACATCAGTTAGAGAGGGTGGTCTTGGGTGTTATATATATGGGTTCACAATCCTCCCCTCACGAGCTAGCTTTTGGGGTGGAGTTAGGTGGGTTCATATCATATGGTATCAGAGCCAAACCTCTGCTAGTCGGTGGGCACATGTACAAAGGTTCCCTGTCGCTCATGTGGGTTAACGACGGAGTTGGCACGAGGACGCGCAGTCTAAAGGGGTCGGGAATGATGTGTCCCACATCGGTTAGAGAGGGTGGTCTTGGGTGTTATATATATGGGTTCACAATCCTCCCCTCACGAGCTAGCTTTTGGGGTGGAGTTTGGTGGGTTCATATCAGCCTTTCGCATAGAAGTTTGTTTTTCTCTCTGCTTTTCTCTCATTGGCTGATTGTGAATTTTTTTCAGCCCTCTCAATTTTCTCTCCCTTGCTCTCTTTGCTCTCCTTTTTCTTGGCCATCTCTTCTTTTTTTCTCTCACTGGCCGAACTCTCTCTCTACACTCCCACTCTTGAATTTTCTCCACTCTTCATTTTTTTTATAACTTTCTCTCTGTAAACTCACTTGGTCTTCATAGACTTGTTTTGGTGTTAACGAAACAAGAGTGATCATTTTCTGATTGTGAACAAATGAGTACTTGTTGGTGAAACCATCATGTTTAACTCACTGATCAAATTGCCATGGTCTGCCTAATAACAAGTGCCCAGCTTGCATCAGAACCACATCGCACAAAACTTAATCTTCATATCTTCCAATGCGAAAAGAAACTAACACTTGCTTATTCACCTTTACCTCACCACTATCATTTAACCATTGCAATTTATAAGGTCGAGGATGCTTACTTGTTGGCAACCCTAACTTCTCTACCATGGTTATGCTAGCAACGTTTGTACAACTCCCACCATCAATAATCACACTACATACCTTGTTTTAGACATGGCACCTAGTATGGAAGATGTTTTCCCTTTCACCTCTTCTTCTTCTTCTTTGGCTTGCACACTTAAAGCTCTCCTTGCAACCAACAATTCTCCTTGGACAATGCACTCTTCATCATCGACATCCTCTAATGAAGGCATAGAATTGTTGTCTGAATCCTCGTCGGTTTCAATCTTTCCATTGTCTTGCATCACCATAGCTCATTTGTTCGAACATTGGCTTGCTATGTGACCCCTGCCTTTGACATTTAAACATTTAGTATCACAATTCCAAGTAGTGGAAGAATCAGATTTACCTTTATTCTCATGGCTGGCCACCTCTTGTTTTTGCTTGGTCTTTAGCTTGGTGTTGGGTTGCTTCTCATCCTTCTTCCATTGGTTCATTTTCCAAGCGGATGTACTCGGGTTTTCGCTGGGACGTGTGTTACTGCCCCTCCTCATAAGTTGATTCTCAATTTTGATAGCCATGTGCACCATGTCCTCCAACTCCACATAATGTTGTAACTCAACGGCATTGTGAATTTCTCGGTTCAAGCCTGCCAAAAACCTTGCCATTGTAGCCTCCTGATCCTCCTCTATATTTGCCCGAATCATCATAACCTCCATCTCCTTGTAGTACTCCTCGACACTCTGGTTGCTCTGGTTGCCCTGCTTAAGATTTTGTAGTTTGTTGTACAACTCTCGGTAGTAGTAAGCTGGTACAAATCGCTTCCTCATCATAGTCTTCGTCTCTTCCCATGACTCAATAGGTCACCCTCTATTGCATCGCCTATTTATAACAAGCTGATCCTACTAGGTAATAGCAAAATCAAAAAATTCAATTATAGCCAATTTTACCTTCTTCACCTCGGAATAGTTATGGCAATCAAAGATGAACTCCATTTTCTTCTCCCATTCTAGGTACGCTTTTGGATTGGATTTGCCTTGAAATGATGGTATCTTCATTTTTATGCCTCTCAAACTATCATTTTCCTGATTCCTAACTCCTCTATCCCATCCAAATCTCCAGTGACTACCCATTGAATCTTCTCCTTCATCAAACTCTTCCTCGTCAATCCCGTAGTAGTCATCAACCTCTCCTCCAACTAGAACCCTTTCCTTCCTACGCGCATGAGGAACATGTTGTGGCTGTTCCACATGTGCATTTACTATCCGGTCTATTCTCTCATGAAGGTGTCCTAACTTTCCCCTCAACAATCACCTCATCTCCCCTATCATCGCTTCCATAAGGAGGTTTGGATCTACTGCACTACAGGTACCCTCAATAGTGTTCTTACTGTTGTTTGACATTTTTTTTTTTTGCAAAACAAAGTAAGAAACAATGCAAAGGACCTTACCACACTCCCTTACGTGTTTCACTCGTGAAATGGTTCACTCAATTTCACTCGTGTTTGCACTCAATACTTTTGGCTTTTGTCCACTCTAATGCTCTCGCCTCTATGCCTTTTTCCACTAGTTAATTCTCCCTCAGTTCCTATAAAACTAGACAAATCAATGTCAAAATTTCCTTGACAATTCACAAATAGATTACCAAGAAGGCTCAGATTAGAAACAAGAATATAATAGGCACAAATAATTTAGGCTTCGGAAATCACACCCAAAAGGAACAAAATTTGAGCAAAAATTTGTGGTCTTTGTAGGGAATTCAATTTTGGGTTCCTTAAACTATGAATAACAAGAATCTAAAAAAAAAAAAATTTAAGGAAGGTTCCCAGACTCCTTTTTTTTTTTTTTAACCCGACTTTGATAATAGAAATCAAGACTCATGAATAACTGAAACAAACATAAACTAAGGAAACTGATAACCAAAACCTGATTAGAACCTCGCTCGATACCAAATGACATGAACCCCGCCAAGAACTGATGCGACCCTAACCAAAATTGGTCTCCAAGATCAAAATTCCTAATCGGTTTTGAATGAAACCGCGACCCAATGCCTAACAAGAAGCATGAACCTTGGTATGTGAGGATGCCACAATCAGCTATGGATGGACTGATTGATGAGTCTATGAACGCCACAGAATTTTTTGATAAGTTCAAATAGTTCGTCTAAGAACCGAAGAGAATTAAACCTCAAATTGTGTGTTAAAAACTTATCTCCATTGAATGAAATTCGTTACAATATATAGTGGTTTCCCCTTTGTGAATTTCAGCTTCTAATTGCCCATGGAATTTCAGGCAAATCAATTACTCAAAAAAAAGTCTAATCTAAAGTAAATAAGGTAAGTTCCCTTAATGGCTTAAAGGCCTTACAATAATAGAAATAAAACAAATGCATGTTTCTAAAAGAAAAGGAAACTAGACAATAAAGAGGTAAATAGTTGATTCTTCTTGCCACTTGTCGCCTCAAAATAGGAAAGTAACTGAAATGGAAAGTAGCTTGATTATTTGCAGCCATATGGTGCTAATCACTTATTGATTCTGCAAACATGATTACTCGGTCCCTTCTAGAACTTGAATCATGCATTTGTTGGTTTGGATGTCACATGCAATTCCCTCAACGGGCCTCTATGCAATAGCTTGAGCGCAAGTTGCTTCAATCAGCCCAACAAGCGTTTCTTTGAACTTCTTCGCACGAGTTCTCGTAACCGGACCAATGGGAACTTGAATTGGATCTGAATATGTCTCATCCCACGTGCTCTTGCTTGTGCTAACGATGTCCTCATCATTATTTACAGTTCCATTTTGACATTTCGAATGGAAAATAATGTCGTTTGGGCTTAAGAATGCCCCCTCAGAGATTTAGAGAATAATGAATGAAATATGCAATCCTTATACAGATTTTATCATTACATATATTGATGATGTGTTGATTTTCTCCAAAAATATAGAAAAGCATTGGAAAATTTAAAAATTTTCTTTGATGTTATCAAAAGAATAGGTCTGGTGGTTTCAGCTAGAAAGATGAAGATTTTCCAAACAAAAGTGAGATTTTTAGGCCATAATATTAGCCAAGGACTTATCAATCATATTGAAAGAGCCATATCATTTGCTGAAAAATTCCCTGATGAGATAAAAGATAAAAAACAATTACAAAGGTTCATGGGAAGCCTTAATTACATTGCAGATTTTTATAAAGACTTGTCAAAAGATTCAGAATCCATATTTGAAAGGCTAAGAAAGAATCCTCCTAATTGGATAGAAGAATGCTCTAAAGCCGTTGGAAAAATTAAAGCTAGGGTTAAAGAAATTCCTTGCCTAGCTCTTCCTGACCCTAAATTATTCAAAATAGTAGAAACAGATGCCTCCGAATTAGGATATAGAGGAATTATAAAACAAAGAAAAGATAATAAAGAAATATTAGTAAGATTCAAATCAGGATAGTGGAATCACACCTAGTAGAAATATCAAAAAGGAAATACTAGCTATTGTGTTAGTCGTCTCAAAATTTCAAGAAGACTCATTGAATAAAAAGTTTCTTCTTTGAGTAGATTACAAATCTGCTAAATCTGTCCTTAAAAAAGATGTTAAAAACCTAGCTTCTAAGCAAATATTTGCTAGGTAGCAAGCCATATTAGCAGTATTTGAATTTGATATAGAACATATCAAAGGAGAAACTAGTTATCTTCCTGATTTCTTAACCCGAGAATATTTACAGGGCTTGGAGAAGACATTGGGAAGACAAGGCCTCATCCTCAACTAACTTGCAATTAAGGCTAACATCTTCTCAACAAGAAGATGATTTCAAACTGATAAGAAGAAGAAGGATTATGATAATTGAAAACGATGACCTTAACAGGTTAGTGGAAGAAGTGGCTGAAGAACACCTTGTTGGAAAAAATAGTGTGAGGTGCGCAGCGGGAATTTTTTAAAAAATTTTAACATTAGAGTATTTTCCAAAACACAAGTTTGACATGCTATATGCATAAATTAAATAGATCTTACTAACCTTTGTGTGGCGAAGAACCTCCGCAATCCATGAAGAGAAGTAACGCTCTGAAAGAGCCTTAACCAACTGGTCTTCTTTGCTATTCTCTATCCACAAACAGAGTGAGTGTGGACTCACACGTACAGCTCTTCCACCGGTGACTCTCCTTCCAACCAATCGAGTGAACACAAAACTAATGTTCGTGATTTGTGAACAAAAGCTCTCAGGGAGTTTTCAGATGCTCACCAGAAGAGTATCACTCTTAATCTCTCAATTGATCTGAGTAACTCACGAGACTTACTCCCTTTATATAGAGATTGGTCTTGGGGTCAGTCCTTATCAGATTAGGTCTCAAAAACTCAAACAAAATCAAGTTTGGATCAATATCTAATAAGATCTGTGTGAAAATGCATAATCTTATCTCTCGCTGATCGGCAGGCCGAACAACCTAATCGGCATGCCGAACAGGCCCCATCGGCAGGCCAAACTGCCATGTAAATATCTCCATGAATCTTTTATTTTTCACCCAAGATTCTACAGGATAAATTCTCAGTTTTGATTCAAATAACCCAATAGAGAAGTTATCTGATCAAAACAAACTTTATGAAGATAATCTCTAAGAAAATAAATCAATTCACAATAATTCTACAAGTTTATCTTGATTTAATTTATCCAATTAAATCAACCGATAAACAGACAAGAATTATCCGATCCCAATAATTTAACAAGTTTATCTTAAATTAATTTTATTACAAAATTAATTCAACCAATAAACAAACATGAATTATTTGATTCTTTAACCAATCCAATAAATCAGACATAAGTCACAAATTATTGAAAAAGCATGCTGTATCATTACAGGATTTTGTGAGCTAGCAAAGGGGACCAAAATGGACCTATAAAGTTCAAGCTCTCGATAATTATGAAACCCAATATCCTAGATATACATTTCACAATTATCAACTCCAACGCTACTCCACTAAAAGATTGAAGCTGCACTCTCAAATTTTATAGAATTACGAAGCCCGTATAGCTAAGTTTCCATGACATATCAAAGTGTATGGTATCCCCATATGATAATCCATAATTAGCTTGAGGACAAATTCTGTCTTACCTTCCCGATTATTTTTATCTTATGTTCCATTATCTCACCATTAGAAAACTTACCATCCAAAGATAGTATACCATTCGGTTACACCTATGTATCCAAATAGTTGAGTGCTACAATTTTTCAATTATAGGATAATGCATATAAGAGGATATCATTACTCCTAAAGAGGAGCTATGGATTCCATATGTATGAATAACAAGTCTACGCTATCAAGAGTCATGCCTTCAACATACCAGCATGCATACCACTACTGAGATGTGGGAGTCACCCTTTGGTACATCAAAAGGGACAAGTCGAGACAACGGGCCCACTATCCATCTTAGGATTAAGATACAATACAAATGATTGTCTAAAGTGAATTGATTTGCCAAGATAGAATTATTAATCCAAATCAATTCACTTTGTGTCTCGATCCAACACATCGTCACCTGTGACAATGTGCCAATTTTTCTATTCTCGGAGTCCAACTTCGATGGTCAAGACAAACCATCTCCCTTTAGGTATATAGACAACATAACAATCTTGGTATGAATAAAGTGCCCAACTTTATTCCCTTGATTGTGGATCATATGTTTTACAACGTCACCTTAAAAATCGTGTCTTCCGCATAATCAGTCCATCATATGCCCAATTCTTAAAGGTTTCGACCGAAAGTCTCAGACTACTGTTTGCTTAACATACATTCAACAAATATGAATGTAAAGAGGACAAGATTTGGTATATATAAATGAATAAATTCATTATTGATAAAAAATGTCTCAAAAAATGTATTACATTTTTACTCCTTAGGGCATACATATCTAACACATCTCCCATTTCATCTTCTTCCAAATACCTAACCGAGGTGTAGAGAATTGTAGGAATTAATTTTAACAGAAACTCATTCAGCTTCTTTCTCTCATACGATGAGAAACTCAGCAGAAATAGCTTATTCAACTATTAGGATTTGATACGAACCACGCCGACCACATGACAAAACCCGATACCAAATCTGGAATTTCGAAACTAAAGACCTCAAGTTGAGTGGAACTTTGACCCCATTGCTTAGCAAAGCAACAACCTTGGTATGATGAAAATGCCACAAACGAGTATGGAAAGTCAGTTTGATAAGTCAATTGAACACCACAAGGAATCCTTGATAAGTTCGAAAAAGTTTCTTTAAGAACTTAAGAAGAATAACTTTCAATATGAATGAACCTCAAAACTGAATTGCATAATCTGAAAGATGGCCTTATATGGCCGAAAATCACATAGGGTTTATTTTGAAATGTAAATTCCCATTCTACCCTTAATGAAAGAAATGCCTAAATAACGCCCTAGGATGGAATTATTTAACTCAAGATTCCTTCCTCCTATTCATGCCTGTAATAAAGTCTAAACGAAGATTCTAAATTTCAAATTCTGTAACTGAAACTTAAACTAAAATAAGATTACAAAGAATTCAAATCTTGAATCTTGAATCTCAACTTGATTCTTTGCTGGACACACCACTCCTACATGTGTACTTGTACGGAATGAACAATGCAAGTTGCCATGCAAGGACTCAATGTGCATGAACGGCTGATTGGCTCTCTTCTAGCGCTACTTTGATGAGTAAAACCAGCCTTTATTCACCCTCAATAGTGAACACACTCTCTTCTTGTTGTAGAACTCTCCGGACTAGGTTATTCAGCGCTTCTTTGAATCTTTTAGCTTGAGCCCTCATCACCGGACCAACTGAAACTTGAATCGGATCATGAAAATTCCTTGCAGCTTTGATGTCCTCATCATATCCCCGTCTTGAGAAGGATTTGTCCTCAAATCAACACCTACATCAAAAAGTCTCAAGTTAGAAACATTAAAACTAGTGTTAACATTGTACTCACTCAATAAATCAAGTCTGTAGGCATTGTCATTGATTTGTTCTAGCACTTGAAAAGAACCATCTCCTCGGGGTAGCAATTTAGAACGTCTTTGTGCTAGAAATCATTCTTTCCTCATGTGTAACGACACCCAATCACCAGGGTCAAAAACCATCTTCTGATATCCCTTGTTAGCTTGCTTGATGTATTGTTTGGTTCTCCTCTCTATGTTGAGCTGTGCCCTCTCATGGAGTTGCTTTACAAATTCTACCTTTTTCTTCCCATCTAAGTTCACATGCTCAGAAACAGGTAAAGGTGTTAAAGGATTAAAACCATAAACAATTTCAAACAGTGACAACTTAGTAGCATAATGATGCTACGATTATAAGCAAACTTAACATGTGGTAGACAACCCTCCCAGGTCTTAATGTTCTTACTAATGACAGCCCTCAACAAAGTGGATAAAGTCCTATTAACTACTTCTATCTGACCATCAGTTTGAGGATGACAAGTAGTAGAAAATAAAAGTTTCGTCACTAGTTTTCTCCATAATGTTTTCTGAAAGTAACTCAAGAACTTAAAATCCTAATCTGAAACGATTGTCCTAGGCATACCATGTAACCGTACAATCTCCCTAAAGAACAAATCTACAACATGAGAAGCACCATCAGTCTTATGACAAGGGATAAAATGAGCCATCTTAGAAAAACAATCTACAACCACAAAGATTGAATCCCTTCCATGCCTACACCTAGGTAAACCCAAGACAAAGTCCATTGAAATATCAATCCAAGGTGAACTAGGAATAGGTAAGGGCATGTAAAGACTATTCGATTGAATCCTTGATTTAGCTTGCCTATAGGTGACACATCTACCACCAATTCTCTCAATATCCCATTTCACTTGTGGCCAATAAAAGTGCTCCTACAAAATAGCTAGAGTTTTGGCGACTCCAAAGTGTCCCAGTAACCCTCCACCGAGGGATTCCTAAACTAACAAGTCTCTCAATGAACAATTAAGCACACACAACTTATTTTCTCTAAACAAGAAGCCCTTGTGCCTATAGACCTTACCTTCTGTAGATTTTTCACAAGCTCTATAAATCTCCCCAAAGTCATGATCATCAAGATAAAGTTCCTTAATGTGCTCAAAACCAAGGAACTTAGCATCAAGAGTAGCGATAAAGGCATACCTGCATGAAAGTGCATCCGCAACTACATTTTCCTTACCATGTTTATACCGAATGGCATAGGGAAAAGTCTCAATGAATCTAACCCATCGAGCATGTCTCTTGTTCAACTTGTGTTGACCTTTCAAATGCTTCAAGGATTCATGATCCGTACGAATCACAAACTCCTTTGGCCACAAGTAGTGTTGCCATGTCTCCAAAGCTCGAACCAATACGTATAGCTCTTTGTCAAAAGTGGGGTAGTTAAGTGTAGCCCCGCTTAGCTTCTCACTAAAGTACGCAAGTGGTCTTCCATCTTGCATAAGAACAACACCTATATCTACACCAGAAGCATCACATTCAATTTCAAATGTTTTAGAAAAATTAGGTAGAGCAAGTAAAGGAGCATGAGTAAGCTTATGTTTAATGAGCTGAAATGCCTTCTCTTGTTCTTCACCCCATTTGAATGCAATGTTCTTCTTGATAAGTTAGGAAAGTGGTGCAACGATGGTGCTAAAATCTTTCACAAACCTCCTATAGAAACTAGTAAGTCCATGAAAACTTCTAACATCACCTATACTGGAGGGGATCGGCCAATCTTGGATGGCTTTGATCGTCACTTCATCAACCTCAATACCTTTAGTACTCACAACAAAACTTATAAAAACAAGCTTATCAGTGTAGAAAGTACACTTTTTGAGGTTAGCATATAACTTCTCCTTTTTAAGCACATCCAAAACCAAACGCAAATGTGAGATATGTTCATGCAAACTCTTGTTGTAAGTCAGAATATCATCAAAATACACATCAATGAATTTACCAAAGAAAGCATGCAAAACATGATTTATTAAACGCATAAAAGTGCTAGGTTCATTAGTCAATCCAAACGGCATAACTAACCATTCATCAACCCATAATTAGTTTTAAACGCCATCATCCATTCATCTCCTTCTTTCATTCGTATTTGATGATACCCATAAGATCAATCTTAGAAAACACACAAGAACCATGCAGCTCATCTAACATGTCATCCAAGCGAAGAATAGGGCGGTGATATTTTATCATTATGTTGTTGATGGCTTTGCAATCAACACAAATTCTCCATGTCCCATCCTTCTTAGGCACTAGAATCACCAAAACTATGCAAGGACTCATGCTTTCTCTCGCGTACCTTTTCTTCATCAAATCTTCGACTTGCCTTTGAAGCTCCTTTGTCTCTTCCAGGTTGCTCCTATATGCTGGTCGATTTGGAATTGATGCACCAGGCATGAAATCGATTTGATGTTCAATCCCTCAAGTAGGTGGTAAACCATGCGGTAACTCCTCGGGAAACACATCCTTGAACTCCTACAAAAGAGGAACAACAACACTAGGCAAAGAAGAGTCAAGTTAGTCAGTGTTTATAAGGGTCTCTTTGTACATGAGTACAACCATTGGCCATTTTCAAGGCAATGCTTGCTTAACGTCACTTGTTTTTGCATAGAAATTTCTTTGTTTTCTCTTTGATTTTACCTCTTTGGCCGAACTCTTCTCTCTCTTTTCTTCCTCATTAGATTTGGGCTTTATCTCTTCTTTTCTCTCTTTGGCCATGTGTTTCTCTCTCCCCTTACCCTCACTATGCACGGCCTCAATCTTCTTTTCACTCTCTTTCTTTTGCTCTCTCAAATTATCTTGATCTCTTGGTTTCTTTTGTTCACTCAATTTTTGTAATCTCACTTGATCCTCAAAGACTTGTTTTGGCGTCATCAAAACTAGGCCGATTGTCCATTGATTGAACAAGAATGAGTACTTTTGGTGAAGCCATCATGCTGCACATGTCGATCAAATTGCCACGGTCTTCCTAACAGGAGATGTCCAGCTTGCATCGACACCACATCGTATAATATTTCATCTTCATATTTACCAATGTGAAAGATGTTCTCCCGCTATACTTCTTCTTACTCTGCTTTAGCATGCAAGCTTAAGGCTCGACGTGCCACTAGTCCTAACATCTCACCGTGTTTGGCCCCAAACTCATCATCTCCCTAGGGGGCATCCTCCAATGGTGGTATGCCATCAAGATCAGCTTCATCTTTGGATTCGATTTCACCGTCTTCCTGGATAACCATAACTCACTTGTTTGGACATTGGCTAGCTATGTATCCTCTCCCCTGGCATTTGAAGCATTTAATCTCACTAGAATGATTCAAAGTAGAGGCTAATTTTCCTTGAGAAACTGTGGTGGAGGTGGCTAGTTTGTGCTCAGGTTTGGCCTTAGAGGTGGATAGATTTTCTTCCTTTCTTGGGTAGCTCGTCCTCCAAGGAGTGGTGTTCGAATGTTGTGGGGTTGGTCTTGGTCATGCACCACCTCTCTTGAATTGCCTCTCAACCTTGATTGCCATATGCACCAAATCCTCCAACTCCACATAATGGTGTATTTCGATCGTGTTGGCAATCTTCTTGTTTAATCCATTAACAAATCTAGCCATTGTCGCCTCCCTATCCTCTTCCACATTGGCTCTAATCATAGCCATCCCTATCTCTTTATAGAATTCACCTACGCTTCAGTTACCTTGATGGAGACCTTGCAGCTTGAGGTATAGATCCCGGTAGTAGTGACTTGTCACAAATCGTTGTCTCATCACTCTCTTCATCTCATCCCAAGTTTCAATAGGATGATCCCCGTTTTGCCTCCTATTGATACACAACTGATCCCACCACACAATAGCATAATCAACAAACTCAATGGCAGCAAGTTTTACCTTCTTTAATTTTGAGTAGTTGTGACTATCAAAAACCAACTACATCTTCTTTTCCCACTCAAGGTATGTTCAGGGTCACTTTTTCCTTGAAACGCCAGCAATTTCATCTTGATACTTCCCAAGTTGTCATCTACCCAGTTCCTAGCTTCTCTACACCGACCAAATCTCCTATGGCTGCTCACTGACATCCTATCAAACTCCTCCTCTAAACCGTCCCCTTCAAGTTCATCT
This sequence comes from Artocarpus heterophyllus, assembly GCA_025403435.1. Classification (NCBI taxonomy): domain Eukaryota; kingdom Viridiplantae; phylum Streptophyta; class Magnoliopsida; order Rosales; family Moraceae; genus Artocarpus; species Artocarpus heterophyllus. The sequence goes on along the minus strand of CM046348.1, from coordinate 34,717,917 downwards.
AAATCCTCCACTTCCCGTTGGTACAACCTATTCCTCCTTGGGGCATTCGGTGCAATTGGTGGTTGTCCTCGTTGTGTTCCCTCTTCTACCCTATCCAACCTTTCATGGATTTGATCTAACTCCCTCCTCAACATCCGTCTCATCTCCCCCATGAATGCTTGCATTTGCAGATTCGGTCCAACAGGTAGTTTAACCTCATTTGTGTTATTCTTTTGATTTTGAGACATGATTAAATTCTATAAAACAAAGTTAGAACAACATAGAAAGGAACCTCACCACACTCCCTCACGTGTTTCACTCAAAATTAATGATTCACTCAAATTCACTAGTGTTTCTCTCAATTAATTTGGCGTTTACCCTCTAGCTTGCTCACACTCTCTGCCTTTTTCCACTCATATTCTTCTTTTAGTTCTTTGAAAACTAATCAAATGATAACAAGAAGGATCCAAGCAGCAATTTAAGGCAAAAGACAAACCAAAAGACTCAAATTTTGCCACGGATTTTGATGATTTTTGTCACTCAAGTGATGGGTTTTGGCAAAAGGGGGTCTAAGACATAAGAAACAAGAATAAAACAAAAAAAAATTTAAGAAGGGTTCCCAGAGTCTTTTTTTTTTTGGATCCTCTTGATTTTTTTTCCTTTCTTCCTTCTTTTCTTTTCTTTCCTTTCTTTTCTTCTTTATAATTTGGCAAGGAACCACTAGAACAAATCAACATTGTAAAGCGGGATCACAAGACACAATCCACAATGTCAAACTAGAAGTGCAATATCAAGATTAGAAGAATCCAAAAAAAACAAAACTAGAAAACTAAAGAATCAATGAAGAACCCTAAAGAAATTAGGAAAACCCAAAAAACAAATATAACCCTAGAAACCAAAAGAGCAATTTGGGTTCGACTCTTTCAAGACTAAAGAAACAGTTCAAGAACCATGAAATATGATTTCAAGAAACCCTAAAGAACCAAATTTGAAATATATATATATATATATTTTGGCCGACTTGACACCCTAACCCTAATTCATGAATTCAGTCTGGAAACATGAAAAGAATAAGCAAACCTGACAATCCTAGGCTTTGATACCAACTGAAACGAACCATGCCAACCATGTGATGAAACCTGACACCAAATCTAGAATTTGGAACCTCAAGACCTCTCAAGTTGAGTGGAACCGTGACCCGTTGTTTAGCAAAGCAAGAACCTTGGTATGATGAAGATGCCACAAACGAGTATGGAAAGTCCGTTTGATAAGTCAATTGAACACCGCAAGGAATCCTTGATAAGTTCAGAAAAGTTTCTTCAAGAACTCAAGAAGAATAACTTTCAATATGAATGAACATTAAAACTGAATTGTATAAACTAGAAGATGGCCTTATATGGCTGAAAATCACATAGGGTTTATTTTTAAATGTAAAATTCCTAATCTACCCTTACTGAAAGAAATGCCTAAACACCCTAGGATGGAATTATTTAACTCAAGATTCCTTCCTCCTATTCACGCCTATAATAAAGTCTAAACAAAGATTCTAAATTTCAAATTTTTAAACTTAAACTTAAACTAAAATAAGATTATAAAGAATTCAAATCTTGAATCTTGAATCTCAACTTGATTCTTTGCTGGACACACCACTCCTACATGTGTACTTGTACGGAATGAACATGCAAGTTGGCCATGCAAGGACTCAATGTACATGTACGGCTGATTGGCTCCCTTCCTGCTCTACTTCGATGAGTAAAACCGGCCTTTGTTCACCTTCAGTAGTGAACACACTCTCTTCTTGTTGTAGAACTCCCCAAACCAAGTTATTCAGCTCTTCTTTGAATCTTTCAGCTCGAGCCCTTGTCATCGGACCAACTGGAATTTGAATCGGATCATGAAAATTCCTTATAGCCTTGATGTCCTCATTAGGATTCATAATGTTTGGTCTTTAGAAGATTAGGAAAGAGTCCTCATCAAAAGACTTATTTTTCAACCTCTAATAGCTATCCAATGTCTTATAGTTATTATGATTACATTGACACTTGGGAAAATGTGTTTTACTACCAGAATAAAATAGGAAAACATAATTGGTTCATTTCTTTCAAATTGGAAGAAAAATACCATGATAAACAATTCCTTAATTGTTTAGGGATTGGTTCGCCTATACAAGCATAACACCAAGATTACTCCCAGATGAACTTCAAAAGAGTTTTGAATATTTTCAAAAAGAAAATAAATTAAAAGTTCCAACCTAGATGAATTGTTCCTCTTATATATTGCACTCCATGAAATCCCGTGGATCATGAAATGGAAATATATGGTAGAAAAGCCTTCAGAAGATAATGACTAGGCAAATGGTGGAAAAACTTTGATTTTAATCATCTCTTATAAGAGAAGATAAAAATAATTTATTTCAAAACAAAGATAATTTAAAAGAGTATATTTCTATGCTAGAGACTCAAAAGGTCTCAAAGTTAATTGATACAATGTCAAAAAAGTCCCTGACCCATAAAGATATGAAGAAGCTCAAAAAGCTTTTAGAGGAATCCAAAGAAGATGAAGACATGACCACTGTAAAAACAGAGGCTGACAGCGATGATGACTAGAGGCCCCCATCTTATCTCAAATCTCATCTGGCAGGCTATTCTCAGGATCCCAACAAGATATGATCTTATCTACATCACCAGCTTTACAGCTCGAAAGTAAGCATTATTGTCTTAAGGAGAATCTTTCCCACCGAAGGCATGTGATGAAGGGGCGCAAGGCGTACCCGGCTGCCAACTTTGGATAAGAAGGAATCTCTTTCATCATTCTTTCCAAATGTAAAGGATGCTTTTATTTGTGTATTTATAAAGGTCAAAGAAACTTCATTGTGTGTGTGTTTTACTTCAGCAAAAATTTCTCTCTCTCATTGTAAAATACTGAGTGTATTCTTTCACATATTTCTAAGAGTGTTTGAGTGTTCTTCTAAGTGTGCTTCTTCTCCTCATTGTAAATCATCTAGAGTGCTAGAGTTTTTTCTATGTGTGCTTAATTGAAGCTTGGACTGTTTGAAGTACTGTACAAATCTATGTAAATAATAAAATCTTCTATGCTTCTTCATTATAAAGTTTGTATTAAAGTTCTCCTATGATTGTTTCTTTGTACTAAGATTAATTGTAAGGGAAATTTGAAGGTTTAAGGTCGAGATTGGTATCAGAACCATAGGATCGACTGGAAAAGGGGTAGAGTAAGCTTTCTTAATTTCTTTCTTAAAAGATTGTTATAAGGGGTTTAGTCGCACAGCTAGGGAAATTAGGCTGTTTTGAGACTTTTAGGTCATTACGTACCTAGTAAGATGTTGATCAATCCTAATTAGCAATCTAGATGGTAGGAATATTAAGAACTCTTTCACAATCCAATTCCTCTACGTCTTTAAGTTCTTTCACCAATAAAGAGTCTTCTACCTCCACTTCTCTCTTCCTTGTTAAAAACAAATAAATAGTTCTATAGAGAACATAGAGAGACATTTACAAAATTGGAATATCCCTAAGGTAAGCTCTTCCTCAGTATATAATAAGGGGTCTTTTCTTTGGAAATCTAATTACATTATAAAGACTGTAGAAGAAGCCCTTCCCATAATAGGAGAATATATGGAAATTCTGTTAATCTCACAAAAATTAATAAATTTTTGTGCTCAAAAGTATGGATACTTAGATTATGGGCTTGTGCAAGTAGCAGTAAAACCCTTAACCAGGGAAGGATTGAATAACTCTGTATTGATATGTGTAAGAGATAAAAGACATAAGAAATTTAATGACTCCTTAATAGGAGCAGTGGAATCAACCCTAAGTCAAGGCCCAGCTCATTTCGATTGTTTACCAAATTTTTCAGTCCATTTAAGAGATTCAAATGTTTTAAGATCTCTTGTGGTGGACATACAAACTCATGGCTTTGATATGGAAGAAGGTTCAAGCAATTTAGCCTTTGTCTATAGAATATACTTCAAAGCTATGAATACCATATGCCCAAGTGTGAATTGAAAATCCTTAATAAAGGATAAGAGATGAGAAACTACAATGTTCCAAACTAACCTAGTTAAATCTAAGCTAGTAGTCCCTCAAAAAATAAAATGGGAAACGATAAAATTTCTAGAAACATGGACTCATAATAGAGTCGCTCGTCCAAGAATTCATCAAAATATTAAATTAGAACAAATAATTCAATTGGAAGATGAAACAGTTTAATTAAGATTTGGTAGAGAAAAGAGAAGCCTTATTCCTGCTAGGCCCTTAGATGCAACAAGTAAAATCACTATTGAAAATCAAAATAGGTCATCACAATTCCCAACGGTCGCAACTCCTTCTAAAACAGATGAATCAGAGGTGGCAGGAGTCCAAAATACACTAATTGGGATAGCTTAGCCGATATATGAACCACCAACGAGTCCCACAGCCTCAGAGATGGGATATCAAAGTATTAATATGATAGAATATCCATCGATAAAAGAACGTCTCATTAAGATGTTCAACTACAAGGAAAATGAGGAAAATAGGGAATGGTTTTTTGAAAATCATTTAGAAGAACAAAAAATAAATTTACATAGCAAATATAATAAGTTTGTCTCTAAGTATGGAAAAGAGATTGATTTTTTCAAATTCCTAGAAGAAAACTACAAGCTTAAGAAGCTTGAATTTCCAAAATTTAATCAACTTAATACAGTTGAAAAAATACATAAAGAGTTTCTATTACAATTAGGAGAAAAGGTTGTCACTGTGCACCCTCCAGAAGCCATAGCCCAAATTAAAAAAGATGCACTCGCAGTACCTTATAAGAGTACCTCAAAGAATTTTTTAGAAACAGTTATAGTTGCTGCCTTAAATCATGTGGTAGAACAAAATAGTTATTCAAATTTGTTTCTACAAACTTTAGTGAAGCAATTAACTAGAATAGAATCTCGAAATAATTTGGAACGATCTCTTAATAGAGATGGAGGAGAAAATGTTAAACAAAAAAAATATAGAACCAGTATTTTTTAAGCCTCCTCTAGAAATGCCAAAATTTAAACTAGAAAAACAACTAGAGTTCTTATCAGAACTAGTCTCAAGTAACACTTTAATTTAGCCAAAGAAATATAGTGAATTGGACAAATTTGTTGATGCAAGCAATGGAGCTGCATAAGTTAGGAGCCATGTTCGTTATCCCTTAAGCTGTTCAAGTGGTCCAATCACGAGATCTAAGGCCCGGCGATTCAAGGAAGAATTGAATGGGCTCATTCAACAAGTTTACAACGTGTCACATAAATGGAGCCCCGGCATAGGCCCAAGTCAATCTCAAGAGAGCCTAGTCATGATGATTAAGTTTCTAGAAGATTCACATTGATGATGTGCACGATTCAAGTAAATTGCGGGGCCAATTTGTCAGATTTGTAATTTTGGGAAACCTTCCTATTTTGGATCAACACATGGCTCCATGTCATTAAGTTCAAGCCTCGTCATCAATTTATTTGTCTGATGTAATTTTGGTATTTTCTGAGTTGTCAAATTCGGTTTTGTTAGGCGTGAAAACAAACCTGGATACTTTTCCTTTTCTAGAATAGATTAGGTACATTTTAAGGGATAAAATTGGCTACTTTCCTTTTGTGTTATTACAGTCAACAAAGTCAGATTTTAGGGCTTAATTTCGCATGGGAAAGCACCAATTAAGGGATTTTCTAAGTCAGCCTTCGCTTAGGGATTCTTTTGGGCCGAAAATCATTCCCATATAATTGTAAACACTTTGTTATTTTGAAATTAATCAATCAGATCATTATTCATGAATTTAGTGACGCTTTCTTGCATTCTTCTTATTTTCTTGAGAAAACTCTTTGAAGTTATTAAGATTAATCTTGTGGCGTTCAACAAACTAACTTATCATCAAGGGTTTTTAAGTGTTCTCGAAATTCTAGGTGTGGCATCTTCCTATCCATGGTTCTTGGTTCGTGTCTCACTAGATTACAGGTCAAGGCTCAACAAACATGTGTCTTAAGGGATTAGGGGTTTGATTCCAGATTTGGTGTCGGGTCTTGTCTACGGGGCTCATATCACTTGTTAAAACTTATCTTATACTCAAACAAGGCTCTACTTCACTTCTTTTGCAAAAACAAACTAATTTAGACATATAGGCAATGGTGAATTTGGAAAAACTTGTTAAAGACTTATCTTTTATTTTAACAAGGCCCCATTTTAGTTTTTGTGCAAAAAACACACTATTTTTGCTATAAAAAGAATAGTGAACTAAAAAAACTTGTTAAAGCATATCTCCTAGTTAAGCACCCTATAATTTCGTGAGTAGTAAACCATTTAGCTTGACAAAGAAGGAGCAAAGCAAGGAAAAACCCCGTTGGTAAAAATCTTTAACCTTACTTTGAGATTTTGTTGTTTTGTTAAAGTTGTAGTCTGTTTCGTATTAAATATGAGCTATGGCAAGTTAAGAGGATCCTATGGCATGATTATGTGATTTGTTATATGCATGATGTTGATGATTTTGTGGAAAAAAATAGGGTTTTTGTCTGAAAACATGTTTGGAAAAAAAAAACAAAGCAATATACAAAGTTTAGAGGATTTTTCAAAAAACCAAAATTTTGATATATTTAGAGGCAATTTACCTACTGTATAAGACCTGAAAATCTTCTAAAATAGCTAGAGTGACAACTTTAATTTACACATTGAAACAAAAGTGAATTAAAATAACTTGTTAAAACTCATCCCCTATTAAAGCACGCCCCCATTTTACCTTTTGTGATGAAAACACCCTAAATATGCTTCAAAACAATAGTGAACTGAAAACTTGTTAAAATTTTGTCTTGTTCTTTAAGAGCACAGTCATTTCACTTCTATTGTGCAAAACACTCTAACATAGCCAAAGGAAATATATTGAATTGAAAAAACTTATTAAAACTTATCTAATGCCCAAGCAAGGCTCTATTTCACTTCTTTTGTGAAAAGCCTAAAAAGCGCACTATTTTTGCTATAAAAAGAATGATGAATTGAAAAAACTTGTTAAAGCATAACTCTTATTTAAGCACATCCAAATTTCACTTCTTTTGTGAAAAACACAATAACTTGTTAAAATTAAAATAACTTGTTAAAAGTCATCTTCTACTAAATCAAGCCCACGTTTCACATCCTATGAGGAAAACACATGAATGAAACTTCAAAATAATAGTGAACTGAAAAACTTGTTAAAATTATGACTTATTCTTTAAGCGCATACACATTTCACTTTTAGTGTGTAGAACACTCTAATTTAGCAAAAGAAAATATAGTGAATTGAAAGAACTTTTTAAAACTTATCTCGTACTTAAGCAAGGCTCTATTTCACTTCTTTTGTGAAAAACACACTAATTTAGACATATAAACAATAGGGAATTTAAAAAGACTTGTTAAAAACTTATCTTTAATTTTAATACGCCCCATTTTAGTTTTTTTTGTGTGAAAAACATACTATTTTTCTGTAAAAGGAATAGTAAATGAAAAAACTTGTTAAAGCATATCTCCTATTTTAGCACACCCCAATTTCACTTTGTTTTTTGAAAAACACACTAATTTAGCCAAGGAAACAAAAAGTGAATTTAAATAACTTGTTAAAACTCATCCCCTATTAAAAGCATACCCTCGTTTCACCTTGTGTGATGAAAACATATTAATTAAGCTTCAAAACAATAGTGAACTGAAAAACTTCTTAAAATTTTTTCTTGTTCTTTAAACGCCTTGTTCTTTATGTGCACAATCATTTCACTTCTAGCGTGAAGTCAGTGCTGTGCCTGAAGAAGCCATACTTTAACAAGTTTTTCAGTTCACTATTGTTTTTGAAGCTAAATTAATGTGTTTTCTACACAAAATGTGAAAGGGGGCCGTGCCTTAATAAAAGATACATTTTAACAAGTTTTTTAATTCACTTAATGTGTTTTCCGGCGTACTTTAATAAGAGATGAGTTTTAACAAGTTTGTTCAACTCGCTCCTGTTTCTTTGGTAAAATTAGTGTGTTTTTCACACAAAAAATGAAACTGGGGCATGCTTAAATAAGAGATATGTTTTAACAAGTTTTTTCATTTTGCTCTTGTTTCTTCAGCTAAATTAGTAAGTTTTCCACACAAGATGTGTGGGCATGCTTAAATCAGAGATATGTTTTAACAATTTTTTTCGACTCACTATTGTTTTTATGGCAAAATTAGTGTGTTTTTCACACTAGAAGTGAAACATTGTGGTGCTTAAAGAACAATCCATAATTTTGACAAGTTTTTCAGTTCACTATTGTTTTTGAACCTAAATTAATGCGTTTGCCTCATAAGATGTGAAACTGGGGCATGCGTTAATAAGAGATACTTTTTAAGAAGTTTTTTTTTTTAATTCACTCTTATTTCTTTGGCTAAATTTTTGTGTTCTTCACATAAGAAGTGAAATTGGTGCATGCTAAAATAGGAGAAATTCTTAGACAAGTTTTTTCAAGTCATAATTGTTTTTAAGGCAAAATAACTGTGTTTGTCTTTCTCAATATTCCTGCTATCTAGATTACTAACTAGGATCGGTCAATGTCTTACTTAGTACTTAACGGCCTAAACAATCTCAAAACAGCCTAATTTCCTTGGCTGCGTGACTAAACCCCTCATAGCAGTTTTTCACAAAAGAAATTAAGAAATCCTACTCTACCCTTTTCCAGTCGATCCTATGGCTCTGGGTCTCTAAGTTTTTTTACCAATAACGAGCCTACTGCCTCCACTTCTCTCTTCCCTATAAAAAATAAAGAAATCGTCACTATAGAGAATATAGAAAGATATTTACAAAACTATAATATACCCAAAGTTAGCTCTTCTTTAGTGTATATAAGGGATCTTTTCTTCAAAAATCTGATTACATTATAAAGACTATAGAAAAAGTCCTCCCCATAATAGGAGAATATATGGAAATTCCGTTAACCTCACAAAAATTAATAAATCTTTAAGCTCAAAAATATGGATACTTGCATCATGGACTTGTACAAGTAAATGTAAAACCCTAACGGGGGATGCATTAAATAACTCTGTATTAATATGCATAAGAGATAAAAGACATAAAAAATTCAATAACTCCTTAATAGGAGCAATGGAATCAACCCTTAGTCAAGGTCCAACTCATTTCAATTGTTTACCAAATTTTTCAATCCATCTGAGAGATCCTAATGTCACAAGATCTCTAATGGAAGATATCCAAACTCATAGCTTTGACGTGGAAGAAGGATCAAGCAACTTGGCCTTTATCTATAGGACATATTTCAAAGCTATGAATACCATATGCCCAAATGTTAATTTAAAGTCCTTAATAAAGGATAAGAAAGGGGAGACTACAATGTTCCAAACTAATCTAGCTAAATGTTAGCTAGTGGTCCCACAAAAAATAAAATGGGAAATAATAAAATTTCCAGAGACATGGACTCTTAATAGAGTCGTTCATCCTAAAATTCTGTAAAATACAAAATTAGAACGAATAATTTAATTTAATGATGGAACAGTTCAAATAAGATTTAATAGAGAAAAGAGAAGCCTTATTCCTCCTAGGCCCTCAGATGTAACAAGCAAAGTCCCTATAGGAAGTCAAAATAGGGCACCACAATTCCCAATGGTCATAACTTCTGTAGAAATAGATGAATCAGAGGTTGTAGGAGTCCAATATACACCAGATGGAATAGCCCAACCAATATATGAACCTCCAGCAAGTCCAACAGCCTCAAATATGGGATATTCAAGTATTAATATGCTAGAATATCCTTCAGTGAGATGAATAAAAGAACATTTCAATAAGAAGTTCAATTCTAAGAAAAATGAAGAAAAAAGAAAATGGTATTTTGAAAATCATTCAGAAGAACAAAGCAGAGATTTGTATAAAAAAATATAATAAGTTTGTCTCTAACTATGAAAAAGAGATTGATTTCTTCAAATTCTTAGAAGAATATCACAAGCTTAAGAATCTTGAATTCCCAAAATTCAATCAACTAAATATAGTTGAAAAGGTACATAAAGAATTCCTCTTACAAACAGGAGAAAGGGTAATAGTTGTGCACCCTCCAAAAGCTATAGTTCAAATTAAAAAAGATGCACTTGTAGTTCCTTATAAGAGTACCTCAAAGAATTTTTCAAAACCTATCACAATTGCTGCCTTAAATCATGTGGTATAACAAAACAATTACTCAAATTTGTTCCTACAAACTTTAGGGAAGCAATTAACTAGAATAGAATCTCATAATAATTTGGCACGATCTCTTAATAGAGATGAACGAGAGAATGCCAAACAAAAGAATATAGAACCAGTGTTTTTTAAATCTCATCCGGAAATCCCAAAGTTTAAATTAGATAAACAACTAGAGTTCTTACTAGAACTAGTCTCAAGATTGTCTAAACTAAGCATCTTAGAGAAAAAAGATGTGAACATGATAGAAGTACAAGATGATATTCCTAAGGAGTAAGTTGGTCAAACTATAAAAATATTAAGTCAAGAAAAAATAGCTTTTGAACCAAAAGTAAAAAAGATAACCCACATGGCCAATTACAACCAACTGGAATTGAAGCCTTATTATCATAGGCCTTCACTTGTCGGTCTTCAATATGAAGATGAAATCTTGCATGGGGTTCATTATGATGGATTCTCTATTGTAGAATGGAATATAGATGGCTTATTAGAATAACAAATATTAAAAGCTATTAAAAATATAACCATCTATGCATCATCATGCAAAATTAAAGGAAATAGTGATATTGATATTGCAAATATCATAATTACGGGATTTACAGGACAATTACATGGCTGGGGGGATAATTATGTTACCCCCGCACAAAAGCCTATGATTTTAAATGCCTCAAAAACAGTAATGAAACAAGAAGGTGAGGGTATAAGTAATGAAATACTGCAAGACACTGTAAATACCCTAATTTACACCATTCTATTACATTTTATTGGAACAGCTAGAATCCTTAATGACTGGAGTCAAGAACAACTTCATAACCTAAAATGTCTAACTTTGTCTCATTTTAAATGGTACCAAGATGTGTTCTTCTCTAAAGTCATGACAAGGGAAGATTGCAATAATGATTTTTGGAAAGAAAAATTTATTTCAGGGTTTCCACCCTTATTTACAGATAAAGTTAGAATGAGAATAAGACAAAAACAAAATGGAATAATTCCCTACAGCCATTTTACTTATGGCGAGTTAGCTGTTGAAGAAGTAGCTAAAGGATTATCATTATGCAACGATATCAAGCTCAAAAGACAGCTTGAAAATGATAAGCTCTTTGGGGAAAAATCCCTAGGAGACTTTTGTAAACAATTCAGATACCCTCCAATTAATAATCCGCATCAAAAGGGTAAAAGATTTGGAAAAAGTTATGTCAAAAAATTCAAAAAAGGGGGAAAGAGGAACGATTATAAAAAATATTTTCCCCAAAAAGAAAATAAAAAAAGTCAAATCCAGAAATAAAATAAAAAACGATAAAAGTTCAACAATACCAATCTGCTACGAATGCGAAAAGGTTGGACACTATGCTAATAAGTGTTGGACTAAAGCTAAAATTAATGAATTAAATATAGAAGAAAGTCTTAAAAGACAACTACTAGAATACTTTGTGGTTGAAGAGTCTAGCACTGAAGAAACCAGTGATGAAGAAGAAGAAATTAATCAGATGCTAATAGAGCAATCCTCTAAAGAAGAAGAAGAAATTAATGAAGAAAATTGCAAATGTAGTCATTATGATGCCATTCTTAAGATGAATGGTTTAAGCTTGAATATGTTAACTAAGAAAGAAAGTCTTATATTAGACATAATCGATAAAATAGAAAATCCACAAGAAAAAGGGAACGCTTTGCAAAATTATATTGCAATTGCTAAAGAACGAACAAGTAGGACTCAACAAAAGTCCAGAAAAAACTTCAAGAATGTTTACATTTATAACAATATTCTTTTAATGAAATTCTTAAAATAATTAATACAAAAAAGAGTGGGAAGAAACCAACTATTTAAGACTTTAAAGTTGAGGCCAGTGAAACCAAAGAAGAATTAAAAAAGCTAAAGACTAGTTTAGACTTCAGAACTTTATAGTTTCAATGATTTCTTAAGAAAATTAGAAGTAGGAATACATGAAGAAGAACAAGAGTTATTTGAACTCCTAGGTCAACTAAACAATTCTCCTAAAAAGGAAGAAAAGTCTATTAATTCAATAGACAGAATTATAAATCAAAAATGTTATAGTAAAGTAACTTTGGTAATTGCTAAAGAGTACATTATCATTGTCGAAGCCCTAATAGATTCAGGAGCTGATTTGAATTATACAAGGGAAGGAATTATCCCCACAAAATATTTTTCAAAAATGACTCAAGTATTAAACACAACTAATAGTGGTAAAATGCCCATTCAGTATAAGCTCTTTAATGTGGGAGTTTGTTTTGATAAGGTTTGCCTAGAAATAAGTTTCTTACTCAGTAAAGATATCTCAAGACTTGTTATTCTAGGAAAAAAAATTCTTGAGTCTCCTCTTCCCATTTCTAGTCTCTCATAAAGGGATAGTGGTAGAGGTAAACAATATTAGAGTTAGGCTTGAATTTTCTACTGAACCAGAGTGGCATGAGATTAATAATCTAAAAACAAAAATTGAAGAAAAAGGAAGTTTTTTATTCTCTCTTAAAGAAGTGATAAATTATAAAACAATTAAAGAAAAAATAACTTCTCCAAAAGATCAAGAAGAGAGTAAAAATTTTTACGAAAAAATTAGAGAAAGAAATCTATGCTGGCATTCCTAATGCTTTTTGGCATAGGAAAAAACATGTAGTAGAATTGCCTTATGGTCCAGATTTCAAGGAAACCATGATTCCAACAAAAGCAAGACCTATCCAAATGAATGAAAGGCATTTAGAAATTTGTAAAAATGACATAGAAGAATTACTGGAAAAGGGACTTATTAGAAAGAGTTCCAGCCCCTAGTCTTGTCCGACATTCTATGTGGCAAATACTACTGAGTTAGAATGAGGCTGATATGAACCCTGTCGACTAATGCGACAAGACCTGACACCAAGTTTGGAATTCAAACCCTTAATCCCTTAAGACACATGTTTGATGAGCCTTGACCCGTAATCTAGTGAGACATGAACCAAGAACCACAGATAGGAAGACGCCACACCTACAATTTCAAGAACACTTAAAAACCCTAGATGATAAGTCAGTTTGTTGAATGCCATAAGATTAATCTTGATAAGTTCAAAGAGTCTTCTCAAGAAAATAAGAAGAACGCCAGAAAGCCTCACCAAATTTGTGAATAATATTCTGATTGATTAATTCTCAAAATAACAAAGTGTTTACAGTTATATGGGAATGATATTTTAGCCCAAAAGAATCCCTAAGGGAAGGTTGACTTAGAAAATCACTTAATTGGCGCTTTCCCATGCGAAATTAAGCCCTAGAATAGCACAAAAGGAAAGTTGCTAATCTTATCCCTTAAAATGCTACCTAATCCAGAAAAGGGAAAATATCCAGGTTTGTTTTTATGCCTAACAAAATTGAATTTGACACTAAGAAATTATTAAAATTACATTAGCAAAAATAAATTGATGACGAAGCTCAAACTTGTTGACATGGCACCCACGTGTTGATCCAAAATAGGAAGGTTCCCTGAAATTACAAATCTACCGCATAATTTACTAGAATCATGCACATCATCAATGTGAATCTTCTAGAACCTTAATCATCGTGACTAGGCTCTCTTAAGATTGACTTGGGCTAATGAGGACATCATTAGTATAAGCAAGAGCACGTGGGATGAGACATATTCAGATCCAATTCAAGTTCCCATTGGTCTAGTTACGAGAGCTCGTCCGAAAAAGTTAAAAGAAACGCTTATTGGGTTGATTCAAGCAACTTGGGCTCAAGCTATTGCGTGGAGGCCCTTTGAGGGAATTGCATGTGACATCCAGACCAACAAATACATGATTCAAGTTCTAGAAGGGACCGAGTAATTTCCATTTCAGTTACTTTCCCGTTTTGAGGCGACAAGTGGCGAGAAGAATCAATTATTTACCTTTTAATGTCTAGTTTTCTTTTTTCTTTTAGAAACATGCGTTTGTTTTATTTCTATTATTGTAAGGCTTTTAAGCCATTAAGGGAACTTACTTATTTGCTTTAGATTAGACGTTTTGGTAATTGATTTGCTCAAAATTCCATGGGCAATTAGGAGCTGACAATTTGCATAGGGGAACCACTATATATTGTAATGAATTTCATTCAATGGAGGATAAGTTTTTACACACAATTTGAGGTTTTAATTCTCAGCTATTCCTAAACGAACTATTCAAACTTATCGAAAAATTCTATGGTGTTCATAGACTTATCAATCAGTCCATCCATAGCTGATTATGGCGTCTTCACATACCAAGGTTCGTGCTTCTTGTTAGGCATCGGGTCGCGGTTCCATTCAAAACCGGTTAGGAATTTTGATCTTGCAGACCAATTTTGGTTAGGGTCGCATCGTGTCAGTTCTTGGTGGGGTTCGTATCATGGGCCTATGCTTGGTCTCCAATTATGTGGCACATCTAAAATTTGTTGAATGAGCTCGTTCAATGCCTCCTCGAAACGCTTGTCTTTAGACCTCGTGATTGGACGACTTGAACGGCTTAATGGATCACGAACATGGCTCCTAACTTGTGCAGCTCCATTGCTTGTATCAAAGGAATTCCCTAATTAGTCATTAATTATAAAATTCTTAATAGAGTGTTGAGATGGATGAGTTATCCAATTCCTAATAAAAGAGATCTGTTAAATACACTTCATAAAGCTACAATATTCTCTCAATTTAATTTGAAGAGTGGTTATTGGCAAATTTAGAAAGTTGAAAAGGGTAGATATAAAACAACATTTATAGTTTCATTTGGACATTTTGAATGGAATGTAATGCCTTATAGGCTTAAGAATGCCCCCCTCAGAATTTGAAAGAACAATGAATGAAATATTCAATCCTTATATGGACTTTATCATCACATATATGGATAATGTATTAATTTTCTCAAAAAATAAAGAAAAACACTGGAAACATTTAAAGACTTTCTTTGATGTCATTAAAAGAATGGGTCTAGTGGTCTCTACTAAAAAATGAAGATTTTCCAAACAAAAGTAAGATTTTTAGGCCATAGCATTAGTCAAGGACTTATTAGTCCCATAGAAAGACCTATATCATTTGCTAAAAAATTCCCTGATAAAATAAAAGATAAAAAACAATTACAAAGGTTTTTGGGAAGTCTTAATTATATTGCAGACTTCTATAAAGACCTATCAAAAAATTCAAAACCCTTATCTGAAAGTCTAAGAAAGAATCCTGCTATTGGACAGAGGAATGTACCAAAGCTGTTAGAAAAATTAAAGCTAGGGTTAAAGAAATTCCTTGCCTAGCCCTTCTTGACCTTGAATTATTCAAAATAGTAGAAATAGATGCCTCTAAATTAGGATATGGAGGAATCCTAAAACAAAGAAAAAATAATAAAGAAATATTAGTAAGATTTACTCCAAGATTATGGAATCATACTCAGCAGAAGTATCTAACCATTAAAAAAGAAATATTGGCTATTGTGTTGGTCATCTGAAAATTTCAAGATGACTTATTAAATAAAAAATTTCTTCTCCAAATAGATTGCAAATCTGCTAAGTCTGTTCTTGAAAAAAAAGTCAAAAACCTAGCTTCTAAGCAAATATTTGCTAGGTGGCAAGCTATATTAGCAGTATTTGAGTTTGATATAAAACATATCAAAGGAGGAACTAACTAAGTTCATAATTGCTTAACCTGAGAATATTTGTAGGGCTTGGAGAAGACATCAGGAAAGCAAAGGCTCATCCTCAACTGACATGCAAACGTGGCTATTATCTTCTCAACAAGAAGATGATTTTAAACCAATAGGAAGAAGAAGGATTATGATAATTGAAAACAATGACCTTAATAGGCCAGTGGATGACGTGGCTGAAAACATCTCCCATTTCATCTTCTTCCAAATACCTACCCAAGGTGTAGAGAATGGTATGAATTGATTTTAACAGCAACTCATTCAGCTTCCTTTTCTCATACAATGAGAAATTCATCAAAAATAGCTTATTTAGCTATTATAATCCATAATGTCTGGTCTTTAGAAGATTGGGGAAAAATTCCTCATCAAAGGACTTATTTTTCAGCCTCCAATAGTTATCCAAAGTCTTATAGTTATTATGATTATATTGACGCCTGGGAAAATATGTCTATTATCAACTTTACAGCTAGAGACCACAACGATGACGGCTAGGGGGCCCCACCTAATCTTAAATCTCATCCAGCAGGCTATTCTTAGGATCCTAATAAGATATGGTCTTATCTGGATCATCCACTTTACAGCTAGACAGTAAGAATTATTGTCCTAAAGAGAAACTTTCTCTCTAGTCGTCATGTGACGATGGAGACTGAGGTGTACCCAATTGCCAACTTTGGATTATTAGGAATCTATTTTTATCATTCTTTCCAGCTGTAAAAGATGCCTTTATTTGTGTATTTATAGAGGACATAGAGACTAAGAGTGTGTGTGCTTTTCTATAGAAAATATTCTCTCTCTCTATTGTAAAATACGAAAAGTGTTTGAGTGTTCTTTTGTGTGTGCTTCTCCCTCTCTTCATTGAAAATCATCTGGAGTGTTAAGAGTGTTTTATAAGTATGTTTACTTAAAGCTTGAACTTTTTAAAGTATTGTACAAATCTATGTACGTAATAAAATCTTCTATGCTTTCTCATTTAAAGCTAGTTTGTTTATATTTATGTTTATCTTTGTTACATTTTCATTGTTTCGATTAAGATTGCTTCGATTAGAATGAGATCAAGATTGGTATTGGAATCAAAGCCATAGGATCGACTGGAAGGGGCAGAGTAGGATTTCTTAATTTCTCTCTTGAAAGATTGCTAAAAGGGTTTTAGTCGCGCAGCCAGGGAAATTAGGCTATTTTGAGATTGTTTAGGCCATTAAGTACCAAGTAAGACGTTGACAAATCCTAATTAGTAATCTAGATGGTAGGAATATTGAGAACTCTTTCACGATCCAATTCCTATAGGTCTCTAAGTTCTTTTACCAAGAACGAGTCTTCTACTGCCACTTCTCTCTTCCCTATTAAAAACAAAGAAATAGTTACTATGGAGAATATAGAAAGACATTTACAAAACTAGAATATACCAATGTTAGCTCTTCTTTAGTGTATAATAAGGGGTGGTCTTTTCTTTAGAAATCTGATTATATTATAAAGACTGTAGAAGAAGTCCTTCCCATAGCATGAGAATATATGGAAATTCTGCTAATCTCACAAAAATTAATAAATCTTTATGCTCAAAAATATGGATACTTCCATTATGGACTTGTACAAGTATCTGTAAAACCCTTAACTAGGGATGGATTAAATAACTCTGTATTAATATGCGTAAGAGATAAAAGACATAAAAAATTCAATGACTCCTTAATAGGAGCAGTGGAATCAACCCTTATCAGGGTCCAGCTCAATTCTATTGTTTACCAAATTTTTCAGTACATTTGAGAAATCCAAAGGTCAAAAGATCTCTAATGGTAGATATCCAAACTATGGCTTTGATATGGTGATATGAACCCACCTAACTCCACCCCAAAAGCTAGCTCGTGAGGGGAGGATTGTGAACCCATATATATAACACCCAAGACCACCCTCTCTAACCGATGTGGGACACATCATTCCCGACCCCTTTAGACTGCACATCCTCGTGCCAACTCCATCGTTAACCCACACGAGCGGCAGGGAACCTTTGTACATGGGCCTACCGACCAGTAGAGGTTTGGCTCTGATACCATATGATATGAACCTCGCTAATATACTGATGAAACCTGTTATCAATAAGAAGACACCAAGACCGTTTCTACTCAGATTTGGATGGAAGTCACCACGACCCATTGCTTATATCGAAGCAAGAATCTTGGTATATCGTAGATGCCACAATCAAGGATGGAAAGCTTGATTGATAAGTCAGGGTTGAATGCCCGGATTGATCCGATGAGTTCATGTAGTTCGTCAAAGAACCAAAGAAATAATTTTCTCTCTCAGAAAAATAAACATTCATCAATCATTCATTAACCTTGGAAACGCCTATTTATAGGCCAAAATTACAAAGTGTTGCCCAAAAAGAAAAGTTGACAAATTCAAACATAATTACTAAGCCTAAAATAAAAACCAAAAGAAAGGAAAGTCTTAATGACTGATTTTCAGCCATTTACATGCCTAACAATTAAAGGAAAGTACAATTAATCCTCGTCAATAATTTGCACAAATGATCAGCCGCATGTGTGCCAATAATGGGAAAGTTTCCAAAATTCTTCCATTGACTTGATCTTGCAAAATTTGAGCTAATTTCAAGCTTGACTCATCTGAATTCTTCTAGAACTTGGATCAAATTGACGCGCCATTGTGGTTGATGTGGGCCTAGGTCAATGGGCTTGCACAAATTTTCTTGATTCTAGATTTCGTGAATCACCCCATTTAGTGCTTCCATGAATTTCTTAGCTCGGGCTCTTGTGACTGGTCCAACAGGAACTTGTATTGGGTCAACCACCTTCCATGCATTTGAGCTCCCTAAGTCTCCATCATATGGAAGAAGGATCAAGCAACTTGGCCTTTATCTATAGAATATATTTTAAAGCCATGAATACCATATGCCCAAATGTTAATTTAAAGTCTTTAATAAAGGATAAGAAAGGGGAGACTACAATGTTCCAAACTAATCTAGCTAAATCTAAGCTTGTGGTCCCACAAAAAATAAAATAGGAAACCATAAAATTTCCAGAGACATGGACTCTTAATAGAGTCACTCATCCTAAAATTTCTCAAAATATGGAATTAGAACAAATAATTCAATTTGATGATAAAACAGTTCAAATAAGATTTAATAGAGAAAAGAGAAGCCTTATTCCTCCTAAGCCCCTAGATGTAACAAGCAAAGTCTCTATAGGAAGTCAAAATAGGGAACCACAATTCCCAATGGTCATAACTCCCTCAGAAATAGATGAATCAGAGGTTGCAGGAGTCCAATATGCACCAGATGGAATAGCACAGCCAATATACAAGTCCAATAGCCTCATATATGGGATATCAGAGTATTAATATGCTACAATATCCTTTGGGTAGATCAATAAAAGAACGTCTCATTAAGATGTTCAATTCTAAGGAAAATGAAGAAAAAAGAGAATGGTTTTTTGAATGTCATTCAGAAGAACAAAGAGGAGATTTGCATAGAAAATATAATAAGTTTGTCTCTAAATATGAAAAAGAGATTGATTTCTTCAAATTCTTAGAAGAATATTACAAGCTTAAGAAGCTTGAATTCCCAAAATTCAGTCAACTTTATATAGTTGAAAAGGTACATAAAGAATTCCACTTATAGATAGGAGAAAAGGCAATAGCTATGCACCCTTCAGAAGCTATAGTTCAAATGAAAAAAGATGCACTTGCAATTCCTTATAAGAGTACCTCAAAGAATTTTTTTGAACCTGTCACAATTGTTGCCTTAAATCATGTAGTAGAACAAAACAATTACTCAAATTTGTTCCTATAAACTTTAGGGAAGCAAATAACTAGAATAGAATCTCATAATAATTTGGTACGATCTCTTGATAGATGAAGAAGAGAATGCTAAACAAAAGAATATAGAACCAGTATTGTTTAAATCACCTCTAGAAATTCCAAAGTTTAAATTAGATAAACAACTAGAGTTCCTATTAGAACTAGTCTCAAGATTGTCTAAACTAAGTATCTCAGAGAAAAAGATGTGAACATGATAGAAGGATAAGATGATATTCCTAAAGATGAAGTTGATCAAACTATAAAAATATTAAGTCATGAAGAAATAACTTCTGAACCAGAAGTAAATAAGATAACCCAAAAGGCTAATTATAGCCAACCAGAATTGAATCCTTATTATCAGAGGCCTTCACTTGTCGATCTTCAATATGAAGATGAAATCCGGCATGGGGTTCATTATGATGGATCCTTTATTGTAGAACGGAATATAGATGGCTTATCAGAATATCAAATATTAAGAGTTATTAAAAATAAGACCATCTATGCATCATCATGCAAATTTAAAGGAAATAGTGCAAATATCATAATTACTGGATTTACAGGACAATTACAAGGCTGGTGGGATAATTATGTTACCCCTGCACAAAAGGCTATGATTTTAAATGCCTCAAAAATAGTAATAAAAAAAGAAGGTGAGGGTATAAGTAATGAAATACAGCAAGACATTGTAAAGACCTTAATTTACACCATTCTATTACATTTTATTGGAACAGCTAGAATCCTTAATGACAGGAGTCAAGAACAACTTCTTAAGCTAAAATGTTTAACTTTGTCTCATTTTAAACGGTACAAAGATGTGTTCTTCTCTAAAGTCATGACAAGAGAAGATTGTAATAATGATTTTTGTTTAAAAAAAATTATTTTAGTGTTTCCACCCTTTTTTGCAGATAAAGTAAGAAAAAGAATAAGACAAAAACATAATGGAATAATTCATACAGCCATTATACTTATGACGAGTTAGCTGTTAAGTAGTAGCTGAAGGATTATCATTGTGCAATGATATCAACCTCAAATGACAGCTTGAAAAAGATAAGCTCTTAGGGAAAAAATCCCTAGGAGACTTTTGTGAACAATTCAGATACCCTCCAATTAATAATCCTCATAAAAAGGGTAAAAAATTTGAAAAAAGTTATGTCAAAAAATTCAAAAAGGGGGGAAAGGGGAAGGATTATAAAAAATATTTTCCCCAAAAAGAAAATAAAAAATTCAAATCCAGAAATAACATAAAAATGATAAAAGTTCAACAATACCAATCTACCACAAATGCAGAAAGGTTGGACATTATGCTAATAAGTGTTGGACTAATGCTAAAATTAATGAATTAAATATAGAAGAAAGTATTAAGAGACAACTACTAGAATACTCTGTGATTGAAGAGTCTAGTACTAAAGAAAGCAATGATGATAAAGAAGAAATTAATCAGATGCTAATAGAGCAATCCTTTAAAGAAGAAGAAGAAATTAATGAAGAAAATTGTAAATGTAGTCATTATGACGCCATTCTTAGGATGATAAGAACCTCGACAATATACTAACGAAACCCGTTATCAATAAGAAGGCACCAAGATCATTTCAACTCAGATTTGGATGGAAGTCACCATGACCCGTTGCGTATATCGAAGCAAGAACCTTGGTATTGGTATCAGAGAAAAAAAAAGGAAAAGAAAATCAAGAAAAATCAAGAGGATCCGAAAAAAAAAAAAAAGAGTCTGGAGACCTTCCTTAAAATTTTTTATTTCCTTTCCATTGTTTGAGTGTCCAGGTTTCCGAATTTGACCTCACTTCATAGTGCAAAACAAAAATTTGCTTCATTCTAAACTGCGTATCAAAATGTGTTGTTGAATTTGTTGCCGGATAGATTTTATTGTTGTTTGTGTAATTCCAAAAGAACTGAAAGAGAGAATAAGCGAGTTAAAAAAAAGAAGGCAAGAGTGGTGAGAACATTCGAGGGTAAAAGCCAATTATTCGAGTGAAACACGAGTGAACTGAGTGACCAAGTGATAGAGTGAAACACGTGAGGGAGAGAAGTAAGGTCCTTTATTATCTAACGTTGTTTTGCAGGTTTTTTTTTTTAAATGAATCTGAATCAAGAAAGAGAAGCCGAAGATGATATTCCACAACAAAACATTCCTAATCTTCAGTTGCAAGCATTAATGAGGCAAATGGAACGGCTGTTGACACGAGCGCTAGAGCCCATTCATGAGAGATTAGATGAGGTTGATGCCAAAACATGTAATAGGCAGCCACAAAACATGCAAAATAGGCGGAGGGGTGGATTGGATCTTTCAGGGGAAGATGAATTAGAAGAGTTGGAGGAACCATCAATAAATAGGGGCAGATTTAGGCGTGGAAATGGGAATAGAGAAGCTAGGGACCGAGAAGACAATAATATGGGAGGTATTAAAATGAAGATTCCACCATTCCAAGGGAAAAATGACCCTAGAGCTTACCTAGAGTGGGAGAAGAAAGTGGAGCTAGTGTTTGATTGCCACAACTATTCATAGTTAAAGAAAGTTAAGCTTGCTGCTATTGAGTTCTCTGATTATGCAGTTGTATGGTGGGATCAGTTGGTAATGAATAGGCGACGAAACCGAGAACACCCGATTGAGACATGGGAGGAGATGAAAATGGTGACGAGAAAGCGATTTGTACCTAGCCATTACTACCGGGAATTGTACAAAAGGTTGCAAGGACTTAGACAAGGAAACAGGAGTGTGGAGGAATATTATCAAGAAATGGAAATAGCCATGATACGAGCCAATGTTGAAGAAGATCGAGAAGCAACCATGGCAAGATTTTTGCAGGGGCTAAATTCGGATATTCAAGATAGGGTGGAGATGCAACACTATGTAGAGTTAGAAGACATGTTGCACATGGCCATCACAGTAGAGCGCCAGCTTAAGAGGAGGGGTTGCTCACGTGCGAATGTTAGTTTGGCACCTTCTTCATGGAAGCCAAATTTTGGGAAGAGAGAAGAGAAATCGGTTGCTAGGCCAAAGTTTGAGCCAAAACCAGCCATAGCTAGCCCTTCAAACCAAGGTAAACATGATTCATCCACTTCTCGAAACCGAGATATTAAATGTTTCAAATGCCAAGGCAGGGGTCACATCTCAAGCCAATGTCCGAACAAAAGGGTGATGGTGTTACGAGACGACAGAGAGGTTGTTACGGATGACGAATTGGACGAGGACTCCATGCCACCATTGGAGGACGTGGATGAGGAGGAGTATGTTGTCCAAGGTGAATTGTTGGTCACTCGACGAGCCCTTAGTGTGCAGGCCAAAGAGGAAGAAGAAGAACAACATGAGAACATTTTTCATACTAGGTGCCACGTGCAGAACAAGGTATGTAGTGTGATAATAGATGGATGAAGTTGTACGAACGTTGCTAGCACTACTATGGTTGACAAATTAGGGCTACCAACGACCAAACATCCTCAACCTTACAAGTTACAATGGTTGAATAATAGTGGTGAAGTGAAGGTAACAAAACAAGCATTAATTTTGTTTCGCATTAGTAGATACGAAGATGAAGTTTTGTGCGATGTAGTTCCAATGGAAGCCGAAAACTTGTTACTAGGCCGACCATGGCAATTTGATCGTCGAGTCAAACATGATGGCTACACCAATAAATATTCTCTTGTGCACAACCAGAGAACATTCACTCTTGTGCCAATGACACCAAAATAGGTTCATGAAGATCAAGTTTGGTTACAAAAGGAGAGTGAACAAAAAGGAAAGAATGAGAAAAAGAGAGAGAAAGGGAGTGAAAATAATGAGTGATGGAGTGCAGAGAGAGAGTTCGGTCAGAGAGGGAAAAAAGATAGAGGGGCCGAGAAAAGGAGAGAAAAGGAGAGAAAAGGAGAGAACATTGAGAGAGCCAGTACAACAGAAGATTTGGCCAATGAGGTAAAAATAGAGAGAAAAACAAACTTTTATGCAAGAGAGAGTGATGTGAGAAGAGCTTTGTTTTTTAATCAGCCGATGATTTTACTCATGTACAAGGAGGCGTTATTAAACACTAACGATCTTGATTCCACCTTGCATAGTTCTGTTATTTCTCTTTTGCAGGAATATGAGGATATCTTTCCTGAGGAATCACCACAAGGTTTACCCCCAATCCGTGGGATTGAACATCAAATCGACTTCATACCTAGAGCTACAATCCCAAACTGACCAACCTATAGGAGTAATCCCGAGGAGACAAAGGAACTCCAAGGGCAGGTAAGTGAGTTGATGGAGAAGGGACACGTGAGAGAAAGCATGAGCCCGTGCGTCGTGCCAGTTTTACTTGTGCCTAAGAAAGATGGAACTTGGAGGATGTGCATTGATTGTCGAGCCATCAACAACATCACGGTAAAGGATTGACATCCCATTCCTCTCTTGGATGACATGTTAGATGAATTGCATGGTGCTTGTGTGTTTTCTAAAATTGATCTGAAGAGCGAATATCATCAAATCCGTATGAAAGAGGGAGACGAGTGGAAGACTGCTTTCAAAACAAAGCAAGGCTTGTATGAGTGGTTGGTAATGCCTTTCGGTTTAACCAATGCGCCTAGCACATTTATGCGTTTAATGAACCATGTTTTGCGAGCTTTTATTGGGAAATTTATCGTTGTTTATTTTGATGATATCCTTATCTATAGCAGCAATTTGGATGATCATATTCAACATTTGAAACTTGTTTTAGATGTTTTACGGAAGGAAAAGTTGTATGCTAATCTTAAGAAGTGTACCTTTTGCACGGATAAGCTTGTTTTTCTTGGTTTTGTTGTTAGTGCTCAAGGTATACAGGTTGACGAAGAAAAGGTTAGGGCTATCCAAGAATGGCCAAGTCCCACAAGCATTGGAGAAGTACAGAGTTTTCACAGACTTGCCAGCTTTTACCGGCGGTTTGTAAGGGATTTCAGTACTTTGGCTGCACCACTCACAGAAGTAATCAAGAAGAATGTTGGGTTCAAGTGGGGAGAAGAACAAGAGAAGGCATTTCAGCTTATTAAGCATAAGCTTACTCATGCTCCTTTACTTGCTTTACCTGATTTTTCTAAAACATTTGAAATTGAATGTGATGCCTCTGGTGTAGGTATAGGTGCCGTGCTAATGCAAGGAGGACGACCAATCGTGTATTTCAGTGAAAAATTAAGTGGGTCAACACTAAATTACCCGACTTATGACAAGGAGTTATACGTGTTGGTTCAAGCATTAAAGACTTGGCAACACTACCAATGGCCCAAGGAATTCGTGATTCACGCTGATCACGAGTCATTGAAACATCTAAAGGGACAACAAAAGTTGAACAAGAGGCATGCCCGCTGGGTGGAATTCATTGAGACATTTCCTTATGTCATTCGATACAAGCAAGGTAAGGAGAATGTTGTTGCGGATGCACTTTCTCGTAGGTACGCATTACTTTCTATCCTTGACGCTAAACTACTAGGTTTTGAGCATATTAAGGATTTATACCCTTTAGACCAAGATTTTAGTGAGGAGTATTGAGCTTGTGAGAAAAACGCAATGGGTAAATTTTATAGACATGATGGATTTTTGTTTCGGGAGAATAAGCTTTGTGTGCCTAATTGTTCTTTGAAAGATTTGTTAGTGAGGGAATCCCATGGTGGCGGATTGATGGGGCATTTTGGAATTGCTAAAACTTTAGTTGTTTTGCAGGAACACTTCTTTTGGCCACACATGAAAAGGGATGTTGAAAGAATATGTAGTAGATGTGTCACGTGTAGGCAAGCTAAATCGAGAGCACAACCCCATGGTTTATACACACCTTTGCCAATTCCTAGTGAGCCTTGGACTGATATTTCAATGGACTTTGTGTTAGGTTTACCTAGGACAAAATCTGGGAAGGATAGTGTGTTTGTGGTTGTAGATCGGTTTTCTAAGATGGCATATTTTATTCCCTATCATAAAACTGATGATGCATCGCATGTTGCTGAATTGTTCTTTAGGGAGATTGTGAGAATGCATGGCATGCTTAGGACAATTGTTTCAGATAGAGATGCTAAGTTCTTGAGCTACTTTTGGAAGACTTTGTGGAGTAAGTTAGGTACTAAGCTGTTGTTTTCTACTACTTGCCACCCACAAACTGATGGTTAAACTGAGGTAGTAAATAGGACTTTGTCCACCTTATTAAGAGCAATTTTCGGTAAGAACATTAAATCATGGGAAGACTGTTTACCGCATGTTGAGTTTGCATATAACCGCTCTGTCCATTCTGCTACTAAGTATTCACCTTTTGAAATTGTTTATGGTTTTAATCCTTTATCACCATTGGATTTATCACCACTACCTGTTTCTAAGCGTGTTAATTTAGATGGCAAAAGGAAGGCTGACTTTGTTAAACAGATTCATGAGAAAGCAAGACTCAACATTGAGCGAAGAACAGAACAATATGCAAAGCAAGCCAACAAGGGGCGACACAAGCTGATTTTTGAATCTGGAGACTGGGTGTGGTTGCACTTTAGAAAGGAGCATTTCCCATAACAAAGAAAGTCAAAGTTGTTACCACGTGGAGATGGTCTATTTCAAGTCCTTGAAAGGATTAATGACAATGCTTACAAGTTGGATTTGCAAGGTGAGTATAATGTAAGTGCTACCTTCAATGTTTCTGATTTGAGTCCTTTTGATGCAGAGTCTGATTTGAGGACAAATCCTTTTCAAGAGGAGGGGAATGATAGAGACTTAGGGAGCTTAAATGCATGGAAGGTGGTTGACCCAATACAAGTTCCTGCTGGACCAGTCACAAGAGCCCAAGCTAAAAATTCAAGAAAGCACTAAATGGGCTGATTCACGAAATATGGAACCAAAAAAATTTGTGCAAGCCCATTGACCCAGGCCCACGTCAACCACAACAGTGCTTCAATTTGATCAAAGTTCTAGAAGAATCTGGATGAGTCAAGCTTGAAATCAGCTCAAATTTGCAAGATCAAGTCAATGGAAGAACTTTGGAAACTTTCCCATTTTGGCACACATGCGGATTATTTGCAATTTCCTTTAATTGATTGGGCGCGTAAATGGCTGAAAATTAGCCATTAAGACTTTCCTTTCTTTTGGTTTTTTATTTTAGGCCTAGTAATTATGATTGAATTTGTCAACTTTTCTTTTTGGGCAACACTTTGTAATTTTAGCCTATAAATAGGAGTTTCAAAGGTTAATGAAGGGATGAATGTTTATTTTCTGAGAGAAATAATTCTTTCTTTGGTTCTTTGACGAACTGCACGAACTCTTCGGATCAATCCGAGCATTCAACCCCAACTTATCAATCAAGCTTTCCATCCTTGATTGTGGCGTCTACTATATACCAAGGTTCTTGCTTCGATATAAGCAACGGGTCACGGTGACTTCCATCCAAATCTGAGTAGAAACGATCTTGTTGCCTTCTTATTGATAACGGGTTTCGTCAGTATATTGGCGAGGTTCTTATCATAGGATGAATGGTTTAAGCTTGAATATGTTAACTAAGGAAGAAAGTCTTATATTAGACATAATCAATAAAATAGAAAATCCAAAAGAGAAAGGGAACGTTTTACAAAAATATATTGCAATTGCTAAAGAAATAACAAGTAGGGACTCAACAAAAGTCCAAAAAAAAATTCAAGAATTGTTCACAACAATATTCTTTTAATGAAATTCTTAAAATAATTAATATAAAAAAGAGTGAGAAGGAACCAACTATTCAAGACCTTAAAGTTGAGGTTAATGAGACCAAAGAAGAATTAAAAAAGCCAAAGACTAAAGTTCAAACTTTGGAACCTATTAGTTTCAATGATTTCTTAAGAAAATCAGAAGTGGGAATACAAGAAGAAGAACCGGAGTTAGATGAACTCCTAGGTCAAGTAAACAATTCCTCTAAAAAGGAAGAAAAGTCTTTTAATTCTATAGACAGAATTATAAATAAAAAATAGTATAGTAAAGTAACTTTGGTAATTACAAAAGAGTACATTATCATAGTCAAAGCCCTAATAGATTCAAGAGCTTATTTGAATTTTATAAGTGGTAGAGTTAGGGTTTTGACGTGCTGCACCCTTCCTCTTAAGCTGCTACTCTTGGGGTAGTGGTAGAGTTAGGGTTTTGACATGCTGCACCCCTCCTCATAAGCTGCTACTCAATCTTTATGGCCATGTGCACCATATCCTCAATGTCTACATAATGATGCAAGTCAACCATGTTGGCAATTTCACGGTTCAATCCAGCTAAGAATGTGGCCATGGTGCCTCTTAATCCTCCTCTACATTCGCTCGAGCCATGACTATTTCCATTTCCTTATAGTGGTCCTCAACACTCCTACTACCTTGTGTCAATCCTTGCAGCTTTTGATACAACCCCTGGTAATAATGAGTTGGCACAAATAGCTTTCTCATCATTGTTTTCATCTCTACCCATGTAGCAATGGGATGTTCACCGTTTCACCTTTTACTAATCATCAATTGATCCCACCAAATAATGGCATAATCAGATAACTTGGTTGTTGTCAATTTCACCTTCTTTAACTCAGAGTAGTTGTGGCAATCAAACACAAATTCCATCTTCTTTTTCCACTCTAATTAAGCCTCTAGATCACTCTTACCTTGGAAAGATGGAATTTTCATCTTGATGCTGCTCATGTTGTTATCTTCCTAGTTCCTAGCTTCTCTAAACCCTTGTCCCTACCTATTTCTCCTCAGGCTACATTCTTCCCCCTCAAATCTGTCCAAATCCACAAATAAATCCTCCAAATTTGCCCCCCTCAAATCCTTGGTGAGGCCGTCCCCCTTTTGCCTACTTGGCTTTCATGAGGCCGATTATTACATTCCCTTCTATCTTCTCTCATCTCCTCAAATTGCAAATCAATTTTGGTGAATATAATCTTCCAAGGTTTTGAAGAATAATTTCATCTCCTTCATAGTAAGTGCCCTAGAATCATCCTCCCCACCTTGTTCATGAGCCATGATTTCTGCAAAACAAAGTTAAGTGTATGGACCTCACTCACTCCCTCATGAGTTTTCACTTGAAACTTGATTGATGATCACTTGTGTTTACACTCAATCCTTGCTGATTTTCACTCAAACTCTCTAATTTTTGCACTCAAAATCACATTTGTCCTTCTCCACAACCAATCCCACTCAGTCAAGCAAGTCCAGCAACAATTCAATCAAACTTACAAGGAATCTATAAGTGGAATCAAGACTTACACAAGGCTAACGTAGCAAGTAATTTTAGAAGCAACACTGAAATAAATGGCTTAGAAAAGGGGTCATAACTCATGAATTTAATGAATGGAACAGTAACAAAATTTCAACAAAAGAGCAAATTAATACACAAGTTTCTAGGGTTTTGATAGGGTTTTAAGGCTGACAATTGAATCTAGCGTTTCAAGCAAACCTAATGAATGGAAACTTGGACACAATCAGCAATCCAATCAAAATAATGGTATTAAACCTCAACTGACTAATTTAGAACCCCCCCACACAAATCAAATTCAGTAAGCAATTTCACAGAAACTTGAAGTATTGGAATTTTTTTTAATCTGATTTTTTTGTACGATTTTCTTTTTTTTTATTCTAAATGGGGCATGAATTTCAAAACAAAGAATAATGAACAAACCCTAGAAAATTGAAAGAGATTGGATTCAAAGTAACAAGATTAGAAACTAGACCCTAAACTAGAAGAATGGAGAAGATGAATTCAGCCAAGATGATGATTCTTGAATAGAATGGAAACCTAATACAGCCCTAAATTAAGACAAATAAAAGGGATAGACAAACTTGATGCTAGACCGGCTCTGATACCAACTGATATGAACCTTGCCAACCTGTGACAAGACCTAATAGCAATATATGACACCAAGACCTTTTCTAGAACAAGTTTGGGATGGTGAGAACTGCGACTTAGTTTCATACAATGAAGCAAGAACCTTGGTATATCGTAGACTCCATAATCAAGGATTAGCTTGATTGATAAGTCGGGGTTGAATGCCCGGATTGATCCAAAGAGTTCGTGCAGTTTGTCAAAGAACCAAAGAAAGAATTTTCTCCCTCAGAAATAAAAATTCATCAATTCATTGGAAACGTCTATTTATAGGCCAAAATTACAAAGAAAAGTTGACATATTCAAACATAACTACTAATCCTAATTTAAGCCTAAAATAAAAACCAAAAGAAAGGAAAGTCTCAATGGCTGATATTCAGCCATTTACACACCCAACAATTAGAGAAAAGTGCAATTACTGCTCTTCAACAACTTGCACAAATGATCAGCCACATGTGTGCCAATAATGGGAAAGTTTTCAAAATCCTTCCATAGACTTGATCTTGCAAAATTTGAGTTGATTTCAAGCTTGACTCATCCGAATTCTTCTAGAACTTGGATCAAATTGATGCGCCTTTGTGGCTGATGTGGGCCTGGGTCAATAGGCTTACACAAATTTACTTGATTCCAAATTTTGTGAATTAGCCCATTTAGTGCTTCCTTGAATTTCATAGCTTAGGCTCTTGTGACTGGTCCAACTAGAACTTATATTGGGTTAGTCACCTTCTTGCATTTGAGTTCCCCACGTCTCCATCTACTAGATGATAAGAACCTTGCCAATATACTGACGAAACCCGTTATCAATAAAAAAGGCAGCATGACAATTTCTACTCAGATTTGGATGGAAGTCACAGCAACTTGTTGCTTATATCGAAGCAAGAACCTTGGTATATCGTAGATGCCACAATCAAGGATGGAAAGCTTGATTGATAAGTCAGGGTTGAACGCCTGGATTAATCCGAAGAGTTCGTGTAGTTCGTCAAAGATCCAAAGAAAGAATTTTCTCTCTCAAAAGTAAACATTCATCAATCCATTCATTAACCTTGGAAACGCCTATTGATAGGCCAAAATTACAAAGGAAAGTTGACAAATTCAAGCATAACTACTAATGCTAATTTAAGCCTAAAATAAAAACCAAAAGAAAGGAAAGTCTCAATGGCTGATATTCAGCCATTTACACACCCAACAATTAGAGAAAAGTGCAATTAATGCTCTTCAACAACTTGCACAAATGATCAGCCACATGTGTGCCAATAATGGGAAAGTTTTCAAAATCCTTCCATAGACATGATCTTGCAAAATTTGAGCTAATTTCAAGCTTGACTCATCCGAATTCTTCTAGAACTTGCATCAAATTGATGCACCTTTGTGGCTAACGTGGGCCTGGGTCAATGGGCTTGCATAAATTTTCTTAATTCCAGATTTCATGAATCAACCCATTTAGTGCTTCCTTGAATTTCTTAGCTCGGGCTCTTGTGACTGGTCCAACAGAAACTTGTATTGGGTCAACCACCTTCTTTGCATTTGAGCTCCCTAAGTCTCCATCATTCCCCTCCTCTTGACAAGGATTTGTCCTCAAATCAGACTCTACATCAAAAGGACTCAAATCAGTAACAATGGAGGTAGCACTTAGATTATACTCACCTTGCAAATCCAACTTGTAAGTGTTGTCATTAATTCCTTCAAGGACATGAAATGGACCATCTCCCTGTGGTAACAACTTTGACTTTCTTTGTTCTAGAGAACGCTACTTTCTGAAGTGCAACCACACCCAGTCTCCGAGTTCAAAAATCAGCTTGTGTCGCCTCTTGTTGGCTTGCTTTGTATATTGTTCTGTTCTTCGTTCAATGTTGAGTCTTACTTTCTCATGAATCTGTTTAACAAAGTCTGTCTTCCTTTTGCCATCTAAATTAACACGCTTAGAAATAGGTAGTGGTGATAAATCCAATGGTGACAAAGGATTAAAACCATAAACAATTTCAAAAGGTGAATACTTAGTAGCAGAATGGACAGAGCGATTATATGCAAACTCAACATGTGGTAAACAGTCTTCCCATCTTCTAATGTTCTTACTGATGATTGCTCTTAATAAGGTTGACAATGTCCTATTTACTACCTCAGTTTAACCATCAGTTTGTGGGTGGCAAGTAGTAAAAAACAACAGCTTAGTACCTAACTTACTCCACAATGTCTTCTAAAAATAGCTCAAGAACTTAGCATCTCTATCTGAAACAATTGTCCTAGGCATGCCAAGTATTCTCACAATCTCCCGAAAGAACAATTCAGCAACATGCGATGCATCATCAGTTTTATGATAGGGAATAAAATGTACCATCTTAGAAAATCGATCTACAACCACAAACACACTATCCTTCCCACGTTTGGTGCAAAGGTGTGTATAAACCATGGGGTTGTGCTCTCGATTTAGCTTGCCTACACATGACACATCTACCACATATCTTTTCAACATCCCGTTTCATGTGTGGCCAAAAGAAGTGTTCCTGCAAAACAGTTAAAGTTTTAGCAATTCTAAAATGCCCCATCAATCTGCCACCATAGGATTCCCTCACTAACAAATCTCTCAAAGAATAATTAGGCACACAAAGCTTATTCTCCCGAAACAAAAATCCATCATGTCTATAAAATTTACCCATTACGTTTTTCTCACAAGCTCAATACTCCTCACTAAAATCTTGGTCTAAAGGGTATAAATCCTTAATATGCTCAAAACCAAGTAGTTTAGCGTCAAGGATAGAAAGTAATGCATACCTACAAGAAAGTGCGTCCGCAACGACATTCTCCTTACCTTGCTTATATCGGATGACATAAGGAAATGTCTTGATGAATTCCACCCAGCAGGCATGCCTCTTGTTCAACTTTTGTTGTCCCTTTAGATGTTTCAATGACTCGTGATTAGTGTGAATCATGAATTCCTTAGGCCATAGGTAGTGTTTCCAAGTCTTTAATGCTTGAACCAACACGTACAACTCCTTGTCATAAGTCGGGTAATTTAGTGTTGACCCATTCAATTTTTCACTAAAATATCCGATTGGTCGTCCTCCTTGCATCAGCACGGCACCTATACCTATACCAGAAGCATCACATTCAATTTCAAATGTTTTAGAAAAATCAGGTAAAGCAAGTAAAGGAGCATAAGTAAGCTTATGCTTAATAAGCTGAAACGCCTTCTCTTGTTCTTCTCCCCACTTGAACCCAACGTTCTTCTTGATTACTTCTATGAGTGGTGTAGCCAAAGTACTGAAATCCCTTACAAACCACCAGTAAAAGCTGGCAAGTCCATGAAAACTCCTTACATCTGCAATGCTTGTGGGACTTGGCCATTCTTGGATAGCCTTAACCTTTTCTTTGTCAAACTGCATACCTTGAGCACTAACAAAAAAACCAAGAAATACAAGCTTATCCATGCGAAAGATACACTTTTTAAGATTAGCATACAACTTTTCCTTCCGTAAAACATCTAAACCAAGTTTCAAATGTTCAATATGATCATCCAAGTTGCTGCTATAGATCAGGATATCATCAAAATAAATGACAACAAATTTCCCAATAAAAGCTTGCAAAAAATGGTTCATTAAACGCATAAATGTGCTAGGCGCATTGGTTAAACCGAAAGGCATTATTAACCACTCATACAAACCTTGTTTTGTTTTGAAAGCCATCTTCTACTCGTCTCCCTCTTTCATGCGAATTTGATGATATCCACTTTTTAGATCAATTTTAGAAAATACATAAGCACCATGCAATTCATCTAACATGTCATCCAAGCGAGGAATGGGATATCGATACTTTACCATGATGTTGTTGATGGCTTGACAATCAATGTACATCCTCCAAGTCTCATCTTTCTTAGGCACAAGTAAAACAGGTACGGTGCACGGGCTCATGCTTTCTCTCACATACCCCTTCTCCATCAACTCACTTACCTACCATTGGAGTTCCTTTGTCTCCTCGGGATTACTCCTATAGGCTGGTCAGTTTGGAATTGTAGCTCCAGGTATGAAGTCGATTTGATGTTCAATCCCATGGATTGGAGGTAAACCTTGCGGTGTTTCCTCGAGAAAGACATCCTCATATTCCTACAAAAAAGAAACAACAGAACTATGCAAGGTGGAATCAAGATCGTTAGTTTTTAATAATGCCTCCTTGTACATGAGTAAAATCATCGGCTGATTAGAAAACAAAGCTCTCTTCACATCACTCACTCTTGCATAAAAGTTTGTTTTTCTCTCTATTTTACCTCATTGGCCGAATCTTCTTTTGTATTGGCTCTTTCAATTTTCTCTCCTTTTCTCTCTTTTTCTTGGCCCCTCTATCTTTTTCCCTCTCTGGCTGAACTCTCTCTCTACACTCCAACACTCATTTTTTTCACTCCCTTTCTCTCTCTTTTTGTCATTCTCTCCTTTTTGTTCACTCTCCTTCTGTAACCACCCTTGATCTTCATGAACCTGTTTAGGTGTTAGTGGCACGAAAGTGAATCGTCTCTGGTTGTGCACAAGAGAATAACTAGATGATCAAATTGCCATGGTTGACCTAGTAACAAGTGCTCGACTTGCATTGGGACTACATCACACAAAACTTCGTCTTCATATCTACCAATGCGAAACAAAATTAGTACCTGTTTAGTTACCTTCAGCTCACCACTATGATTCAACCATTGCAACTTGTAAGGTAGAGGATGTTTGGTTATTGGTAGCCTTAATTTGTCAACCATAGTAGTGCTAGCAACGTTTGTACAACTCCCTCCATCTATTATCACACTACATACCTTGCTCCGCATGCGGCACCTAGTATGAAAAATGTTCTCACGTTGCTCTTCTTCTTCCTCTTTGGCTTGCACACTCAGAGCTCATCGAGTGACCAACAACTCACCTTTGGCAACATACTCCTCCTCATCCACATCACCCAATGGTGGCATGGAGTCCTCATCCGATTCGTCGTCTGTAACAACCTCTCTGTCATCCTATAACACCATCACCCTTTTGTTCAGACATCGGCTTGAGATGTGACCCCTGCCTTGGCATTTGAAACATTTAATATACGGTTTGGAGAGGTGGATGAATCATGTTTACCTTAGTTTGAAGGGCTAGCTGTGGTTGGTTTTGGCTCGAACTTAGGCCTAGCGACTGATTTCTCTTATCTCTTTCCATAATTTGGCTTCCATGAAGAAGGTCCCGAGCTAACATTCGTACGTGAACTACCCCTCCTCTTGAGCTGCCGCTCTACCGTGATGGCCATATGCACCATGTCTTCCAATTCTATGTAATGTTGCATCTCCACCATATCTTGAATATCTAGATTTAGCCCTTGCAAAAATCTTGCCATGGTTGCTTCTCAATCTTCTTCGACATTGGCTCGTAACATGGCTATTTCCATTTCTTGATAATATTACTCCACACTCCTGTTTCCTTGTCTAAGTCCTTGCAACTTTTTTTACAATTCCTGGTAGTAATGGCTAGGCACAAATCGCTTTCTCATCACTGTTTTCATCTCCTCCCATGTCTCAATCGGGTGTTCTCAATTCTGTCGCCTATTCATTACCAACTGATCCAACCATAAAATCGAATAATCAAAGAACTCAATTGCAGCAAGCTTAAGTTTCTTTAACACTGAGTAGTTATGGCAATCGAACACTAGCTCCACTTTCTTCTCCCACTATAGGTAAGCTTCGGGGTCATTTTTTCCTTGGAATGGTGGAATCTTCATTTTAATACCTCCCATATTATTGTCTTCCCGGTCCTAGCTTCTCTATTCCCATTTCCACACCTAAATCTGCCCCTATTTATCGGTGGTTCCTCCAACTCTTCTAATTCATCTTCCTCTGAAAGAACACATCTACCTGCCCTCCTATTTTGCATGTTTTGTGGTTGCCTATTATGTGTTATGGCATCAACCTCATCTAATCTCTACTGAATGGGCACTAGCACTTACGTCAACAACCATTCCATTTGCCTCATTAATGCTTGCAACTAAAGATTTGGAACATTTTGTTGTGCAAGGTCATCTTCGGCTTCTCTTTCTTGATTTGGATTCATTTTTTTTAATCCTGCAAAACAACATTAGATAATAAAGGACCTCACTTCTCTCCTTCATGTATTTCACTCTATTACTGGTCATCCAGTTCACTCGTGTTTCACTTGAATAATTGGCTTTTACCCTCGAATGTTCTCACCACTCTTGCCTCTTTTTTTACTGGTTTATTCTCTCTTTCGGTTCTTTTGAAATTACACAAACGACAATCAAATCTATCCGGCAACAAATTCAGCAACACGTTTTGATACGCAGTTTAGAATGAAGCAAAAAGGTCAAGAACATCTATCCAAAATTTTTCCACATACACGCAAAGTTTGAGAAAGATTTTCGCACTACAAGGTGAGGTCAAATTCGGACTCCTGGACACTCAAACAATGGAAAGGAAACAAAAAATTTTAAGGAGGGTCTCCAGACTTTTCTTGGATCCTCTTGATTTTTCTTTTCTTTCCTTTTCTTTTCTTCTTTTTTTTTTTGTGAAATTTGGCAAGAACAAAGACTAATAGAGCAAGAAACACAAAACAGGAAGCTACAACTTAAACTTGAAGCCCTAGACACTAGTTACCCGAAACCAAAATTAACCCTAGTAGCCCTAGGTGAAATTTTGGCCAACGATAACTTCTTTCCCAAACGAGAATTTTCAAAACAACCTAGAATAGAATTTTGGATTTGACCTTGTCAACAAACCAAAGAAAGTTCAAGAAATACAAACAAGGATGCAAGAACCCTATGAATTTAACAAACTCAAAATATTTTATTTTATTTTTGAATAGAATAGAACCTAAGTAATAAATCAGAATTCAAAAACAAATAAGAATAGACAAACCTGAGGCTAGAACTTCGCTCTAATACTAGATGATAAGAACCTCACCAATATACTGATGAAACCAGTTATCAATAAAAAAGGCACCAAGACCATTTCTACTCAGATTTGGATGGAAGTCACCGCGACCCGTTGCTTATATCGAAGCAAGAACCTTGGTATACCGTAGACGCCACAATCAAGGATGGAAAGCTTGATTGATAAGTCAGGGTTGAACACCCAGATTGATCTGAAGAGTTAGTGTAGTTCGTTAAAGAACAAAGAAAGAATTTTTTCTCTCAAAAATAAACATTCATCAATCCATTCATTAACCTTGGAAACACCTATTTATAGGCCAAAATTACAAGAGAAAGTTGACAAATTCAAACATAACTACTAATCCTAATTTAAGCCTAAAATAAAAACCAAAAAGAAAGGAAAGTCTCAATGGCTGATATTCAGCCATTTACACGCCCAACAATTAAAGGAAAGTGCAATTAATGCTCTTTAACAACTTGAGCAAATGATCAGCCACGTGTGTGCCAATAATGGGAAAGATTTTGAAATCCTTCCATAGACTTGATGTTGCAAAATTTGAGCTGATCTCAAGCTTGACTCATTTGGATTCTTCTAGAACTTGGATCAAATTGATGCACCTTTGTGGCTGACGTGGGCCTAGGTCAATGGGCTTGCACAAATTTACTTGATTCCAAATTTCGTGAATCAACCGATTTAGTGCTTCCTTGAATTTCTTAGCTCGGGCTCCTATGACTGGTCCAACAGGAACTTGTCTTGGGTCAGTCACCTTCCTTGCATTTGAGCTCCCCACGTCTCCATCACCTAATCAACTTAATTTCTCAACTTGCCCTAAGTTACACACCTATTCCCACAAAGGGAAACTAGATTGGCTCTTATGGGATTTAAAAAAAATGGGAAACTAAATCTCAATCAGCTCTCTTTTAAAAGTAGGCACCTAAAATAGAAATCAGGAAAGTAATTGAATGGGTAACTATCCAAATGGGAAACTAACCAAATGGAAAAGTAACAAAATGGGAAACTAACCGAAATAAAAAAAAGGAAAGTACTTAAAATGGCAACAAGCCTTACAATTCAAGAAACTTCTTAAATTTAAAGAGGAAACTAATCAGAAAAGGGAAACCAGCTTGAAAAAGAAACATTCTTGAATTTTGAATTGGCGTGTGCTGTTTGAATAAGAAAGGAAACTTTCTAAATTATTCCAATGCTTGAATTTTGGTAATCCAAGCTTATTGTAGGCTTTTTTCTCTATCCTTGGGCCTGCAATCATCTCTCTCAGTCCAAATGCTTTGAATCAGCCCATTAAGATGTTCTTTGAATCTTTTATCTCTAGCCCTTATAGCCGGCCCGATTGGAACTTGAATTGGATACTTACTCCATGAATTACTCTGATGGCATTCACATTCTAAGCTCATGTTTATGCATTCATTAGTTTCTGCTTACTGAGCTTTATGATGGAGACTTAGGGAGCTCAAATGCATGGAAGGTGGTTGACCCAATACAAGTTCCTGCTGGACCAGTCACGAGAGCCCTAGCTAAGAAATTCACGGAAGCACTAAATGGGCTGATTCACAAAATCTGAAATCAAGAAAATTTGTGCAAGCCCATTGACCCAGGCCCACGTCAACCATAACAGTGCATCAATTTGATCCAAGTTCTAGAAGAATCCGGATAAGTCAAGCTTGAAATCAACTCAAATTTTGTAAGATCAAGTCAATGGAAGAATTTTGGAAACTTTCCCATTTTGGCACACATGCGGATTAATTGCACTTTCCTTTAATTGTTGGGCATGTAAATGGCCAAAAATCAGCCATTAAGACTTTCCTTTCTTTTGGTTTTATTTTAGGCTTAGTAATTATGATTGAATTTGTCAACTTTTCTTTTTGGGCAACACTTTGTAATTTTGGCCTATAAATAGGCGTTTCCAAGGTTAATGAAAATGATGAATGTTTATTTTCTGAGAGAAATAATTCTTTCTTTATTTCTTTGACGAACTGCATGAACTCTTCAGATCAATCCGAGCTTTGAACCCTGACTTATCAATCAAGCTTTCCATCCTTGATTGTGGCGTCTACTATATACCAAGGTTCTTGCTTCGATATAAGGAAACGGGTCGCGGTGACTTCCATCCAAATATGAGTAGAAACAATCTTGGTGCCTTCTTATTGATAACGGGTTTCATCAATATATTGGCGAGGTTCTTATCATTTGGTATCAGTAGCCTCGGTTCTAGCCTCAGGTTTGTCTATCCTTCTTTGTTTCTGAATTCTAATTTATTACTTAGGTTCTATTCCGTTTTAAAAAAAAAATAGTTGAATTTAGAGTCTTAAAAAAAAAAAAAAAAGATCTGAAAAGAAAAGAAGGAAAGAAAAAAAAAAGGAAAAGAAAAAAAAAATGAAGAGGATCCGAAAAAAAAATTTGTTTCCTTTCCATTGTTTGAGTGTCCAGGTGTCCGAATTTGACCTCACCTTATAGTGCAAAAAAATTGCTTCATTCTGAACTGCGTATCAAAATGTGTTGCTGAATTTGTTGCCGGATAGATT
Source organism: Artocarpus heterophyllus (assembly GCA_025403435.1). Classification (NCBI taxonomy): domain Eukaryota; kingdom Viridiplantae; phylum Streptophyta; class Magnoliopsida; order Rosales; family Moraceae; genus Artocarpus; species Artocarpus heterophyllus. The sequence goes on along the minus strand of CM046348.1, from coordinate 34,679,087 downwards.
TTATTGTTGTTTGTGTAATTCCAAAAGAACTGAAAGAGAAAATAAGCGAGTTAAAAAAAAAGGCAAGAGTGGTGAGAACATTCGAGGGTAAAAGCCAATTATTCGAGTTAAACACAAGTGAACTAAGTGACCAATTGATAGAGTGAAACACGTGAGGGAGAGAAGTAAGGTCCTTTATTATCTAATGTTGTTTTGCACGTTTTAAAAAAAAATGAATCCGAATCAAGAAAGAGAAGCTGAAGATGATCTTCCACAACAAAACATTCCCAATCTTCAGTTGCAAGCATTAATGAGGCAAATGGAACAGTTTTTGACGCGAGCGCTAGAGCCCAATCATGAGAGATTAGATGAGGTTGATAACAAAACACGTAATAGGCAGCCACAAAACATGCAAAATAGGCGGAGGGGTGGATTGGATCTTTCGGAGGAAGATGAATTAGAAGAGTTGGAGGAACCACCGATAAATAGGGGCAGATTTAGTCATGAAAATGGGAATAGAGAAGCTAGGGACGGGGAAGATAATAATATGGGAGGTATTAAAATGAAGATTCCGCCATTCCAAGGGAAAAATGAGCCCAGAGCTTACCTAGAGTGGGAGAAGAAAGTGGAGCTAGTGTTTGATTGCCATAACTATTCATAGTTAAAGAAAGTTAAGCTTGTTAGAATTGAGTTCTCTGATTATGCGGTTGTATGGTGGGATCAGTTGGTAATGAATAGGCGACGAAACCGAGAACACCCGATTGAGACATGGGAGGAGATGAAAACGGTGATGAGAAAGCGATTTGTACCCAGCCATTACTACCGAAAATTGTACAAAGGGTTGCAAGGACTTAGACAAGGAAATATGTGTGTGGAGGAATATTATCAAGAAATGGAAATAGCCATGATATGAGCCAATGTTGAAGAAGATCGAGAAGCAACCATGGCAAGATTTTTGCAAGGGCTAAATTAAGATATTCAAGACAGGGTGGAGATGCAACACTATGTAGAGTTAGAAGACATGTTGCACATGGCCATCACAATAGAGCGGCAGCTCAAGAGGTGGGGTAGCTCACGTGCAAATGTTAGTTTGGCACCTTCTTCATGGAAGCCAAATTATGGGAAGGGAGAAGAGAAATCGATCGCTAGGCCAAAGTTTGAGCCAAAAATAGCCATGGCTAGCCCTTCAAACCAAGGTAAACATGATTCATCCACTTCTCAAAACCGTAATATTAAATCTTTCAAATGCCAAGGCAGGGATCACATCTCAAGCCAATGTCCAAACAAAAGGGTGATGGTGTTACGGGATGACGGAGAGGTTGTTATGGATGACGAATCAGACGAGAACTCCATGCCACCATTGGAGGACATGGATGAGGAGGAGTATGCTGTCCAAGGTGAATTGTTGGTCACTCAATGAGCCCTTAGTGTGCAAGCTAAAGAGGAAGAAGAAGAGCAACGTGAGAACATTTTTTCATACTAGGTGCCACGTGCAGAACAAGGTATGTAATGTGATAATAGATGGAGGAGGTTGTATGAACATTGCTAGCACTACTATGGTTGACAAATTAGGGCTACCAATGACCAAACATCCTCGACCTTCCAAGTTGCAATGGTTAAATAATAGTGGTGAAGTGAAGGTAACGAAACAGGCATTAATTTCATTTCGCATTGGTAGATACGAAGATGAAGTTTTGTGCGATGTAGTTCCAATGGAAGCTGGACATTTGTTACTAGGTTGGCCATGGGAATTTGATCGTCGAGTCAAACATGATGGCTACACCAATAAATATTCTCTTGTGCACAACCAGAGAACATTCACTCTTGTACCAATGACACCAAAATAGGTTCATGAAGATCAAGTTTGGTTACAAAAGGAGAGTGAACAAAAAGGAGAGAATGAGAAAAAGAGAGAGAAAGGGAGTGAAAATAATGAGTGTTGGAGTGTAGAGAGAGAGTTTAGCCAGAGAGAGAAAAAAGTTTGGGGGGCCGAGAAAAAGGAGAGAAAATGAGAGAACATTGAGAGAGCCAGCACAAAAGAAGATTTGGGCAATGGGTTAAAAATAGAGAGAAAAACAAACTTTTATGTAAGAGAGAGTGATGTGAGAAGAGCTTTGTTTTCTAATCAGCCGATGATTTTACTCATGTACAAGGAGGTGTTATTAAACACTAACAATCTTGATTCCACCTTGCATAGTTCTGTTGTTTCTCTTTTGCAGGAATATGAGGATATCTTTCCCGAGGAAACACCGCAAGGTTTACCTCCAATCTGGGGGATTGAACATCAAATCGACTTCATACCTGGAGCTACAATCCCAAACCGACCAGCCTATAGGAGTAATCCTGAGGAGACAAAGGAACTCCAACGATATGTAAGTGAGTTGATGGAGAAGGGACGCGTGAGAGAAAGCATGAGCCCGTGCACCGTACCAGTTTTACTTGTGCCTAAGAAAGATGGGACTTGGAGGATGTGCGTTGATTGTCGTGCCATCAACAACATCACGGTAAAGTATCGACATCCCATTCCTCGCTTGGATGAAATGTTAGACAAATTGCATGGTGCTTGTGTGTTTTCTAAAATTGATCTGAACAGTGGATATCATGAAAGAGGGAGACGAATGGAAGACGGCTTTCAAAACAAAATAAGGCTTGTATGAGTGGTTGGTAAAGCCTTTCGGTTTAACCAATGCGCCTAGCACATTTATGCGTTTAATGAACCATGTTTTGCAAGCTTTTATAGGGAAATTTGTCGTTGTTTATTTTGATGATATCTTTATCTATAGCAGCAATTTGGATGATCATATTCAACATTTGAAACTTGTTTTAGATGTTTTAGGGAAGGAAAAGTTGTATGCTAATCTTAAGAAGTGTACCTTTTGCACGGATAAGCTTATTTTTCTTGGTTTTGTTGTTAGTGCTCAAGGTATACAGGTTGACGAAGAAAAGGTTAGGGCTATCCAAGAATGGCCAAGTCCCACAAGCATTGGAGAAGTACAGAGTTTTCATGGACTTGCCAGCTTTTATCGACGGTTTGTAAGGTATTTTAGTACTTTGGCTACACCACTCATAGAAGTAATCAAGACGAATGTTGGGTGCAAGTGGGGAGAAGAACAAGAGAAGGCATTTCAGCTTATTAAGCATAAGCTTACTCATGCTCCTTTACTTGCTTTACCTGATTTTTCAAAAACATTTGAAATTGAATGTGATGCTTCTGGTGTAGGTATAGGTGCCGTGCTAATGCAAGGAGGATGACCAATTGCGTATTTCAGTGAAAAATTGAGTGGGTCAACACTAAATTACTCGACTTATGACAAGGAGTTGTACGTGTTGGTTCGAGCATTAAAGACTTGGCAACACTACCTATGGCCCAAGGAATTCGTATTCACACTGATCACGAGTCATTGAAACATTGAAGGGACAACAAAAGCTGAACAAGAGGCATGCCCGCTGGGTGGAATTCGTTGAGACATTTCCTTATGTGATTCGATACAAGCAAGGTAAGGAGAATGTTGTTGCGGATGCACTTTCTTACAGGTACACATTGCTTTCTATCCCTGATGTTAAACTGCTTGGTTTTGAGCATATTAAGGATTTATACCATTTAGACCAAGATTTTAGTGAGGAGAATCGAGCTTGTGAGAAAAACACAATGGGTAAATTTTATAGACATGATGGATTTTTGTTTCGGGAGAATAAGCTTTGTGTGCCTAATTATTCTTTAAGAGATTTGTTAGTGAGGGAATCCCATGATGGCAGATTGATGGGGCATTTTGGAATTGCTAAAACTTTAGCTGTTTTGCAGGAACACTTCTTTTGGCCACACATGAAAAGGGATGTTGAAAGGATATGTAGTGGATGTGTCACGTGTAAGCAAGCTAAATCAAGAGCACAACCCCATGGTTTATACACACCTTTGTCAATTCCTACTGAGCCTTGGATTGATATTTCAATGGACTTTGTGTTAGGTTTACCTAGGACCAAACGTGGGATGGATAGTGTGTTTGTGGTTGTAGATCAATTTTCTAAGATGGCACATTTGATTCCCTGTCATAAAACTGATGATGCATCGCATGTTGTTGAATTGTTCTTTAGGGAGATTGTGAGAATGCATGGCATGCCTAGGACAATTGTTTCAGATAGAGATGCTAAGTTCTTGAGCTACTTTTGGAAGACTTTGTGGAGTAGGTTAGGTACTAAGCTGTTGTTTTCTACTACTTGCCACCCACAAACTGATGGTCAAACTAAGGTAGTAAATAGGACTTTGTCAACCTTATTAAGAGCAATCATCAATAAGAACATTAAATCATGGGAAGACTGTTTACCGCATGTTGAGTTTGCATATAACCGCTCTATCCATTATGTTACTAAGTATTCACCTTTTGAAATTGTTTATGGTTTTAATCCTTTATCACCATTGGATTTATCACCACTACCTGTTTATGAACGTGTTAACTTAGATGGCAAAAGGAAGGCTGACTTTGTTAAATAGATTCATGAGAAAGCAAGACTCAATACTGAGCAAAGAACGGAACAATATGCAAAGCAAGCCAACAAGGGGCGACACAAGCTGATTTTTGAACCTGGAGACTGGGTGTGGTTGCACTTTAGAAATGAGCGTTTCCCAGAACAAAGAAAGTCAAAGTTGTTACCACGTGGAGATGGTCCATTTCAAGTCCTTGAAACAATTAATGACGATGCTTACAAGTTGGATTTGCAAGGTGAGTATAATGTAACTGCTACCTTCAATGTTTCTGATTTGAGTCCTTTTGATGCAGAGTCTGATTTGAGGACAAATCCTTTTCAAGAGGAGGGGAATGATGGAGACTTAGGGAGCTCAAATGCATGGAAGGTGGTTGACCCAATACAAGTTTCTGTTGGACCAGTCACAAGAGCCCGAGCTAAGAAATTAAAGGAAGCACTAAATGGGCTGATTCACGAAATCTGGAATCAAGAAAATTTGTACAAGCCCATTGACCCAGGCCCACATCAACCACAACGGTACGTCAATTTGATCCAAGTTCTAGAAGAATCCGGATGAGTCAAGCTTGAAATCAGCTCAAATTTTGCAAGATCAAGTCAATGGAAGAATTTTGGAAACTTTCCCATTTTGGCACACATGCAGATTAATTGCACTTTCCTTTAATTGTTGGGCGTGTAAATGGCCAAAAATCAGCCATTAAGACTTTCCTTTCTTTTGGTTTTTATTTTAGGCTTCATAATTATGTTTGAATTTGCCAACTTTTCTTTTTGGGCAACACTTTCTAATTTTGGCCTATAAATAGGCGTTTCCAAGGTTAATGAAAATGTTGAATGCTTATTTTTTGAGAGAAATAATTCTTTCTTTGGTTCTTTGATGAACTGCATGAACTCTTCGGATCAATCTGAGCATTCAACCCCGACTTATCAATCAAGCTTTCCATCCTTAATTGTGGCATCTACGATATACCAAGGTTCTTGCTTCGATATAAGCAACGGTTCACGATGACTTCCATCCAAATCTGAGTAGAAACGATCTTTGTGCCTTCTTATTGATAACGGGTTTCGTTAGTATATTGGCGAGGCTCTTATCACTTTAGTTGATAATAGTTCTTATGATGCAGGTAAGAATGTACATGGTTAGGAGTTGACCAAGTATCTAGAGCTGCTGGTCAGAGATTTGTTCATATGCCATGTTTTAGAGCAACTTTCAAAATGTATCTTAGAACTCTATCTTGTAAAACTTAGCTGTTCTGTTATGGTTTTTGTGAACAGACATATGTTACAAACTCTAGATGTGTAATGTTCATATTACTAAGTTTGAATAATGTATATATTGTAAATAAGGAAATGAATGAAACAACAGTTTTAGAACTCTTTTATACTGAAATGTATATTTTAATTAAACTATTACACAGATAATGAAATTCAAAGGTTAACGCTTCGTATCCGGTATTACAAGCTTGCTTTAATAAGAGATAAGTTTTAATAAGTTTTTGTTTTAATTCGCACTTGTTTCTTTGTTTTTCACACAAGAAGTGAAACTGGGGCATGCTTAAATAAGATAGATGTTTAAACAAGTTTTTTCAATTCACTATTATTTTTATGAAAAAATTAATGTGTTTTTCACACTACATGTGAAAAGGCAGCCATGCTTGAATAAGGGATAAGTTTTGACAAGTTTTTTCAATTCACTATTTTTTTTGGCTAAATTACTTTGTTTCTCATACTAGAAGTGAAATGGAGCCATGCTTGAATAAGAGATAAGTTTTAACAAGTTTTTTCAATTAACTATTGTTTCTTTGAAAAAATTAGTGTGTTTCTTGCACCAGAAGTGATACGGCGGTGCATTTACGGAACAAGCCATAATTTTAACAAGTTTTTCAATTCTTTATTGTGTTTGAAGCTAAATCAATGTGAAAGAGGGTGTGCTTTAATAAGAAATAAGTTTTAACAAATTTTATCAACTCACTATTGTTTCTTTGGCTAAATTAGTGTGTTTTTCACACTAGAAGTGAAATGGAGCCATGCTTGAATAAGAGATAAGTTTTAACAAGTTTTTTTTAATTCACTATTATTTGTTTAGCTAAATTAGTGTGTTTTTCATACTAGAAGTGAAACGGCCGCATGTTTAAAGAACAAGCCATAATTTTAACAAGTTTTTAAGTTCACTATTGTTTTTGAAGCTAAATTAATGTGTTTTCCTCACAAGATGTGAAATGGGGACATGCTATAATAAGAGATAAGTTTTAATAGGTTTTTTCAATTCACTCTTGTTTCTTTTGCTAAATTAGTGTGTTTTTCACACAAGAAGTGAAACTGGGACATGTTTAAATAAGGGATATGTTCTAACAAGTTTTTTCATTTTGCTATTTTTTATGGCAAAATTAATGTGTTTTTCATACAAGATGTGAAACGAAGCCATGCTTGAAGAAGAGATAAGTTTTAACAAAGTTTTTTAATTCACTATTTTTTAACGAAATTAGTGTGTTACTCACACTAGAAGTGATACGGTGGTTCACTTAAAGAGCAAGCTATAAATGTAATAGGCTTTTCAATTCACTATCATTTTGGAAGCTAAATCAATGTGTTTTCGTCACATGATGTGAAACAGGGGTGTGCCTCAAAATAAATAAGTTTTAACAAGTTTTTTCAAGTTATTATTGTTTCTTTGGCTATATTAGTGTGCTTTTCACACTAGGAGTAAAATTGTAGTGCCTTAAAGAACAATCTATAATTCTAACAAGTTTTTCATAAGTTTTAACAAAATTTTTTAATTCACTATTCTTTAGCAAAATTAGTGTGTTACTCATACTAGAAGTGATACGGTGGTGCACTTAAAGAGCAAGCTATAATTGTACTAGGCTTTTCAATTCACTATCATTTTGGAAGCTAAAGCAATGTGTTTTCATCACACTAAATAAATAAGTTTTAACAAGTTTTTTCAACTTATTATTGTTTCTTTGGATATATTAGTGTGCTTTTCACACTAAAGTGAAATTGTACTGCCTTAAAGATCAATCTATAATTTTAACAAGTTTTTAGTTCACTATTTTGTTTTAAAGCAAAATTAATGTGTTTTCCACATAAGATGTGAAACGAGGGCACGCTTTAAAAGGAGATGAGTTTTTTTCAATTCATTCTCGTTTCTTTGACTAAATTAGTGTGTTTTGCACACAAGAAGTGAAACTAGGGCATGATTAAATAAGAGATATGTTTTAACAAGTTTTGTCAATTCACTATTGTTTATATGGCAAAATTAGTGAGTTTTTCACACTAGATGTGAGAGGAAGACATGCTTGAATAAGAGATGAGTTCAAAAAGTCTTCCCAATTCATTATTATTTTTTTGGCTAATTACTGTGTTTCTCACACTAGAAGTGAAATGGAGCCATGCTTGAATAAGAGATAAGTTTTAACGAGTTTTTTTTATTCACTATTGTTTCTTTAGGGAATTAGTTTGTTTCTCACACTAGAAGCGATACGACAGCACTTAAGGAACAAGCCATAATTTTAACAAGTTTTTTAGTCCACTATTGTTTTTGAAGCTAAATCAATGTGTTTTCCTCACAAGATGTGAAAGAGGGTGTGCTTTAATAAGAAATAAGTTTTAACAAATTTTTCAACTCACTATTGTTTATTTGGCTAAATTAGTGTATCTTTCATACTAGAAGTGAAATGAAGCCATGCTTGAATAAGAGATGAGTTTTAACAAGTTTTTTAATTCACTATTATTTGTTTGGCGAAATTAGTATGTTTTTTATACTAGAAGTGAAACGGCAGTGTGTTTAAAGAACAAACTATAATCTTAACTAGATTTTTAGTTCACTATCATTTTTATGGCTAAATTAATGTGCTTTCCTCACAAGATGTAAAACGGAGGCATGCTTTAATAAGAGATAAGTTTTTACAAGTTTTTTCAATTTGCTCTTGTTTCTTTGGCTAAATTAGTGTGTTTTTCACACAAGAAAATTTTTCCTTGTTTCATATAATAAGAGATAAGTTTTTTCTTGTGTTTTTCACACAAGAAAATTTAATATGTGTGAGAGATATCCTTCAACCAATAATCCTCAAAGGAAAAGTAAAAAACTTCAAACTTGTATAAATTATATGATATGAACCCCACCGACTAACGCGACAAGACCTGACACCAAATTTGGAATTTGAACCCCTAATCCCTTAAGACACACATTTGTTGAGCCTTGACCCTTAATCTAATAAGACACGCACCAAGAACCACAGATAGGAAGATGCCACACCTAGAATTGGAAGAACACTTAAAATTCTAGATGATAAGTCAGTTTGTTGAACGCCACAAGTTTAATCTTGATAAGTTAAGAGTCTTTTCAAGAAAATAAAAAGAACGAAAGAAAAACCTCCCAAAATTCATGAATATTGATCTGATTGATTAATTTTAAAATAACAAAGTGTTTACAATTATATGGGAACAATTTTCAACCCAAAAGAATCCCTAAGTGAAGGTTGACCTAAAAAATCCCTTAATTAGCGCTTTCCCTTAATTAGCGCTTTCCCATGCGAAATTAAGCGCTAAATCTGACTTTGCTGACTGTAATCCAACAAAAATAACACAAAAGGAAAGTAGCTAATCTTATCCCTTAAAATAAGACTAACCTAGTCTAGAAAAAGGAAAAATATCCAGGTTTTTTTTTATGCCTAACAAAACCAAATTTGACACTAAGAAATTATGAAAATTACATTAGTAAAAATAAATTGATGACAAGGCTCAAACCTGATGACATGGCCCCCACGTGTTGATCCAAAATAGGAAGGTTTTTTGAAATTACAAATCTGTCCCATAATTTATTGGAATCGTGCACCATCATCAATGTGAATCTTCTAGAACCTTAATCATAGTGACTAGACTCTCTTGAGATTGATTTGGGCCTATACTGGGGCTCCATTTATGTGACATGTCGTAAACTTGTTGAATGAGGCCATTCAATGCCTCCTTGAATGGCTTGGCCTTAGACCTCGTGATTGGACCACTTGAAGGGCTTAAGGGATCACGAACATGGCTCCTAACTTGTGCAGCTCCATTGCTTGCATCATCATAGGGACAAACTTATATAAATTATAGGGAAAATTTATTTTAGATATGAAGGTAATTTAAGAGAGATTTAAAAATAAGAAGATAAAGGCACAGATATATTTATACAATAAAGAGTTTTTTTTTACATGGAATCTATAGCAGAACTTCAGACTTCAAGCTTTAAGTCCTCTTAAAAGAACACTCAAACAATCAAAATATTTTACAATGGAGAGAAAGTGTTGTGCAAAGAAAAGCACTTACAAATTTTTGATGCTCTCAAACTCAAGAGAAGCCTACTACAACTATAGATAAAAGCATCGATTACAGCTGCAAGCAATGAAAAAGATTCTTTCTTATCTTGAGTTGGCTATCAGGTGCACCTTGGGCCCCATCGTCATATGCCGACTAATAAAGTAACTCAATCATATGTACTTTCTAGCTATAAAGTAGGTGATCTAGATAAGATCATATCTTGTTTGGATCCTGGGAATAACCGGCTAGGTGTGCTTTAACATGAGGTGGTGGCTGCCAATAATTGTCATTGTCGGTATCTGACTTTATCGTATTCAAATCCTCATCCTCATCAGCATCTTCTAAAATCTTTTTGAGTTTTTCTTTATCTTTATCAGATAAAGTCTTATTAGATAAAGTATCTATTATTTTAGAGACCTTTTATTATTTTTATCTTCTATTTTAAGAGATGATCAAAATTAAAATTTTTCCACCATTTACCAAAAAATCTTTTTAATAAATACGGAACTATTAATTCATTATCTTTAGTAGGTATCTCTATCACATAGTTCCATTTCATAATCCAAGGAATTTCATAGAAGGTAAAAAATATGAGCCAGGACTCATCCGGACCTGGAACTTTTGATTTATTTTCTTTCTGAAAGTCTCCAAAGCTTTTTTGAAGTTCTTCTGGGAGTAAACCTAGTGTAATTCTTGAATAAGCAAATCAATCCTTAAACCAATTTGGGAATGGTTCATCATGGTATTTTTCTTTTGTTTTGAAAGAAATGAACCAAGTGTATTTTCCTAATTTATTTTGATGATAAAACATATTTTCCCAAGCATCCATATAATTGAAATAATTATATGACTTTGGATAACTATCTAGAGGTGAAAAATATGTGCTTTGATGAGAACTCTTACCCCAATCTTCTCGAGACCAAACATTGTTGATTCTTATAGCTGAATAAACTATTTCAGATGTATTTCTCATAGTATGAGAGAAAGAGGTTGAATGAGTCTCTGTCAAGATCATCTCATACCAATCTCTACACCTAGGGTAAGTATTTGGAAGTAGATGAAAAGGAAGGTTCTTATTCGCAACTTCGTCTATTGACCTATTTAGATCACAATCTTCAATAATCATAATTCCTCCATATCCTAATTTAGAGGCATCTGATTCAACTATTTTAAATAATTCAGGATCCAAAAGAGGTAGGCAAGGGATTTCTTTTGACTCTAGCTTTGGTTTCTTAATAGCTCTAGTGCATTCTTTAGAGGATTCTTTCTTGGCCTTTCAAATAAGGGCTTAGAGTCTTTTGACAAATTTTTATAGAAATCTGCAATATAATTAAGGCTCCCTAAAAATCTTTGTAATTGCTTTTTATGCTTTATTTCATCAGGAAATTTTTTAGCAAATGATATAGCTCTTTCAATAGGACTAATTAGTCCTTGACTAATGTTGTGTCCTAGGAATCTAATTTCAGTCTAGATAATGTTGTCCTAGGAATCTATGACATCAAAGAAGATTCTTAGATGCTTCTAGTGCTTTTCCAAATTTTCAGAAAATATTAATACATCATCTATATAAGTGATGATAAAATCCATATAAGGATTGAATATTTCATTCATTATCCTATGAAATTCTGAAGGAGCATTCTTAAGCCCAAAAGGCATCACATTCCATTCAAAATGTCCAAATGGAACGGTGAATGCTATTTTATATTTGTCTTTTTTGGCTATCTGAATTTGCCAATAACCACTCTTAAGGTCAAATTTAGAAAATATTGTGGCTTTATGAAGCCTATTTAATAAATCCCTTTTATTAGGAATTGGATATCTTATCCATCTTAACACTTTATTAAGAGGTTTATAATTAATAACTAATCTAGGAACTCCTCGTTCCAACTCAGCAGCATTTTCAACATAAAATGCTGGACAAGACCAAGGACTTGAGCTTTTCCTAATGAGTCCTTTTGCAAGTAATTCTTCTATGTCTTTTTTAGAAATCTCCAAATGCCTTTCATCCATTTGGATTGGTCTAGCTTTAGTTGGAATCATTGTTTCTTTAAAATCTAGCTTGTAAGATAGTTCAACCACATGTTTCTTTCTATGCCAAAAAGCATTCGGAATGTCAGCATAGATTTCTTTTTCCAATTTGTCTTTAAATATTTTATCTCCTTTTGAATTTTTGGAGAATTTATCTTTTCTCTAATTGTTTTATAATTTATCTCTAGCTAAAGAGAGAATAAAAAGCTTTCTTGTTCCTCAATTATTGTTTTGAGATTATTAATCTCATGTCACTCAGGTTCAGTGGAAAGTTCAAGCTTAACTTTAATATTATCAACCTCTGCCACAATCCCTTTATGAAAGACTTGAAATGGGTAGAGGAGACTCAAAAATGGTGTGCCTAGAATAACGAGTCGTGAGATATCTTTACTAAGTAGAAAACTTATTTCTAAGCAAACTTCATCAAAACAAACTCCCACATTTGAAAGTTTGTACTGGATAGGCATCTTGCCACCATTAGCAGTATTTAAACTTGAGTTGTTTTTGAGAAATATTTTGTGGGAACAATTCCTTCACTTATACAATTTAAGTCAGCACCTGAGTCTATGAAGGCTTCAACTTTGATAATATACACTTTAGCTATTACCAAAGTTACCTTACTATACCATTTTTGATTTATTATTTTGTCTATTGAATTAATAGACTTTTCTTCCTTTTTAGGAGAATTACTTACCTGGCCTAAGAGTTCATCAAACTCCTATTCTTCTTCCTAAATTCTCTCTTCCGATTTTCTTGAAAAATCATTGAAACTAATAAGTTCCAAAGTTTGAACTCTAGTTTTTAATTTCTTTAATTCTTCTTTTGTCTCGTTGACCTTAGCTTTAAGATCTTGAAGAGTTGGCTCTTTTTTGCTTTTTTTTTTTATTTATTCTTTTAAGAATTTCATTAAAAGAGTACTATTGTGAGTTTTCATGAAGTTTTTTTTGGACTTTTGTTGAGTCCTTACTTGTTCCTTCTTTGGCAATTAAAATATATTTTTGCAAAGCATTCCCTTTTTCTTCTTGGTTTTCAATTTTATCAATTGCGTCTAAGATAAGACTTTCTTCCTTAGATAAAACATTCAAGCTTAAACCATTCATTTAAGAATGGCTTCGTAATGACTACACTTACAATTTTCTTCCTCATTTTCTTCTTTTTTAGAAGATTGCTCTATTAGCATTTGATCAATCTCTGCCTCTTCATCACTACTTAGTTCAGTACTAGAATCTTCAATGACACAGTATTCTAGTAATTGTCTTTTAAGACTTTCTTATATATTTAATTCATTAATTCTTGCTTTAGTCCAATATTTGTTAGCATAATGTCCAACCTTTCCACATTTGTGACAGATTGGGAATGCTGCACTTTTCTCATTTTTTGTTTTATTTTTAGATTTATATTTTTTTCCTTTTGAGGAAAATATGTTTTATATTCCTTCCTTTTTCCCCCCTTTTTTGAATTTTTTGAGATAGCCTTTTTCAAGTGTTTTACTTTTCTTTTGAGGATTATTGATTGGAGGATATCCAAATTATTCACAAAAGTCTCACAGAGATTTTTTTCCCTAAGAGTTTACCCTTTTCAAGCTGTCTTTTAAGCTTGATGTCTTTACATAATGACAACTTCACAAAGCACCTTGTCTTCATACATTCCAATAGAAAATGCCACCATCACCTGTTTTGTAACCTTGATCTCACCACAATCATTAAACCATTGAAGCCGGTATGGCCTTGGATGCTTCAAGGTAGGTAATGCCAATTTCTCCACTAGCTCAGTGTTAGCCACATTTATGCAACTTCCTCATTCTATAATCACACTACAAACCTTGTTATTCACAAAACACCAAGTGTGAAACAAATTCTCTCACTGATTATTATATTCTTCTTTAGCCTGCGCACCGAGAGCTAGTCTTGCCACTAATGACTCTCCAACTATAGCACACTCCCCATCATAGGCATCTTTGAGAGGTGGCATGTCATCTACTTCTTCTTCTTCATCCTCTGAACAATCTCTCCTTGAGCTGCAATCACCATTACTATCTTGTTTGGACATTCGTGAGATATGTAACCCCTGCCTTGACATTTCAAGCACTTAATGTCAGGGCTTTTTGAGGTAGAAAATTCAGTGTTACCTTGTTTAGGTGTAGCAACTTGTTTGGCATCTTTAGAGGGCTCGGTCTTTGGCTTGTTTGATGGAAATTCGTCCCGTTTAGGCGCTGGTCTCCATGTGTTTGAGGTAGCCATGCTAGATCCCCTCCTAGCGATGTTTCTCTGCTTCAACTGTAGCTCCACTTTGATGGCTTGGTGCACCATATCTGTCAGCTCTACATAATGTTGCATTTCTACCACATCTGCAATCTCACGGTTCAACCCATGCAAGAACCTTGCCATAGTGGCCTCTCGGTCCTCCACTACATTTGCACAGATCATGGCAACCTCCATTTCTTTATGATATTCATCAACATTCCTATTACCTTGTGTGAAGTGTTAGAGCTTTTTGTACAATTCCCTATGGTAGTAACTTGGGATGAATCATTTACACATGATAGCTTTCATTTCCTCCCACGTCTCAACAGATCGCTCTCTGTTTCTCCTTCTATCCTTCAACAACTGATCCCACCAAACAATAGCATAGTCAGCGAATTCAATTGCAGCGAATTTTACATTTTTCAACTCGGAGTAGTTGTGGCAATCAAAGACCATCTCCATCCTCTTCTCCCACTCTAGATGAACCTTAGGAACATTTTTCCCTTGAACTTCACCTTGATGCTTGGTAAGTTATCATCCCGCCTCTGCCTACCTAGCCTATCTTCTCTATGCCCTAAACCATGCCCAAACCTACCCCGGTTATTAGGTGGATCATCAAACACCTCCTAGTTATCATTATCCTCTACATCCCCCCATTGTTCACCAGGGTGTACACATCTAGGTTGCCTAATGGGATTATTTTGGCGCTGCCCCCTAGGTGTTCCCTCTTCCAACCTATCCATTCTCTCATGTAAAGGTTCCAATTTAGCTCTCATCATCCGTCTCAATTCCCCCATCAAAGCTTGTAATTGTAGGTTCGGAATGGTTCGTTGTTAGGCCTCTTCAGTTGAATTATCTTCTTGATTGTGAGACATGTTTTAGAGTCTGCAATAAAAGGTTAAGAACCTCACGAGCACTCCCTCATGTGTTTCACTCAAGAATGATTCGCTCACACTCATGTTTCACTCAAATTGGCATTTAACTTACTATTCTCACCTCTCTTGCCTTTTCCACTCATTGCGTCTTCTCAAATTCTTAATCAGACTCAAGAAACATAAGATCCAAGTAGCAATTCAAACAAACCAAACTCTACCCAAACAATCCACAAGATTTAACACGCAATGCATAGAATGGCAAACAAAGACTCAATAACAAAGATGCCAAGTCACAAGAACGTGTAAAATGAGTAGCCAAATTTTTATTATTTTTTATTTTTTGCTATGGAGTAAAGTGTGTTTTAGGCTTATGGAACCCTATAGCAATAAAAACAAACAAAAAAATTTAAGATGGGTCTCCAGACCTTTTTTTCTTGGATCCTCTTGTTTTCTTTGTTTTCTTTTCTTTTTCTTTCTTTTCTTTTTAGATCCCCCTTTTTTTTTTTTTTGTAAAACTAGAATCAACACACAAACAAGCACGTGTGCACAAATAAATGAAAAACAAATGGAAACAATCGAATTCAAATCAAGCAAAAACTAACTGACACATGTATTCAAAGAAAACAAAATCGGTAAAATTCAAACAAGAAAAGGAAGGAAAGAATTTGGCCAAGAAATTCAGACCTTAAACCAGAAAGTTTTTTATAGGACTCTAAATTTGACTAAACAAGAACAAGAACATAAGATAAAGGATAGTTAAACTTGCCTTGGAACCTAAGCTCTGATGCCAACTGATATGAACCTTGTTGACTAACACGACGAGACCCGACACCAAATATGGAATCGAACCTCTAATTCCTTAAGACACACGTTTGTTGAGCCTTGACTCGTAATCTAGCAAGACATGAACCAAGAACCACAGATAGGAAGATGCCACACCTAGAATTGCAAGAACAATTAAAACCCTAGTTGATAAGTCAGTTTGTTGAATGCCACAAGTTTAATCTTCATAAGTTTGAAGAGTCTTCTCAAGAAAATAAGAAGAACACAAGAAAACCTCACTAAATTCATGAATGATAATCTGATTTTCTTCCCTTCAAACTAACAAAGTGTTTACAAATATATGGGAAATGATTTTCAGCCCAAAAAACCCCAAAGCAAATGCTGACTTGAAAATCCCTTAATTGGTGTTTTTTCCATGCAAAATTAAGCCCTAAAATCTGAACTTTGCTAGTGGTAATCCAACAGAAATAACAAGAAAGGAAAGTAGCTAATTTTATCCCTTAAAATGAGTCTAATCTATTATGGAAAAGGGAAAGTATCTAAATTTGTTTTCACGCCTAACAAAACCAAATTTGACAACTAAGAAAACACAAAAATTACATCAAAAAAATAAATTAATGATGAGGCTCGAACTTGATGACATGGCACCTACATGTCGATCCAAAATAGGAAGGTTTTCCAAAATTACAAATCTGACAAATTGGCCCCGCAATTTACTAGAATCATACACCATCATCAATGTGAATCTTCTTGAACCTTAATCATAGTGACTAGGCTCTCTTGAGATACATACAAACATGCACAACATTTATGCTGATGCAGGTGAAATTTTACTTACCTTGCACTATGGAGTAATGTAAATTATTTTCAAGGTTTTCCTCTTTAGATTTGGCGCCCATTCCTTTTGAAAATTGGTGTTTATATTTCGTTATAACCCATTAAAACATATACTAGTTACTTAAGTGCTAAGGAGCTCATTACAAGTTTAAAATCAAACTTAAACAAATGAAAGGTTAAGTCCCCACAAACATATCATTCATAACCTTATAGTTGCAACCATATTAAATAAGATGAAAGTGGGGAGAACTAGAACTAAATATTCTACATTTGAATCCCTTAACACGTCCATGGATTTCCTAATAAAAGTAAAGAACTAAACTAATAAAAATATCTCTAAGAATAACAATTTTAGTAAAACTCATAAATTCATATAATGTAGGGATGAAATGCCAATCTTAATTCCAAAAGTCCCTTAAAGAATCAAAAAACATGAACTTTTGGTAACATGACAAAACTTGTTACTTTTAAAGGCAAAAGTGGGCTTTTTGGTTTTTAAATGATTCAAAACTTTTTCTAAGAATTTGGGTGGCATTTCTTCTGAATTTTTAACACTCCTAAAAGCTTAAAATTCATCAAAACAACCTATAAAGAAAAACAAAACTCTAGGGTATTCACAACACCACAAATCAACCCCAAATTCTTTAAAATTCTTGTAATTCCAAAATTTTTCATTCCAATAACCACATCCCTTTTTATTAGATCATTTTTCTATGATTTTCACCCCGAATAGAATTAAAATTATGCTCATATCATGTCCCAAATTCTGTTTATACAATCAAAGAAAGAAACCTATGAATAGTTCACAAATTCTCAACTTAGTGAAGCAACATGAACTTTTCACCACCAACGTCACCTTTCCCACTTCAAAAGGAGGAAACCAAGGTTTGTGGTCCTTCTAAACACTAAAATAAACCCTGCAATTTTCCAAAAGAATCAGATTGTAGATTTATCCCATGTCTTGAAAGATTGAATCTCAAAACCACAAAATCATGCTTACCTTGACTACTTTCAGTTTTTCTCTTTTATCACCACTCAAGCCTTGACCAAGACACTTGGAGATGGGCTTATTTTCTTGAGCCCTAGTTGAAAATGGATTTTTCCTTTAGTGCATGTTGAATTTGAGAGGAGATGGGCTGAAATGAGCTCACTTACTTCCTTAATTCCTTTTAAAGTAGCACACACGCACCTCAAATTACTTAACACTTAAGTACTCTCTTGTTAGCTTGTTTAGTGTCCCTCTTTTATAGCTTGCACATTAACTATTTAGTGTCTAAAACACTGATACACAACCCCAATTAGAAGCAAAACCATAGCCACTTATTTGACTCACTAACTTAGGTGTACTAGCTCATACTAAATTTTTAGTGCACCAAAAATACCAATTCCTAAACTTTGATAGTTTTTCACCAAAACTAAACTAAAATTTATAAGTCTTTTTCAAATACACTCAAACATTGGATAACATGATTCCTTACTTAATTCCCCACTTGTTGAAACCCTAATTACTCTACAAACTTGAATACCGCAAGGTCACTTATTTAGGGTTTCAAGGTACTACTAAAATATATATCATCCTCTTCTATGAGACTTGTATCATTCTTGATAATATTCTATGAGGTTTCTTACTTGTCATAAGGTCTCCTTTAACCATTATTAAGGTCACTTATTTAGGGTTTCAAGGTACTACGGATGAGACTTGTATCATTCTTGATAATATTCTATGAGATTTCTTACTTGTCATAAAGTCTCCTTTAACCATTATTCCAAGCACATACATAATATCACTTCACATAAAATGGCTTTTTCATCATAAATAGACTTAAAACCATCATTGAAATCCTAATTTTAACTCATCCATTATAATTGTATATCAGATACTATTAGAATTCACTATTCTATTTTTTTCTAAACTGGATCTATCTTTAGGAAATCCCAAGTCATTTAATTATGCATTCAAATGAAATTCTATGATATTAGTATAATTAAACACATCTCAAATGATTATGAAATATTATATAATGTAATTAATGTCATGAAATTATACAATGCATTGGCAAACAAATATGCGAGAATACCAAACATCACTACCAGTAAGTATCATATTTGGAAAAGTGTTCATAAGGCTATAGGGACTAAATTGACTTTCAATACAACCCTCCACCCATAGACAAATGGTCAATCTAAAAGAACTATCCAAGTATCAATGGATATGTTGACAACATGTATCCTTGATTTCTAGAAATCTTGGAAGGAATATGATAAGGACATCAAGGCTACAAGGAATTTTCAAGATCCGATTCAAGTTCCAGTTGGTCTGGTGACGAGGGCTTGAGCTAAAAGATTCAAAGAAGAGTTGAATAACTTGGTCCGGAGAGTTCTACAACAAGAAGAGTGTGTGTTCACTACTGAGAGTGAACAAAGGCTGGTTTTGCTCATCAAAGTTGTGATATGAACCCACCTAACTCCACCCCAAAAGCTAGCTCGTGAGGGGAGGATTGTGAACCCATATATATAACACCCAAGACCACCCTCTCTAACCGATGTGGGACACATCATTCCCGACCCCTTTATACTGCACGTCCTCATGCCAACTCTATCGTTAACCCACACGAGCGGCATGGAACCTTTGTACATGCACCCACCGACTAGCAGAGGTTCGGCTCTGACACCATATGATATGAACCCACCTAACTCCACCCCAAAAGCTAGCTCGTGAGGGGAGGATTGTGAACCCATATATATAACACCCAAGGCCACCCTCTCTAACCGATGTGGGACACATCCCCTTTAGACTGCACGTCCTCATGCCAACTCCGTCGTTAACCCACACGAGTGGCAGGGAACCTTTGTACATGCACCCATCGACTAGCAGAGGTTCGGCTCTGATACCATATGATATGAACCCACCTAACTCCACCCCAAAAGCTAGCTCATGAGGGGAGGATTGTGAACCCATATATATAACACCCAAGACCACCCTCTCTAACCGATGTGGGACACATCATTCCCGACCCCTTTAGACTGCACGTCCTCGTGCCAACTCCATCGTTAACCCACACGAGCGGCAAGGAACCTTTGTACATGCGCCCACCGACTAGTAGAGGTTCGGCTCTGATACCATATGATATGAACCCACCTAACTCCACCCGAAAAG
The DNA here is from genome assembly GCA_025403435.1 of Artocarpus heterophyllus. Lineage (NCBI taxonomy): Eukaryota > Viridiplantae > Streptophyta > Magnoliopsida > Rosales > Moraceae > Artocarpus > Artocarpus heterophyllus. Next base: position 34,659,408 of record CM046348.1, on the reverse strand, counting down.
CTAGCTCGTGAGGGGAGGATTGTGAACCCATATATATAACACCCAAAACCACCCTCTCTAACCGATGTGGGACACATCAAGTTGATCCGGAAGGGAGCCATTCAAGATTCAAGATTTGAATTCTTTGTAATCTTATTTTAGTTTAAGTTTTAGTTTCACAATTTGAAATTTAGAATATTTGTTTAGACTTTATTATAGTCATGAATAGGAGGAAGGAATCTTAAGTTAAATTTGATTCCATCCTGGGGCTTTATTTAGGCGTTTCTTTCATTAAGAGTAGGTTAGGAATTTTACATTTAAAATAAAACCAATGTGAATTTCAGCCAGATAAGGCCATTTTTCAGATTATGTAATTTAGTTTTTGATGTTTATTCATATTATAAGTTATTGTTCTTGAGTTCTTGAAGAAACTTTTCTGAACATATCAAGGATTCCTTGTGGCGTTCAATTGGCTTATCAAATAGACTTTCCATACCCGTTTGTGGCATCTACACCATACCAAGGTTCTAGCTTTGTTAAGCAATGGGCTGCGGTTTCCACTCAACTTGAGAGATCTTGGGGTTCAAATTTTCCAAATTTGGTGTCGGGTTTTGTCATGTTGTTGGCGTGGTTCATATCAAAATACCTACCTTTAGTAGAGTTTTGTTCTAACAACAATTATCAAGCAACCATTGTTATGCTACCGTATAAAGCCTTGTATGGTCATAAATGCATATCTCCTATGCATTGGGATGAAATGGGACAAAGAAAATATCTTGGACCTGATATTTTATTGAAGAATGAAGAGGCAATATAGAAGATTCACAAGAGAATGTTAATAGCTCAAAGCAGACAAAAGAGCTATGCGGATTCTAAGAGAAGGTTGGAAAAGTGACTTATCGATTAGCCTTGCCACCATCATTAGTAGGAGTACATGACGTTTTTCATGTGCCAATTCTGAGAAAGTATGTTTCTAATCCTTCAGATGTGCCAAAACAAGAAGATGTTAAGTTAGAGGAAGATTTGACTTATGAAGCACAATTGGTAAAAATTTTGGATAGGACATAGAAAGTACTCAGAAACAAAAAGATTCTATTAGTTAAAGTGTTATGAAAGAGCCATCAGGTTGAAGAAGCTACATGTGAATTCGAAGATGAGGTGAGATCAAAGTATCCACACTTGTTTGGTAAGTACATTTTAGGGACAAAATTTTGTAAGGAAGGGAGAGTTGTGATGCTTGGTATTCTCACATACTTGTTGACCAATACATTGCATGATTTCATGACATTAATTGCATTATATAATGTTTCTTATTCATTTAAGATGTGTTTGATTATATTAATTGTAATCCCCCTCAAACTAACTAATAACCTCGTGGAATGCTTATTTAGTTAGGATAAAGAGTATTAATCTTTCATTTTACGTTATAAATGTTATGGATTACTTAGAAGATCCGTTTCATTATAGAAGAGTTTTAAAACTATTATTTCACTCATTTCTTTATTTACAACATATACAATATTTCAAAATGAGATGTGTAATATAATTTCATATCTAGAGTTAGTAATATATCTGTCTATAAAACTATAACAATGCTACTAAGTTTTACAAAATAGAGTTTCAAAATAAGCTTCAAAAGCTAATCTAAAACACAACATATGAACAAATCTCTATCTGGGAGCTCTGGATACTTGGTCAACCCCTAATCTTGTACATTCTCACCAGCATCATAAGAACTATAATGAGCTAAAAGCTTAGTAAGCAAAAACTAAGGCATGTACATGAACATTGAATGAGAATGAAATCGGGCATTTTCTTTTATTATTTCTCTTTCAACAATTCTTTCTTCTTTTGGGTACACTTTGAGGTGGTACTTAATTGGTAATGATATACTGTGGTTTTCAGAACCTATTCATCATTTCGGCTAATGTAATAATAATAATAATAATAATAATAATATGGGATTTCTATTTTAGACCTCAGGTATTTGTCGTATTTAGTCTCAGTCTTTGTGGCTTTTCTTTTCTTGGTTTTTCAATCTCAAAATATTCACCACCCTTTGTTGGCTCCGTCAGTCCCACCCACTCCCGTGCCTACTCGACCACCAATTAAGCACCAAACCCCTATTATAGTTAAAACTGCATTTCCTTTTAAGATCACATTACATGCTCTAATGTAAATGTCAAGAATCATGAATGCTTTTCAACAATCTATATCATTCCCAAATAAAACCAATCCAATCAATGCACCTTAAAACATAACGTAACATAGTTCTTATGATGCTATACATAGTAGTTTCTACTTGGTTGAAATCCAGGAAGAAGAATGGACCATTCTTGGTGAATTTGATGTGCTATTGGCCTGCTACATTCATATTGTAACCATTCAAGCATAAAGAAACAATTTTAACAATCATACATATACTAACTTGCAACCATCTTCTTGATATGTAAGAAAAATGGAAAAATTCATAGGCCTTAGAATATAAGCCTAATTGTCTTGAAAATTTGCAAATAGCAATAAACGTATTAGAGAATCTCTTTGTATATTTTCACATTATTTGGGATTAATTTGACTAGGTTCACAAACAAGCAAAGCTAGCTTAAGGTAAGCAAAATTCTAGCAGTAGGACCTGATTTTAAAATATTCACCAAAACTCTGTCTGTTAACATTTTGACACAAAAATTTGACACAACATAGCTCTATACGTCCACTATCATTCTGCAAAATTTTAGCTAAAATTTTCTCAAACATCATGCTTGCACTTACCTAAAACCCATACAAAACAGGGCAAATCCAAATTTAAACACTGCCAAATCATGTTTAGATCAAAGCACAACAAGAGAAACACCTGTTTACATTTAATTGAACTTTTCCTCACACCATCTAACTAAATACACCTATACCTTCATGAAATTTTTCACAAAGCAGCCAATAAGTATACAACCCACAAAAACCCCATCAAGAAGCATGAAAATACCCATCTACTTCAAGAAAAGCATCTTACACTGGCAGCTATACAAGTTGGGCTCTCAAAGTTGGGTTCAAATGTCAATTTTCTAGAGAAAATCCATGGCTTTTTGGGTGGTCTCTCTTAGGTCTGAATTTTCAAGCTCTCAAACCTCACTTTTATGGCTTTTGTTTGAACAGATAAGGAGAAGCTGAGTGCAGATGTTTATCTACTCATAAATTGAGTTTTAGAGAGAGTTTGGTGGGTAATTATCTGAATGACAAGAAGTGTTCTAGAACTTTCTTTGCCTTATAAGTGTATAAGAATAGTGGAATAGACATATTAAATTCAGACTTTTATTATGATTCTACTATTAACCCTAATAAAAATATGTATCTCAAATATATTCCCACTAAAAATAATTTTTCACATATATATCCTTAATGTTAATATATGTTCATAAAAGTACCACTACTTTTAACAAAGTCATACAAAGAGATATCAAATACTTATTTTATCAACTAAATTAAAACATAATAAATCATGTAATGAACCAACAATAAAAAAGATCATTTTTAATTATTCGTAGCACATCAATTCTTGCCAAGTAGGTCATCCAACTCTTCACTCTAACAAAACACTTAAAATACCATTAGTTTTAACAAAAATGTCATATAATAAAGCATTAAATCATGATTAGTAAAATAAAATTTACCACATACTATACAAATTTACTATGAAATTTTCTTCATATAACCATACACATTTGTGAGAATTTTAGGCATTACAATTCTCCCCTTCTTATTAAATTTTGTCCTCGAAATTTGACATTCTGAATAGTTCTGGATATTTGTTACGCATCTCTTCCTCTATTTCCCATGTGGCTTCTTTTACCAAATGATTGCTCCATAAAACCTTAACCAATTAAATCTTCTTAGTCCTTAACTCCTTTTCTTTTCTAGCGAGGATATGTACTGGTTTCTTCTCGTATGCTAAATTAGAAGTTATTTCCAATGGCTCATAACCTAAAACATGCGAGGGATTTGAATATACTTCTTGAGCATGGACATATGGAAGACATCATGTACACTGGATAATAAAGGAGATAAGGCTAATCTATTTGCTCTATCACCAACCCCTCAAGGATTTAAAATAGGCCAACATACCTTGGACTTAGCTTTCCTCCTTTCCCAAATCTCTTGATGCCCTTCATTGGAGTTACCATCAGGAATACATGATCCCTAACAGCGATACGCCAAGAACTGACGTGACCCTAACAAAGATTGGTTTCCAAGATCAAAATTCCTAACCAGTTTTGGATGGAACCGCAACCCGATGCCTAACAAGAAGCCCAAACCTTGGTATGTGAGGACGCCACAATCAGCTATAGATGGACTGATTGATAAGTCTATGAATGCCACGAAATTTTCCGATAAGTTCGAATAGTTTGTTTAGGAACCGAAGAGAATTAAACCTCAAATTGTGTGTTAAAACTTATCCCCATTGAATGAAATTTGTTACAATATATAGGGGTTCCCTTATGCGAATTTTCAGCTCCTAATTGCCCATGGAATTTTAGGCAAATCAATTACCAAAATGACTAATCTAAAACAATAAGGTAAGTTCCCTTATTGGCTTAAAAACCTTACAATAATAGAAATAACACAAACGCATATTTGTAAAAGAAAAAAGGAAAGTAGACATTAAAAGGTAAATAGCTGATTCTTCTCGCCACTTGTTGCCTCAAAACAGGAAAGTAACTGAAATGCAAATTACCCGGTCCCTTCTAGAGCTTGAATCATGCATTTGTTGGTCTGGATGTCACATGCAATTCCCTCAATGGGCCTCCATGCTATAGCTTGAGCCCAAGTTGCTTGAATCAGCCCAATAAGCGTTTCTTTGAACTTCTTCGCATGAGCTCTCGTAACCAAACCAACAGGAACTTGAATTGGATCTAAATATGTCTCATCCCACGTGCTCTTGCTTGTGCTAACGATGTCCTCATCAAACAATAGACTCTAAATCTTTTCTTCTTTTATCTGCACAACTTTTCTGTCTACTTTGAGTTGTCCTCATTCTATCATGTATCTTTTCCACTGTCTTAGCGGTTTTTTGTACCATCTTTGGACTAACAACTCCCTTTCCCCACCTTCATCCCAATGAACCAAAGATCTACATTTTCTTCTATACAGTGCTTCATAAAGCTACGATTCCAATCGTCACTTGGTAACTATTGTAGTAAGTAAATGCCACTAAAGGAAGCTTTGTATCCCAACTCCCTTGCAAATTAAGCATACAAGCTCTTAACATATCTTCCAATGTCTGAGTTAGCCTTTTAGACTATCCATCACTTTGAGGATGAAATGCTATACTAAATGCAAGCTTTGTTCCCATAGCACTGTGTTAACTCTTCCAAAATGCAGATGTGAACTTAGGGTCTCTATCAACCACTATTGAAACTGGCACTCCATGTTATCAAACTATCTACTTGATATACAATTGAGCATACTGGTCCATGGTGTAAGTGGATTTCACTCGAAGAAAATAGGCTAAGTTGGTTAACCTATCAACAACCACCCACATGGAATTAAATCCTTCTTGAGTTCTAGGCAATCCAAGCACAAAGTCCATTGTTATGTGTTCCCATTTTCACTCTGGAATCAATAAAGGCTTCAGCAACCCCACTGGTCTTTGATGTTCAATCTTAACTTGTGGACAAGTTAAACATTCAGCCTTAAACTTTGTTACATCTTTCTTGATTCTAGGCCACCAATAATGCTGCTTTAGATCTTTTTACATTTTTGTGCTACCTTGGTAAATCGAATAAGGGGTCATATGAGCTTCTTTCAAGATGTCTTCTTTAATGGCCTTAACAAATGGCACACATAGCCTCCCTCTATATCTTATAACCCCATCTTCAGCAACTAAGAAGTTTGGTCTCTGCCCTGCATCGATTTTGTTTCTCAACCCAGTCAGATACTTATCCACCTTTTGACATTCTTTAATTTTATCTTGTAGCACAATTTGTAATACTAGAGCTAACAATCTAATCATTATTCCTTTCGGGACTATTTCGAGCCTCAACCTTTGCAAATCTAATAAAATTGGCTTTGAATGAAATGGAGGGATGACATTGCTTTTATACTCAAAGCATCTACAACCATGTTTTGCATTACTAGTCCTTCTAGGTGAAGAAGTGTTTTAGACTTTTATGGTCAGTATAAATATCACACTTCTCACCATACAAATAATGTCTCTAGATTTTCAAAGCAAAAACTACAGCAACAAGTTTCAAATCATGAGTTGGATAATTCTTTTCATACTCTTTTAGTATTCTTAAGGCATATATGATTACCTTCCCATTCTACATTAATACACAGCCTAAACCATTCTTGGAGGCATCACTATACACCAAAAATCCACCAGTTCTAGTTAGAATGTAAGCACCAGAATTGTGATTAGCCTATGCTTCAATTCTTAAAAACTCCTTTTGCAAGCATCAGTCCACCAGAATTCCACATTTTTTCTAGTCAGCGATGTTAATGGAGTGGCTATTTTAGAGAATGCCTCAATAAATCATCCATAGTACCCCACCAATTCTAAAAAGCTCCAAACTTCTGACACATTTGTCGGTCTTGGCTAGTAAGCAATAGCTTCCACTTTACCTAGATCAAACGAAATTCCATTCTTGGACACTATATGTCCTAGGAATGCTACTTGTTCTAGCCAAAATTCACACTTCTTAAATTTGGCATATAACTTGTTCACAATTCTTAAGTGTTCTTCGTATTCTTCCTTACTCCAAGAATAGATTAAAATATTATGAATGAACATAATCACAAATTTATCGAAAGCATTCATCAAGTCTATAAATGCAGCAGGGGCATTTGTTGAACCAAAAGGCATCACTAAAAATTCATAATGCCCATATCTTGTTCTAAAAGCAATGTCCTACACATCTGCTTCTTTGATCTTCAATTGATGATATCTACAATGCAAATCAATTTTTGTGAAAATGGAAGCACCCTGTAATTGATAAAATAAATCATCTATCCTTGGAAGTGGGTACTTATTCTTAATGGTCACTTTGTTTAACTCTTTATAATCAATACATAACTATAATGTGTCATCTTTTTTCTTCACAAATAACACAGGTGCTCCTCAAGGAGAAATACTAGGGCGTATAAAACCCTTATCAAGCAATTATTGCAATTGCACTTGCAACTCTTTTAATTCTATTGGTGCCATTCTATATAGTGCTTTGGAAATTGGTGTAGTTCCTGGTGCAACATCAATTACAAACTCAATCTCTCAATCTATTGGCAATCCTAGTAAATGATCTACGAACACTTCTGAGAACTCTTGAACCACATCAACATCTTCTAGCTTTAACATCTATTCTAATGAAATATCCACAACACTAGCCAAATAGCCAACACAACCTTTACTAAGCATCTTTGAGCCTTTATTGCAGTTACAATTGGTATAGATGATCTCCTTGTGGTTTCTCTAAATACAAACTATTCTTCTCCAGGTGGCTGAAAGATCACAATCTCTTGTTGTAATCAATTGTGGCATGATATTTTGTCAACCAATCCATACCCAAAATAACTTCAAAATCAGCCATATTGAAAACCATGAGATCTACATGTAAAGTTCTATCACCAATCTGAACTGAGCAAACCCTTAACATTTGATTCAATTCCATTTCTTCCCCAAAAGGCAACATTACACTATATCTTATTTTCAACAAATCCAGTGTAATGCCCAATTTCCTCACAAGTGCACTTGATGCAAATGAATGCATAGATCCTAAATCTATCAATTCATTGGCAACAACTCTGGAAATTAAAATATTAACCAAAGCTACAAAAGCATCCGCATTAGCTTGTTCCTCTATCATTACATACACCCTTCCTTGGACTTTCTTTTGCTTTGTGAGACAGTCCTTTGCTAAATGTCTTGGCTTCTTACACTTGAAACATAAGTTACTACCTCTGTAACACTCTCTAAAATGATTCTTCCCACTCTTAGTACATAATGGATTCTCAATTATATTAGCAGGTTGCTTAACTCAAAGGCATTTACTGTTTCCTATTGTGTCTTATGTTCTGCCTTGTTCAACTAGGTAGGATTCCTTGGAGTAAATGCTAACCTCCTTTGTTGGGAAAACTTCTCAATATCTTTCTCCTCCTGATTAGCCATCAATTCCTTGTCCACCAACCCCCTAAATGTTAGACATGTATGCTCTAAGGAGTAAAAATGTAATACGTTTTTGGAGACATTTTTATCAATAAAGAATTTATTCATTTATATATACCAAATATTGTCCTCTTTACGTTCATATTTGTTGAATGTATGATAAGCAAACAGTAGTCTGAGACTGTCAGTCTAAACCTTAAGAGTTGGGCATATGATGGGATGATTATGCGGTAGACACGACTCTTAAGGTGATGGTCTAAAATATATGATCCGCAATCGAGGGAATAAAGTTGGGCGCTTTATTCATGTAAAGATTGTTATGTTGTCTATATCCCTTTTGGGAGATGGTTTGTCTTGGCCATCGGAGTTGGACTCCGTGAATAGAAACATTGGCGCGTTGTCATAGGTGACGATGTGTTGGATCGGGACATAAAGTGAATTGATTTGGATTAATAATTCTGTCTTGGCAAATTGATTCACTTTAGACAATCATTTGTATTGTATCTTAATCCTGAGATGAATAATGGGCCCGTTGTCTCGACTTATGTCTTTTGATGTACCAATGGGTGACTCCCACATCTCTATAGTGGCATGCATGCCGGTACGTTGGAGGCATGACTCTTGATAGCGTAGACTTGTTATTCATAGATATGGAATCCATAGCTCCTCTTTAGGAGTAATGATATCCTCTTATATGCATTGTCCTGTAATTGGAAAACTGGAGCGCTCAACCATTTGGATACATAGGTGTAACCGAAGGGTATACTATCTTTGGATGGTAAGTTTTCTAATGGTGAGACAATAGAACGTAAGATAAAAATAATCGGGAAGGTAAGACAGAACTTGTCCTTAAGCCGATTATGGATTATCATATGGGAATGCGATACACTATGATATGTCATGGAGACTTAGCAACACGAGCTTCGTAATTCTATAAAGTTCGAGAGTGCAGCTCCAAGCTTTTAGTGGAGTAGCGTTGGAGTTGATAATTGTGAAATGTATATCTAGGATATTGGGTTTCATATTTATCATGAGCTTGAACTTTATAGGTCCATTTTGGTCCCCTTTGCTAGCTCACAAAATCCTGTAACGACACGACGTGCTTTTCCAATAATTGGTGACTTATGTCGGATTTATCAGATTGGTTTAAAATTTATAAGAATCAAATAATTCATGTTTGTTTATCGGTTGAATTAATTATGTAAGAAATTAGTTCAAGATGAACTTGTTGAATTATGGCGTTCGGATAATTCTTGTCTGTTTATCGGTTGTTTTAATTTTGGACAATTAGAACAAGATAAACTCGTAGAATTATTGTGAATTGATTTATTTTCTTAGAGATTATCTTGATAAAGTTTGTTCTGATCAGATATCTTTTCTATTGGGCTATTTGAATCAAAACTGAGACTTTATCCTTTAGAATCTCGGGTGGAAAATAAAAGATTCGCGGAGATTTTTTCTCGGCAGTTCGGCCTGCCTATCAGAAAGTTCGGCCTGCCGAACTGGCCAGTTCGGCCTGCCTATCTCACAGTTCGGCATGTCGACCGCGACAGTTAAGATTACGCATTTTTCACGCGTATCTTATCAGATATTGATCCGAACTTGATTCTGTTTCGATTTTTGAGACCTAATCTGATATGGACTGACCCCAAGGACCAATAGGTATAAAAAGGGAGTGAGTCTAATGATTTACTAAGATCAATTTGAGAGATTAAGAGTGATACTCTTCTAGTGAGCATCTAAAAACTCCCTGAGAGCTTTTGTTCACAAATCACGAACACTAGCTTTGGGTTCTCTCTATTGGTTGGAAGGAGAGTCACCGGTGGAAGAGCTGTACGTGTGAGCCCACACTCACTCCGGTTGTGGATAGAGAATAGCAAAGAATACCAGTTGGTTGAGGCTCTTCTGGAACGTTACTTCTCTACACAGGTCGCGGAGGTTCTTCGGCACACTGAGGTTAGTAAGATCTGTTTAATTTATACATATAACATGTCAAACTTGTGTTTTGGAAAATACTCTGATGGAAAAATTTTAAAATTCCGCTGCGCACTTTGTTTCCCACAATTGGTATCAGAGCCGAGGTTTTTATATAAATTTGCAAGTTTGTGATCATGTTATATGCATAAATTTTGTGATCTTAATCTCTCCAATGCTTGAATTAAATTTTATAGAGAGATGGCACTCTAGGTTTCTATATAATATATATGTTGTCATGGATTATATGGTGAATGTTTATTAATTAATTATGGTTGATTAAATTGTTGTTTAATTTTTTATTAATTAATTAATACCGGTTATGGTTCCTTAGAGTTTAGAATGTGTATCTAGGTTTTTTATGTAATTAGATGGCGGACTATCATCTCCGTCTAGGAATTATTTTTTAAATTTTAATTTGTAAGAATTTTGTAATTATATAATTATTCGGAGAAGACGGAACGAGAAGTCGAAACTTAAAGATAGATGATGGCGCCTCCAGGTATTTCCTGAGTCTCTAATTTTATGTTTTTGAATTGTTGAAAATAAAATTGATGAATTGCATTAAAATTGTATTTTCTGGATTGAGGGTTTTCTGCTCGGTCGGCATGCCGGACCTCACAGTTTGGCAGGCCGAAGGTCACAGATCGGCAGGCCAGACGTACGGTCCGGCAGGCCGACAGTGGGGCAGAAATTTTGGTGCTCTGCCGGCAGGCCGAACCTTCATGTTCGGCAGGCCGAACCACCATGATCGGCAGACCGATCACCCAGATCGGCCTGCCGACCGAGAGCAGCCAGGTGTCCAGAAAAGGTACAATTTTTGGTGCAGTTTTAATTTTATTTTTGGGACGATTCTGAGAAACATTAAATTTGGATATGACCGAAAATATGAAGTGTTCGATTCATACGGGATTGAGGACTTGAAGATGGATATTACATGAAGAAGGATACAGCTTGAGGATTCAAGGATGAAGAATCGATAAATGTCTTGATTATTCTCTTGTAATCTTAGTTTTTCTATTCTCTAGGGTGGAACCATAATATTACGGTTATTATTATTATTATGCTTGTAGCTTTGCTTGATTGCTTTGCTTGTCTGCATTATAATATGATTTACCATGTATATTGATAACATGTCATATAGAATAGGGAGTGCCGCTCATATTAAATTTGTTCATGCATAATTTCAAAATAAAACCTTGACTTCAAAAGATTGACTGGGAGAAGGTTTTCGAAGAGAGAACCTAAGGCCTCCATCGTTGGTCCATAGGAAGAACATGATGGTCCCAACCCCTAGGAAGGGATTTCTATCATGTACCAGATTGGATCTCTGAAAGGATAAGGTATTTTAGTATGATTTATGGTTGCACACCCCTAGGTGGTGATTATAAATCATGGATAAAATATTAAAACGGTGGTTATACACTCACATTAATTTTATTATTAACCTCCCCTAGGAGCTCTGTTAATAAAATTAATGGCCAAAGAAACGATTATTAGTATATGCTGGATCATACGGGTCCTGGATGGCATATATTAATCAGGAGGGGATCCGTGTTCCTGATTGAATTTGGCATGACTCCCCTAGGAGCTTGTTGAATTCTGAGTTGGGAATTATCGTTGTAAGGTTGTGATATTTTCAAGGTTTTGACACATAAACACATTTGTATGATTTTACATGATTGTGTTATCTTACTAAATTATTATATATGTTTGCTTATGTTTGGTATATGATTCTTTCTTGTAGATTGAAAATGTCTAAAAACACTTTATCATCGATACTTGACAAAAACCAATTAACTGGTGAGAACTATAATGATTGGAAATGGAACCTGAACATCGTCCTTTCCTTTGAGAAACTGAAATATGTTCTGACAACTCCTTGTCCTCCCGAGCCTACGGGAGACTCAAGTAATGAGCAATTCCAAGCGTACGACCGCTGGAAAGATGCTAATGATCAGGCCCGCTGCTATGTTATGGCTAGCATGAATAACGTGCTGCAGGCTCAACATCAGGATTATGAGACTGCGAAGCAGATCTTGGATAATCTTGAGGACATGTTTGGAGGCCAGGCCATAACAAAGCAGCAAGGGGCGCTTCGGAAACTCTTAAACTGTAGACAGAGACCGGGGACATCTGTAAAGGAGCACATGATGTTGGTCATGGGTTACCTCGCTGAGGCTCAAACCAATGGAGCCGACATCGATGCTGAAACTCAGATGACTATGGTCTTTGAGACTCTGTCTAAGGAATTTATTCCGTTTAGAGCTACTTTTAATCTAAGCAATAGACGGGATATGACCTTGACAGAACTGATGAAACAGTTACAAGAGTTTGAACTACTGATCAGGGAGTCTCCTGCTGGTGGAGAGGCCAATATGGTAGCTGCTTCTGGTTCCAATCCTAACTCTGGGAATGGAAAGAAGCAACGGGCCAAAAGTGGGAAGTCTTCTATTCCTATTGCTACCAAGAGCAAGAAGAAGAAGAAGAAGAACCCAAAGAAGCTTAAGTGCTTCTTTTGTGGTAAGGTCGGGCATATAAAGAAGCATTGCAAGGACTTCCTTTCCAAGGGAGGTAGGTGTGATCTTCTATATTTAGAAACTTGTTTGGTTGAGGAATCCAGTGACATTTGGGTCATAGATTCCGGTGCAACTAATCATGTTTGTGTTTCTCTGCAGGGATTCAAAGAAACGAGAAGTCTACTTTGTGAAGACTTAACGCTTCGGATGGGCGATGGATCCTTGCTCTCAGCGGAAGCAGTGGGAGATGTCCATCTTTATTTTGATAATTATAGGAGTTTAATTTTGCGAGATTGTTTTTATGTTCCTAAATTTAAAAGGAATTTAATTTCTGTATCTTCTTTATTTAAAGACTCCTACGTGGTATCTTTTAATGAAAAAGTGGTGATTCGTAAAAACAAATCTTTTATCTGTTCTGGATGGATGCAAAATAATCTATATTTTATCAAACCTAAGATGGACCTATTGCTTAATGCTGAGATAAATGATAATGACTCAAAAAGACTTAAAACTTCTCACTCTAATAAGACTTATCTTTGGCATTTACGCCTTGGTCATATTAACCTGAATAGAATTCAAAGGTTGGTAAGGGATGGACCTTTAAGTCACTTAAAGGTGGAATCTATACCTCAATGTGAGTCTTGTTTGGAGGGTAAAATGACCAAAAGACCATACGGGTCTAAGGGCAATAGGGCCGAAGGGGTTCTAGAACTTGTGCATAGTGATGTTTGCGGACCGATGAACATCCAGGCACGAGGAGGGTATGAGTACTTCATTACTTTTATTGACGATTACTCAAGATATGGGTATGTGTACCTAATGCACCACAAAAGCGAAACTTATGATAAGTTCAGGGAGTTTCGGGCTGAAGTGGAAAAGCAATTGGGTAGACCCATAAAGACACTTCGATCTGATCGAGGTGGGGAATACCTTTCTGATGAGTTCTTGGGACACTTGTTAGAGAATGGGATTTTATCCCATTTGACTGCGCCGGGCACTCCGCAGCAGAATGGCGTAGCAGAGAGAAGGAATAGGACTTTGTTGGACATGATTCGGTCCATGATGAGTTATTCATCATTGCCTTTATCCTTTTGGGGATATGCACTACAAACCGCATGTTATCTTTTGAACAATGTGCCTTCAAAATCGGTCCCTAAAACTCCTCACGAGTTGTGGACAAGACGGAAGACATCCTTAAACCATATTCGCATATGGGGATGTCCAGCTCATGTCCCGTTTAAGGATCCGAATAAGTTGGAAGCACGTTCAGAAGTTTGCGTGTTTGTAGGATATCCAAAAGGGACTAAAGGGGGTTATTTTTATAACCCAAAGGAAAATAAAGTCGTGGTTTCAACTAATGCAACTTTCCTTGAGGAGAGTTACATGAACGACTTTAAACCTCAAAGCAAAGTGGTGCTTGAGGAGTTGAGGGGTAATCCGTTTACTCCGGAGGTTCCGAACGAAACCATTCCGATCGCTGTAGAAAAACCAAACAAACCTGAACAACAACCTCAGGGGCTTCGGCGTAGTGGGAGGATCGGGCGTCAACCTGAGAGGTATATGTTCAATGGGGAGGTCTTTTTGGCTGAACCGGATGAACAAGACAGGGATCCTTATACTTACGCAGAAGCTATGGAGGATGTTGATTCAAGACTCTGGACAGAGGCCATGAACATAGAGATGAAGTCTATGGAGACTAATCAGGTCTGGGAGCTTGTGGATCTTTCCGAAGGGATAAAACCCATAGGGAGTAAGTGGATCTACAAGAGGAAAAGAGGAGTGGATGGAAAGGTTGAAACCTTTAAGGCTAGACTGGTAGCTAAGGGTTATACGCAAAAGGAAGGAATCGATTATGAGGAAACCTTTTCGCCTGTAGCCATGCTTAAGTCCATCCGGATTCTCTTGTCCATAGCTGCCGCTCTCGACTATGAGATTTGGCAGATGGATGTCAAGACGGCTTTTCTAAATGGCTATCTTGATGAGTCCATTTATATGGAACAACCAGACGGGTTCAAGGTCACGGGTCAAGAGGGTAAGGTTTGTAAGCTGCTAAAGTCAATTTATGGACTTAAGCAGGCTTCTCGTTCTTGGAACATAAGATTTGATCAAGTGATCAAGACTTATGGGTTCTCACAAAATGTGGATGAACCATGTGTTTACAAACACATTAAGAATGGGAAGGTGGTTTTTCTACTACTCTATGTAGATGACATTCTGCTAATTGGCAATGACGTTGGGGCATTGTCATCGGTCAAATTATGGTTGACCAAGCAGTTTGACATGAAGGACTTAGGTGAGGCTAATTTTGTTCTCGGTATCCAGATCTTTCGGGATAGGAAGAACAAAATGATAGCTTTGTCACAGGCCGGCTACATAGATAAAATTCTCAAGAGGTTTGCAATGCAGGATTCCAAGAAAGGTGGGCAACCATCTAGGTCTGGAATTACTCTTTCTAAGAAAGACCCTCCAAAGTCTTATGAAGAAAGAGAATACATGAAGAAGGTGCCTTATGCTTCGGCAGTGGGTAGTCTCATGTATGCCATGCTTTGCACTCGACCAGATATTAGCTATGCGGTCGGGATAGTGAGTCGATTTCAGGCGGATCCAGGACCGAACCATTGGGTTGCGGTAAAGCATATTTTCAAGTACCTGAGAAGGACTCGAGGGTATATGCTTGTGTATTCGGGTGAGGATTTAACTCCTCTAGGATACACTGATTCAGATTTTCAATCCTGCCTGGATTCTAGGAAATCGACATCGGGGTTTGTGTTTACTCTGGGTGGCGGTGCCATCAGTTGGAGAAGTGCGAAGCAAGATTGCACTTCGGATTCAACGATGGAGGCTGAGTATGTGGCGGCTAGTGATGCTTCGAAAGAAGCAGTGTGGCTCCGCAAGTTCGTTGGGGATCTTGAGGTAGTTCCTGGTATGGATAAAGCGGTATCACTGTACTGTGATCACAGTGCGGCGGTAGCTAATGCTAAGGAACCAAGATTTCACAAGAAGAGTAAGCATATTGATCGGAAGTATCATGTGATAAAGGACTTCGTTGAGAGCGGGCATGTCACGGTATGCAAGATCGCGTCAGAGGACAATTTAGCTGATCCATTTACGAAGACACTTTCTAGGAGAGTCTTCGAAAGGCATGTGGAAGCTATGGGGATGCGAAATTTGCAGTATTTACTCACTTAGTGCAAGTGGGAGATTGTTAGACATGTATGCTCTAAGGAGTAAAAATGTAATACGTTTTTGGAGACATTTTTATCAATAAAGAATTTATTCATTTATATATACCAAATATTGTCCTCTTTACGTTCATATTTGTTGAATGTATGATAAGCAAACAGTAGTCTGAGACTGTCAGTCTAAACCTTAAGAGTTGGGCATATGATGGGATGATTATGTGGTAGACACGACTCTTAAGGTGATGGTCTAAAATATATGATCCGCAATCGAGGGAATAAAGTTGGGCGCTTTATTCATGTAAAGATTGTTATGTTGTCTATATCCCTTTTGGGAGATGGTTTGTCTTGGCCATCGGAGTTGGACTCCGTGAATAAAAACATTGGCGCGTTGTCATAGGTGACGATGTGTTGGATCGGGACATAAAGTGAATTGATTTGGATTAATAATTCTGTCTTGGTAAATCGATTCACTTTAGACAATCATTTGTATTGTATCTTAATCCTGAGATGAATAATGGGCCCGTTGTCTCGACTTATGTCTTTTGATGTACCAATGGGTGACTCCCACATCTCTATAGTGGCATGCATGCCGGTACGTTGGAGGCATGACTCTTGATAGCGTAGACTTGTTATTCATAGATATGGAATCCATAGCTCCTCTTTAGGAGTAATGATATCCTCTTATATGCATTGTCCTGTAATTGGAAAACTGGAGCGCTCAACCATTTGGATACATAGGTGTAACTGAATGGTATACTATCTTTGGATGGTAAGTTTTCTAATGGTGAGACAATGGAACGTAAGATAAAAATAATCAGGAAGGTAAGACAGAACTTGTCCTTAAGCCGATTATGGATTATCATATGGGAATGCGATACACTATGATATGTCATGGAGACTTAGCTTCACGAGCTTCGTAATTCTATAAAGTTCTAGAGTGCAGCTCCAAGCTTTTAGTGGAGTAGCGTTGGAGTTGATAATTATGAAATATATATCTGGGATATTGGGTTTCATAATTATCATGAGCTTGAACTTTATAGGTCCATTTTGGTCCCCTTTGCTAGCTCACAAAATCCTGTAACGACACGGCGTGCTTTTCCAATAATTGGTGACTTATGTCGGATTTATCAGATTGGTTTAAAATTTATAAGAATCAAATAATTCATGTTTGTTTATCGGTTGAATTAATTATGTAAGAAATTAGTTCAAGATGAACTTGTTGAATTATGGCGTTCGGATAATTCTTGTCTATTTATCGGTTGTTTTAATTTTGGACAATTAGAACAAGATAAACTTGTAGAATTATTGTGAATTGATTTATTTTCTTAGAGATTATCTTGATAAAGTTTGTTTTGATTAGATATCTTTTCTATTGGGCTATTTGAATCAAAACTGAGACTTTATCCTTTAGAATCTCGGGTGGAAAATAAAAGATTCGCGGAGATTTTTTCTCGGCAGTTCGGCCTGCCTATCAGAAAGTTTGGCCTGCCGAACTGGCCAGTTCGGCCTGCCGAACTGGCCAGTTCGGCCTGCCTATCACACAGTTTGGCATGCCGACTATGACAGTTAAGATTACACGTTTTTCACGCGTATCTTATTAGATATTGATCCGAACTTGATTCTGTTTCGATTTTTGAGACCTAATCTGATATGGACTGACCCCAAGGACCAATAGGTATAAAAAGGGAGTGAGTCTAATGATTTACTCAGATCAATTTGAGAGATTAAGAGTGATACTCTTCTAGTGAGCATCTGAAAACTCCCTAAGAGCTTTTGTTCACAAATCACGAACACTAGCTTTGGGTTCTCTCTATTGGTTGGAAGGAGTGTCACCGGTGGAAGAGCTGTACGTGTGAGCCCACACTCACTCCGGTTGTGGATAGAGAATAGCAAGGAAGACCAGTTGGTTGAGGCTCTTCTGGAACATTACTTCTCTACACAGGTCGCGGAGGTTCTTCGGCACACTGAGGTTAGTAAGATCTGTTTAATTTATACATATAACATGTCAAATTTGTGTTTTGGAAAATACTCTGATGGAAAAATTTTAAAATTCCGCTGCGCACTTTGTTTCCAACACTAAACTCTATGGTAGAAGACATCCTCACATCCCTTCTGATTTTGGGATTAAGACCTCTCAAGAAGTGATCTATCTTCTCATTGTTGTCTTTAGCAATATAAGGAACATATTTGCAACCTTCATCGAATTTTTTAAGATAATCACACACTGGTATCCCTCCTTGCTTTAGCTCCAAAAACTCCTTCACCTTCAGTGATCTAGCATCCCTAGTGAAATATTTTTCACAAAAGAACTTCTTGAATTTGTCCCATGTCAATTCATCTATATTCACTCCAAGCTTAGTTCCTTCCCACTAGGTTCTAGCTCCCTTTTAAGAAAGAAATTGCGTAAAGTACCTTTTTCGCATCACTAATCCTTATGTAATCAAAGATGGCATGCGAGGATTCTACCAATTCCTCTACAACTAATGGGTTGAACCACAATCAAAGTCAGGAGGTTCCATCTTCTTGAATTGCTCGCAAACAGTCTGCGAAGCATTCGGCCAAGGTGGAGGTGGAGGAGATGGTTGGCACTGATTATTCTTTTGCATATCCAACAACTATTGTATCTATTCACCATGCATCCTGGTTTGTTGCTAGATTAGATTTGTCAAATTGTCTATTAAATCATGATGACCCTCCTGATCATCATCCCCTATCCTCTTTTTTGGTGCCATATCTTCTTGTATAATACTCAATCTTACTCCGTTAAATAGCCCATAATATACACAATCATAAATTAACAAAATCATAAAAACAACAAATCATAAAGACAAGAGATACTAACGGTTGAACAAGTTTCCTAGTTGGGATATGTTCATATGCCTTCTTTTGTCTTTAGAAATGATTTAACCTCTACATTGATACCAAAAACTATAATACCCCTAAAACTAACAAATAAGCTCATGGAATGCCTATTTAGCTAGGATAAAGAGTATTAACCTTTCATTTTACATTATAAATGTTATAGTTTACTTAAAATATTCATTCCAATATAGAAGAGTTTCCAAACTGTTATTTCAACATTTATTTATTTACAACATATATAGTATTTCAAAATGAGATGTGCAATATACTGTCATATCTAGAGTTAGTAATATATCCATTTACAAAACCATAACAGAGCTACTAAGTTTGACAAAATAGAGTTCCAAAATAAGCTTCAAAAGCTGCTCTAAACTTATCATAAGAACAAATCTTTGTCTGGCAACTCTTGATACTCAGTCAATCCCTAACCCTATACATTCTCTCACGCATCATAAGAATTATAATGAGCTAAAATCTTAGTAAGCACAAACTAATGCATGAACATGAAAATTGAATGAGAAGGCAATCACACATTTTCTTTTATCGATTCTCATTCAAGAATTTTTTCTTCTTCTGGGTACCCCTGAAGTGTGATACTTAAATGGTAAAGATAGGCCGTGGTTTTTGGAATCTGTTCATCATTTTACCCAATGTAGCAATAACAAAAATATGGGGCTTCCATCTTGGTCTTTAGACCTCAGGCATTTATCGTATTCAGTCTTTGTTTTTGTGGCTTTTCTTATACTGGTTTTCAACATCAAAGTATTCCCCACCCATTGTTGGGTCTGCCGGTCCTACTCGCGTTTCGTGCCTAGCCAATCACTAATTAAGCACCAAACCCCATTGTAGTTAAAAACCTTATTTACTTTTCAGATCACATCACATGTTTTGATGTAAATGTGATGAATCATGAATACATTTTAGCAATCTATATCATTCCCAAATAGCAACAATCTAATCAATGCACCTTAAAACATAGCATGACAAAGTTCTTGTGATGCAGTAAACTACTTACTTGAAATCTAAGAAGACTTAAAGAAATTGTAAAGAATGGACCCTTCTTCGTGAATTTGATGTGTCATTGACCTACCATATTCATGTTGTAACCATTAAAGCATAGGGAAACAATTTTAACAATCCTACATATACTAACTTACAGCCATATTCTTGATATGTTAAAAAAATGGAATAATTAATAGGCCTTAGAATATAAGCCTAACTATCATGAAAAATTGCAAAATAGCAAAAAACATATTAAAGAATCTTACTATAAAATTTCACATCATTTGGGATTAATTTCACAAGGTTTACAAACAAGCAAAGTTAGCTTACTGCCAGCAAAATTCCAACAACAGGCCTTGATTTTGAAAAATCCACCAAAACTTCATCTATTTACATTTTGACACAAAAACTTACACAACATAGCTCTATATGTCCACTATCATTCCTCAAAATTTCAACTTAACAATTTCTCAAACATCATGCTTGCACTTACCAAAAATTCATACAAAACAGAGAAAATCTAAATTTAAACACTTCCAAATCATGTTTAGATTAAACCACAGCAAGAAAAACAACTATTTACATTTAACTGAGCTTTTCCTCACATCATCTAACTAAAAACACCATTACCTCCATGAAATTTTTCACAAAGCAGACCATAAGAATATAACCCACAAAAACCCCATCAAGAAGCATGAAAATACCCATCTAATTCAAGAAAAACATCTTACCTTGGCTACCATACAAGTTGGGCTCTCAAGGTTGGGTTCAAACCTCAGTTTCTCAAGAAAATCCATGGTTTCTTGAGTGGTCTCTCTAAGGTCCGAATTTTCAAGTTCTCAAACCTCACTTTTATGGCATTTGTTTGAAGAGATGAGTTGAAGCTGAGTGGAGATGTTTATCTGCTCATAAATTGAGTTTTAGAAATAGTTTGGTGGTCAATTATCTGAATGACAAGTTGGAAGTGTTCTAGCACTTTCATTGCCTTATAAGTGTAAAAGAATAGTGGAATAGACATATTAAACTCAGACTTTTACTATAATTCTACTATTAATCGTAAAAAAAATATTTATCTCAAATATATTGCCACTAAAAATAATTTTTTGCATATACATCCTCAATGTTAATGCATGTTCAAGTTCATAAATGTACCACTATTTTTAACAAAGTCATGCATACAGGTATCAAATACTAACTTTAACCGTTACTAAAATAGCCAACTAAATTAAAACTTAATAAATCATGTAATGAACCAACAATAAAAAACACATCATTTTTAATTTTTCATAGCACATTAATTCTTGCCAAGTAGGTCATTTAACTCTTCACTATAACAAAACACTTAAAATACCATAAGTTTTAATAGATATTTCATATAATAAAGCATTTAATCATGATTACTAAAATAAAATTTATGACATACTATACAAATTTACTATGAAAAATTCTTCATATGACCATACACATTTGTGAGAATTTTAGGCATTACATTAATAGCGTATACCATTTTTAAAAGTACGTTTCATATAATTTCATCTGAATGTATAGTTAAATGACTTGGGATTTCCTAAAGATAGATCCGGTTTGGAAAAAAAATGGTGAGGTGAATTCTTATAGTGTTTGATATACATTTATAATAGAGGAGTTGAAATTAGGAGTTCAATGATGGTTTTAAGGCTATTTATGCAGAAAATGCCATTTTAAGTAAAGTAAAGTTATGTATGTGTTTGGAATAATGATTAAAGGAGACTTTATGACAAGTAAGCAATATTGTAGAATGTTATTAATAATGATACAAAGTCTTCTATAAGAGGATGATATGTGTTTTGGTGGTAAGCTTACCTTGAATCCCTAAATAAGTGATCTTTTCGGTATTCAAATTTACAAACTCAATTAGGGTTTCAACAAGTTGGAAATTAGTAATGAATCATGTTATCCAATGTTTGAGTGTATTTGAAAGAGATTTAGAAATTCTAGTTTAGTTTTGGAGAAAAACAATCAAAGTTTAGAAACTAGTATTTTCTGTGTATCAAAATTTTGGTATGAGCGAGCACACCTAAGTTACTAAGTCAAATGGGTGGCTATGACATAGCTTTTATTTGGGGTTGTGTGAGTGTTTTACGCACATAATAGCTAGCAACTAAGATTCAAAATGGAGACATTATGTAACGTCCCGAAATTTATTTAATGTTAATGTAATGTAAATGATGAATTAGTGTGCCATAATTAACGTTTTAACATTTATTAGACTATTTGGTTGGATTTTTGAATTTTTGGTTGTTTTGTTAAATTAATGAATTCAAAAGATTTCTTATTGATTTAAAATGATGTTTTGAGTTTTAAAACACCACAATTTGTAAAATGTTAAAAATACTCCGTTTTGCAAAACCGTGGGCGGCACATGGTTTTCGCACAGTAAAACCGCCCATCGATTTTCTCTATTTATTTCCCTCTTCTCTCTCTCTCTCCTCACTTTCACGCAGCTCTCTCTCTCTATTTCTCTCTCTCGGCAGCTCACTCTCTCTCTCAATCTCTTTCAAAAATTTTTGAAAACAAATTTGAATCCAAGCTTCGGGATAGCAAGGAGGAAGCTCGGGGACGTGATTCGGCAACCGAGAACGCGGATTGAAGCTTCGATTCGAGGTTAGATTCGAAATTTCTAAACTTTTTACAAAATTTTCAATTTTGTGTGTTTTTGAAATCTAAGTTTGTTTAAGCTTAGAAAACCTTGGATTTGTGTTAAATGAACTTAGAACAACTAGAATCTAAGTTTAGATTGAAGAAAAACGGATTGAATTCAAGATTTTTCATTTTTCTCCTCTTTTTCTCATTTTCGGATTTTTGAGGATTTTGAGTCAAAATCTTGTTTAGATGAGCCCAAACATGTTCTAGAATGTTTTTCTATCAACTATAGTTGTTTTTCATGCTTGGGATTTGAGAAAAACAGGTTAGAAACAAGATTTGGATTTTGGGGATCGAGAAACCCGTGGCTGGGATTTCTGGATCTTCCTAGTTCGGTAGGCCGAAGTTCATGTTCGGCAGGCTGGAGTGATGATCGGCAGGCCGGTGTTCTTCCGACCGGCAGGCCAAATCTGGGAAAATGTTCGGCAGGCCGAACCTTGCTTCCGGCAGGCCGAACTGTGCAGTTCGGCAGGCCGAAGCAGGGCATCCGGCAGGCCGACCGAGGCATGGAAAATTTTGTGATTTTTACCCGTTTTCACTATTTTGAACCCTGATTTAAATCCCAACCTTATAGGATGATTTTAAAGGTACAAATGGCACACTAGGACATCATGAAATGATTTAGTAACATAGAATGTCTCGAACTAGATATTGATCGACTTAGTTTGTATCTAGGATCATTCGTGGTTCCGTGGAGCTAACGTATAGCGGACAGGGATTACAGTGTGGGGTACCGGCACGAGTACTGAGGTAGGACTTCTATCCTATTTCTTTGGTAGCCTGGTTTTGAAATGATTTGGCTTTGAAAAGGATTTCTATCAAAATGTTTTCAACGGTTGTTTGAAAATGGTTTTATCGGTTATATTTTAATATACCGTGACATGAAATGAATTTCATAATAAATGTAATTGACAACACTCGGTAATTGGGTTTTGAATGATAATGATAATAAACACATGGGCATGATGCCATATCAGAGATCGGGTCGTGTGGCGATCGACCTTGGGGGCAGGTCCTGAAACCCAACTGGGCCACTACGGTGGTGATTTCATGGTTTGCCTAGGTAAAAGTAAATTGGTGTTTTGATTTGATGAGTAGACTGTTCTGTGTCAGGACGGTCCTACTCAAACTGTTTATTTATTTATTTATTTAAGTTTCCTTGGGATAACTTCTAATAATGCTATGTTCCTTTGCGTTAAACTATTTTTATAAAACTTAGTCCTACTGAGCCTTTCGCTCACGTTTTATTATTTTAAATTTCCCCTAGGTGGTTTCCCCTTTAGGTTTGGAGAAGATTCTTCGGACCGAACTCAGGAGCAATAGGAGAATTTATTTATATTCTGTATTTATTTAATCAAGGCATGTAAGACTTTAACTTTATTTGTACTTGGACTGTAATTGTATTTATGATATTGTCAGATCCATGTGTGTGCACAAGTTGTGGGTTGTGGAACCCATATTCGCGGTTTTTATTCAATTATTATTATTTGCTAAATATTTATAAATTCGTTTATCAAATGTGGTGGAAAATCTCTTCTTAATTTTTATTTAATTTGATTCTCAAACTCTCGATTTTTAATTAAATTCTCTTTTAATTAATCTAAATATTCCACCACGTCACCTCCCGTACTCCGGGGCGTGACAGAATGGTATCAGAGCTCAAGGTTATGAACCTTGGGAATTGTGCACACATAGGTTTGACAATGAAATACCTCTGACAGTCCAAATTTTGTTTTCAGAAGTGAGAGAATGGCACCTAGACGTCGTTCGACTGCTGACGCCGAGTTTGGAAATGATGAGAGCATGATGAGGTCTATGTTTGCGGCTTTCCGGCAGATGGCAGCCAGGGCTAGACCGGAAGACTCCAGTGTTGGTAGTCGGCATGCTTTCTTTAAAGAATTCCAGCGGGCGTCTATTCTGACTTTTGATGGCAATGGGGATCCGCAGTTAGCAGAGTATTGGTTGGATTCGATCTTGAAGCATCTGGATACCCTTGGTGTGCCTGAGGAGTATTGTGTGGAATTCGCGGCGTATAAGCTCGAGGGTGGCGCCAACACCTGGTGGAAACAAACTAAGCGTCTGGAGCGCTGTGGCGATATCAGTTGGGACAAGTTCGAGGAGCTGTTCTATGATCGGTATTTTCCGCAGGGATATAGAGACCAGAAGGCAGCTGAGTTTTATAGATTGCAGCAGGGTGATCTTTCAGTTCGGGGGTATGAGGCAAGATTTAACGAGTTGGCTAGATTTGCTCCATCAGCTGTGGCATCGGAGCGTGAAAAGTGTATTAAGTTTCAGGAGGGACTCAAGGCTCCTATTCGACGGCAGTTGGTTGCTCTACGGCTTAGGAGTTTCGGAGAGCTTGTGTCGTCGGCGATCTCCGTGGAGAATGATTACGTGCAGTATTGTGAGGATCGAGCCAAGGCTTCAGGAGGACCGCAGAGGAGTGGCAGGAAGAGCATTAGTAGTCATCCAGCTCCGGGGAAAGGCAAGCAAGGCGGTGCGACCAGTGGCAGCAGCAGTTCGTCTGGCAGCGGGCGCAGCAACCCCTACAGCTTTCATTGTCATTTCTGTCAGCAGCCCGGACACATCAAGAGGAATTGCCCGATCAGGAGTGCTCGTCTTGGATCGCAGACCGGGGAGGATGCCAGTCGTTCGTCTCAGCCTCAGCCTCAGACCCTACCTCCGCCTCCGCAGTACCCGCAGTTGCAGTATCCGCAGTTTTCTCCTCAGCAATTCTCACATCCGGCACGGGGGCAGCAGCCGCAGTATTTTTAGCGCAGTGTTCCTCAGTATAGAGCGCCGAGTACAGGTAGTGTGCAGTCGTCTCCATCTCAGCAGCATCGGCCGAGTAATGTAGGACCCAGCAATGTCGATAGAGGAAAAGGAAAGGCGCCAGTGCAGGTTCATGCAATGGCATCTGGAGGGACAGATTCTCAGACTGGTAACGCGGTTGTCGATGGTATGGTTTTGGTTTCCAGATCTTTAGCTCGCGTTTTATTTGATACCGGTGCATCTCATTCTCTCATTTCGAGTTCTTTTGTACATGCCTTGGGATTAGAAGTAGAAGAGTTTAATGAACCCCTAGTTATAACTTCTCCCTTGGGGCAGGTCTGTGTGAATTGTATGTGTAAATCATGTAAAATAAAGATTGGGTATGAGATTTTGAAAAGTGATTTGATTATACTCCCCATGAGTTCCTATGATGTGATTTTAGGGATGGACTGGTTGTCCAGATATAGTGCAGTTGTGGACTGCCAACTTAGAAAAGTGACCCTAGTGTCTGATAGGGGGACGGTAATCACTTACCAGGGTGGTGGTGATTGGCTAATGAGTGAGCGTCTTATGAAGTCATGTCTAGGAGGGCGAAGGAATCTAGATTGTTTTGCTTTTCTTGCCAATCTAGATTGCGAGCCCTATGTTTCGAGTAGTAGTGTAGCGATTCTGGTGGTTGATGAGTTCGAGGATGTTTTCCCCGACGAGTTATCAGGGTTACCACCGCATCGGGAGATTGAGTTTGGTATCGAGTTGTTTCCAGGGACATCACCAATTTCTATGGCACCTTATCGGATGGCGCCAGCAGAAATGAAGGAATTGAGGAAGCAACTTCAGGAGCTTGCTGATAAAGGATATATTTGGAATAGCACATCTCCGTGGGGAGCACCAGTTTTGTTCGCTAAGAAGCACGATGGGACTCTCAGGTTATGTGTGGATTATCGGCAGCTGAACCGTGTTACGGTGAAGAATAAGTATCCCTTGCCTAGGATTGATGAGCTATTTGATCAGTTGGGAGGTTCGCGATACTTCTCGAAGATTGACTTGCGTTCAGGTTATCATCAGCTTAGGATCAAGGAAGAGGATATTCCCAAGACAGCTTTTAGGACTCGGTATGGGCACTTCGAGTTTCTGGTTATGTCTTTCGGGTTGACGAATGCTCCAGCAGCTTTTATGGATCTGATGAATAGGGTATTTAGGCCGTATCTGGATCAGTTCGTGATCGTGTTCATCGATGATATTCTTGTGTATTCTAAGACTTGGAAGGAGCATGAGCAGCATCTTTGGATCGTGCTTCAGACTTTGCGGGAGCACCAGTTGTATACTAAGAGGGAAAAATGTGAGTTCTGGTTGACTGAGGTCAAGTTTCTGGGTCATGTCATCTTAGAGCATGGTATTTCAGTGGATCCATCCAAGATTGAAGCTATATTGGAGTGGGAACGACCAAGGAATGTAGCGGAGATTCGCAGCTTCTTAGGTCTTGCTGGATATTACAGGAAATTTGTAAAGAACTTTTCAAAGATTGCAGCTCCGTTGACGAGATTGATCAAGAAAAATGTCAGGTTTGAGTGGGATGAAGACTGTGAGTCTGCTTTTCAGGAATTGAAGAATCGGTTGACTTCAGCTCCAGTGTTGGTTATTCCTAGTAGTGATGAGCCGTATGAGGTTTATGCTGATGCTTTAGGGCGCGGACTTGGATGCGTGTTGATGCAGCATGGACGTGTGGTTGCGTACGGATCGAGACAGCTACGACCTCATGAGCAAAATTATCCTACTCATGATTTGGAGCTTGCAGCGATGATCTACGCGCTGAAGATTTGGAGATGTTACTTGTATGGAGCATCGTTTCAGGTCTTCTCTGATCACAAGAGTTTGAGATATTTGTTCACTC
This sequence comes from Artocarpus heterophyllus, assembly GCA_025403435.1. NCBI lineage: Eukaryota > Viridiplantae > Streptophyta > Magnoliopsida > Rosales > Moraceae > Artocarpus > Artocarpus heterophyllus. The sequence goes on along the minus strand of CM046348.1, from coordinate 34,632,393 downwards.
AGAGGGATCTTAATCTGAGGCAGCGCAGATGGGTGGAGTACATGGAGGATTATGATTTCGCGTTGCAGTATCATCCCGGGAAAGCTAATGTGGTCGCGGACGCGCTTAGCAGGAAGTCTTCAGGGATTCTCGCTTGCTTGATTTTTGAGGACTGGAGCAGGGATGCGACAGTGAGTGAGTATCGGCTACTGTATCATGAAGATGGTGATCGAGTTTCGTTATATCATGTGGAAGCGACCCCAGCTCTTGTTCGGATGGTGAAGCAAGGTCAGTGGCAGGATCGACATTTGCAGGGGATTCGGTCGCGGATTCAGAACGGGGAGCAGTTCGAGGAATGGAGCGTGCATGCAGATGGATCGTTGTACTTCCAGGAGCGTCTTGCAGTTCCAGTTATCACCGAGGTGACGAAAGCCGTTCTAGATGAAGCTCATAGGTCTCAGTTCGCTATTCATCCAGGGAGCACCAAGATGTATCGTGATTTGAAGAGACAATATTGGTGGAGAGGCATGAAGAAAGATGTTCGAGAGTACGTGGCCAAGTGTTCGACGTGTCTCCAGGTGAAAGCTGAGCATCAGAAGCCTGCAGGTCAGCTTCAGCCGCTTCCTATTCCAGGGTGGAAATGGGAGCATGTGACGATGGATTTCCTCACAGGTTTGCCGAGGACGGAGCAGCGGCACGATGCAGTTTGGGTCGTGGTCGACAGGTTGACGAAATCGGCGCATTTCATTCCATTTAGGTCGACGAGTTCTAGGAAGATTCTGGAGGAGTTGTATATGCAGAACATTATGAGGTTGCATGGAGTTCCTTTGTCCATCACCTCTGATTGAGACACCAGGTTTAATGCTAAGTACTGGAGGAGTTTTCAGGAGGCTTTGGGTACAGATTTGAACTTCAGTACGGCGTTCCATCCTCAGACTGATGGGCAGTCTGAGCGGGTTATTCAGGTTCTCGAGGATATGTTGCGTGCTTGTGCGTTGGACTTCGGCGGGAATTGGAAGCAATGTTTGCATTTGGCGGAGTTCGCGTACAACAACAGTTATCAGGCGAGTATCGGCATGGCACCATTTGAGGCGTTGTATGGGCGACCGTGTCGGTCACCTGTGTGTTGGGCCGAGCCGGAGGATAGAGTTATTCTTGGGCCAGATGAGATTCGTGACAGCAACGAGAAAGTCGCGGTGATCCGGGATCGATTGAGAGCAGCTCAGAGTCGGCAGAAGAGCTACGCAGATAGGAGACGTAGACCCTTAGAGTTTGCGGTTGGAGATTTTGTTCTCTTGAGGGTGTCGCCTCGTAAGGGAACTATGCGGTTCGGAGTGAGTGGGAAACTCGCGCCGAGGTATATCGGGCCGTTCGAGATCACTCAGCGTCTTGGTGTGGTCGCTTATCGGCTTGATCTTCCGCCCGAACTTTCTCATGTGCACGATGTGTTTCATGTGTCGATGCTTAGGAAATGTCCACCTGGGCAGGATAAGATAGTTTCGTTTCGCGATGTGCAGGTTCAGAAGGATACGACGTACGAAGAAGTGCCGATTCAGATCATCGACCGGAAAGTGATTAGCTTACGTCGTCGTGACATACCGTTGGTAAAGGTCGTGTGTTAGCATCACGGGGTTGATGAAGCCACTTGGGAATTAGAGTCGAGTATGCGGGAATTGTATCCGCATTTGTTTTGTTTTTGAGATGAGTTGTAAATTTCGAGGACGAAATTTCTTTTAGGGGTGGAGAGTTGTAACGTCCCGAAATTTATTTAATGTTAATGTAATGTAAATGATGAATTAGTGTGCCATAATTAACGTTTTAACATTTATTAGACTATTTGGTTGGATTTTTGAATTTTTGGTTGTTTTGTTAAATTAATGAATTCGAAAGATTTCTTATTGATTTAAAATGATGTTTTGAGTTTTAAAACACCACAATTTGTAAAATGTTAAAAATACTCCGTTTTGCAAAACCGTGGGCGGCACATGGTTTTCGCACAGTAAAACCGCCCATCGATTTTCTCTATTTATTTCCCTCTTCTCTCTCTCTCTCCTCACTTTCACGCAGCTCTCTCTCTCTATTTCTCTCTCTCGGCAGCTCACTCTCTCTCTCAATCTCTTTCAAAAATTTTTGAAAACAAATTCGAATCCAAGCTTCGGGATAGCAAGGAGGAAGCTCGGGGACGTGATTCGGCAACCGAGAACGCGGATTGAAGCTTCGATTCGAGGTTAGATTCGAAATTTCTAAACTTTTTACAAAATTTTCAATTTTGTGTGTTTTTGAAATCTAAGTTTGTTTAAGCTTAGAAAACCTTGGATTTGTGTTAAATGAACTTAGAACAACTAGAATCTAAGTTTAGATTGAAGAAAAACGGATTGAATTCAAGATTTTTCATTTTTCTCCTCTTTTTCTCATTTTCGGATTTTTGAGGATTTTGAGTCAAAATCTTGTTTAGATGAGCCCAAACATGTTCTAGAATGTTTTTCTATCAACTATAGTTGTTTTTCATTACTGGGATTTGAGAAAAACAGGTTAGAAACAAGATTTGGATTTTGGGGATCGAGAAACCCGTGGCTGGGATTTCTGGATCTTCCCAGTTCGGCAGGCCGAAGTTCATGTTCGGCAGGCCGGAGTGATGATCGGCAGGCCGGTGTTCTTCCGACCGGCAGGCCGAATCTGGGGAAATGTTCGGCAGGCCGAACCTTGCTTCCGACAGGCCAAACTGTGCAGTTCGACAGGCCGAAGCAGGGCGTCCGGCAGGCCGACCGAGGCATGGAAAATTTTGTGATTTTTACCCGTTTTCACTATTTTGAACCCTGATTTAAATCCCAACCTTATAGGATGATTTTAAAGGTACAAATGGCACACTAGGACATCATGAAATGATTTAGTAACATAGAATGTCTCGAACTAGATATTGATCGACTTAGTTTGTATCTAGGATCATTCGTGGTTCCGTGGAGCTAACGTATAGCGGACAGGGATTACGGTGTGGGGTACCGGCATGAGTACTGAGGTAGGACTTCTATCCTATTTCTTTGGTAGCCTAGTTTTGAAATGATTTGGCTTTGAAAAGGATTTCTATCAAAATGTTTTCAACGGTTGTTTGAAAATGGTTTTATCGGTTATATTTTAATATACCGTGACATGAAATGAATTTCATAATAAATGTAATTGACAACACTCGGTAATTGGGTTTTGAATGATAATGATAATAAACACATGGGCATGATGCCATATCAAAGATCGGGTCGTGTGGCGATCGACCTTGGGGACAGGTCCCGAAACCCAGCTGGGCCACTACGGTGGTGATATCATGGTTTGCCTAGGTAAAAGTAAAATGGTGTTTTGATTTGACGAGTAGACTGTTCTGTGTCAGGACGGTCCTACTCAAACTGTTTATTTATTTATTTATTTAAGTTTCCTTGGGATAACTTCTAATAATGCTATGTTCCTTTGCGTTAAACTATTTTTATAAAACTTAGTCCTACTGAGCCTTTCGCTCACGTTTTATTGTTTTAAATTTCCCCTAGGTGGTTTCCCCTTTAGGTTTGGAGAAGATTCTTCGGACCGAACTCAGGAGCAATAGGAGAATTTATTTATATTCGGTATTTATTTAATCAAGGCATGTAAGACTTTAACTTTATTTGTACTTGGACTGTAATTGTATTTATGATATTGTCAGATCCATGTGTGTGCACAAGTTGTGGGTTGTGGAACCCATATTCGCAGTTTTTATTCAATTATTATTATTTGCTAAATATTTATAAATTCGTTTATCAAATGTGGTGGAAAATCTCTTCTTAATTTTTATTTAATTTGATTCTCAAACTCTCGATTTTTAATTAAATTCTCTTTTAATTAATCTAAATATTCTGCCACGTCACCTCCCGTACTCCGAGGCGTGACACATTAATCAGCCTAATATGAGAATACTTAAGTATTAAGTAAAGATGAGGTGTGAGTGTGGCACTTTAAAAGAAATTAAGCAAGTAGGTGAGCTCATTTCAACCCATTTTCTCTCAAGTTCAACCATCCTCTAAAGAAAAACTCCATTTCCAGTTAGGGTTCAAGAAGATAATGGTATGAACCCCGTCGACTAATGCGACAAGATCCGACACCAAATCTGGAATCGAACCCCTAATCCCTTAAGACACACGTTTGTTGAGCCTTGACCCATAATCTAGTGAGACACGAACCAAGATCATGGATAGGAAGACACCATACCTAGAATTTCAAGAACACTTAAAACCCTAGATGATTAGTCAGTTTGTTGAACGCCACAAAATTAATCTTGATAAGTTCAAAGAGTCTTCTCAAGAAAATAAGAACGCAAGAAAATCCTCACCAAATTCATGAATGATGATCTGATTTATTAATTTTAAAATGACAAAGTGTTCACAATTATATGGGAAGAATTTTTAGCCCAAAAGAATCCCTAAGCGAAGGCTGACTTAGAAAATCCCTTAATTGGCACTTTCCCATGTGAAATTAAGCCCTAAGAACCAACTTTGGTAACTGTAATCCAACAAAAATAACACAAAAGGAAAGTAGCTAATCTTATCCCTCAAAACGTGCCTAACCTAATCTAGAAAAAGGAAAAATATCCAAGTTTGTTTGTATGCCTAACAAAACTGAATTTGACACTAATAATTTACAAAAATTACATTAGCAAAAATAAATTGATGACAAGGCTCGAACTTGATGACATGATGCCCACATGTTGATCCAAAATAGGAAGGTTTCCTGAAATTACAAATCTGCCCCACAATTTACTAGAATCAAGGACCATCAACAATGTGAAACTTCTAGAACCTTAATCATAGTAACTAGGCTCTCTTGAGATTGATTTGGGCCTATGCCGGGGCTCCATTTATGTGACGCATCGCAAACTTGTTAAATGAGCCCATTCAATGCTTCCATGAATCGCTTGGCCTTAGATCTCGTGATTGGACCACTTGAATGGCTTAATGGATCATGAACATGACTCCTAACTTGTGTAGCTCCATTACTTGCATCATTCTGCCCTTTTGAAAAGGATTAGTCCTCAAATCATCATCTGCATTAAAAGGAGTTAAGTCAGAAACATTAAAACTATCACTAACACCATACTCATCTGGTAAATTAAGCTTGTAGGCATTGTCATTAATGTGTTCCATCACTTGCAATGGTCCATCACCCCCCGGAAAGAGTTTTGAACGCCTTTGTTTGGGGAAACGTTTCTTTCTCATATGCAACCACAACCAATCTCCCGGTTCAAACACCACCTGCTTGTGGTCCATATTGGCTTGTCTTGCATATTGCTTGGTACGCTTTCTCTATGTTCTATCTTGCCTTCTCGTGAATTTGCCTAACAAAATCAGCTTTTTTCATGCCATCTATGTTAGCTTGTTCGTTCAAAGGTAAAGGAGTTAAATCCAAAGGTGTCAATGGATTAAAGCCATAAACAACTTCAAACGGTGAAAACTTAGTTGCAGAATGAACACATCTATTATAAGCAAATTCAACATGCGGCAAACAATCTTCCCAAGTTTTTAAATTCTTTTGAATGACAGCACGTAATAGTGTAGATACAGTCTTGTTCACTACTTTAGTTGACCATCAGTCTGCAGGTGACAAGTAGTAGAAAATAATGGCTTAGTCCCCAACTTTGTCCACAAGGTCTTCCGAAAGTAACTCAAGAACTTTGCATCTCTATCAGAAACAATACTCCTAGGCATGCCATGCAACGTAACAATCTCCTTGAAAAACAAATCGGCTATATGTGATGCATCATTGGTTTTATGACATGCAATGAAGTGTGCCATCTTAGAAAACCTGTCAACTGCCACAAACATAGAATCTCTCCCCCTCTTAGTCCTAGGTAACCCCAACACAAAGTCTATAGAGATGTCAACCAAAGGTTCTCTAGGAATAGAAAGTGGAGTATATAACCCATGTGGTTGCAGCCTAGACATAGCTTGTCTACATGCAATGCATCTCCCACAAATCCTCTCAACATCATGCTTCATATGTGGCCCAACGAAATGCTCATGCAAGACACCTAAAGTCTTAGCTATTCCAAAGTGACCCATCAAACCACCGCCATCTGTTTCTCTAACTAACAAGTCACGCAAAGAAGAATGAGGAATGCAAAGTTTATTTTCTCGAAAGAAGAAACCCTCATGTAAGTTGTATTTCCCACATGCTCCCTTTGTGCAATCTTTAAACACAACTCCAAAATTAGAATCCAATGCATACAATTCTTTAATGTACTCAAATCCATGCAACTTGGCATCAAGGGTTGAAAGTAAGGCGTACATATGAGATAGTGCATCGGCAACTACATTTTCCTTACCTTTCTTGTATTTGATCACACATGGGAATGTCTCGATGAATTCTACCCACTTGGCATGGCATTTATTCAGTTTGTGCTACACCTTCAAATGCTTCAAGGATTCATGATCCGTGTGAATCACAAACTCCTTCGGCCAAAGATAGTGCTGCCAAGTCTTTAAGTTCAAACTAATGCATTCATCTCCTTATCATAAGTGGGATAATTTTGTGCTACCCCACTCAACGTTTCACTAAAGTATGCAACCGGTCTTCCTTCTTGCATCAAAATGCCTCCAATACCTATACCTGAAGCATCACACTCAATTGCACATGTTTTAGTGAAGTTAGGTAAAACAAGTAGAGGTGCATTTGTTAACTTCTCCTTGCTTAGTTTGAATGCCCTTTCTTGTTCCTCTCCCACTTAAATGGAGCGTTCTACTTGATGACTTCAGTCAAAGGTGCAGCAAGGCTACTAAAGTCCTGAACAAAACGGCGGTAGAAACTAGCCAAGCCATGGAAACTTCTCACTTGCCCTATTATTGTAGGAGTTGGTGAATCTTGGATTGCCTTCACCTTTTCCTCATCAACCTGTATACCTTGCGCACTCAAAACAAAACCAAGAAATACAAGCTTATCTATTCAAAAGGTACATTTCTTGAAGTTAGCAATTAACTTTTCTTTCCTTAAAACATCTAAAACAAGTTTTAAATGTTGAACATGATCATCAAAGTTTTTGCTATAAATTAGGATATCATTAAAGTAGACAACTACGAATTGACCAATGCAAGCACGCAAAACATGGTTCATAAGTCTCATGAAAGTTCTAGGTCCATTAGTTAATCCGAAAGGCATAACTAACCATTCATACAAACGATATTTTGTTTTAAATGTAGTTTTCAACTCATCATCTTCCTTCATCCTAATTTGGCTATATCCACTCTTAAGATCAATCTTGGTAAAAAGACAAGAACCATGCAATTCATCCAGCATATAATGTAGTCTAGGAATGGGATGATGATACTTTATCATAATGTTATTGATGGCTTGGCAATCTACACACATTCTCCATGTCCCATCCTTCTTAAGCACTAGCAACACCGAAACCACAAAAGGACTCATGCTTTCACGCACATATCCCTTCTCCAATAACTCGTCTACTTGTCTTTGAAGTTCCCTTGTCTCCTCAGGATTACTCCTATAGGCAGGCCAGTTTGGAATTGAAGCACCAATTATGAAGTCAATTTGATGCTCAGTTTCTAGAATTGGGGGTAAGCCTGGAGGCAACTCTTCAGGAAATACATCCTTGAATTCCTGCAAAAGGGAAACAACATTGCTCGACAAAGAACCAGCAAGATCATTAGTGTTTAAAAGGGCCTCCTTGTACGTTAGTACTATAAGGGGCTGATGGGAAATTAAAGCTCTCTTGATCTTGCTTTTCTTTGCAATGAAATTGTATTTTTCCTCTCTCGCACACATTAAGGCTGAACTCTCTCCTTTCTCTTTTTCTCTCTTATTTTTCATGCTCTCTTTTTCTCTCCTCTCTTTTTCTTTTCTCTTATGTTCAGCCTCCCTTTCTTTCTCTTTTCTTTTTTTACTCGCTCTTTGCATTTTTAATTGATCTTCAAGAACTTGTTTTGGAGTCAATGGTACAAGTGACATTGGCTATTTATTCATGGTAAAAGAGTACCTATTGGTGAAACCATCATGTGTGGTTTGTCGATCGAACTGCCACGGTCTTCCCAACAAGAGGTGACATGCATGCATGGGCACAACATCACAAAGCACCTTGTCCTCATACTTTCCAGTAGAAAACACCACCATCACTTGTTTAGTAACCTCGATCTCACCACAATCATTCAGTCATTGAAGCCAGTATGGCCTTGGATGCTTCAAGGTAGGTAACGCCAATTTCTCCACTAACTCGGTGCTGGCCACATTTGTGCAACTTCCTCCATCTATTATCACACTACAAACCTTGTTATTCACAAAACACCGTGTGTGAAACAAATTCTCTCGCTGATTATTCTCTTCTTCTTTAGCCTGTGCACTAAGAGCTTGTCTTGCCACTAATGACTCCCCAACAACAACGCACTCCCCTTCATAAGCATCTTCAAGAGGTGGCATGTCATCTACTTATTCTTCTTCTTCATCTTCTGAAACAATCTCTCCTTGAGCTGTAATCACCGTTACTCTCTTGTTTGGACATTCGCGAGATATTTGACCCCTGCCTTGACATTTAAAGCACTTAATCTCACGACTTTTTGAGGTAGAAAATTTAGTGCTACCTTGTTTAGGTGTAGCAATTTGTTTGGCATCTTTAGAGGGCTCAGTCTTTGGTTTGTTTACTGGAAATTCATCCCATTTAGGGGCTGGCTCCATGTGTTTTAGGTAGCCATGCTAGATCCCCTCTAGTCATCTTTCTTCGCTTCAACTGCTACTCCACTTTGATGACTTGGTGCACCATATCTGTCAGCTCCACATAATGTTGCATTTCTACCACATCTGCAATCTCACGGTTTAAACCATGCAAGAACCTAGCCATAGTGGCCTACCAGTCCTCCACTATATTTGCACGGATCATGGTGACCTCCATCTCTTTATGATATTCATCAACACTCCTATTACCTTGTGTGAGGTGTTGGAGCTTATTGTACAACTCCCTTTGGTAGTAACTCGGGATGAATTGTCTGCACATGATTGCTTTCACTTCCTCCCACGTCTCAATAGTTTGCTCTCGGTTTCTTCTTCTATCCTTCAACAACTGATCCCACCAAACAATAGCATAGTCAGTGAATTCAATTGCAGCGAGTTTTACCTTTTTTAACTCGGAGTAGTTGTGGCAATTGAAGACCATCTCCATCCTCTTCTCCCACTCTAGATACACCTCAGGATCATTTTTCCCTTGGAAGGACAGAATCTTCACCTTGATGCTTCCTAAGTTATCATCCCGCCTCTACCTACCTAGCCTATCTTCTCTATTCCCTAAACCACACCCAAACCTGCCCTGGTTATTAGGTGGATCATCAAACTCCTCCCAGTCATTATCATCCTCTATATCCCCCCATTGCTCACCATGGTGTACACGTCTAGGTTGCCTAATGGGATTATTTTGGTGTTGACCCATAGGTGTCCCCTCTTCCAACATATCCATTCTCTCATGTAAAGGTTCCAATTCAGCTCTCATCATCCGTCTCAGTTCCCCCATCAAAGCTTGTAACTGTAGGTTCAGAATGGTTCATTGTTAGACCTCTTCAGTTGAATTATCTTCTGGATAGTGCGAAATGTTTAAAGTTTGCAATAAAAGGTTAGAAACCTCACAAGCACTCCCTCATGTGTTTCACTCAAGAATGATTCGTTCACACTTGTGTTTCACTCAAATTGGCTCTTAACTTAATGTTGTCACCGCTCTTGCCTTTTTCCACTCATTGTGTCTTCTCAAATTCTTAATCAGACTCAAGAAACACACAAGATTCAAGTAGCAATTCAAACAAACTAGACTCTACCCAAACAATCCACAAGATTTGACATGCAATACATTGAATGACAAACAAAGACTCAATAACAAGGATGCTAAATCACAAGAATGTGTATAATGAATGGCTAAATTTTTTATTTTTTCTTTTTTGCTATGGAGTAAAGTGTGTTCTGGGCCTATGGAACCCTATAGAGCTGAAAACAAGCAAAAAATTTTAAGATGGGTCTCCAGACTCCTTTTTTTTCTTTCGAATCCTCTTGTTTTTATTCTTTCCCTTGTTTTCTTTTCTTTTTCTTTCTTTTCTTTTCGGATCCTTTTTTTTTTGTTTTTTGTAAAACTAGAATCAACACATAAACAAGCAGGTATGCACAAATAAATGAGAAACAAACAAGAACAATCGAATTCAAATCAAACAGAAACTAACTGACAAGTATTAAAAGCAAAAATGAATTAGAAAGATTTGAACAAGAAGAAAGAAAAAAAAGAAAAGAATTCGGCCAAGAAATTTAGACCTTAAGCCATAATTTTTTTTTCAGGACTCTAAACTTGACTAAAGAAGAACAAGAATATAAGATAAAGGATACTCAAACTTGCCTTGGAACCTGGCTCTGATACCAACTAATATGAACCCCACTGACCAATGCGACAAGACCTGTCACCAAATCTAGAATCGAACCCCTAATCCCTTAAGACACACGTTTGTTGAGCCTTGACTCGTAATCTAGTGAGACACAAACCAAGAACCACGGATAGGAAAATGCCACACCTAGAATTTCAAGAACACTTAAAACCCTAGATGATAAGTCAGTTTGTTGAATGCCACAAGATTAATCTTGAGAAGTTCAAAGAGTCTTCTCAAGAAAATAAGATGAATGCAAGAAAAACCTCACCAAATTCAGGAATGATGATCTGATTGATTAATTTTAAAATAACAAAGTGTTCACAATTATATGGGAACAATTTTTAGCCCAAAAGAATCCCTAAGTGAAGGCTTACTTAGAAAATCCCTTAATTGGCACTTTCCCATGTGAAATTAAGCCCTAAAAACTGACTTTGCTGACTGTAATCTAACAAAAATAACACAAAAAGAAAGTAGCTAATCTTATCCCTTAAATGCGCCTAACCTAATCTGGAAAAAGGGAAAATATCCAAGTTTGTTTTTATGCCTAACAAAACCGAATTTGACACTAAGAATTACAAAAATTACATTAACAAAAATAAATTAATGACAAGGCTCGAACTTGATGACATGGTACCCCAAGTCGATCTAAAATAGGAAGGTTCTCTTAAATTACAAATCTACCCCACAATTTACTGGAATCGTGTAACATCATCAATGTGAATCTTCTAGAACCTTAATCATAGTGACTAGGTTCTCTTGAGATTGATTTGGGCCTATGCAGGGGCTCCATTTATGGGATGCATAGCAAACTCATTGAATGAACCCGTTCAATGCTTCCTTGAATCGCTTTGCGTTAGATCTCATGATTGGACCACTTGAACGGCTTAATGGATCATGAACATGCCTCCTAACTTGTGCAGCTCCATTGCTTGCATCAAATAAGCCCATCTCCAAGTGTTTTAGTCAAGGTTTGAGTGGTGATAAGAAAGAAAACCTAAACTAGTCAAGGTTAGGTTTGAGTACACCTAAGTTAATAAGTCAAATGGGTGGCTATGACTTAGCTTTTATTTGGGGTTATGTGTGAGTGTTTTATACACGTAATAACCAGTGACTAAGCTCCAAAATGGGGACATTAATCAGCCTAATATGTGAATACTTAAGTGTTAAGTAAAGATGAGGTGTGAGTGTGGCACTTTAAAAGAAATTAAGCAAGTAGGTGAGCTCATTTTAGTCCATCTTCTCTCAAGTTCAACCATCCTCTAAAGAAAAACTCCATTTCTAGTTAGGGTTAAAGAAGATAAGCATATCTCCAAGTGTTTTGGTCAAGGTTTGAGTGGTGATAAGAAAGAAAACCAAAACTAGTCAAGGTAAGGTTAATTTTGTGGTTTTGAGTTTCAATCTTTCAAGACATGGGATAAACCTACAATCTGATTGTTTGAACATTCTAGGGTTTTATTTCAAGTGCTAAGAAAGACCATAAGCCTTGGTTTCATCCTTTTGCAATGGGAAAAGTGAAATTCGAGGTCAAGAGTTCAAGTTACTTCACTAAGGTGAGAATTTGTAAACTATTTTTAGGTTTCTTTTTTTGGTTAAATAAGCAGACTTTGGAACTTGATATGAGCATAATTTTAATGCTATTCAAGGCTAAGAATCATAGAAAAATGATCTAATAAAAAGGCATTTGGTTGTTGGAATGAAAAGTTTTAGAATTCTGTGAATTTTAGAGAATTTTTGGGTTGATTTGTGGTATTGTGAATACTCTAGATTGTTGGTTTTGTTTATAGGTCGTTTGATGAATTTTAAGTTTTGAGGAGTGTTAAAAATTGAGGGGAAATGCTGCCCAAATTCTTAGAACAAGTTTAAACAATTTAGAAATCAAAGTCCATGTTCGCCTTCAAAATTAGATAGTTTTGTCATGTTACCAATGTTTATATTTTTTGATTCTTTAGGGAACTTTTGGGATTGAGTTTAGTATTTTATCTCCAACATTACTTGAATTTATGAGTTTTACTAAAATTGCTATTCTTAGTAGTATTTTTATAGGTTAAGTTCTTTATTCTTTAAGAAAATACATGGAAGTGTTAAGAGGTTGAAAAGCAAAACTTTTAGTTCTACATTTCACCATCTTTCCTTTTATTTAATGTGATTATGGAATAGTGGATTTATTGAGGAAATTATAAGGCTATAAGTGATGTGTTTATGGGAACTTAGTTTTTCTTATGTTTAAGTTTGAAATGAGCTCCTTAACACTTAAGTAACTAGTATATGTTTAATGGGTTATAATATAATATATACACCTATTTTCAAAGGAGTTTGTGATTCGTATGGATCATGAATCCTTGAAGCATTTGATAGGTCAACACATGCTGAACAAGAGACATGCTCAATGGGTTGAATTCATTGGGACCTTTCCCTGTGTTATTTGGTATAAACAAGGTAAGAAAAATGTGGTTACGGATGCGCTTTCATGTAGGTATGCCTTAATCTCTACTCTGGATGCTAAGGTTCTTAGTTTTGAGCACATTAAGGGACTTTATCTTGATGATCATTACTTTGGGGAGATTTATAGAGCTTGGGAAAAATCTATAGAAGGTAAGTTCTATAGGCATGAGGGCTTCTTGTTTAGAGAAAATAAAATGTGCATGCCTAATTTTTCATTGAGAGACTTGTTAGTTCGGGAATCCCATGGTGGAGGGTTAATGGGACACTTTCATGTTGCCAAAACTCTAGCTATTTTGCAGGTACACTTTTATTGGCTACACATGAAATGGAATGTTGAGATAATTGGTGGCAGATGTGTGACCTATAGGCAAGCTAAATCGAGGGTTCAACCGAATGGTCTTTACACACCCCTACCTATTTCTAATTCACCTTGGATTGATATTTCGATGGACTGTGTTTTGGGTTTACCTAAGAGTAGGCATGGAAAGGCATCAATCTTTGTGGTTGTAGATCATTTCTTTAAGATGCTCATTTTATCCCCTGCAATAAGTGATACAAATCATGCCAACCACGTGACGAAACCCGATACCAAATCTAGAATTTTGAACCACAAGACCTCTCAAGTTGAGTGGAACCGCAACCCGCTGCTTAGCAAAGCAAGAATCTTGGTATGATGAAGATGCCACAAACAGGTATGAAAAGTCCATTTGATAAGTCAATTGAATGCTATAAGGAATCCTTGATAAGTTTAGAAAAGTTTCTTCAAGAACTCAAGAAGAATAACTTTCAATATGAATGAACATCAAAACTAAATTGCATTATTTGAAAGATGGCCTTATATGACCGAAATTCACATGGGATTTATTTTTAAATGTAAAATTCCTAATCTACCCTTAATGAAAGAAAGGCCTAAATAAATCCCTAGGATGGAATAATTTAACTCAAGATTCCTTCCTCCTATTCACACCCATAATAAAGTCTAAACAAAGATCCCAAATTTCAAATTCTGAAACTGAAACTTAAACTAAAATAAGATTACAAAGAATTCAAATTTTGAATAAATAATTCAAATCTTGAATCTTTGTTGGACACACCACTCCTACATGTGTACGTGTACGGATTGAACATGCAAGTTGGCCATGCAAGGAGTCAATGTGCGTGTATGGCTAATTGGAAACATTGGCTCCCTTTCGGCTCTACTTTGATGAGTAAAACCAGGCTTTGTTCATGCTCAGTAGTGAACCCATTCTCTTCCTGTTGTAGAACTCTTTGAACTAGGTTATTTAGCTCTTATTTGAATCTTTTAGCTCGAGCCCTCGTCACCGGACAAACTAGAACTTCAATCGGATCGTGAAAATTCCTTGCAGCCTTGATGTCCCCCCCTCTTGAGAAGGATTTGTCCTCAAATCATCACCTGCATGAAAAGGACTCAAGTCGGTAACATTGAAAGTAGCATTAACATTGTACTCACCTGGTAAGTCAAGTCTATAGGCATTGTCATTGATCCGTTCTAGCACTTGAAAAGGACCATCTCCTCGGGGTAGCAACTTAGAACGTCTTTGGGCTGGAAATCGTTCTTTCCTCAAGTGTAACTACACCCAATCACAGGGCTTAAAAATGTGTTGGTGACGTCCCTTGTTAGCTTGCTTGATGTATTGTTTGGTTCTCTCCTCTATGTTGAGCCGTGCCCTTTCATGGAGTTGCTTCACAAATTCTGCCTTCTTCTTATCATCTAAGTTGACATGCTCAGAAATAGGTAAAGGTGTTAAATCCAAAGTAGTTAAAGGATTAAAACCACAAACAATTTCAAGTGGTGAAAACTTAGTAGCAAAATGAATGGTACGATTATAAGCAAACTAAACATGTGGTAGACAATCCTCGCAGGTCTTAACATTCCTACTAATGATAGCCCTCAACAAAGTGGATAAAGTCCTATTAACTACTTCTGTCTGACCATCAGTTTGAGGATAACAAGTAGTAAAAAACAAAAGTTTCATTCCTAGTTTTCCCCATAATGTTTTCCAAAAGTAACACAAGAACTTAGCATCCCGATCTGAAATGAATGTCCTAGGCATACCAAGTAACCGTACAATCTCCCTAAAGAACAAATTTGCAACATAAGAAGCATCATAGTCTTCGGACAAGGGATGAAATGAACCATCTTAGAAAAATGATCTATAACCACAAAGATTGAATCCCTTTCATGCCTACTCCTAGGTAAACCCAAAACAAAGTCCATTGAAATATCAATCCAAGGTGAACTAAGAATAGGTAAGGGCATGTAAAGACCATTCGGTTGAATCCTTGATTTAGCTTGCCTACAGGTGACACATCTACCATCCCGTTTCATATGTGGCCAATAAAAGTGCTCCTGCAACATAGCTAGAGTTTTGGCGACTCCAAAGTGTCCCATTAACCCTCCACCATGGGATACCCAAACTAACACGTCTCTCAATGAGCAATTAGGCACGCACATTTTATTTTCTCTAAACAAGAAGCCCTCATGCCTATAGAACTTACCCTCTATAGATTTTCCACAAGCTCTATAAATCTCCCCAAAGTCGTGATCATCAAAATAAAGTCCCTTAATGTGCTCAAAACCATGAAACTTAGCATCAAGAGTAGAGATTAAGGCATACCTGCATGAAAGCGCATCTACAACCACATTTTCCTTACCTTGTTTATACCAAATGACATAGGGAAAAGTCTCAATGAATTCAACCCATCGAGCTTGTCTCTTGTTCAGCTTGTGTTGACCTTTCAATTGCTTCAATGATTGATGATCCGTATGAATCACAAACTCCTTTGGCCACAAGTAGTGCTGCCATGTCTCCAGAGCTCAAACCAATGCGTACAACTCTTTGTCATAAGTGGGGTAGTTAAGTGCAGCCCTGCTTAGCTCCTCGCTAAAGTACGCAAGTGGTCTTCCATCCTGCATAAGAACAACGTCTATACCTAAAGTTGATTTCAAGAAACCGTAAAGAACTAAATTTGATATATATATATATATATATTTGGCCGAATTGAAACCCTAACCCTAATTCACGAATTTGGCTTGGAAACAAGAAAAGGATAAGCAAACCTGACAATCCTAGGCTCTAATATCAACTGATACAAACCACGCCAACCACGTGATGAAACCTGATGCCAAATCTAGAATTTTGAACCCCAAGACCTCTCAAGTTGAGTGGAAATGCGACCCGTTGCTTAGTAAAGCAAGAACCTTGGTATGATGGAGACGCCACAAATGGGTATGGAAAGTCCGTTTGATAAGTAAATTGAATGCCACAAGGAATCCTTGATAATTTTGAAAAAGTTTCTTCAAGAACTCAAGAAGAATAACTTTCAATATCAATGAACATAAAAAAAAAAAATGAATTGCATAATCTGTAAGATGGCCTTATATGGCCGAAATTCACATAGGATTTATTTTTAATGGTAAAATTCCTAATCTACCCTTAATGACAAAAGGACCTAAATAAAGCCCTAGGATGGAATTATTTAACTCAAGATTCCTTCTTCCTATTCACCCTTATAATAAAGTCGAAACAAAGATTCTAAGTTTCAAATTCTGAAACTGAAACTTAAACTAAAATAAGATTACAAAGAATTCAAATCTTAAATCTTGAATCTTGAATCTTTGCTGGACACACCACTCCAACATGTGTATGTGTACAGAATGAACATGTAAGTTGGCTATGCAATGACTCAATGTGGGTGTACGGCTTATTGGCTCCCTTCCAGCTCTACTTTGACGAGTAAAACTAGGCTTTGTTCACCCTCAGTAGTGATCACACTCCCTTCTTGTTGTAGAACTCTCTGGACCAGGTTATTCAGCTTTTCTTTGAATCTTTTAGCTCGAGCCCTCGTCACTGAACCAACTGGAACTTGAATCAGATAGTGAAAATTCCTTGCAGCCTTGATGTCCTCATCAAAACTCGACACCAAATCTGGAGACTTCAAACCCCAAGACCTCTCAAGTTTAGTGGAAACTGCGACCTGTTACTTAACAAAGCAAGAACCTTGGTATGGTGTAGATGCCATAAACGGGAATGGAAAGTCTGTTTAATAAGTCAATCGAATGCCACAATTAATCCTTCATAAGTTCAAAAAAGTTTCTTCAAGAACTCAAGAAGAATAACTTTCAATATGAATTGCAATAAAAATTGAATTGCATAATTTGAAAGATGGCCTTATATGGCCGAAATTCACATAGGGTTTATTTTAAATGTAAAATTCCTAATCTACCCTTAATGAAAGAAACACCTAAATAAAGCCCTAGGATGGAATTATTTTAACTCAAGATTCCTTCTTCCTATTCACTCCTATAATAAAGTCTAAACAAGGATCCTAAATTTCAAATTGTGAAACTGAAACTTAATTTAAAATAAGATTACAAAGAATTCAAATCTTGCATCTTGAATCTTTACTAGACACACCAATCCTACATGTGTACGTGTACAGAATAGGCATGCAAATTGGCCATGCAACGACTCAACGTGCGTGTACGGCTGATTAGCTCCCTTCCAGATCCACTTTGATGAATAAAACCAGCCTTTGTTCACCCTCAATAATTGATACGAACCACGCCAGCCGTGTGACAAAACCTGATACCAAATTTGGAATTTCAAACCCCCAGAGCTCTCAAGTTAAGTGGAACTGCGACCCGTTGCATAGCAAAACAAGAACCTTGGTATGATGAAGACGCCACAAACGGGTATGGAAAGTCCATTTGATAAGTCAATTGAACGCCACAAGGAATCCTTGATAAGTTCAAAAAAGTTTCTTCAAGAACTCAAGAAGAATAACTTTCAACATGAATGAACAACAAAACTGAATTGCATAATTTGAAAGATGGCCTTATATGACCAAAATTCACATAGGGTTTATTTCAAATGTAAAATTCCTAATTTACCCTTAATGAAAGAAACGCCTAAATAAAGCCCTAGGATGGAATTATTTTAACTCAAGATTCGTCCCTCCTATTCACACCTATAATAAAGTCTAAACAAGGATCCTAAATTTCAAATTGTGAAACTGAAACTTAATCTAAAAAAAGATTACAAAGAATTCAAATCCTGCATCTTGAATCTTTACTGGACACACCACTCCTACATGTGTACGTGTACGGAATGGGCATGCAAATTGGCCATGCAACAACTCAATGTGCATGTATAGCTGATTAGTTCCCTTCTGGATCCACTTTGATGAATAAAACCATCCTTTGTTCACCCTCAATAATTGATACAAACCACACCAACCACGTGACAAAACCCGATACCAAATCTGGAGTTTCAAACCCCAAGACCTCTCAAGTTGAGTGGAACTGCGACCTGTTGTGTAGCAAAACAAGAACCTTGGTATGATGAAGTCGCCACAAAGAATCCTTGATAAGTTCGAAAAAGTTTCTTGAAGAACTCAAGAAGAATAACTTTCAATATGAATCAACATCAAAACTAAATTGCATAATTTGAAAGATGGCCTTATATGGCCGAAATTCACATAGGGTTTATTTTTAAATGTAAAATTCTTAATCTACCCTTAGTGAAAGAAACGCCTAAATAAAGCCCTAGGATAGAATTATTTTAACTCAAGATTCCTTCCTCCTATTCACTCCTATAATAAAGTCTAAAGAAGGATCCTAAATTTCAAATCCTAAAACTTAAACTTAAACTAAAAATAAGATTATAAAGAATTCAAATCTTGAATCTTGAATCTCGACTTGATTCTTTGCTAGACACACCACTCCTACATGTGCACGTGTATGGAATAAACATGCAAGTTGGCCATGCAAGGACTCAATGTGCGTGTATGGCTGATTAGCTCCCTTCTAGCTCTACTTTGATGAGTAAAACCAGCCTTTGTTTACCCTTGGTAGTAAACACACTCTCTTCTTGTTGTAGAACTCTCCGGGCTAAGTTGTTCAGCTCTTCTTTGAATCTTTTAGCTTGAGCCCTCGTCATCAGGCCAACTAAAACTTGAACTGGATCATGAAAATTCATTGCCGCCTTGATGTCCTCATCAATAGTGAACACACTCTCTTCTTGTTGTAGAACTGATACGAACCACGCCAACCACATGACAAAACCAAATACCAATTCTAGAATTTTGAACCCCAAGACCTCTCAAGTTGAATGAAACCATGACCCGTTGCTTAGCAAAGTAAGAACCTTGGTATGATGAAGACGCCATAAACTGGTATGGAAAGTCTGTTTGATAAGTCAATTGAATGCCACAAGGAATCCTTGATAAGTTTGGAAAAGTTTCTTCAAGAACTCAAGAAGAATAACTTTCAATATGAATAAACATAAAAAATTGAATTACATAATCTGAAAGAGGGCCTTATATGGCCAAAATTCACATAGGGTTTCTCTTTAAATGTAAAATTCCTAATCTACCCTTAATGAAATAAACGCCTAAATAAAGCCCTAGGATGGAATTATTTAACTCAAGATTCCTTCCTCCTATTCATGCATATAATAAAGTCTAAATAAAGATTCTAAATTTCAAATTTTGAAACTGAAACCTAAACTAAAATAAGATTACAAAGAATTCATATCCTGAACGAAGAATTCAATTCTTGAATCTTGAATCTTGAATCTTTGTTAGACACACCACTCCTACATGTACACATGTACGGAATGAACATGCAAGTTGGCCATGCAAGGATTCAATGTGTGTGTACGGCTGATTGGAAACATTAGCTCCCTTTCGGCTCTACTTTGATGAGTAAAACCAACCTTTTTTCACCCTCAGTAGTGAACACACTCTCTTCTTGTTGTAGAACTCTCCAGACTAAGTTATTCAGCTCCTTTTTGAATCTTTTAGCTCGAGCCCTCGTCACTGGACCAATTGGAACTTGAATCGGATCATGAAAATTCCTTGCAGCCTTGATGTCCTCATCATTCCCCCTTCTTGAGAAGGATTTGTCCTCAAATCATCACCTACAACAAAAGGACTCAAGTCAGAAACATTGAAAGTAGCATTAACATTGTACTCACCTGGTAAGTTAAGTTTGTAGGCATTTTCATTGATCCATGCTAGCTCTTGGAAAGGACCATCTCCATGAAGTAGCAACTTAGAATGTCTTTGTGTTAGAAATCGTTCTTTCCTCATGTGTAACCACACCCAATCACCAGGCTCAAAAACTAGCTTCTGACGTCCCGTGTTAGCTTGGTTAATGTATTGTTTGGTTCTCCTTTCTATGTTGAGTTGTGCCCTCTCATGGAGTTGCTTCACAAATTCTGCCTTCTTCTTACCATCTAAGTTCACATGCTCAGAAACAGGTAAAGGTGTTAAATCCAAAGGAGTTAAAGGATTAAAACCATAAACAATTTCAAACGGTGAAAACTTAGTAGCAGAATAAATGGTACGATTATAAGGAAACTCAACATGTGGTAGACAATCCTCTCAGGTCTTAATGTTCTTACTAATGACAGCCCTCAACAAAGTGGATAAAGTCCTATTAACTACTTCTGTCTGACCATCAGTTTGAGGATGACAAGTAGTAGAAAACAAAAGTTTTGTTCCTAGTTTTCCCTATAATGTCTTCCAAAAGTAGCTCAAGAACTTAGCATCCCGATCAAAAATGATTGTCTTAGGCATACCATGTCACCGCACAATCTCCCTAAAGAACAAATCTTGTTTATACCAAATGACATAGGGAAGAGTCTCAATGAATTCAACCCAACGAGCATGTCTCTTGTTCAGCTTGTGTTGACCTTTCAAATTCTTCAAGGATTCATGATCTGTATGAATCACAAACTCCTTTGGCCACAAGTAGTGCTGCTATGCCTCCAAAGCTCGAACCAATGCGTACGACTCTTTGTCATAAGTGGGGTAGTTAAGTGCAGCCCTGGAAGTGGTCTTCCATCCCGCATAAGAACAATTCCTATACCTTCACCAGAAGCATCACATTCAATTTCAAGCGTTTTAGAAAAATTTGGCAGAGCAAGTAAAGAAGCATGAGTAAGCTTATGTTTAATGAGCTGAAACGAGTTCTCCTGTTCTTCACCCCATTTGAATGCAATTTTCTTCTTAATAACTTGGGTAAGCGGTGCAACGATGATGCTAAAATCTTTCACAAACCTCCTGTAATAACTAGCAAGTCCATAAAAACTTCTAACATCACCTATACTGGAGGGGATCGGCCAATCTTGGATGTCTTTGATCTTCACTTCATCAACCTCGATACCTTTAGTACTTGCAACAAAACCTAGGAAAACAAGCTTATCGGTGCAGAAAGTACACTTTTTGAGGTTAGCATATAACTTCTCCTTTCTAAGCACATCCAAAATCGAATGCAAATGTGAGATATGTTCATGCAAACCCTTGTTGTAAATCAGAATATCATCAAAATACACAACAATGAATTTACTAATGAAAGCACGCATAACATGATTCATTAAATGCATGAAAGTGCTACGTTTATTAGTTAATCCAAACGGCATAACTAACCACTCATATAACCCATACTTAGTTTTAAACGCTGTCTTCCATTCATCTTCTTCTTTCATTCGTATTTGATTATACCCACTCTTAAGATCAATCTTAGAAAACACGCAAGAACCATTCAGCTCATCTAACATATCATCTAAGCAAGGAATAGTGTGGCGATATTTTACCATTATGTTGTTGATGGCTCTGCAATCAACACACATTCTCCATGTCCCATCCTTCTTAGACACTAGAATCACTGGAACTGCACAAGGACTCATGCTTTTTGTCACGTACCCTTTCTTCATCAAATCTTTGACTTGCCTTTGAAGCTCCTTCATCTCTTCTGGGTTGCTCTTTTAGCTGGTCGATTTGGAATTGATGCACCGAGCATGAAATTGATTTGATGTTCAATCCCTTAGGTAGGTGGTAAACCATGTGGTAACTCCTCAGGAAACACATCCTCAAACTCCTGCAAAAGAGGAACAACAACACTAGGCAAAGAATAGTCAAGTTGGTCAGTGTTTAAAAGGGTCTCTTGTACATGACTACAACCATTGGCTATTTTAAAAGCAATGCTTGCTTAACCTCACTTGTTTTTGCATAGCAATTTCTTTTTTCTCTCTCTGATTTTACCTCTTTGGCCAAACTCTTCTCTCTCTTTTCTTCCTCATTGGATTCAGGCTCTCTCTCTTTTTTTCTCTCTTTGGCTGAGTGTTTCTCTCTCCCCTCACCCTCACTATGCATTGCCTCACACTTCTTTTCATTCTCTTTCTTTTGTTCTCTCAAATTATCTTGATCTCTCGATTTCTTTTGTTCACTCAATTTTTGTAATCTCACTTGATCCTCATAGACTTCTTTCGGCGTCATCGGAACTAGGGTGATTGTCCATTGATTGAACAAGAATGAGTATTTGTTGGTGAAGCCGTCATGCTGCACATGTCGATCAAATTACCACGGTCTTCCTAATAGGAGATGTCCAGCTTACATCGACACCACATAGCACAATACTACATCTTCATATTTACCAATCTGAAATGGTACGACCACCTGCTTTGTAACCCTCACTTCTCTACTATCATTCAACCATTGCAGCTTGTATGGTTGAGAGTGCTTAATTGTTGTAAGCCCTAGCTTTTCCACCATGGACCTGCTTGCAACATTAGTGCAATTACCACCATGAGTGTGAAAGATGTTCTCCTGCTGTACTTCTTCTTCCTCTTCTTTAGCATGCAAGCTTAAGGCTCGACATGCGACTAATCCTAACATCTCACCATGCTCTGCCCCGAATTCATCGTCTCCCATAGGGGCATCCTCCAATGGTGGCATATCATCAAGTCTAGCTTCATCTTCAGATTCGATTTCACCATCTTCCCGGATAACCATAACTAGCTTGTTTGGACGTTGGCTAGCTAAGTGTCCTCTCCCTTGGCATTTGAAGCACTTAATCTCACTAGAATGATTCAAAGTAGGGGCTGATTTACCTTGAGAAACCATGGTGGATGTGTCTGGTTTGTGCTCAGGTTTGGCCTTGGAGGTGGATGGATTTTCTTCTTTCTTTGGGTAGCTTGTCCTCCAAGGAGCTGCGTTCAGATGTTGCGGGGCTGGTCTTGGTTGTGCACCACCTCTCTTGAATTGCCTCTCAACCTTGATTGCCATATGCACCAAATCCTCCAATTCCACATAATGGTGTATCTTGATCGTGTTGGCAATCTCTCGATTTAATCCATTCAAAAATCTAGCCATTGTCCACTCCCGATCTTCTTCCACATTGGCTCTAATCATGGCCATCTCCATTTCTTTATAGTATTCATCTACACTTCGGTTAACTTGATGGAGACCTTGCAGGTTGAGGTATAGATCCTGGTAGTAGTGACTTGGCACAAATCGTCGTCTCATCACTCTCTTCATCTCATCCCAAGTTTCAATAGAACGATCCCCGTTCTGCCAACTATTGATGCACAACTGATCCCACCACACAATAGCATAATCAGTAAACTCAATGGCAGCAAGTTTTACCTTCTTTAATTCGGAGTAGTCGTGACAATCGAAGACTAACTCCATCTTCTTTTCCAATGCAAGGTATGCTTTGGGGTCACTTTTTCCTTGAAATGCTAGAATTTTCATCTTGATACTTCCCAAGTTGTCGTCTACCTGGTTCCTAGCTTCTCTACCCTAACCAAATCTCCTATGGCTGCTCACTGACATCCTATCAAACTCCTCCTCTAAACCGTCCCCTTTAAGTTCATCCAAATCCTCCACTTCCTGCTGGTACAACCTATTCCTCCTTGGCGCATTTGGTGTAGTTGATGGTTGTCCCCGTTGTGTTCCCTCTTCTACCCTATCCAACCTCTCATAGATTTGATCTTACTCCCTCCTCAACATCTGTCTCATCTCCCCCATGAATGCTTGCATTTGTAGATTTGGTCCAACGGGTGGTTGAACCTCTTCATTTGTGTTATTCTCTTGATTTTGAGACATGATCGAATTCTGTAAAACAAAGTTAGAACAATATAGAAAGGAACCTCACCACACTCCCTCACGTGTTTCACTCGAAATAAAATGATTCACTCAAATTCATTCGTGTTTCACTCAATTAAATTGGCTTTTACCCTCTAATATGCTCACTCTCTCTGCCTTTTTCCACTCATATTCTTCTGTTAGTTCTTTCAAAACTAATCAAATGATAACAAGAAGGATTCAATCAGCAATTTAAGGTAAGAGACAAACCAAATGACTCAAATTTGGCCACGGATTTTGATGAATTTTGTCACTCAAGCATTGGGTTTTGTCAAAAAGAGGTCTAAGACGTAAGAAACAAGAATAGAAAAAAAAAATTTAAAAGGGGTTCCCAGACTCTTGATTTTTTTTTAAGACGTAAGATGGCTGGTTTTTTTTTTTCAATCCTCTTGATTTTTTTTCTTCCTTCTTTTCTTTTCTTTTCTTTTCTTTTCTTTCCTTTCTTTTCCTCTCTTTTTCTTTTTCTTTTTTAATTCAGCAAGGACCACTAGAACAAATCAAGATTGTAAACTAGGGTCACAAGACAGAATCCACAATGTCAAACTAAAATTGCAATATCAAGATTAGAAGAATCCCCAAAAGAAAACCTAAAAAACTAAAGAATCAATTCAGAATCCTAAAGAAATTCAAGAACGAAAAAAAAAATTGTAACCCTAGAAACCAAAAGAGCAATTCAGGTTTGACCCTTTCAAGACTAGAGAAACAATTCATGAACCACTAATGATGATTTCAAGAAACCCTAAAGAACCAAATTCAGAGTATATATATATATATTTGGCCGAATTGACACCCTAACCCTAATCCACGAATTTGGCCTGGAAACAAGAAAAAAAAAAGGATAAGCAAACCTGACAATCCTAGGCTCTGATACCAACTTATACAAACCACATGACGAAACCCGATACCAAATCTAGAATTTCAAACCCCAAGATCTCTCAAGTTGAGTGGAACCGCGACCCGTTGCTTAGCAAAGCAAGAACCTTGGTATGATGAAGACGCCACAAATGGGTATGGAAAGTCTGTTTGATAAGTTAATTGAACACCACAAGGAATCCTTGATAAGTTTGGAAAAGTTTTTTCAAGAACTCAAGAAGACTAACTTTCAATATGAATGAACATCAAAAATTGAATTGCATAATCTAAAAGAGGGCCTTATATGGCTAAAATTCACATAGGGTTTTCTTTAAATGTAAAGTTCCTAATCTACCCTTAATGAAAGAAATGCCTAAATAAAGCCCTAGGATGGAATTATTTAACTCAAGATTCCTTCCTCCTATTCATGCCTATAATAAAGTCTAAATAAAGATTCTAAATTCAAATTCTGAAACTGAAACCTAAACTAAAATAAGATTACAAAGAATTTAAATGTTGAACAAAGAATTCAAATCTTGAATCTTTGCTTGACACACCACTCCTACATGTACACGTGTACGGAATGAACATGCAAGTTGGCCATGCAAGGACTCAATGCGCATGTATGGTTGATTGGAAACATTGGCTCCCTTTTGGTTCTCCTTTTATGAGTAAAACTAGCCTTTGTTCACCCTCAGTAGTAAACACACTCTCTTCTTGATGTAGAACTCTCCAGACCAAGTTATTCACCTCTTCTTTGAATCTTTTAGCTCGAGCCCTCGTCACCGGACCAACTGGAACTTGAATCAGATCATGAAAATTCCTTGCAACCTTGATATGCTCATCAACAACTCTCTGGACCAAGTTATTCAGCTCTTCTTTGAACCTTTTAGCTTGAGCCCTCGTTATCGGACCAACTGGAACTTGAATCGGAGCTTGAAAACTCCTTGCAGCCTTGATGTCCTCATTAGTTAGTCTCAATGGAGGCTACTCCACTGTATTGTCTCACGGAGGCTTACAGTTTTGATAAGTTGTCTCAATGGGGACTTATTATTATCTCGATGGAAACTGTCTCGATTGGGACTTGCGGTGTAGGAAGCCGCACGATGGCATTAATGGTCTGAAGGAATTGATGGAAACAAACCTGCCCATTATAGGAAGCCCTAAAGAAAAATCGTGTGCACATTATGTTTTACGCAAAATGGGTATAATGCAAGTTTCCAAAGAAAAGAAAAGCATGGCTTATATGAGATTATTTACGGCATAGTCATTCATGTTATACATTAATTCTACGTACTAGGCATAAGCTAACTTTGTTATGGTGATGCAAATAAGGACAATTCTTAGTATCAGTAGTAGGATGCTAGATAGTTGGCTGGCACCCTTTTTTGAACCTATGGACTTGTGTATATGGACAAAATTGACCTGTTTTGGGACTTTTCACTACTACATCCTTTTGAATGCCTTTAGAGGCTGTAGTTATGACATGGCTAATTTCATTTTGAGATTTGTATTATATTGTGAATATAACATCAACCAGTTGAAGCTTGTAAAGTAAAGTTATACTCGAGTTATATAAAGAATTTCAAAGGTTCAAATTTTTTTATATTGTTACATTAACCTAATGTACCTAACATTATAATTGTAAATAATTCAGAGTAATAATAATTAATATCAGTATGTTATGTATTTTAAACTTATATTAGCAGGGTGTTACAACTTGTTGAAACATATCTCTTATTTAAGCATGCTCAAGTTTCACTTCTGGTGTGAAAAACACACTAATTTAGCCAAAGAAACAAGAGTGAGTTAAAAAACTTATTAAAACTTATCTCTTATTAAAGCATATCCCCCGTTTCACATCCTGTGAGAAAAACACATTAATTTACTTCAAAACAATAGTGAACTAAAAAACTTTTTAAAATTTTAACTTGTTTTTTAAGCACATCGTCATATCACTTTTAGTGTGAAAAGCACACTAATTAAGCAAAAGAGTAGAGAATTGAAAAAACTTGTTAAAACTTATATCTTATTCAAACATGGCTCTCTTTCGCTTCTAGTGTGAGAAACACACTAATTTTGCCTTAAAAATAGTACTGAATTGAAAAAACTTATCAAAATATATTTCTCATTTAAGTGTAACGCCCCTTTATGGATGTTACAGATGTCGTTACATTCATTCTTTAATACCTTTATAAAAGATAAACTATATGATTGAAACATAATTTGGAAACATACCCCAGAATCTATGCATACATTTTTTTTTAAATTGCATGATTATAAACATTCTTTAGTTAGTTAAATATTCCAAATAATAAAATCATAATTTAAAATGAAAACGTCACAACATTTAAAAATCTGTTCTCACTGTTTGGAAGGCCGAACTTGAGACTTCGGCAGGCCAGAATTTATCCACCGGCAGGCCGCCTAAGGCTCTGCAGCAGGGTTTTTAAAACTTGCTCTGTTCGGCAGGCCAACCATCAATGTTCGGTAGGCCCACCGACTATAAAAATTAAGAACTTAATTTAAGACGAGTTTCAATACTTTAATGAGTGGAAGACAAATATACTTTAAAAAAATAAGATAAAATATTAAAACATAGTTCATAAAATTCTTTAAAACTCATCTAATAAACATGTTCAAATTATAAAACATAGTTTATAACATTAAAACTTCCTTCTTTGGCATCCTTCCATTTGCAATTCAACGTCCCTGCCTCACATGCCTTTCCATGCCCTCCATGAATTCAAAATTCATTAACCTAACATTCACACACAATTTGAGCACCACACTTGGCAGGGACAAAGTTTCAAATAAACATATTATCATGATTTTTCATTGATCATAAAAATTCCATTTACTATTTAAAATAATTCACATATGTCATGCACAAAATCTGCCAGCAATAGTTAGGCAGTGAACAACTCAAAACTTAGGTCCGTTACTTACATTTTGATGCCACAAAAAAATCTACAAAAAATTAACACATATAATAGACATATAGAACTCTATCATATCCAAAAATCACTTTTAAATAAAATCCAAAGCAATCCAAACCGTGCATTAGAAGGCAGAGACAATATTAACTTTTTATGTGTCAGGCAGTGAGTTGCATGAAATCATCATATTCCATTAATTAAAATAAAACTACTATGACCCTAAAATTCATATGACAATTTTATTAACATGTAACTACAAAATTAAATAATTTCTTGTCACCAAATAAAATCATTTAATCATACATCAACTACATAAAATAAAAGTCCATCAACTCATTGATAAAACAGTCCCCTGACCTAGTCTTAATGAAAATTCCATAACACATAAAATATTTATCTTATCATCACCAAACTTTCCAAATCATAACTTAACATATACTTGAACATAATTGCCAAATTTCTTAAAAATCAAAGCACATTTGTCCCTTGAACAAAAACCACATTTTTGTGCAACATAAACAATTAGCATCAATTCATTATGAGGTACAGAGCATAAACATTTAATATCTCAGCCTACACAACATTAAATAGCATGAAATTTGAAGTAACATCACATAGCATATACATGAAAATCATATTAAAAATTTAGAGCAAATGAAGATTTGTAGACAAAGTTATGGGGGTCGGAACATTGAGACAAAACAATGTTACCGATCAGCATTAATTAACAGTGAGTGGTAGAGAAAAGAAAATTTATATCTCAGCATAGAAAAATCCAATTGAGGTGAAATTTGAGAGTCAGCACATAACACATACATGAATAACATATTAATTCATTCTGAGCAAAATGAATTTTGTAGAGAAAGTTATAGCAGTCGGATTATAGGGTATTCAAAATTTCATAAATACTGAGAGCAAGACTCTTACCTCAAAATTTCTTCTCAAGCTTCCTTCAAATTCACCCAAGATAAAACTCAAATTTTCATTCAAACATTTGCAACCGAAATTAAGAGAAAAGAAAAGAGGAGAATGTGAAGAAGGAAGAAGAAAAGAAAATAGTCTAAGAGAATATTTCTAAGAGAGAGAGAAAAAATGGAATTATCAGGAAAATGAAAATGGCATAAAATGGAAAGTTATCCTTCCCTATAATATCAGAAATTTTCTGACTAGACTTGGGGCAACTCATATGGGAATGGAGGGAAATAGGGGGAAGGTCAACAAATTAAGTTTCACTTACCATATTTCAACTTCTAAAAATAGGAAACCATACCAATTAAACCCAATCAATCCAAAGTCAAACATTTTATTTCCTTAAATGAGGAAATTAATGCAAAAAATATACCGATCAATTAACAATCATTATCCAATCACATCCAATCATCATCGTCACAATTTTAGGAGACTTCTGCTGACTGCTCATTATCCAATCATTATCTAATCAACAATCATTATCCAAGCATTATCCAATCTTTTCTTTTCTTTTCTTTTCTTTCTTTAATTTCTTTTTCTTTTCTTTTCTTCTCTTTCTTTTTCTTTTTTTTTTTGTTGTGAAATTTGGCAAGAACAAAGACTATTATAGACCAAGAAACACAAAACAGGAAGTTACAACCTAAACTTGAAGCCCAAGACAGTAGTTACCCGAAACCAAAAAAAAAATAACCCTAGTAGCCCTAGGTGAAATTTCAGCCAACACTAAGTTCTTTCCTAAACAAGAATTCACAAAACAACCTAGAATAGAATTTCAGATATGACCTTGTCAACAAACCAAAGAAAGTTCAAGAAACATAAACGAGAATACAAGAACCCTATGAATTTAACAAACTCGAATTTTTTTTTTTTGAACAGAATAGAACCTAAGTAATAAATCAGAATTTAGTAACAACTAAGGATAGACAAACCTGAGGCTAAAACTTTGCTCTAAAACCAAATGATAAGAACCTCGCCAATACACTAACGAAACCCGTTATCAATAAAAGGCACCAAGACCATTTCTACTCAGATTTGGATAGAAGTCATCGTGACCCGTTGCTTATATCAAAGCAAGAACCTTGGTATATCGTAGACACCACAATCAAGGATGGAAAGCTTGATTGATAAGTCGGGTATGAATGCCTAGATTGATCCGATGAGTTCGTCTAGTTCGTCAAAGAACCAAAGAAAGATTTTTCTCTCTTAGAAAAATAAACATTCCTTCGTCCTTTCATTATCCTTAGAAACGCCTATTTATAGGCCAAAATTACAAAAGAAAGTTGAAAAATTCAAACATAATTACTAATCCTAATTTTAAGCCTAAAATAAAAACCAAAAGAAAGGAAAGTCTTAATGGTGGATATTTAGCTATTTACATGCCCAACAATTAAAGGAAAGTGCAATTAACGCTCTTCAACAACTTGCACAAATGATCAGCCGCATGTGTGCCAAAAATGGTAAATTTTTCAAAATTCTTCCATTGACTTGATCTTGCAAAATTTAAGCTGATTTCACGCTTGACACATCCGGATTCTTCTAGAACTTGGATCAAATTGATGCACCTTTGTGGCTAACGTGGGCCTGGGTCAATGGGCTTACACAAATTTTCTTGATTCCAAATTTCGTGAATCAGCCCATTTAGTGCTTTCTTGAATTTCTTAGCTCAGGCTCTTGTGACTGGTCCAACAGGAACTTGTATTGGGTCAACCACCTTCATTGTACATCTCTGTTGCACTTGGATGAATTCGATAAGGAGTATCATGAATTTCTGCTAAGATTCTTTCCTTTAGGCCATCAACATAGGGAACGCATAAGCAGTCTTTGAGGTACAGAGTTCCATCATCCGTAATGCGAAACTCTTAACATTTGCCTTCTTTCATCTCCAGCTTAATCCGTGCAAGGCTTGCATCTTCATCTTGCTGACTCTGAATCTCATCAGACAACGTTGGAGCAAGGCTGAGTGCTGATAGCTGGCCTGCTATAAGTTCCAAACTGAAGTCCAAAATTTCTTTCCTTAGGGGTTGAGACATTGCTTATAATGACATCAATGTAGCAACTGACTTCCTACTCAAAGCATCAGCCACTCGATTAGCTTTTCCAGGATGATAAAGGATTTCATAATCATAATCCTTCACCAATTCAAGCCATCTTCGTTGTCTCTTGTTCAGATCCTTTTGAGTGAAGAAGTACTTTAAACTTTGATGATCCATGAAGATTTTGCATTGGACCCCATACATGTAATGCCTCTATATCTTTAATGCAAAAACAACTGCTGCTAACTCGAGGTCATGAGTGGGATAGTTCTTTTTATAATCCTTCAGTTGTCTCGACGCATAGGTAATCACTCTATCATTCTGCATTAGAACTGCACCAAGGCCCATCTTAGAAGCGTCGTTGTAAATCACAAATCCCTCACTTCCTTCAGGAATGGCCAATACTGGAGCTGTTGTTAGCCTCTTCTTTAGTTCCTAGAAACTCTTCTCACATGCTGAATTCAGTCCATTCATACTTCTTTCCCTTGTGAGTTAGATTCGTGAGTGGTGATGCTATCCTGGAGAAGTCTTCCATGAATCTCGGGTAATAACTAGCTAGGCCCAAGAAGCTCCTTATCTCGCTTGCGTTCGTTGGTTGTTTCCAGTTAAGAACAGCCTCTACCTTAGTAGGGTCTACCATAATTCCTTCCTTTGATATTACATGCCCCAAGAAGGACACTCTGTCGAGCCAGAACTCACACTTAGAGAATTTTGCGTATAGCTGATGTCTTCTTAATGTCTCTAGCACAATTCTTAGATGCTCCACATGTTCTTCTTGATTCTTCGAGTAAACAAGAATATCGTCGATAAACACAATGACAAATTTATCGAGGAAATCCTTGAATACCCAATTCATCAGGTCCATGAAGGCTGCAGGTGCATTCGTTAGACTGAAAGGTATGACCACAAACTCATAATGACCATACCTCGATCTAAAGGCTGTCTTAGAAATATCTCATTCTTTAATCTTCAGCTAGTGATATCCTGACCGTAGATCAATCTTTGAGAACATAGATGCACCCTTGAGCTGATCAAACAAATCATCGATTCGAGGCAACGGGTACTTGTTCTTGATCGTTGTCTTGTTCAGCTCTCGATAATCGATACATAGCCTCATAGAGCCATCCTTCTTCTTAACAAATAAAACTGGAGCTCCCCATGGTGAGTGACTCGGCTTGATGAAGCCTTTGTTGAGCAATTCCTTTAATTGCCTATGAAGCTCCTTTAATTCTAGCGGGGCCATTCTGTACAGTGCTTTCAAAATCGGGTCGGTGCCTGGAGCGAGCTCAATCTCGAATTCAATTTCTCTATCAGGAGGTAAGCTTGTCAGGTCATCTGGAAACACCTCCGAAAATTCCCGTATTACTAGCACATCTTCAATTCTTGTCTTTTCTTCTTAGTTTTTATCTACAATGTTGGCCAGATAGCCCATGTAGCCACTTACTAATAATTTCCTTGCTTTCATAGTGGACAAAAACATACTTGGTTTCTTTTTGGACTCGCCCACATATACAAACTTTTGTTCACCGTCTGGATGGAAGATCACCTTTCATTTTTGGCATTCAATGGAAGCATTGTACTTGCTCAAAAAATCCATCCCAAGAATCATGTCATAATCATACATGTCGATCACGGTAAGGTTGACGTAGAGTTCCCTATCAGAAATCCATAGAGGTATTGTACGCAGATAGTGCGTAGATAGTATCACTTCCCCAGAGGGTAGTGTAGTAATGAATCCCTGTCTCATAGGCTCTAAATGAACCCCTAACTTTTCAGTAAAAGACGACAATACAAAAAATGTGTGGCACCCGCATCAAAGAGGACATATGAAATAATAGAAAGACTTGATATCTGACTTGTAACCATATTTAAGGCTTCAGCAGCCACCTGTTCTTTTGTCATGGCATAGATGCGGGCATTCATAGGTGGGGCTTCAAGTCTTCCTTGACCAATCAATGGCCCTTCTAAGGAAGCTTGCATCTGATGGAGTTGGGTGGAGGGGCTCTCTGTTGGGCATTAGCATTCGTCTAGTTGGGGCAGTTCTTGGCAAAATGATCTTCTCGCCCACAGATAAAACACTGGTTTGTCCCCATGCGGCATTCTCCAGGATGTTTCCTTCCACATTTGGCGCACGGCTGATACTGCCTACTGTTGTTGTTGGGCTGGCCACCATTGTGTCTCTTGTTGCCCTGGTTTTGCTGGTTCTAAGGATTGCCCTTCCTCTTGTTATTCCTCTAGTTCTGGTTGTTGTTGTTGTTGTTGCTGTTGCTATTGCTATTGTTGTTGTTGTTGTTTTGGTGTGGAGGGCGGTTCTAGTTGTTAGCATTACTGACTAGTTGACCATACTGAGGATGATTTCTTCTTAGCTTTGACAAATGAAATTAGCATGTTGGGCCCTCATAACAACCTGTTCTTGTGTCCTAGGTGCACTAGCCCCATCAACGATCGCAACAATCTCTAACCTAAGGACTCTGATCAGTCGTCTAACCCTGTCACTCTCATTACTAACCATCCTTGGGCATAATTAGGCTAGCTGGTCAAACTTTGCTACCACATCCGTGACCGACATATCTCCCTGGTGCAGGTTCTCAAACTCATCATAATGCTTCCTTATAATGTTCATGTGGAAGAACTTCATGTTGAACTCATGAATGAAGTCAGCCCATGTCATCTCTTCAATGTTCCTGCTCTATTCAACGCCGTCCCACCAAATCCTAGCCTCCATGGTGAGGCAGTACGATGCATAGAGAACCTTCTCGTTATCTGTAAAGCCCATGAGTCTCAGGGTAGCCTCAATTGTTTTTAACAATCCTTGAGCGACCAATGGATCCTTAGAACCTTTAAAGTCTGCTGGCTTAACCCTCCTCCATCTGACTAGAAGGGGTTCCTGATAAGCTACTCTGGGTTCAGCAGTAGGAGCTGGGACTTCATTAACTTGTGGTTGAGGAGGAGGAGGAAGAGGCACGTCATTGCCTCGTTGCTTGCCGTTTTGGCCGTTGGCCCTTAATTCTGTAATCTCTCTCCTTTGATCCTCTAGTTGCCTTTGCAGCTCAGCGATCATTGTCATAAGCCTTTCGTTGGTTTGGGTGCGAGTTTGCATTCTTCTGTTATCGTCCATCATTGATTTCTTGAAAGAATTAGGAGCTTAAGAACAATCTTCTAGTTTACAAGATAGGTTTTCACTACTAGAGCATTAATCATTATACATCTAAACCTTATTCTTATCATCATACTTGCATCTTAGCATTTAACTTTAAAACATACTTACTTGGAGGACTTAGACTGATGTGTGACGATATGAATTGAAAACAAAAATTTGCTCTGATACCAAAGCCTGTAACGCCCCCTTATGGACGTCACAGATGTCGTTACATTCATTCTTTAATACCTTTATAAAAGATAAACTATATGATTGAAACATAATTTGGAAACATACCCCAGAATCTATGCATACATTTTTTTTTAAATTGCATGATTATAAACATTCTTTAGTTAGTTAAATATTCCAAATAATAAAATCATAATTTAAAATGAAAATGTCACAACATTAAAAAAAATGCTCTCACTATTCGGCAGGCCGAACTTGATCGGCAGGCCAGAATTTATCCACCGACAGGCCGCCCGAGGCTCTGCAGCAGGGTTTTTAAAACTTGCTGAGTTCGGCAGGCCGACCATCAATGTTCGGTAGGCCGACCGACTATAAAAATTAAGAAGTTAATTTAAGACGAGTTCCAATACTTCAATGAGCGGAAGACAAATATACTTTAAAAAAATAAGATAAAATATTAAAACATAGTTCATAAAATTCTTTAAAACTCATCTAATAAACATGTTCAAATTATAAAACATAGTTTATAACATTAAAACTTCCTTCTTTGGCGTCCTTCCGTTTGCAATTCAACGTCCCTAGCTCACATGCCTTTCCATGCCCTCCATGAATTCAAAATTCATTAACCTAACATTCACACATAATTTGAGCACCACACTTGGCAGGGACAAAGATTTCATATAAACATATTATCATGATTTTTCATTGATCATAAAATTCCATTTAGTATTTAAAATAATTCACATATCTCATGACACAAAATCTGCCAGCAATAGTTAGGCAATGAACAACTCAAAGCTTAGGTCTGTTACTTACATTTTGATGCCACAGAAAAATCTAAAAAAAAACTAACTCATATCATATACATATAGAGCTCTAACATATCCAAAAATAACTTTTAAATAATATCCAAAGCAATCCAAACCGTGCATTAGAAGGCAGAGACAATATTAACTTTTTATGTGTCAGGCAGTGAGTTGCATGAAATCATCATATTCCATTAATTAAAATAAAACTACTATGACCCTAAAATTCATATGACAATTTTATTAACATGTAACTACAAAATTAAATAATTTCTTGTCACCAAATAAAATCATTTAATCATACATCAACTACATAAAATAAAAGTCCATCAACTCATTGATAAAGTAGTCCCCTGACCTAGTCTTAATGAAAATTCCATAACACATAAAATATTTATCGAATCATCACCAAACTTTCCAGTCCATAACTTAACATATACTTAAACATATTTGCCAAATTTCATAAAAATCAAAGCACATTTGCCCCTTGAACAAAAACCACATTTTTGTGCAACATAAACAATCAACATCAATTCATTATGAGGTGCAGAGCATGAACATTTAATATCTCAGCCTACACAACACCAAATAGCACGAAATTTGGAGCAACATCACATAGCATATACATGAAAATCATATTAAAAATTTAGAGCAAACAAAGATTTGTAGACAAAGTTATGGGGGTCGGAACATTGAGACAAAACAATGTTACCGATCAGCATTAATTAACAGTGAGTGGCAGAGAAAAGAAAATTTATATCTCAACGTAGAAAAATCCAATTGAGGTGAAATTTTGAGGGTTAACACATAACACATACATGAATAACGTATTAATTCATTTAGAGCAACATGAATTTTTTAGAGAAAGGTGTAGCAGTCGGATTTAGGGTATTCAAAATTTCATAAATACCAGGAGCAAGACTCTTACCTCAAAATTTCTTCTCAAGCTTCCTTCGAATTCACCCAAGATAAAACTCAAATTTTCATTCAAACATTTTTAACCAAAATTAAGAGAAAAGAAAAGAGGAGAACATGAAGAAGGAAGAAGAAAAGAAAATAGTCTCAGAGAATATTTCTAAGAGAGAGAGAAAAATGGAATTATCGTGAAAATGAAAATGGCATAAAAGGGGAAGTTATCCTTTTCTATAATATCAGAAATATTCTAACTAACTTGGGGCAACTCACATGGGAATGGAGAGAAATAGGGGGAAGGTCAACAAATTAAGTTCCACTTACCATATTTCAACTTCTAAAAATAGGAAACCATATCAATTAAACCCAATCAATCCAAAGTCAAACATTTTATTTCCTTAAATGAGGAAATTAATCCTAAAAATATACCAATCAATCAACAATCATTATCCAATCATCATCGTCCCAATTTAAGGAGACTTCTGCTGACTGTTCGTTAGCTATCATCGGCCTGCCGATGTCACACTTCAGCTTGCCGATAGTATTCCATCAGCCAGCCGATCCATGAAGGCTATTTCAGCATGCCGAGCTTGAAGGTTCGGCCTACTGAACTACCTTACACATAGAAATTAAATAAGACATTAATTATTACAAAAATTATCATAAGACATACAACGTAATTGACATGAACACTTTGAGCACATCAATTCCACGTGATCGTCACCTGTCATAACACTTAAAATAAAATAGTCAGTGACAATAATATCATAAGTCAATAAGGAAAAATACTTAACGTCGTCACTAATATGACATAATCCATTACATGAAAATCAGCGGGTGTTACATTAAGCATGCCCCAATTTCACTTCTTATTTGACAAATACACTAATTAAGCCAAAGAAACAAGAGTGAATTAAAAAAAAAAAAAACTTGTTAAAATGTATCTCTTATTAAAGCATGCCCCTTTTCACATTTTGCGCAGAAAACACATTAATTTAGCTTTGAAAACAATAGTGAACAGAAAAACTTGTTAAAATTATAGTTGGCTCTTTAAGCATGTTGCCATTTCACTTTTAGTGTGAAAAACATAGAAATTTACCTAGAGAAACAATAGTAAATTGAAAAAACTTGTTAAAGCTTATCTCTTATTTAAGCATGGCATTATTTCACTTCTAGTGTCAAAGATACACTAATTTAGCCAAATAAACAATAGTGAGTTGAAAATTTTGTTAAAACTTATTTCTTATTAAAGCACGCCCTCTTTCACATCTTGTGAGGAGAACACATTGATTTGGCTTCAAAAACAATAGTGGACTAAAAAACTTGTTAAAATTACGGCTTGTTCCTTAAGCACATTGCCGTTACACTTTTTGTATGAAAAATAAACTAATTTTTCCAAAGAAACAATAGTGAATTAAAAAACTTGTTAAAACTTATCTCTTATTCAAGCATGGCTCCATTTCACTTCTAGTGTGAAAAACACACTAATTTAGCCAAAAAAACAATAGTGAGTTGAAAAAACTTGTTAAAATATATCTCTTATTTTAACATGCACCAATTTCATTTCTTGTGTGAGAAACAAACTAATTTTTCCAAAGCAACAATAGTGAATTAAAAAAACTCGTTAAAACTTATCTCTTGATAAGGCATGCCCCTGTTTCACATCTTGTGAGGAAAACACATTAATTTAGCTTTGAAAACAATAGTAAACTAAAAAATTTGTTAAAATTATGGCTTGTTCTTTAAGCACGCCACAATTTCACTTCTTATGTGAAAAACACACTAATTTAGCCAAAGAAACAATAGTGAATTGAAAAAACTTGTTAAAACTTATCTCTTATTAAAGCACGCCCCTGTTTCACGTCTTGTGTTGAAAACATATTAATTTAGCTTCAAAACAATAGTGAATTGAAAGACTTGCTAAAATTATGGTTTATTCTTAAAGCGCACCACCGTTTCACTTCTAGTGTGAAAAACACACTAATTTAGCCATAGGAATACTAGTAAATTGAAAAAACTTATTAAAACTTATCACTTATTCACGCATGGCTCCCTTTCACTTCTAGTGTAAAAAACACCGTAATTTGATAATTTGGCAATAGAATCATTAGTGAATTCAAAAAATTTGTTAAAACTTATCAATTATTTAAGCATGGCCCCATTTTAGTTCTTGTGTGAGAAACACAATAATTTTGCAAAAAAAAAATATTGAAATGAAAAAAGTTGTTAAAACATATCTCTTATTTGAGCATGCCCTAGTTTCAATTCTTATATGAAAAACACACTAATTTACTCAAAGAGATAAGAGTGAATTGAAAAAGCTTGTTTAAACTTATCTCTTATTAAAGCATGCCCTTGTTTCACATCTAGTGAGGAAAACACATTAATTAAGCTTAGAAAACAATAGTGAACTGAAAAACTTGTCAAAATTATGGCTTGTTCTTTAAGTGTACCCGTTTCACTTCAAGTATGAAAACAAACAATAATTTAGCTAAAGAAACCACAATGAATTGAAAAAACTTGTTAAAACTTATTTGTTATTAAAGTACGATTCCATTTCACATCTTGTGAGGAAAACACATTTGTTTAGATTCAAAAACAATAGTGAACTAAAAAATTTGATTAAATTACGCCTTGTTCTTTAAGCACACCGCCGTTTCACTTCTAGTGTAAAAAACATACTATTTTAGTCAAAGAAAGAATAATGAACGGAAAAAACTCGTTAAAACTTATCTCTTATTCAAGCATGGCTCCATTTCACTTCTAGTGTGAAAAACACACTAATTTAGCCATAACAACTGTGAATTCAAAAAACTTACTAAAACATATAGCTTATTTAAGCATGCCCGAGTTTCACTTCTTGTGTGAAAAACACCCTAATTTAGCCAAAGAAACAAGAGTGAATTAAAAAAGATTGTTAAAACTTATCTTTTATTAAAGTATGCCCCATTTGACATCTTTAAGGAAAACACATAAATTTAGCTTCAAAAAACAATAGTGGACTAAAAAACTTGTTAAAATTATGGCTTGTTCTTTAAGTGCGTCGCCATTTCACTTCTAGTATGAAAGATACACTAATTTAGCCAAATAAACAATAGTGAGTTGAAAATTTTGTTAAAACTTATTTCTTATTAAAGCACACCCCTATCTCACGTCTTATGAGGAAAACACATTAATTTAGCTTCAAAAACAAAAGCAAACAAAAAAGCATATTAAAATTATGGCTTGTTCTTTACGCGCTGCTGTTTCACTTCTAGGGAAGCTAAATTTGTTGAAACCTTTCTTTTGGATCCCGCTCTAGGCACCGATCCAATTTCGAAAGCACCGTACAGAATGGCCCAGCAAAATTAAAGGAGCTTCGTAAGCAATTAAAGGAATTGCTCGACAAAGGCTTCATTAGGCCGAGTCACTCACCATGGGGAGCTCTAGTTTTATTTGTTAAGAAGAAGAATGGCTCTATGAGGCTATGTATCGATTATCGAGAGCTGAACAAGGCAACGATCAAGAAAAATTATCTATGACCTCAAATCGATGATTTGTTTGATCAACTCAATGGTGCATCTGTGTTCTCAAAGATTGATCTACTATCAGGATATCACCAGCTGAAGATTAAAGAAGGAGATATTCCTAAGACAGCCTTTAGATCGAGGTATGGTCACTATGAGTTTATGCTCATGCCTTTCGATCTAACAAATACACCTGCAGCCTTCATGGATTTGATGAATCGGGTATTCAAGGATTTCCTCGATAAATTTGCCATTGTGTTTATCGATGATATTCTTGTTTACTCAAAGAATCAAGAAGAACATGCGGAGCATCTAAGAATTGTGCTAGAGACATTACGAAGACATCTTTAATCTCCAAAGCAACTTAGAATGCTCCAAAGCAACTTAGAATGCCTTTGTGCTAGAAACCTTTCTTTTGTCATTAGTTGCTTATGCCCGTTGTTAGGTTGTTTTGCACATTGCTCTATTTTCTGCTCAATGTTGAGTCTTGCTTTCTCATATACCTGCTTAACAAATTCAGCCTTTTTCTTTCCATCTAAGTTAGCATGTTCAGATAAAGGTAATGGTTGATAAATCCAATGGAGTTAAAGGATTAAAACTATAAACAATTTCAAATGGTGAAAACTTAGTAGTAGAATGAACAGTACGATTATAAACAAAATCAACGTGTCATAAAAACGCTTCCCAAGTTTTGATGTTCTTTTTGATAATAGCCCTCAACAATGTAGATAAAGTCTTATTAATTGCTTTGGTTTGACCATTAGTTGAGGATGACAAGTAGTAGAAAATAATAACTTAATTCCTAACTTACAGCACAAAGTCTTCCAAAATTAACTCAAAACCTTAGCATCTCTATCTGAAAAAATTGTTCTAGGCATGCCATGTAATCTTACAATCTTTCTAAAGAACAAATTAACAACATGAGAAGCATCATTAGTTTTATGGCATAAAATAAAATGTTTCATGTAAGAAAATCTATCCACCACCACAAAAATTAATCCCTACTACGTTTAGACCTAGGCAAACCTAACACAAAGTCCATCGAAATATCAATCCAAGGTTTACTAGGAATGGGTAATGGTGTGTATAAACCATAGGGCTGTACTCGAGATTTTGCTTGCCTACAAGTGACACATCTACCACAATTTCTCTCAACCTCTCTTTTCATGTGTAACTAATAAAAATGTTCTTGCAAAATGGCTAAGGTTTTAGCAACTCCAAAATGTCCCATTATTCCTTATGGAGACTTAGGGAGCTCAAATGCATGGAAGGTGGTTGACCCAATACAAGTTCCTACTGGACCAGTCACAAGAGCCCGAGCTAAGAAATTCAAGGAAGCACTAAATGGGTTGATTCATGAAATCTGGAATCAACAAAATTTGTGTAAGCCCATTGACCTAGGCCCACGTCAACCACAACAGTGCGTCAATTTGATCCAAGTTCTAGAAGAATCCGGATGAGTCAAGCTTGAAATCAGCTCAAATTTTGCAAGATCAAGTCAATGGAAGAATTTTGGAAACTTTCCCATTTTGGCACACATGCGGATTAATTGCACTTTCCTTTAATTGTTGGGCATGTAAATGGCCGAAAATCAGCCATTAAAACTTTCCTTTCTTTTGGTTTTTATTTTAGGCTTAGTAATTATGATTGAATTTGTCAACTTTTCTTTTTGGGCAACACTTTGTAATTTTGGCCTATAAATAGGCGTTTCAAAGGTTAATGAAAACGATGAATGTTTATTTTCTAAGAGAAATAATTCTTTCTTTGGTTCTTTGACGAACTGCACGAACTCTTCGGATCAATCCGAGCGTTCAACCCTGACTTATCAATCAAGCTTTCCATCCTTGATTGTGGCATCTACGATATACCAAGTTCTTGCTTCGATATAAGCAATGGGTCGCGGTGACTTCCATCCAAATTTGAGTAGAAACGATCTTGGTGCCTTCTTATTGATAACGGGTTTCGTTAGTATATTGGCTAGGTTCTTATCATTTGGTATCAGTAGCCTCGGTTCTAGCCTCAGGTTTGTCTATCCTTCTTTGTTTCTGAATTCTAATTTATTACTTAGGTTATATTTTGTTTTTTTTTTTAAATAGTCGAATTTAGAGTCTTAAACAAAAAAAAAAGAACTGAAAAGAAAAGAAAGAAAAAAAAGGAAAAGAAAAGAAAAATCAAGAGGATCCAAAAAAAAGAGTCTGGAGACCCTCCCTAATTTTTTCTTTTTGTTTCCTTTCCATTGTTTGGGTGTCCAGGTGTCCGAATTTGACCTCACCTCATAGTGCAAAAAAATTTTGCTTCATTCTGAATTGCGTATCAAAATGTGTTGTTGAATTTGTTGCCTGATTTTTCGAAAACATTTGAAATTGAATGTGATGCTTCTGGTGTAGGTATAGGTTCTCTGTTGATGCAAGGAGGATGACCAATCGTGCATTTCAATGATAAATTGGGTGGGTCAACACTAAATTACCTGACTTATGACAAGGAGTTGCACGCGTTGGTTCATGCATTAAAGACTTGGCAACACTACCTATGGCCCAAGGAATTCGTGATTCACACTGATCATGAGTCATTGAACATCTGAAGGGACAACAAAAGTTGAACAAGAGGCATGCCCGCAGGGTGGAATTCATCGAGACATTTCCTTATGTCATTCGATACAAGCAAGGTAAGGAGAATGTTGTTGTAGATGCACTTTCTCACAGGTACGCATTACTTTCTATCCTTGATGCTAAACTGCTTGGTTTTGAGCATATTAAGGATTTATACCCTTTAGACCAAGATTTTAGTGAGGAGTATCGAGCTTGTGAGAAAAACAAAATGGGTAAATTTTATAAACATGATGGATTTTTGTTTCGGGAGAATAAGCTTTGTGTGCCTAATTGTTCTTTGAGAGATTTGTTAGTGAGGGAATCCCATGGTGGCGGATTGATGGGGCATTTTGGAATTGCTAAAACTTTATCTGTTTTGTAGGAATACTTCTTTTGGCCACACATGAAAAGGGATGTTGAAAGGATATGTAGTAGATGTGTCACATGTAGGCAAGCTAAATCAAGGGCACAACCCCATGGTTTATACACACCTTTGCCAATTCCTAGTGAGCCTTGGACTGATATTTCAATGGACTTTGTGTTAGGTTTACCTAGGACCAAACGTGGGAAGGATATTGTGTTTGTGGTTGTAGATCGGTTTTCTAACATGGCACATTTTATTCCCTGTCATAAAACTGATGATGCATCACATGTTGCTGAATTGTTCTTTTGGGAAATGGTGAGAATACATGGCATGCCTAGGACAATTATTTCAGATAGAGATACTAAGTTCTTCAGCTACTTTTGGAAGACTTTGTGGAGTAAGTTAGGTACTAAGCTGTTGTTTTCTACTACTTGCCACCCACAAACTGATGGTCAAACTGAGGTAGTAAATAGGACTTTGTCAACCTTATTAAGAGCAATCATCAGTAAGAACATTAAATCATGGGAAGACTGTTTACCGCATGTTGAGTTTGCATATAACCGCTCTGTCCATTCTGCTACTAAGTATTCACCTTTTGAAATTGTTTATGGTTTTAATCCTTTATCACCATTGGATTTATCACCACTACCTGTTTTTGAGAGTGTTAATTTAGATGGCAAAAGGAAGGCTGACTTTGTTAAACAGATTCATGAGAAAGCAAGACTCAACATTGAGCGAAGAACGGAACAATATGCAAAGCAAGTCAACAAGGGGTGACATAAGCTGATTTTTGAACTTGGAGACTGGGTATGGTTGCACTTTAGAAAGGAGCATTTCCTAGAACAAAGAAAGTCGAAGTTGTTAGCACGTGGAGATGGTCCATTTCAAGTCCTTGAAAGAATTAATGACAATGCTTACAAGTTGGATTTGCAAGGTGAGTATAATGTAAGTGCTACCTTCAATGTTTCTGATTTGAGTCCTTTTGATGCAGAGTCTGATTTGAGGACAAATCCTTTTCAAGAGGAGGGGAATGATGGAGACATAGGGAGCTCAAATGCATGGAAGGTGGTTGACCCAATACAAGTTCATGCTGGACTAGTCCCAAGAGCCTGAGCTAAGAAATTTAAGGAAGCACTAAATGGGCTGATTCACGAAATCTGGAATCAAGAAAATTTATGCAAGCCCATTGA
Organism: Artocarpus heterophyllus; assembly: GCA_025403435.1. NCBI lineage: Eukaryota > Viridiplantae > Streptophyta > Magnoliopsida > Rosales > Moraceae > Artocarpus > Artocarpus heterophyllus. The sequence continues at coordinate 34,589,117 of CM046348.1, read as the reverse complement.
CCCAGGCCCATGTCAACCACAATGGAGCATCAATTTGATCCAAGTTCTACAAGAATCCGGATAAGTCAAGCTTGAAATCAGCTCAAATTTTGTAAGATCAAGTCAATGGAAGAATTTTGGAAACTTTCCCATTTTGGCACACATGCGGATTATTTGCACTTTCCTTTAATTGTTGGGCGTGTAGATGGCTGAAAATCAGCCATTAAGACTTTCCTTTCTTTTGGTTTTTATTTTAGGCTTAGTAATTATGATTGAATTTTTCAACTTTTCTTTTTGGGCAACACTTTGTAATTTTTGCCTATAAATAGGTGTTTCCAAGGTTAATGAAAAGGATGAATGTTTATTTTCTGAGAGAAATAATTCTTTCTTTGGTTCTTTGACGAACTGCATGAACTCTTCCAATCAATCCGAGCGTTCAACCCCGACTTATCAATCAAGCTTTCCATCCTTGATTGTGGCGTCTACGATATACCATGGTTCTTGCTTCAATATAAGCAACGGGTCGTGGTGAATTCCATCCAAATCTGAGTAGAAATGATCTTGGTGCCTTCTTATTGATAACGGGTTTCGTTAGTATATTGGCGAGGTTCTTATCAATTCTTCCCTTCCTTTTCTTGTTCAAATTTTGCCAATTCTATTTGCTTTGAATACTTGTGTCAATTAGTTTCCGTTTGATTTGAATTCATTTGTTTCCATTTGTTTTTTTCATTTATTTGTGTGCACTTGGTCGTTTGTGCATTGATTCCAATTTTACCAAAAAAAGGGGGATCTAAAAAGAAAAGAAAGAAAAATTAAAGAAAACAAGAGAAAGAAGAAAACAAGAGGATCCGAAAGAAAAAAAAAAGTTTGGCGACCCATCTTAAATTTTTTTTTGTTTGTTTTCATCACTATAGGGTTCCATAAGCTCAGAACACACTTTTCTCCATAGCCAAAAAAAATCAAAATTTGGATGCTCATTTTACATGCTCTTGTGACTTAGCATCCTTGTTATTGAGTCTTCATTTGCCATTGTATGTACTACGTGTTAAATCTTGTGGATAGTTTGGGTAGGGTTTGGTTTGTTTGAATTACTTTTTGGATCTTGTGTTTTTCTTGAGTCTAATTAAGAATTTAAGAAGACACAATGAGTCAAAAAAGGCAATAGTGGTAAGAACATTAAGTTAAAAGCCAATTTGAGTGAAACACGAGTGTGAGCGAATCATTATTGACTGAAACACGTGAGGGAGTGCTTGTGAGGTTCCTAACATTTTATTGCATACTCTAAACATGTCTCACAATCAAGAAAATAATTCAACCGAAGAGGCCCAACAATGAACCATTCCGAACATAAATTTACAAGCTTTGATGGGGGAATTAAGACGGATGATGAGAGTTGATTTGGAACCTTTATATTAGAGAATGGATAGGTTGGAAGAGGGAACACCTAGGGTGCAGCGCCAAAATAATCCCATTAGCCAACCTAGACATGCACACCCTAGTGAACAATGGGGTGATGTAGAGGATGATGATGAACGGGAGGAGTTTGATGATCCACCTAATAACCAGGGCAGGTTTTGGCATGGTTTAAGGAACAGAGAAGATAGGCTAAGTAGGCAGAGGCAAGATGATAACTTAGGAAGCATCAAGGTGAAGATTCCATCCTTTCAAGGGAAAACAATCTTGAGGTATATCTAGAGTGGGAGAAGAGGATGGAGATGGTCTTCGATTGCCACAACTACTCCGAGTTGAAAAAGGTAAAACTCGCTACAATTGAATTCATTAATGATCCTATTGTTTGGTGGGATTAGTTGTTGAAGGATAGAAGGAGAAACAAAGAGCGTTCTATTAAGATGTGGGAGGAAATGAAAGCAATCATGTGCAAACGATTCATTTCGTGTTACTACCATAGGGAGTTGTACAACAAGCTCCAACACCTCACACAAGGTAATAGGAGTGTTGATGAATATCATAAAGAGATGGAGGTTGCTATGATCCGAGCATATGTAATGGAGGATGCGAGGCCACTATGGCTAGGTTCTTGCATGGTTTAAACTGTGAGATTGCATATGTGGTAGAAATGCAATATTATGTGGAGCTGACAAATATGGTGCACCAAGCCATCAAAGTGGAGCAATAGTTGAAGCAAAGAAACATGGCTAGGAGAAGAAACATGGCTAGGAGGGGATCTAGCATGGCTACCTCAAACACAAGGAAGCCAGTCCCTAAACGGGATGAATTTCCATCAAACAAGAAAAAGGCCGAGCCCTCTAAGGATGCCAAACAAGTGGCTGCACCTAAACAAGGTAACACCAAATTTTCTACCTCAAAAAGTCATGACATTAACTGCTTTAAATGTCAAGGTAGGGGTCACATATCTCGCGAATGTCCAAACAAGAGAGTAATGGTGATTACAGCTCAAGGAGAGATTGTTTCGGAGGATGAAGAAGAAGAAGAAGTAGATGACATGCCACCTCTTGAAGATCCCTATGTTGGGGAGTGTGTTGTAGTTGGAGAGTCATTAGTGACAAGACAAGCTTGCAGTGCACAGGCTAAAGAAGAAGAGAATAATCAGCTAGAGAACTTATTTCACACGGTATTTTGTGAACAACAAGGTTTGTAGTGTGATAATAGATGAAGGAAGTTGCACAAATGTGGCCAGCACCAAGTTAGTGGAGAAATTGGCGTTACCTACCTTGAAGCATCCAAGGCCGTACAGGCTTCAATGGTTGAATGATTGCAGTGAGATCAAGGTAACTAAACACATGACGGTGGCATTTTCTATTGGAAAGTATGAGGACAAGGTGCTTTGTGATGTTGTCCCCATGCATGCATGTCACATCTTGTTGGGAAGACCATGGCAATTCGATCGGTGAACCACACATGATGGTTTCACTAATAGGCACTCTTTTACCATGAATAAACAGCCAATGTCACTTGTACCATTAACTCCAAAACAAGTTCTTGAAGACCAATTAAAATGGCAGAGAGCGAGTGAAAAAAGAAAAGAGAAAGAGAGGGAGACCAAACATGAGAGAAAAAGAGAGTGTGAAAAATAAGAGAGAAAAAGAGAGAGGAGAGAGTTTGACCGTAATGTGTACGAGAGAGGAAAAATACAATTTCATTGCAAAGAAAAGCGAGATCAAGAGAGATTTAATTTCTCATCAGCCCCTTATAGTACTCATGTACAAGGAGGCCCTTTTAAACACTAATGATCTTACTAGTTCTTTGCTGAGCAATGTTGTTTCCCTTTTGCAGGAGTTCAAGGACATATTTCCTGAAGAGTTGCCTCCTGACTTACCTCTAATTCGGGGAATTGAGCATCAAAATTGACTTCATACCTAGCACATTAATTCCAAACTGGCCTACCTATAGGAGTAATCCTGAGAAGACAAGGGAACTTCAAAGGCAAGTAGGTGAGTTATTGGAGAAGGGATATGTGCTTAAAAGTATCAGTCCTTGTGCAATTCCAGTGTTGCTAGTGCCTAAGAAGGATGGGACTTGGAGGATGTGCGTAGATTGCTGACCCATCAACAACATTATGGTAAAGTATCATCATCAATAACATTAGATGATATGTTGGATAAATTGCATGGTTCTTGTATTTTTACCAAGATTGATCTTAAGAGTGGATATCACCAAATTCGGATGAAGGAAGGTGATGAGTGGAAAACTGCATTTAAAACAAAATATGGTTTCTATGAATGGTTAGTTACGCCTTTCGGATTAACTAATGCACCTAACACTTTCATGAGACTTATGAACCATGTTTTGCATACTTACATTGGTCAATTTGTAGTTGTCTACTTTGATGATATCGTGATTTACAGCAAAAACTTGGATGACCATGTTGAACATTTAAAACTTGTTTTAGATGTTTTAAGGAAAGAAAAGTTGTTTGCTAACTTCAAGAAATGTACCTTTTGCACAGATAAGCTTGTATTTCTTGGTTTTGTTGTGAGTGCACAAGGTATACAGGTTGATGAGGAAAAGGTGAAGGCAATCCAAGATTGGCCAGCTCCTACAGCCAACCATAGGGCAGGTAAGAAGTTTTCATGGCTTGGCTAGTTTCTACCAGCGTTTTGTTCGAGACTTTAGTAGCCTTGCCGCACCTTTAACTAAAGTGATCAAGAAGAAGGTTCCATTTAAGTGGGGAGAGGAACAAGAAAAGGCGTTCAAACTGATCAAGGAGAAGCTAACAAATGCTCCTCTACTTGTTTTACCTAACTTCACTAAAACATTTAAAATTGAGTGTGATGCTTCAGGTACAGGTATTGGAGGCATTTTGAAGCAAGAAGGAAGACCGGTTGCATACTTTAGTGAAAAAGTTAAGCTGGGCATCTCTAAATTATCCCACTTATGATAAGGAGATGTATGCATTGGTTCAAATTTTAGAGACTTGTAGCACTATCTTTGGCCAGAGGAGTTTGTGATTCACGTGGATCATGAATCCTTGAAGCAATTGAAGAGGCTACACAAATTGAATAAACACCATGCCAAGTGGGTATCATTGAGACATTCCCATATGTGATCAAAGACAAGCAAGGTAAGGAAAATGTAGTTGTCGATGCACTATCTCATAGGTACGCTTTACTTTCAACCCTTGATGCTAAGTTGCTTGGATTTAAGTACATTAAAGAATTGTATGCATTGGATTTTGATTTTGGTGTTGTGTTTAAAAATTGTACAAAGGGGGCGTGTGGGAAATACTACTTACTTGAGGGTTTCTTGTTTCGAGAAAATAAGCTTTGCATTCCTCATTCTTCTTTGCATGAGTTGTTAGTTAGAGAAGCACATGGCAGTGGTTTAATGGGTCACTTTGGAGTAGCTAAGACTTTAGGTGTTTTGTATGTGCATTTCTTTTGGCCACATATGAAGCGTGATGTTGAGAGGATTTGTGGGAGATGCGTTAGATGTAGACAAGCGAAGTCTAGGCTGCAACCACATGGGTTATATATGCCACTTCCGATTCCTAGAGAGCCTTCGGTTGACATCTCTATGGATTTTGTGTTGGGGTTACCTAGGACTAAGAGGGGGAGAGATTCTATATTTGTGGTAGTTGATAGGTTTTCGAAGATGGCACACTTCATTGCATGTCATAAAACCAATGATGCATCACATATAGCCTATTTGTTTTTCAAGGAGATTGTTAGGTGTTGGAAACAAAGTGCGCAACGGAATTTTTAAAATTTTTCATCAGAGTATTTTCCAAAACACAAGTTTGACATGTTATATGTATAAATTAAACAGATCTTACTAACCTCAGTATGCCGAAGAACCTCCGCGACCTGTGTAGAGAAGTAACGTTCCAGAAGAGCCTCAACCAACTGGTCTTCTTTGCTATTCTCTATCCACAACCGGAGTGAGTGTGGGCTCACACGTACAGCTCTTCCACCGGTGACTCTCCTTCCAACCAATAGAGAGAACCCAAAGCTAGTGTTCGTGATTTGTGAACAAAAGCTCTCAGGGAGTTTTCAGATGCTCACTAGAAGAGTATCACTCTTAATCTCTCAAATTGATCTGAGTAAATCATTAGACTCACTCCCTTTTTATACCTATTGGTCCTTGGGGTCAGTCCATATCAGATTAGGTCTCAAAAATCGAAACAGAATCAAGTTCGGATCAATATCTGATAAGATACGCATGAAAAACGCGTAATCTTAGCTGTCGCGGTCGGCATGCCGAACTGTGAGATAGGCAGGCCGAACTGGCCAGTTCGGCAGGCCGAACACGTCATCCGGCATGCCGAACTGCCGAGAAAAAATCTCCACGAATCTTTTATTTTCCACCCGAGATTCTAAAGGATAAAGTCTCAGTTTTGATTCAAATAGCCCAATAGAAAAGATATCTGATCAAAACAAACTTTATCAAGATAATCTCTAAGAAAATAAATCAATTCACAATAATTCTACAAGTTTATCTTGTTCTAATTGTCCAAAATTAAAACAACCGATAAACAGACAAGAATTATCCGAACGCCATAATTCAACAAGTTCATCTTGAACTAATTTCTTACATAATTAATTCAACCGATAAACAAACATGAATTATTTGATTCTTATAAATTTTAAACCAATCTGATAAATCCGACATAAGTCACCAATTATTGGAAAAGCACGCCGTGTCGTTACAGGATTTTGTGAGCTAGCAAAGGGGACCAAAATGGACCTATAAAGTTCAAGCTTATGATAATTATGAAACCCAATATCCCAGATATACATTTCACAATTATCAACTCCAACGCTACTCCACTAAAAGCTTGGAGCTGTACTCTCGAATTTTATAGAATTACGAAGCTCGTGTAGCTAAGTCTCCATGACATATCATAGTGTATCGCATCCCCATATGATCATCCATAATCGGCTTAAGGACAAGTTCTGTCTTACCTTCCCGATTATTTTTATTTTACGTTCCAATGTCTCACCATTAGAAAACTTACCATCCAAAGATAGTATACCATTCGATTACACCTATGTATCCAAATGGTTGAGCGCTCCAGTTTTCCAATTACAGGACAACGCATATAAGAGGATATCATTACTCCTAAAGAGGAGCTATGGATTCCATATCTATGAATAACAAGTCTATGCTACCAAGAGTCATGCCTCCAACGTACCGGCATGCATGCCACTATAGAGATGTGGGAGTCACCCATTGGTACATCAAAAGACACAAGTCGAGACAACGGGCCCATTATTCATCTCAGGATTAAGATACAATACAAATGATTGTCTAAAGTGAATCGATTTGCTAAGACAGAATTATTAATCCAAATCAATTCACTTTATGTCCCGATCCAACACATCGTCACCTATGACAACGCGCCAATGTTTCTATTCACGGAGTCCAACTCTGATGGCCAAGACAAACCATCTCCCAAAAGGGATATAGACAACATAACAATCTTTACATGAATAAAGCGCCCAACTTTATTCCCTCGATTGCGGATCATATATTTTAGACCATCACCTTAAGAGTCGTGTCTACCGCATAATCATCCCATCATATGCCCAACTCTTAAGGTTTAGACTGACAGTCTCAGACTACTGTTTGCTTATCATACATTCAACAAATATGAACGTAAAGAGGACAATATTTGGTATATATAAATGAATAAATTCTTTATTGATAAAAATGTCTCCAAAAACGTATTACATTTTTTACTCCTTAGAGCATACATGTCTAACATTAGGTTGCGTGGCATGCCTTGGAGTATTGTTTCTGATAGAGATGCAAAGTTCTTGAGTTACTTTTGGAAGAAGTTATGGGTAAAGTTGGGGACTAAGCTATTATTTTCTATTACTTGTCTGCTGCAGACTAACACTCAAACTAAAGTTGTGAACATGACTTTATCTACTCTATTACATGCTATCATTGAAAAGAATTTGAAAACTTGGGAAGATTGTTTGCTGCTTGTTGAATTTGCTTATAATAGATGTGTTCATTTTGCAACTAAGTTTTCACCGTTTGAAGTTGTTTATGGTTTTAATCCATTGACTCTTTTGGATTTAACTCCTTTACCTTTGAACGAATGAGTTAACTTAGATGGCAAGAAGAAAGCTGATTTTGTTAGGCAAATTTATGAGAAGGCAAGACAGAACATAGAGAGAAATATCGAGCAATATGCTAGACAAGCCAATAAGGACTATTTGAACCTGGAGATTAGGTGTGGCTGCATATGAGAAAGGAATGTCTCCCTAAACAAAGGCGTTCTAAACTACTTCTGAGGGGTGATGGACCATTTCAAGTGGTGAAATGCATTAATGACAATGGCTACAAACTTGATTTACTAGGTGAGTATGGTGTTTGTGCTAGTTTTAATGTTTCTGACTTAATTCCTTTTAATGCAAATGACAATTTGAGGACAAATCCTTTTCAAGAGGGGAAGAATGATGCAAACAATGGAGCTACACAAGTTAGGAGTCATGTTCATGATCCATTAAGCGATTCAAGAGGTCGAATCACAAGATTTAAGGCCAAGCGTTTCAAGAAAGCACTGAACGGGCTCATTCAACAAGTTTGCGATGTGTCACATACATGGAGTCTCGGCATAGGTCCAAATTAGTCTCAAGAGAGCCTAGTCACTATGATTAAGGTGCTAGAAAATTCACATTGATGATGGTCCACGATTCTAGTAAATTGTGGGGCCAATTTGTCAGATTTGTAATTTCAGGAGACTTTCCAATTTTGGTCGACACGTAGGTGCCATGTCATTAAGTTTGAGCCTCATCATTAATTTATTTTTTTCTAATGTAATTTTTGTACTTTCTTAGTTGTCAAATTCGATTTTGTTAGGCATGAAACAAACCCGGATACTTTCCCTCTTCTAGAATAGGTTAGGTGTATTTTAAGGGATAAAATTAGCTACTTTCCTTTTATGTTATTTTTGTTGGATTACAGCTAGCAAAGTTCATATTTAAGGGCTTAATTTCACATGGGAAAAATACCAATTAAGGGATTTCCAAGTTAGCATTTGCTTTGGGAGGTTTTGGGCTAAAAATCATTTCCCATATATTTGTAAACACTTTGTTATTTTAAAAAAAGAAGATCAGATTATCATTCACGACTTTGGTGAGGTTTTCTTGTGTTGTTCTTATTTTCTTGAGAAGACCCTTTGAACTTATCAAGATTAAACTTGTGGCGTTCAACAAACTGACTTATCATTTAGAGTTTTAAGTGTCCTTGCAATTCAAGGTGTGGTGTCTTTCTATCCATGGTTCTTGGTTCATGTCTTACTAGATTACAGGTCAAGGCTCAATAAATGTGTGTTTTAAGGGATTAGGGGTTCAATTCTAGATTTGGTGTCGGGTCTCGTTGCATTAGTCGGCGGGGTTCATATCACTCTAACCATCGTGTGTTTCTCCTATTCAACTTGTGTTGGCATCTCAAATGCTTAAGCAACTCATGATCGGTGTGAATCACAAATTCGTTTGGCCAAAGGTAGTGTTGCCATTTTTCCAATGCTGCAAACAATGCATACATCTCCTTGTCATATGTTGGGTAGTTTAAGGCTGCCCCACTTAGCTTTTCACTAAAATATGCAATGGGACATCCTTCTTGCATTAGAACAGCTCCAATACCTATTCCTAAAGCATCACACTCAAGCTCAAAAGTTTTAGTAGAATCAGGCAAAGCAAGCAAAGGAGCATGAGTTAACTTTTCTGTGATTAATTGGAACAACTTCTCTTGTTCTTCTCCCCATTTGAATCCAACATTCTTCTTGATGACCTTAGTAATTGGTGAAGCAATGCTACTAAAATCTTTCACAAACCTTCTATAAAAACTAACAAGTCCATGAAAACTATGAACATTACTTACACATGTGGAACTCGGCCATTCTTGAATTGCATGGATCTTCTCTTCATCAACCTATATTCCTTTTGCACTCACAACAAAACCAAAAAACACAAGCTTTTCTATGCAAAAGTGCTCTTCTTCAAGTTAGCATATAACTTCTCTTTTCTAAGTACATCCGAAATTGAATTTAAAAGCACAATATGATCATCCATGTTTTTGTTATAAATGAGAATATCATCAAAATAAACTGCCAGAAATTTACCTATGAAAGCATGCAAGACATGGTTCATTAGTCACATAAAAGTACTCAGTGCATTAGTCAAACAAAACGGCATAACTAACCACTCATATAAACCATATTTTGTTTTAAAGGCAGTTTTCCATTTATAACCCACTTTCATTCTAATTTGATTAAATCCACTTTTTAAATAAATTTTAGAGAATACACAAGCACTGTGCAACTCATCTAACATATCATCTAAGTGAGGAATGAGATGATACTTTACCATTATATTACTGTGATAAGAACCTCGCCAATATACTATCGAAACCTGTTATCAATAAAAAGGCACTAAGACCGTTTCTACTCAGATTTGGATGGAAGTTACCACGACCCGTTGCTTACATCGAAGCAAGAACCTTGGTAAATCATAGACGCCACAATCAAGGATGGAAAGCTTGATTGAGAAGTCGGGTATGAACGCCCAGATTGATCCGATGAGTTCGTGTAGTTTGTCAAAGAACCAAAGAAAGAATTTTTTATCTCAGAAAAATAAACATTCATCCCTTCATTAACCTTGGAAACGCCTATTTATAGGCCAAAATGACAAGGTGTCTCCCAAAAAGAAAAGTTGACAAATTCAAACATAACTACTAATCCTAATTTAAGTATAAAATAAAAACCAAAATAAAGGAAAGTCTTAATGGCTGATATTCAGCCATTTATACGCCCAACAATTAAGGGAAAGTGTAATTTAATGCTCTTCAACAACTTGCACAAATGATCAGCCATGTGTGTGCTAATAATGGGAAAGTTTCCAAAATCCATCCATAGACTTGATCTTACAAAATTTGAGATGATTTCAAGCTTGACTCATCCGGATTCATCTAGAACTTGGATCAAATTGATGCACCTTTATGGCTGACGTAGGCCTGGGTCAATGGGCTTGCACAAATTTACTTGATTCCAAATTTCATGAATCAGCCCATTTAGTGCTTCCTTGAATTTCTTAGCTCGGGCTCTTGTGATTGGTCCAACATTGAAGGTAGCACTTACATTATACTCACTTGGCAAATCCAACTTGTAAGCGTTGTCATTAATTCATTCAAGGACTTGAAATGGACCATCTCCTTGCGGTAACAACTTTGACTTTCTTTGTTTTGGAAAACGCTCCTTTCTGAAGTGTAACCACACCCAGTCTCCGAGTTTGAAAATCAGCTTGTGTCACCCCTTGTTGGCTTGCTTTGCATTGTGTTCTGTTCTTCGCTCAATGTTGAGTCTTGCTTTCTCATGAATCTATTTAACAAAGTCAGCCTTCCTTTTGCCATCTAATTTAGCACGCCCAGAAACAGGTAGTGGTGATAAATCCAATGGTGATAAAGGATTAAAACCATAAACAATTTCAAAAGGTGAATACTTAGTAACAGAATGGACAGAGCGATTATATGCAAACTCAACATATGTGGTAAACAATCTTCCCATGTTTTAATGTTCTTACTGATGATTGCTCTTAATAAGGTTAACAAAGTCCTATTTACTACCTCAGTTTGGCCATAAGTTTGTGGGTGGCTAAGTAGTAGAAAACAACAGCTTAGTACCTAACTTACTCCACAAAGTCTTCCAAAAGTAGCTCAAGAACTTAGCATCTATTCTGAAACAATTGTCTTAGGCATGCCATGTATTCTCACAATCTCCCTAAAGAACGATTCAGCAACATGCGATGCATCATCAGTTTTATGACAAGGAATAAAATGTGTCATCTTAGAAAATCGATCTACAACCACAAACACACTATCCTTCCCACGTTTGGTACTAGGTAAACCTAACACAAAGTCCATTGAAATATCAGTCCAAGGCTCACTAGGAATTGGTAAAGGTGTGTATAACCCATGGGGTTGTGCTCTTGATATAGCTTGCCTACATGTGACACATCTACTACATATCCTTTCAATATCCCTTTTCATGTGTGGCCAAAAGAAGTGTTCCTACAAAATAGCTAAAGTTTTAGCAATTCCAAAATGCCCCATCAATCCACCCCCATGGGATTCCCTCACTAAAAAATCTCTCAAAGAACAACTAGGCACACAAAGCTTATTCTCCCGAAACAAAAATGCATCATGTCTATAAAATTTACCCATTGCGTTTTTCTCACAAGCTCGATACTCCTTACTAAAATCTTGGTCTAAAGGGTATAAATCCTTAATATGCTCAAAACCAAGCAGTTTAGCGTCAAGGATAGAAAGTAATGCATACCTGCGAGAAGTGCATCTACAACAACATTCTCCTTACCTTGCTTATATCAGATGGCGTAAGGAAATGTCTCGATGAATTCTGCCCAATGGGCTTGCCTCATGTTCAACTTTTGTTGTCCCTTCAGATGTTTCAATGACTCATGATCAATGTGAATCATGAATTCCTTGGGCCATAGATAGTGTTGCCAAGTCTTTAATGCTCGAACCAACGTGTACAAATCCTTGTCATAAGTCGGGTAATTTAGTGTTGACCCACTCAATTTTTCACTGAAATACACGATTGGTCGTCCTCCTTGCATCAGTACACACCTATACCTACACCAGAAGCATCACATTCAATTTCAAACATTTTAGAAAAATCAGGTAGAGGAAGTAAAGGAGCATGAGTAAGCTTATGCTTAATAAGCTGAAACGCCTTCTCTTGTTCTTCTCCCCACTTGAACCCAACGTTCTTCTTGATTACTTCTGTGAGTGGTGTAGCCAACGTACTAAAATTCCTTACAAACCACTGGTAAAAGCTAGCAAGTCCATGAAAACTCCTTACATCTCCAATGCTTGTGGGACTTGGTGATACGAACACTGCCAATAACTGACGCGACCCTAACAAAAATTGGTTTCCAAGATCAAATTCCTAACCGGTTTTGGATGGAACCGCGACCCGATGCCTAACAAGAAGCACGAACCTTGGTATGTGAGGACGCCACAATCAGCTATGGATGGACTGATTGATAAGTCTTGGTATGTGAGGATGCCATAATCAGCTATGGATGGACTGATTGATAAGTCTATGAACGCCACAGAATTTTTTGATAAGTTCGAATAGTTCATTTAGGAACCAGAGAGAATTAAACCTCAAATTGTGTGTTAAAACTTATATTCCATTGAATGAAATTCATTACAATATATAGTGGTTCCCCTATACGAATTTAAGCTCCTAATTGCCCATGGAATTTCGGGCAAATCAATTACCAAAATGTCTAATCTAAAGCAAATAAGGTAAGTTCCCTTAATGGCTTAAAAACCTTGCAATAATAGAAATAACACAAACGCATATTTGTAAAAGACGAAAAGGAAACTAGACATTAAAAGGTAAATAGCTGATTCTTCTCGCCACTTGTCGCCTCAAAACGGGAAAGTAACTGAAATGGAAATTACTTGGTCCCTTCTAGAGCTTGAATCACGCATTTGTTGGTCTGGATGTCACATGCAATTCCCTCAATGGGCCTCCATGCAATAGCTTGAGCCCAAGTTGCTTGAATTAGCCCAATAAGCGTTTCTTTGAACTTCTTTGCACGAGCTCTCGTAACCGGACCAATGGGAACTTGAATTGGATCTGAATATGTCTCATCCCACGTGCTCTTGCTTGTGCTAACGATGTCCTCATCAAACTTTGAGTAGTTATGGTAATCAAACACTAGCTCCACTTTCTTTTCCTACTCTAGGTAAGATCTAGGGTCATTTTTCCCTTGGAATGGCAGAATCTTCATTTTAATACCTCCCATATTATTGTCTTCCTAGTCCCTAGCTTCTCTATTCCCATTTCCACGCCTAAATCTACCCCTATTTATCGGTGGTTCCTCCTACTCTTCTAATTCATCTTCCTCTGAAAGATCACATCCACCCTTCCGCCTATTTTGCATGTTTTGTGGCTGCCTATTATGTGTTTTGGCATCAACCTTATCTAATCTCTCCTAAATGGGCTCTAGCGCTCGCGTCAACATCTATTCCATTTGCCTCGTTAATGCTTGCAACTGAAGATTTGGAATGTTTTGTTGTGGAAGGTCATCTTCGGCTTCTCTTTCTTGATTCAGATTCATTTTTAAAAAAAAACCTACAAAACAATGTTAGATAATAAGGGACCTCACTTCTCTCCCTCACGTGTTTCACTCTATCACTTGGTCACTCAGTTCACTCGTGTTTCACTTGAATAATTGGCTTTTACCCTCGAATGTTATCACCACTCTTGCTTTTTTTTTTTACTCGTTTATTCTCTCTTTCGGTTCTTTTAAAATTACACAAACAATAATTAAATCTGTCTGGCAACAAATTCAGCAACACATTCTGCTATGCAGTTCAGAATGAAGCAAATTTTTGCACTACGAGGTGAGGTCAAATTCGAACTCCTGGACACTCAAACAATGGAAAGCAAATTTTTTTTTTTTTTGGATCCTCTTGAATTTTCTTTTCTTTTCTTTTCTTTTTTTGTGTTGTGAAATTCGGCAAGAACAAAGACTAAGAAACACAAAACAGGAAGCTACAACCTAAACTTGAAGCCCAAGACACTAGTTACCCGAAACCAAAAAAAAATAACCCTAGCAGCCCTAAGTGAAATTTCGGCCAGCACTAAGTTCTTTCCTACACGAGAATTCACAAAACAACCTAGAATAGAATTTCGGATATGACCTTGTCAACAAACCAAAGAAAGTTGATTTTTTTTTTTTGAACGGAATAGAACTTGAGTAACAAATCAAAATTTAGAAACAATTAAGGATAGAAAAACCTGAGGCTAGAACCTCGCTTTGAGACCAAATGATAAGAACCTCGCCAATATACTGATGAAACCCGTTATCAATGAAAGGCACCAAGACCATTTCTACTCAGATTTGGATGGAAGTCACTGCGACCCGTTGCTTATATCGAAGCAAGAATCTTGGTATATCGTAGGCGCCACAATCAAGGATGGAAAGCCTGATTGATAAGTCAGGTATGAACGCCCAGATTGATCCGATGAGTTCCTGTAGTTCGTCAAAGAACCAAAGAAAGAATTTTTTATCTCAGAAAAATAAACATTCATCCCTTCATTAACCTTGGAAACGCCTATTTATAGGCCAAAATTACAAGGTGTCGCCCAAAAAGAAAAGTTGACAAATTCAAACATAACTACTAATCCTAATTTAAGCCTAAAATAAAAACCAAAATAAAGGAAAGTCTTAATGGCTGATATTCAGCCATTTACATGCTCAACAATTAAAGGAAAGTGTAATTTAATGCTCTTCAACAACTTGCACAAATGATCAGTCACATGTGTGCCAATAATGGGAAAGTTTTTGAAATCCGTCCATAGACTTGATCTTGCAAAATTTGAGCTGATTTCAAGCTTGACTCATCCGGATTCTTCTAGAACTTGGATCAAATTGATGCACTTTTGTGGCTGACATGGGCCTAGGTCAATGGGCTTGCACAAATTTACTTGATTCCAAATTTCATGAATCAGCCCATTTAATGCTTCCTTAAATTTCTTAGCTCGGGCTCTTATGACTGGTCTAACTGGAAATTGAATTGGGTCAGCCACCTTCCTTGCATTTGAGCTCCCCACGTCTCCATCATGCTGTTTGCTTGGTAGTCAACGCTCATCCTCCATGTCCTATTCTTCTTAGGAACCAAAACCACCAAAACAGCACACAGACTCATGCTTTCTCTCACGTACCCTTTTTCCATCAATTCTTAGACTTCCTCTTGTAGCTCCTTTGTCTCCTCGAGTTTGCTACACTAAGCTGGTTAGTTTGGAATTGTAGCACTGGGCACGAAATCAATTTGATGTTCAATCCCTCAAATAGGTAGTAAACCATGTGGAATTTCTTTGGGAAAGCCATTATCATATTCCTGCAAAAAGAAACAACAAAACTAGGCAAGGATGTGTCAAGTTGGTTAGAGTTTATAAATGCCTCTTTGTACAAAAGTACAATCCTTAGCTAGTTTAAAAGAAACACTCTTTTCAATTCACTCGCTTTTGCATAGAAATTTGTTTTTCTCTTAACTTTTCTCTCACTGGCTGAATCAACTCTTTCTTTTTCTCTCTTATTTTTCTTGGCCTTTCTCTCTTTTTCTTTAAAATTTTCATTTGTTTTCTTTTTTTAACTATCTTTCTTTTGATCACTTTCTTTGTGTAATTTCACTTAATCTTTGTAACTCTCCACCATTGTAGTGCTCACAACATGAGTACAACTACCTCCATTCATAATCACACTATATACCTTGTTTTGTTTGTGGCATATAGTATGTCCAAAATAGGCTTCAAAAGCTAATCGAAAACATGACATATAAACAAATCTCTGTTTGGCAGCTCTAAATACTCGGTCAACCCCTAAACCCATACACCCTCACCTACATCATAAGAAATATAATAAGCAAAAACTAATGCATAAACATAAACATTGAATGCAAATGCAATCAGACATTTTCTTTTATCAGTTTTCTTTCACTAATTCTTTCTTCTTTCAAGTACCCTTAGAGTGTGATACTTAACTAGAATGATAGCCCTTCGGAACCTATTCATCATTTTGGCCAATGTAATAATAATAATACGGAATTTCCGTCTTGGTCTTTAGACCTCAAGTATTTGTTGTATTCAATCTCCGTCATTGTGGCCTTTCTTATTTTGATTTTTCAACCTAAAAGTATTCACCACCCTTTGTTGGGTCCGCTGGTCCCACCCGCATCCCGTGCCTACCCGACCACCAATTAAGCACCACACCACCATTTTAGTTAAAAACCTCATTTCCTTTTTAAATCATACCACATGTCTTAAAGTAAATGTCATGAATCATGAATGCTTTTCAATAATCTATATTATTTCTAAATAACAACAATCCAATCAGTGCACCTTAAAACATAACATGACATAGTTCTTGTGATGTAATAAAAAGTAGTTTCTACTTACCTCGAGTTCAATTTGCGTTGAGTGAAAAGATCAATCCTCCTAGAAGATAAGATGTACTAAAGGTCTAGTATTATAAAATCATATAGCATTTAATTTCTCATAAGCCAAACTCATTGATCTAGGTTACAATTTCATATTATAAGGGATTTGAATAACAAAGGAAAATAGCAATAACGGATTTTGAATCAAAATTTTCCAAATTGTCTTTGATGTTTAAAATAAAGCATTTGCAACCAAATACCTTGAAATAGCCAATGTTCGGTTTTCTACCCTTCTAAAGCTCGTATGAAGTTTTATTCATTTTAGGTCTAATAAGAACTTTATGTACAACATAGCATGTGGTATTTACAGCTTCGGCCCAAAAGTATTTACATAAACCATTTTCATTTAACATGGTCCTAGCCATTCCTTTTAACACTTGATTTTTTGCTTTCAACAACTTCATTTTGTTAAGGTGTTCTTGGTGTTGAAAAATTATGTTCATAGCCTTTTTCATTGTAAAACAATTCAAAGACATTGTTATTGAACTCACCTCCATGGGCACTTCTAATTGAAGTGATCTGTAGCCTTGTTCATTTTGAACTCTTTCACAAATATGAAAAGATTTGCAAAGCATCATTTTTATTGGCTAGAAACAAAACCCAAGTAAAACCTTGAAAATGTTGGACATGTATACCCTAAGGAGTAAAATGTTGTAATCTGTTTTCAGAGACATGAATAAAGAATTTATTTGCTATTCATATACCAAATGTTGTCCTCTTTACATTCATATTTTTTAAATGTATGTTAAACAAACAAAAGTCTGAGACTATGGTCTAAACCCTTAAGAATCAGGCATATGATAGACAGATTCGGCAGAAGACATGATTCTAAAGGTGATGGTCTAAATTATAAGATCACAATCCAGGGAATAAAGTTGACACTTTATTCATGCTAAGATTATTATGTTATCTACATCTCTAATGACAGATGGCTTTTCTTGGCCATCAGAGTTGGACTCTAGAAGTGGATACATTGATACATTGTTATAGGTGATGATGTATTAGATCAAGACATAAAGTGGAATTGATTTGGATTAATAATTCCATCTATGCAAATCAATTCACTTTAGACAATTATATGTGTAGTATCTAATCCTGAAAGGACTAATGGGCCCGTTATCTTGTCTTATGTCTTTTGATGTACCAACGGGTGACATCCTAAGTTTGTGATGGTGCACATACCTATATGTTAGAAGCATGACTCTTGATAGCGTAGACTTGTTATTCATAGGTATGGAATCCATAGCTCCATTGGTGGAGTCAATGATATTTTTTTATATGCGTTATCCTATAATTAGAAAACTGGAGCACTCAACCATTTAGATATGTAGGTGTAACTGAATGGTTTACTATCTTTGGATGGTAAGTTTCCTAATGATGAGATAATAGAACGTAAGATAAAAATAATCGGGAAGGTAAGATAGAATTTATCCTTAAACCAATTATGAATATCCTATGGCGATACGATGCATTATGATATGTGATGGACATTTAGCTAATTTGGGTTTCATAATTTTATATAGTTTGAGAGTGCGGCTCTAAGCTTTTAGTGGAGTGACATTAAAGTTGATAATTATAAAATGTATATCTAGGATATTGTTGATAATTATAAAATGTATATCTAGGATATTGTATTTTATAATTATAGAGCTTGAACTATATAGGTCTATTAGGTTCCTTTGCTAGCTCATAATAAATCCAGTAATGATTCAACGTGCTTTTCCAATAAATTGTTGACTTTTGTTAAATTATTAGATTGGTTGAAATTCGATAGGATCAGATAATTCATGTCTGTTTATCAGTTGAATTAATTTTTGTAAATTAATTTCAGATAAACTTGTTGAATTATCAGGAATATTTAGTTTACTAAAGATTATCTAGATATGACAAAAATCAGATAACTTTTCTATTGGGTTATTTGATTTAACACTGTGGCTTTATTCAAAGAATCTCGAATGGAAATAAAAGATTCTTATGGATCATATTATCGTAAGTTCGGCAGGCCAATTAGTTAGTTCGGACTGCAGACATAGCAAGTTTGGCAGGCCGATCCGTTAGCTTGGCCTGCAGATCTAACGTGATATGAACCACACCAATAACGTGATGAAACCCGATACCAAATTTGGAAAATTCAAACCCAAGATCTCTCAAGTTGGATGGAAACCGTGACCCATTGCTTAACAAAGCCAGAACCTTGGTATGGTGTAGACGCCACAAACAGGATGGAAAGTCTATTTAATAAGTCAATTTGACTGCCAGAAGGAATCCTTGATAAATTTAGGTAAGTTTATTCAAGAACTCAGGAAGAATAACTCTCAATAAGAATGAACATCAAAACTAAATTGCATAATCTAAAAGTAAGCCTTATATGGCCAAAATTACAGTGGCGTAAATTGTAAAATTCCTAATCTACCCTTAATGAAAAGATATGCCTACAATAAAAATCCAAACAAAGATTCTAAAATTAAAATTTTAAATTGAAACATAAAACTAAGATAGGATTACAAAGAAATCAAATCTTGATCAGACTTCCAAGCTTCTTGAATCTTGTTTTGAATCTTGAAATTCTTTAAACTTGAAATCATAACTGGACTTGATTCTTTGCTAGACAAAACATGCCCACATCCACTTGAAACGCCCTTGCAAGTGTATCTCGTAATGGACATGTAAGTTGGCTATGCAATGGCTCAATGGACGTGTACAGCTGATTGGCTCTCTTTCGATTCAACTTTGATCAGTAAAACTAGCCTTTGTTCACCCTCAGTAGTGAGCACACTCTCTTGTTGTAGGACTCTCTGGACCAAGTTATTTAGCTCTTCCTTGAATCTTTTAGCTTGAGCCCTCATCATTGGATGAATTGGAACTTGAATTGGTTCGTGAAAATTCCTTGCAACCTTGATGTCCCCATCATTCCCCCCTCAGAGGGATTTATCCTCAAATCATCACCTACAACAAAAGGACTCAAGTCAAAAACAATGAAAGTAGCACTAAGATTGTACTCACTTGATAAGGCAAGTCTGTAGGCATTGTCATTGATCTGTTCTAGCACTTGAAATGGACCATCTTCTTGGGGCAACAACTTAGAACATTTTTGTGCCAAAATTCTTTCCTTCATCATGTGTAACCACATCCAATCATCGAGCTCAAAAACCAGCTGGTGACGTCCCTTGTTAGCTTTCTT
The DNA here is from genome assembly GCA_025403435.1 of Artocarpus heterophyllus. Classification (NCBI taxonomy): domain Eukaryota; kingdom Viridiplantae; phylum Streptophyta; class Magnoliopsida; order Rosales; family Moraceae; genus Artocarpus; species Artocarpus heterophyllus. The sequence continues at coordinate 34,569,490 of CM046348.1, read as the reverse complement.
GATGTATTATTTAGTTCTCCTCTCTGTGTTGAGTCGTGCCCTCTCATGGATTTACTTCACAAAATCTGCCTTCTTCTTACCATCTAAGTTCACACACTCTGAAACATGTAAAGGTGATGAATCCAATGGAGTTAAAGGATTAAAGCCATAAACAATCTCAAACGGTGAGAACTTAGTAGCAGAATGAATGGTACGATTACAAGCAAACTCAACATGTGGTAAACAATCCTCCTAAGTCTTAATTTCTTACTAATGATAGCCATCAACAGAGTGGATAAAATCCTATTAACTACTTTTGTTTGTCCATTGGTTTGAGGATGACAAGTAGTAGAAAATAAAAGTTTCATTCCTAATGTTCCCTATGATGTCTTCTAGAAGTAACTCAAAAACTTTGCATCCCGATCTAAGATGATTGTCCTAGGCATACCATATATCCTCACAATCTCCCTAAAGAACAAATCTACAACATGAGAAGCATCATTAGTCTTATGACAAGGAATAAAATAAGCCATCTTAGAAAATCGATCTACAACCACAAAGATTGAATCCCTCCCATGCCTACTTCTAGGTAAACCCAAGACAAAATCCATCGAAATATCAATCCAAGGTAAACTAGGAATAGATAGGGGCGTGTAAAGACCACTTGGCTGAACCCTCGATTTAGCTTGCCTACAAGTGACACATTGACCACCAATTCTCTCAACATCCTATTTTATGTGTGCCTAATAAAAGTGCTCCTGTAAAATAGCTAGGGTTTTTGCAACTCCATAGTATCCCATTAACCCTCGTCCATGGGATTCCCAAACTAACAAGTCTCTCATTGAACAATTAGACACACATAGTAGCCCTCATGCCTATAGAACTTCCCTCTGTAGATTTTTCACAAGCACTATAAATTTCTCCAAAGTCATGGTCATCATGATAAAGTTCATTAATGTGCTCAAATCCAATGAACTTAGCATCAATAGTAGAGATTAAGGCATACCTGCATGAAAGTGCATCCGCAGCCACATTTTTCTTACCTTGTTTATACCGAATGATATAGGGAAAAGTTTCAATTAACTTAACCCATAGAGCGTGTCTCTTATTCAGCTTGTGTTGGCCTTTCAAATGTTTCAAGGATTCATGATCCATATGAATCAGAAACTCCTTTGGCCACAAGTAGTGCTGCCATGTCTCTAAAGCTTGAACCAATGCGTACAACTCTTTGTCATAAGTTGGGTAGCTAAGTGTAGCCCTGCTTAGCTTCTTGCTAAACTATGCAAGTGGCCTTACATCTTGCATAAGAACAACGCCTATACCTACCTACACCAGAAGCATCACATTCAATTTTGAATGTTTCAAAAAAGTTAGGCAAAGCATGTAAAGGTGCATGAGTAAGCTTGTGTTTAATAAGCTGAAACGCCTTCTCTTGTTCTTCACCCCATTTGAACATAATGTTCTTCTTGATAACTTAGGTAAGTGGTGCAGTGATGGTGCTAAAATCTTTCACGAACCTCCTATAAAAGCTAGCAAGTCCATGAAAACTTCTAACATCTCCTACATTGGAGGGGTTCGACCAATCTTGGATGGCTTTGATGTTCACTTCATCGACCTCGATACCTTTAGCACTCACAAACAAGCTTATTGGTGCAGATAGAACACTTTTTAAGGTTAGCATATAACTTCTCCTTTCTAAGCACATCCAAAACTAAATGCAAATGTGAGACATGACCATGCAAACTCTTGCTACAAATCAGAATATCATCAAAATAAACAACAATAAATTTACCAATGAAAGCACACAAAACATGATTCATTAAGCGCATGAAAGTGCTAAGTGCATTGGTCAATTCAAACGGCATAACTAACCACTTATACAGTCCATATTTAGTTTTAAGCGCTGTCTTCCATTCATCTCCTTCTTTCATTTGTATTTGATGATACCCACTCTTAAGATCAATCTTAGAAAATACACAAGAACCATGCAGCTCATCTAACATATCATCTCAACAAGGGATAGGGTGTTGATATTTTATCGTTATGTTGTTGATGGCTCTACAATCAACACACATCCTGTATGTCCCATCCTTCTTAGACACTAGAATCACCAGAACAACATAAGGACTCATGCTCTCTCTCACGTACCCTTTCTCCATCAATTCTTCAATTTGCCTTTGAAGTTGCATCGTCTCTTCTGGGTTGCTCCTATATGTTGGTCAGTTTGGAATCGATGCACTGGACACGAAATTGATTTGATGTTCAATCCCTCGAATAGGTGGTAAACCATGTGGTAACTCCTCAGGAAACACATCCTCGAACTCCTACAAGATAGAAACAACAACACTAGGCAACGAAGGGTCAAGTGGGTTAGTGTTTAAAGGGGCTTCTTTCTACATGAGTACAATTATTGGCCATTTTGAAAACAATGATCGCTTAACCTCACTTGTTTTTGCATAGAAATTTCTTTGTTTTTTCTCTATTTTTACCTTCTTCGCTGAAATTTTCTCTCTTTTTTTCTCACCAAATTCGGCCTTTCGCTCTCATCTCTCACTCTCACTATGCATGGTCTCACTCTTCTTTTCACTCTCTTTCTTTTGCTCTCTCAGGTAATTTTGATCTCTCGGTTTCTTTTGTTCACTCAATTTGTGCAACCTAACTTGATCCTCATAGACTTGTTTTGGAGTCATCAAAACTAGGGTAATTGTCCATTTATTGAGTATGAATGAGTACTTGTTGGTGAATCCATCATGCTACACACGTTGGTCAAATTGCCACGGTCTTCCTAACAAGGGATGTCCAGCTTGCATGGGCACCAAATGGCACAATACTTCATCTTCATATTTACCTATTCGAAATGGTACTGCAACCTACTTTGTAACCCTCACTTCACCACTATCATTCAACCACTGCAGCTTGTATGGTCGAGGGTACTTAAGTGTTATCAGCCCTAGCTTTTCCACCATGGAAGTGCTTGCAACATTAGTACAACTACCGCCATCGCTAATAACACTGCATAGCTTGCCTTTCGTGTGGCAACGAGTGTGAAAGATGTTCTCTCGCTGTATTTCTTCTCCCTCTTCTTTAGCCTGCAAGCTTAAGGCTTGACGTGCGACTAGTCTAAGCATCTCACCATAATCTACCCCAAATTCATCATCTCCCCATGGGGGTGTCCTCCAATGGTGGCATGTCGTCTAGAACAGAGTCATCTTCGGATTCGATTTTAGCATTTCCCCGAATCACCATAACTTGCTTGGTTGGACATTGGCTAGCTACATGTCCTGTCCCCTAACATTTGAAACATTTAATCTCACTAGAACGAGTCGAAGTAGGGGCTAATTTACCTTGAGAGGCCGTGGTGGCGATGGCTGGTTTGGGCTAGGGTTTGGCCTTGGAGGTGGATGGGTTTTCTTCTTTCTTTGGGTAGCTCATCCTACAAGGTGCTGTACTCGAATCTTATGGGGCTAGTCTTGGCCATGCATCTCCTCTCTTGAGTTGCCTCTCAGCCTTGATTGCCATATGCACCAAATCCTCCAATTCCACATAATGGTGTATCTCGATCATGTTAGTAATCTCTTGGTTCAATCCATTCAAAAATCTGGCCATTGTCGCCTCCCAATCCTCTTACGCATGAACTCTAATCATTGCCATCTCCATCTCTTTATAATACTCATCAATGCTCTAGTTACCTTGATGGAGACCTTACAGCTTGAGGTATAGATTCGGTAGTAGTGACTTGGCACAAATCGTTATCTCATCACTCTCTTCGTCTCATCCCAAGTTTCAATAGGACATTCTTCGTTTCACCTCCTATTGATGCACATCTGATCCCATCACACAATCGCATAATCAATAAACTCAATTGCAGCAAGTTTGACCTTCTTTAATTTAGAGTAGTTGTGCCAATCAAAACCCAGCTCCATTTTCTTTTCCCACTCGAGGTATGCTTTAGGATCACTTTTTTCTTAAAACATAGGAATTTTCATCTTAATACTTCCTAAGTTGTTATCTACCTAGTTCCTAACTTCTCTATCCAAGCCAAATCTCCTATAGTTGCCCATCAACATCCTATCAAATTCCTCCTCTAAACTATCCCCTTCCAATTAATCCACATGCCCAAATTCCCTTTGGGGCAACCTGTTCCTCTTAGAGCACTTGGAGCAAATGGTGGCTGTCCCCATTGCATCCCCTCTTCTACCCTATCCAACCTCTCATGTATATGCTCTAATTCCCTTTTCATCGTCTGTTCATCTCCCCCATTAATGCTTGTATTTGTAGATTCGGCACAACGGGTGGTTGAACCTCTCCATTTGTGTTTTTCTCTTGATTTTGAGACATGATTGAAATCTACAATCAAAACTAAAACAATTTGGAAAAGGGACCTCACTACACTCCCTCACATGTTTCACTCAAATAAATAACTCACTCAAATCCACTCATGTTTTCACTCAATTCAATTTGGCTTTTACTCTCTAGTATGGTCACACTCTCTGTCTTTTTCCACTCGTATTCTTCTTTTAGTTCTTTCAAAACTAGTAAAACAATAGTAAGAAGGATTCAAGTAGCAAATCAAAATGAGAAACAACCCAAAGGATTCAAATTTCATCACAAATTTTGATGATCTTTTTGTCACTCAAGCGTGAGTTTTGGCACATGGGGATATAGCACGTGAGAAACAATAATAAAACAAATTTTTTTAAGAAGGGTTCCCAGACTCTTTTTTTTTTTTTTTCAATTCCTCTTGATTTTTCCATCTTTTTTTATGCTTTTGATGTTGTAGAAACAAGTAATAAGGAACAAGAAACAAGAAAATCGGATTTTGAAACACTAGGAACCCAATTTCACGTTTTTAAGGGTTTGGAAACCCAGATGGAATCAAAATCAAGCAATAGTAATTCAACCCTGAATCAAATAGTAATATTAATATCATGAAATTTAAGACAGAACAATTGGATTTAGTGAAGAACTAATGATAATTGTTTTATGGATTTTATGACTCGATTGATTGCACACATATGACTCTTTTTTTTTTTGGTGAAAAACCTAACCCAAACGCGCGAATTTGACTAGGAAAATAAGAAAAGGATAGGCAGGCCTAAAGAACCAAAGGATTGCTAGAACTTGAATTGGTTTGTGAAAATTCCTTGCAACCTTGATGTCCCATCATAACAATAATTTGATCACTTTTTTATGCGATTTTACTAAAAGTTGATCCAGATTCGAATTTTTGAGGCCTTATCTGATAATGACCAACCTTGGGGACAACCTCTATAAATAGGGAGTGAGTTTTCTAAGTTATTTATATAAGTTAAGAAGTTAAGAGTGAGTACTATTAGATACTCTAAAACTCTCTAAGAGCTTTTGTTCATAATCACAAACCTTTGCTTTGGGGTCTTCTCAATTGATTGGAAGTAGAGTCACTGGTGGAGGAGCTACACGACGTATGCCCATACACATTCCAATCGTGGATAGAGAATAGTAAAGAAGACTAGTTGGTTGAGGCTCTTTTAGAATATTCTTCTCTACATTGATTGCAGGAGCTCTTCGGCATATAAAGGTTAGTAAGATCTGATTAATTTATGTATATAGCATGTCAAACTTATGTTTTGGAAAATACTCTAATTCAAAATTTTTAAAATTCTGCTGCGTATTGGTTTTTCCAATAGAAAAATCGTCAACAATGACAAAAACAGAGTGTTTACCAGCTCAACTTGTAGTCCTAGAAGGACCAAATAAATATATATGTAAAAGTTGCAAACGTCTAGTGGTAGGAATTTCAGAGATTGATTTAAAAGAAGTTTTGACTTCTTTTCCGAATTGACATGCTTTGTATGCTTTGTATTTGTCAAATTTGAGTTTTGGTAAACCTCTAATAAGATTATTTTAAAAAATCTTTGAAAGTAAATGTATGCTATAGCATGTCCAAGTTTTCTATGCGTAAGCCATGTTTCATCATCTAAAACTGAAAAACATTAATTTTGGTTAAAACACTTTTCAACATCAATTGTATAAACATTTTCATTCCGATCACCAATGAATACAACCTCACCATTTCAAACATTTTCAATTATGCACCTAGATGATTCAAAAGTGACCTTATAACCCTTTTCACATAATGGACCAATGCTAAGTAAATTGTGCTTTAAATTATCAACTAGAAAAACATTTTCAAATAGAAGAGAAGAATTGTTACCAATATCACCTACACCAAGAATTCTTCCTTTTGCATTATCTTCAAGAGTGACATAGTCACCTTTCTTCTTGGCGAAATTTGAGAAGAGTGATAGGTCCTTCATCATATGCTTTGAGCATCCACTATCTAGGAACCATTTGACCTTCTCCTTCTTTGGTACCTACAAAAGAAATTTAGCATTTGACTTTTGGTAACCACATAACTTTGGGTCCACTATTGTTAGTTTTTGAAGCTTTGGGAACTCATTTTTGTTTGATTCTAAAAAATGCACTTTTCTTGATTGGACCATAAAATGATGTATGTCCATTTTGGTTACTATAGGTGCATACATATTTTAGATTATCATTAATTGTTGATGCTTTAACAAAATAGTTTTTGAAATATTTTTGATCAATATGTGATTTATATCCTTAACCACCTTTCTTGAACATGCATTGTTGTTCACCAAGCACCAATTTAAAATTCCTTTTGCCCTTGGTGAATTTTAACACCGTGTTTGTTAAGTCATCAACTATTTCTTTTAAGGACATGTTTTCCACAAGCAAGGCATTATATTTAGATTTCTCACTTTTCAAAACATCAATTTCTTCTAGAAGTGTAGATATTTATTTTTAAGCATGGAATTCTTAAGATCAAGTTTCTCGTAATCGTCATGTAGTTCATCAAACGCTCTAGACAATTCCTTAAATTCAAAACTATCATTCTTATCATCGGAAGAGTATGAAGTATGTACCTCATTGTCATCATCCATGTCCATGAAGCACATATATGTGACTTCCCTTGGTCCTTCTTTGTCCAAGTCATTGGATTCAAGCTCATCCCAAGTAGCTTAAAGTGCCTTCTTCATCTCCTTCTTTCTTGCTTTCTTTTTAAAGGGGCAATCCAGTCTAATATGACTAGGTTTCTGACAATCATAACAAATAATTTCATCTTTCTTAGGTTTCTCACCTTGATCTTCTTTTCTTTTTGTACCTTTATTTCAGTTGAGTTTCCTATAGACTTTTTGTATTTCTTTGCAAGAATTGCCATTTCTTAGGATTGAGCCTGTCATTATCGTCTTCTTCATCATCTTCGAAATCGGGAATAGAAGCTTTCAAAGAATTTCCCTTCTTCTTTTTATCTTCATCTTCGATTTGATTTTGCTTTGGTGTAATCTCTGAGTCCTAAGTGAACCAACTAATTCCTCTAATGGTAGAATTAAAAGATCCTTGGCTTCTTCCAAAGTTGTTCTCTTTACATGCCATGAGCTTGGTAGTGACCTAAGAAGTTTCCTAACCAATTCACATTGAGTAAATGTCCTACTAAGAGAATTTGGACAGTTAGTAATATCGGTAAATCTAGTGTACATTTCACCAATAGATTCATGATCTTTCATGTTGAACATTTCATAATCATGAAGGAGATAATTAATTTTAGTCTCCTTAACTTGATTAATGCCTTCGCGTACAATTTGTAGTGTGCAACATATTTCTTGTGCACTTGTGCAAGATGTGATCCTATTGAATTCGTTTCTATCTAATGCACAACAAAGCATATTTATAGCTCTAGCATTTAATGACAACTTCTCCTTATCATCATCACCATACTCTTTGCGCTTTTTTGGAATTAAATTCTTTTCTGACTTTTTCATTGGTTTAAACGGTCCATTTTCCATAATGTCCCAAAGATCATAGTTTGCAGATTGTAAGTATGTTATCATTCTAGTTTTCTAATAATAATTATAGTCAGTTCCATTGAAAAAGGAAGGTCTATTGGTGGATTGACCTTCCAAGTTTTGAAAATTTTGAGTAGCCCTGCTCTAGATTCTTGAATCCTTTTAAAAAATGAAATCAAGCTTCCCGTTCTAATACCAATTGTTAGCCCAAGGATAGCTACTCAAGAGGGGGTGAACTAGGTTTCTAAAACTTTTTACAATTATTGGAAAACTCTAGATAAAAATTGCTCAAGGTATAAACACACAAACAAAAATATTTGTGCACAATTATAAATGTGTTAAAGCAAAAGTTTAGGGAAGAGAAATGTAAACAGCATTTATAGTGGTTAGACGAAATACCAATGTCCATTATCGCTGAGCAAACACTCATACGACCTCTTGCACTATTATGACCATATTTTCAGTACGATCTCTCCTTGTACAAAATAATGACTTGGTCTACTCAAGGCTCACCGATCTTACAAATGTCAATTTTTCACAAAGAATAACTAACCAAGAACCCCTAATTTATAAGATTTGGAAACCTAAATACCAAAGGATATGTTTTACTAGGATTTTGGATCACTCACAAAATAAATTCTCCAAGGGTAAGTGTATACAACTGAGGCTTAAAATGGAGATGTGAGTAACTCCCAAAGAAGTGTGTAGAAAATGTAAGCTCAAGAGTGTGTATATAGAATGAATGCTTTGAAAATAATATAGGAATACTTGCAATAGAGTTCTTAACTTTTGCACAATGAATGGAGGTGTTGTTGGAAAAACAGTACAGATTTCTTAACTTTTGGTTTAAAACTTATATCAAGACAACTTTCAACAATGACTCTTGCTCCATCATTGTCTGAAGAGATTTGAGGTAAACAAGACCTAGATGTAAGTCTATCAAGGATCAAGCAGGAAATCATACAAGGAAGATGCGAGGAGTTTCGAGTTTCTAATGATGGAACTCTATATTTTTATAACTGCTTATGTGTTCCTAATGTTGATGGTTTAAGAGAAAGGATTTTTGCAAAAATCCATAATACTCATTATTCAATCCATCCAGGTGTGACAAAAATGTACAATGATTTAAGGGATTGCTTTTGGTAGTTTGGAATGAAGCATGATGTTGCTAAGTATGTAAAAAAATGTTTAACTTGTTAGCACGTTAAGGCTAAACACCAAAGGCCTGTTGGCGATTTGCAATCAATTCAGATACCTGAGTAAAAGTGGAAGAAGATTGCGATGGATTTCATCATAGGTTTGCCAAGAACTATGAATAGATGTAATGCCATTTGGGTTGTTATTGATAGATTGACGAGGATGGCACACTTCATCCCAATTAAAATCTACTACTCTGTGGTGCGATTAGTAGAAATTTATGTCAAGGAGATAGTGACACTTCATGGAATTCCTAACTCTATCATCTCTGATCGTGACGGCAGGTTCACTTCTGATTTTTGGAAAAGCGTATAGACCGCGATGGGTACTATGTTGCACTTTAACACAGCTTTTCACCCTTAGACTAATGCCCAAATGGGGAGAACAAATTTGATTTTAAAGCATATGCTTCATGCCTATACCCTAGATTATAAGACAAGCTGGTGTAAGATGTTACTATAGCAGAATTTGCTTATAACAATAGCTATCAGGTGACAATTGGAATGGGACCTTATGACGCTCTCAATGGGTGAAAGTCTAGATTGCCTATATGTTGGCATGAAGTTGGAGAAAAGAAGATGATGAAAAGTGATGATAGAGAAAAGACAAATTTTGTCAACGAGATGTCTAACATGGTAAAGTTGATACGTAAAAGAATTGAAACTACTAAAAGTTGACTTTAGAGCTATGCCAACAAAAGGAGAAGGCTTTAGAATTTACTATAGGTGATTCTATGTTCCTAAAAGTTGCACTAATAAAGAGAGTCGTGAGGTATGGGAAGAAGGGCAAGCTAAGCCCAAGGTTTATTAGACCATATGAAATTGTGAATCAAATAGGTAAGGTAGTTTATTAGTTCAGTTTTCCATTGGAGATGTCATCTATCCATGATGTGTTCCATATCTTGATGGTTAAAAAGTATGTCCTGGACCCCACGCACGTGATCAAACCATAGGTGATTGAGATACAGGAAGACCTCAACTATGAAGAGAAGCCGGTTGAGATTTTAGATCAAAAAACTAAAACCTTGAGGAATAAAGAAATTCCTTTGGTCAAAGTTTTATAGCCAAATCACCAAATAGAAGAAGCTAATGGGAACACGAGGATGATATGAGGGCCAAGTATCCACAATTATTTTGAGTTTTGAGAACAAAACTCTTATAAGGTGGAGGGAGTTGCAACGTCTGTCATTTTCTCCTATGGATATTTGCATTAATTAAACATTTGAACATGATATTTTATGACTTATTATTATTTATATTAAGTAAATTAATTTTTTATTTAGTAATGTCGTAGGTGATAGCCACGTAGGATCGATGTACTTTGGAAGTTTATGTCAAAAATGATAATAAGTATAAAGTATTTATTGTTCTTTTTAAGAGTTTTAACTTACTCTAAATTTATAATTTTTATAATACTCTAGAGTTATGTATGCCCTAAAACTGTATTCTTGATGACAACGTGAATTTTGTTGCATATTTTCTTATCTTTATAATATTAATGACATTTTATAATATTAATAATATTATTTTTATAATATTAATGGCATTAAGAAATTAGATAATATAAAGTGCCTAAAAGAATAATGTGTAAATTAATATTTTTTCTAGGTTCATGGAAGCAAACATTATTGTTGTATATAAATAATTATGTATTATAATTATATTATTATATTATATTATATTATATTATATCAAGATAAAACATAATTATATATATAATAAGGATAACGTAATCTGGAGAAGATTGAAAAAAAAAAAAAAGAGATTTGGCCATGAGGAAAGAAAAAGAAAAAAAAGAAAGAAGACCTAATTGGTTTAGGATTACACTCATTTAAAAAAAAAGGCAAAACCAAATTAGACTAGGATTACACTCATTTAAAAAAAAGAAAAACCTAATTAGATTAGGATTATGGTTTTCTACACTCATCTTATCTCTTCTCTCTGATAAACCTATAAATATACGTTTAAGCTACCAAAGTCTTCATTCTCTTAAGTTTAAACCAAAGAAAATTCTCTCCTTCACCCTCTCTCAAAAATCTCTCCAAGAAAGCCACCATAATCTCTTTAATCCTCTAAGCCAATAATTTATTACTCTTATTTTCTTTCAATCCAAAGTAGAAGGAATTCTTTTTGGAAATTTTTTTTGGGCAAGCCTTCGTATTTGTTAAAAAAAATAAGAATTTAAAGTTTGTTTTAAAGTTTTCATGGTTTTGAATTTTTATGATTGATGTATATTGTTTTATGACAAACTTTGTTAGAAAATTGTTCTTTTATGTTATGAATGTGTATTCATGTATGTTTGTATGGAAAATGAATTATTTTGCTTATTACTTTAATTATAACAATGTTATTTTATTTATTGTTAAAAGTATTTATATTTATATGATATCATAAAATTTCATAAAAATAAGGTTTTGTTGTTGGAGTGTCTGATAAGAGAATTTTAGGGTTTTTGGTATATCGGTAACGTTACTAGTAATGTTTTGAAACTAAATGATTTTATTTTGTTGCAATTTTTGGATATGATTTGTATGTAAATGTTAGGAATGTCTAGGACTTTTTATAAATTTTCGTTCAAACTATTTTTTAGGGTTATGAACTTTCAATCAAACACTGCTCACGAAATTTTAATTGTTGGTAGATTTGTATTTGTGTTTTGTAGAGTCTGATTTATAGGGAAAAATGCATCTTTTGATTCTATAAAAAATTATAAGTCATTGTTGATATGTTAACTAAATGTCTATAAATTTTTAGCTTCATATCCTTATTATGTTTTAAGATAAAATTCGTTAATTGCCAAGTACTCAGTGGTTATAAATGTCTACCTAATATACTCTATGTAATTCATGAGATGATAAATCATATTTTTAAATGTGTTTTTCATGATTTATTATTTTTCTACTTATATTTATATGTTAAGCATATCGCATAGAAATTTTAGAAGTATATCATATATATTTGAATTTATAAAATGTTTGAATGAAACATGTTCATTGTTCAGCATGTCTGATGTTAATATTATGTTCTGAATTACTTTGAATTTATTTGAAGTTGAATTTTGGATATGTTATTATTCTATATGTCTGTTATATGTAGTAATTTTCATAAATTATTTTATGCATAAAAGTTTAATGCATAATTTTTAATTAAGACTACTCACTGACTAGAATTTGTTTGCATATTTTGTAGCTTTGATTGTCTGATTTATTTTAATTATAAATGAAATTTTTATGGCTAAAGAAAAATCGAAGCATTATATATATAATTACTTTATTCCTGCAAATTGTCATACTCTAATTGAATATGAATTGAAAGATATAGGGTTATGAATCCTTAAAGGTAGGTCTATTTTTATGATTAATAGATTTAATTGAATGTTTTGAAAATAGGAAAAATGTATTTTGGATTAATATTTTCAAAACAAAAAAATTTGAGTAATGTTTATATATGTTAGCTATGTTATGGAATAATTCTTACACTTTATTTATGCTTATAAGTTGAGATTAATTTCTCTAAGTGATTAAAGGTCAAGTTTTCTATCTCTATTTTTCTTGACTTTAAGTACATATTTAGGACTCAAAGATAATTTATTTTGTTAAGAATAATATATGATGATGTAATATGATATTAAATGATAGTATGACAATGAATATTAATTTCATTTATTATATGAATAATTGACATAAACACTCTAAAAAGCGAGCACACTGAGAACTGCGGCAACATCACTTGATTTAAGGTTTAGTAAGCAAATAAGTCATGTAAGTACATTCTCACCTGTAACATGATAAAATTTATGAAAATGCTAAGTAATGTTTTATAAGTAAAGGTTTATAATTTAATGTTCTTATTTCATGACCTTTTTACAGTGAATTTTCTTAAGGACGTTTTTATGTTCATGTTTTTATAGTTTATGACAAATTTTTCATGGAAAGCTTATATATATATATGTATCACTTAATTAAGCATTGAACATGCTAGGTTTATGTTTATGATGTCCTGCAAGGTTGGACTTGTCATGTTTGGTTTGAGACTAGCCACCCTATTCCTCTCATGACGGCATGTCTATGATGTTAATGGTGCAACGCTTGGGCCCCAAAAGATAAAATGAATAATGTTTTAATAAGAAAGTTTAAATTAAAGATATGCTTTATATATATTAACATGTGCCTTGTGTCCTATTATGTTTATGACTATGATCTTATGCTATGTTTTTATGAAAGTTCATATTTTATGTTGTGAGATAAGAAAGCGTACTTACTAAGCTTATGCTTATTTAGTTTTGTACCATGTTGTAGACAAAGGTAAAGGGCATATGGAATAGGTGGAGGACACAGACGGGCATGTGCGTTTGGAGTGTGATTGGAAATGGGATTACACCATGAAAAGAATTAATTACTTATACAATGATTTTATTATTAATGTTACTTTCGGCACTGATGTTGATTTAAGACTTAGATTATTTTCCTATAGACTTTTCAAGTTTTGAGACTATTTAATATTTCCTTAATTATGGTTTATTGAGGACTATGCCATATTTCTTTATTTTGGTATGATTAAACTATTTGGACATACAAGTAGTTTTATCGAGAGATTAAAATATTGTTTAAAGTTTTGTGTGTCTATAATTTAGTAAATAATTGTATTTGTAAACTAATTGTTTCTGCTGGTGGTCGATTAGCTAAACACTATAAATGTTCCATTGGGCTAATCGATGTGAGAAAAGCAAATTCGGTAAGTAGTTTTTCTGAAAAAAGAAATAGTGTGTATTTTCCTAGGATATCTATTTGACTGTAAGAATTTTATTTGAATTATTATCACTAAAAAATGATATTAACAGTAAAAGTAATGATTATTGTGATCTATAAGGGGGCGTTACAACTTAAATAAGAGATAACTTTTTAACATGTTTTTTCAATTCTCTATTCTTTCTTTGGCTAAATTAGTGTGTTTTTCACACTAGAAGTAAAATGGATCTATGCTTGAATAAGAGATAAGTTTAATTAGGTTTTTTCATTTCCTAATTGTTTTTTTTTGGCTAAATTATTGTGGTTTTCACACATGATGTGAAATAGGTGCATGCTTAAATTTGCGTTAAATTTTAAAAAGTTTTTTCAATTAACTATTGTCTGTATGGCTAAATTTGTGTGTTTTTCTCACTAGAAGTGAAATGGATTCATGCTTGAATAAGAGATAAGTTTTAATATTTTCTTATTTACCTATTGTTTTGTTTGGCTAAATTATTTTGTTTTTCATACATGATGTGAAATGGGCACGTGCTTAAATTAGTGATAAGTTTTAATGAGTTTTTTCAATTCATTATTGTTTCTACGGCTAAATTAGTGTGTTTTTCACACTATAAGTGAAATGGATCCATGCTTGAATGAGATATAAGTTTTAACTAGTTTTTTCAATTCACTATTATTTCTATGACAAAATTAGTATGTTTTTCACGCAAGAAGTGAAATAGAGCCATGCTTGAATAAGAGATAAGTTTTAACAAGTTTTTTTAATTCACTATTGTTTTTATGGCAAAATTAGTGTGTTTCTCATGCTAAAAGTGAAATTGAGCTATGCATAAATAAGAGATAAGTTTTAATAAGTTTTTTCCATTCACTATATTTTTTCAATTAAATTAGAGTGTTTTTCATACCAAAAGTGAAACGGCAGTGCGCTTAAAGAACAAGCCATAGTTTTAACAAGTTTTTCAGTTTACTATTGTTTTTGAAACTAAATTAATGTGTTTTCCTCACAATATGTGAAACAGGGGCATGCCTAATAAGAGATAAGTTTTAACAAGTTTTTTTTTTTTTTAATTTACTCTTACTTCATTGGGTAAAGTAATGTGTCTTTCATACAAGAAGTGAAACTGGGATATGCTTAAATTAAAGATATGTTTTAACAAGTTTTTTTAATTCACTATTATTTTTATGGCAAAATTAGTGTGTTTTTCACATAAGAACTACAATGGAGCTGTGCTTAAATAAGAGATAAGTTTTAACAAGTTTTTTCAATTTCCTAATGTTTTGTTTGGCTAAATTTTCATCTTTCCTACACATGATGTAAAACAGGCTCGTGCTTCAATAAGCGATAAGTTTTAACAAATTTTTTCAATTCGCTATTGTTTCTATGGCTAAATTAGTGTATTTTTCACACTAGAAGTGAAATGAAGCCATGCTTGAATAAGATACAAGTTTTAGGAAAGTTATTTCAATTTGCTATTGTTTTTATTGCAAAATTAGTGTGCTTTTCAAACTAGAAGTGAAATGAAGCCATGCATAAATAGGAGATAAGTTTTAACAAGTTTTTTTTGATTCACTGTATTTTCTTTGGTTAAATTAGAGTGTTTTTCACACTAGAAGTGAAACGGCAGCACGCTTAAAGAATAAGCCATAATTTTAACAAGTTTTTCAGTTCATTATTGTTTTTGAAGCTCAATTAATGTGTTTTCCTCACAAGATGTGAAACAAGGACGTACTTTAATCAGAGATAAGTTTTAACAAGTTTTTTTTTAAGTCACTCTTGTTTCTTTGGCTAAATTAGTATGTTTTTCACACAAGAAGTGAAACTGCGGCATGCTTAAATAAGAGATATGTTTTATCAAGTTTTTTCAATTCATTATTGTTTTTATGGCAAAATTAGTGTATTTTTCATACAAAAACTAAAATGGGGCTGTACTTAAATAAGAGATAAGTTTCAACAGTTTTTTCAATTCTCTATTGCTTCTTTAGCTGAATTGGTGTATTTTTCATACTAGAAGTGAAATGGATCCATGCTTGAATAAGAGATAAATTTAATAGTTTTTTTTTAATTCCTCATTGTTTTATTTAGCTAAATTATTATGTTTTTCACACATGATGTGATTTGGGCTTGTGCTTAAATAAGTGATAAGTTTTAACATGTTCTTTCAATTCATTATTGTTTCTATGGCTAAATTAGTATGCTTTCACACTAGAAGTGAAATAAAGCCATGCTTGAATAAGAGATAAGTTTTAACAAAAATTTTTCAATCCACTATTGTTTTTATGGAAAAATTAGTGTGTTTTTCACACTGGAAGAGAAATGGAGCCATACTTGAATAAGACATAAGTTTTAACAAGTTTTTTTGATTCACTATTATTTCTTTGGGTCAATTAATGTGTTTTTTACACTAGAGGTGAAATGGCAGCGTGCTTAAAGAATAAGCCATAATTTTAACAATTTTTTAGTTCACTAGTGTTTCTGAAGCTATATTATTGTGTTTTCCTCATAAGATGAAAAATGGAAGCTTGCCTTAACAAGAGATATGTTTTAACTTTTTTTAAATTCACTCTTGTTTCTTTGGCTAAATAAGCATGTTTTTTGCACAAGAAATGAAATTAGGGCATGCATAGATAAGAGATATGTTTTAACAAGTTTTTTCAATTCACTATTGTTTTTATGGCAAAATTAGTGTGTTTTTTATTCAAGAACTAAAATGGAACCATGCTTAAATAAGAGATAAGTATTAACAAGTTTTTTTCAATTCACTATTATTTTCATGGCTAGATTAGTGTGTTTAGAAATGAAAATGGAGCTATGCTTGAAAAAGAGATAAGTTTCAACAGGTTTTTTCAATTCCCTATTGTTTTATTTGGCTAAATAATTGTGTCAGTGGTGTACTGAAATAAGAGATAAGTTTTAACAAGTTTTTTCAATTCATTATTGTTTCTATGGCTAAATTAGTGTCACTGTAGCTAAATGGAGCCATGCTTGAATAAGTGATAAGTTTTAACGAGTTTTTTCAATTCATTGATGTTTTTATGACAAAACTAGTGTGTTTTTCATGCAAGAAGTGAAAATGGAGCCATGCTTGAATAAGAGATAAGTTTTAACATGTTTTTTCAAATCGCTATTGTTTCTTTGGCTAAATTTTATGACATTATTGGGACAATATAATAAATGCATAACTAGTACAGGTGGAAATTTAGGTTGTGTTTATATCAACCTAAATTTCATGTTGAGTTTGAGTCAACTTACAGGTCACTTGTTCAGTGAAAAGATTATTCAGATCTGTATCGTCACAACTAATATAAACAATATAAATGTTACTTTACTTATACCACTTATATAAATGTTACTTTACTTATACCACTTATTTATAGTTTACTTTGTGAATTTAGGTCATAAATATTATATTTTTTATTTTATTTGAAGTAATTTTTTTAAATTTATTTTTTAAAAAATTAATTATCTATATTTTTTAATAAAAATTAATAAATCGAGTCAATTTCATGTCAATTGTGTCATCAAGTTCGGTCAATTTTAAGTCATATTCTCAAGTCGAACCCAAATTGCCACCCTTAAAATTAATGAGGTTTGAAACTTGAAATGACATTGATTTTTGGGAAAATTTTAAATTAGTACTTGTGTTATATCGAAATATACGTTTGGTACGTTTTGTTTTAAAATATTTTATATCGATACCTCGATCTTTTAGAAAATCTTTTTTTAGTACTTAGAGGCTTATTTGAGGACACAAAAAGATATATATACCCTTATTGTATAATATAATCAGTTGATACAAAATTTTTAATCAAAAATTTTTTTTTAAAACTCTTATTACTACAACCAAACACCCCAAATACCCATCGACGACATTGTTTTATTGGAGAAGGATTGGTAATATGAAGACACGTGGGACGCTTCTTGATTAGGTGAAGAAGTCTGAAACAGAGTGAAGTTTTTGGGGGTTTCTCGTTCTCCCTTTTTCTTTGCCAAGAAAAAAAAAAAAAAACTAGAAAATCTGTTGTACGAGAAAATGACCGGATGAAATAGCAAAGTTAAGATCATCTTTCTACTAATTTCAGAAAATCTCAAAGGGAAGAAGTGGATTTCACAGAAACCTCAACATTTTTTGAGGGAAGACGGCACTAGAACCAACACCACCTCTTCTTTTTAAAAGGTTGTTCATTTGCTTTGAGGCTTGCAAAACCGGGTTTTTAGATGGTCGTAGACCATTCATCCGTTTTGATAGATGTAATCTCAAGGGTGTACATGGTGGCATCTTATTATTTGCAATATCAATAGATGCAAATCAGACTTTTTGCCGATGGTTACGCGGTAGTTGATAAGGAGAATTTGACTAATTGGTCTTGATTCTTGACTGTGCTTAAAAGTGCTGTCGGGAGGGATCTTGATTTCTACCGTGGGCTTGCATGTCAAACAACCAAAAGGTATATTATTATTGTTACAATCACTGTTGGTATATAAGTCAACGTATATATTGTCATAATATTATTACTAATATTGGTTTTGTTATGAATAATCAATTGTGTCTGTCTACCAAGAATCAGTGTTCAAAATTAGATCTATATATTCATGCTGAAGTAAACGTTGACATCAGTATAAATAGAAAAGTCAAATCTGATGGGTTACTGTAGCAATAGCGGCCGTAATCACTATAGCGGTCTACGGTTACTGTAGCAATTACGGCTATTGTAGCACACAAAACTTTCCCTATAAATATCCTATTCTCTTGCCATTTTGTAAAAATCTAGATCTAAGAGTTCAATAGACTTTCTCTCTCTAAAATCTTACTTTGCTTTTATATTTCTTAGTTACATATAACACGTTATCAGCACGAATGCTCTTGTTCTAACTCAAGTCTCTACCCGTTGTAAGTAAAGGCAAAGGTATATCATTTCTTTCACTTATTTCTACATCTGTATAATACCATCTTTATAAGGAGGAGGCTCTACCGCCAAATTATAAATGTGGTGTGATGACAAAAATTATTATAAATTTCTCAAGCATATTTTGCATTTACATCATTCAAAAGGTTTACCGAGTAGATTGGTGTGTCCATTATACATATTTTTCATTTACACCCTTCGAAATGACCCTTCAAAAGGTTTACCTAGTAGATTGGCATGATCATATTATTATTTTTGCACACGCATGTATATATTTCTTTAACTCTCTATTGTTTATTCTTAAAATTTATAGTCGGTTATTGTTTATGTATTTGTTTATATGCTACCGTTGCCATTTATTCTTTTTGTATTTTTCTTAAAAATACCAAACAAGGGCAATATCATCATTATATTGTTTCAACTAATATAATAGTATTCCAATGGTAATAAAACGGCTAAATAAGGGCTAGTTTTAGTTCTATAAATTAGTAAATTCTTAACTCTTACATATCACTCAATATCTTATCTCCTCTCTAGAAATTATCTATAGGTAGATTTTTCACAAAATGTTAAGCATAGTTATAATATTTCTTATCATTGTTGTTATTGTTCAAATCATCATTCTTCTTATTTCAGATTTACCCCCAGTTGAATTTCAACTTTTTTGTTGTAGCAGTAATGTTTATAGTTGTCCCTCTTTTAATTATTGCTCTTTCCTTTAACAACATGCAATATTTGTAGTATTTATGCTTTAAATTAATAAAGTCATGCTTCTAATCATTTTTATATTTCTTATAGTTATCACCATGTCAAACCTTGCAAAGCTCGAATTCATTGCATTGGATATCACTATAAAAAATTACTGTCACGTCTGGCAGTAGGGGAGGTGACATGGCGGGTTATTTAAGTTAATTAAATGAAAATTTAATTAGAACATGAGCTTAAGTCCTTAAATTAAATTATGAAGATGCAAAATTTTTTAAATCACTTATAATCATTAAACAGATAAAAACATTGAGGCAAACATTAAGTAAATAATAAAATAAAAAAAGATGCGAGTGTGGGTTCCCCTAACCTATAACTTGTGTATATACATAATACTGACAATATAATAATGCAACCACAGTCCGAGTAAAGCGAAATTTAAAATGTCACATGCCTTGATTTAATAATTTAAACAACCTACTAGGTCCTTCTACTGCTCCTAAGTTTGGTCCGTGGGGTCCTCTTTGAACCTAAGCTGATATCCACCTAGAGGGGGAAGGGTTTAAAACAAATAAAACGTGAGCAAAAGGCTCAGTAGGACTATATTTTAAGAAACATCAAATTTAAAAGGAAATATCATTATTGAAGAAATTATTTAAGAGAAGACTTAAAAAAAAAAATTAGTTTAAACAAAATCATTCTTACCCAAAACAGTTTATTGGTTGACCAGAAAGAATAATCATTTCCTTTTCTTAGGCAAACCACATATATAACATCACCATAGTGGCCCAGCTAGGTTTCGGGACCTGGCCCTAAGGTCGCACGCTACATGACCCAATCTCTGATATGGCATCATGCCCTTATATTCATTTCTATTATCATTTAAACCCAATTACCAGGTATTTTCATTTACATTTATTATAGGGTCCATTATAAAGTTCACTTCAGTTCACGGTTTATAAAAATAACCAATAAAAATTCCTTTTTCAATTAACCATTGAAAAACATTTTGATAAAACCCTTTTTGAGACCAAAATCATTTAAAAACTTGGCTACCAAGGAAAGGGTAGAAGTCCTATCTCAACACTTGTGCCGATGTCCCACACCGCAATCCCGGTCCGCTATACGTTAGCTCCGTGGAACCACGAACTACCTTAAATAGAAACTAGGTCTATCAATATCTAGTTTAAGATATTCTACATTGCTAAACCATTTCATGATGTCCTAGTGTGCCATTTGTATTTATAGAATCATTTTCTAAAGTTGGAATTTAAACCGGGGTTCAAAACAATGAAAACGGATGAAAAATCACAAATTTTCTCCTTGTTTGATCGGCTTGTCGGTCACCTTGGTTCGGCTGGCCGAACTGCACTAGAAGGCCAAGTTCGGTCGATCAAACTTTTCCAGGTTCAACCAGCCGGACGTATGAATCTGGCCTGCTGAACCCTTAAATCCAGCCTGCCAAACCCTTAAATCCTGCCTGCCGAACACGGAGCTCGCCCTGCCGAACTTGAAAATTCTAGAATTTTCCAAGCACAGGTTCTCGGCCATCCCGAGTCCAAATCTTCATTTCAACCTATTTTTCTTAGTTCTCAGGCATGGATAACTATCATATATAATAGAAAAACATAATAAGACACTTTTAAACTCATTTAAACAAAATTTGCACACAAAATCCCAAAAATTTTGAAAATGGTGAAAAATGGAGAAAAATGAAAAATCTTGATTTGAATCTGTTTTTCTTCAAACAAAGCTTAGATCCTAGTTGTTCTAAGTTTCTCTAACTTAGATCAAAGGTTTTCTAAGTTCAAATAAAATTAAATCTCAAGGAAAATTGAAATATTGAAAAAGTTTTAAAATTTGAAAACTAACCTCGCATTAAAGCTTTAAATCACATTTTCGGTTGCTCAAACACGTTCCCGAGCCGCCAATCCACTAATCCAAAGCTTGGGGCTCGATTTAACTTAAAGATTTTGAGAGAAAATGAGAGAAAAAGGGAGAGGCAGAGAGAGAGAGAGAAAGAGAGGGAGAGTGAGAGATATAAATAGAGGGAAAAAAGTAGACGGTTTTACTGTGCGAAAACCGTGTGCCGCCAATAGTTTTGTAAAACAAAACATATTTGACATTTGACAAATTGTTATATTCCAAATATTCAAAATGACAATTAAAATAATTAGAAACACTAGAAATCTTTAAAATAATAAAAACAACTTTAATTTCAAAAATTTCACCAAATGATCAAATTAAGTTTAAAATATTCATTATGGCACACTAACCTACCATTTTATATTCTAATATCATTTAATAAATTTTGGGACGTTACAATTACATGCCTTGATTCTTGATGTAGAAATGCATCTTGAGTCAATGGGTCTCTTAGAGACAATCAAAGAAGGAAATACTACATCATCACAAGATAAGGCGAAAGCGATGATTTTCCTTCGCAGACACCTTAATGAAGGTTTGAAATGTGAATATCTCACTATTAAAGATCCAAGTGCGCTATGTAAGGATCTTAAAGAAAGATTCGATTATCAAAAGGAAGTTATACTTCCTACAACTTGTGATGAATAGAATGCTTTACGTTTCCAAGACTTTAAAAAAGTCAATGATTATAACTCTGCCATGTTCAAAATAGTTTCACAGTTGAAGTTTTTTGGGGAGAAAATTACTGATGAATAAATGTTGGAAAAGACTTACTCCACATTTCATACATACCACATAACTTTACAACAACAACAATACCGGTTGCGTACGTGGTTTTAAGAAATATTTTAAACTAATTTCTTCTCTTTTGGTAGTAGAGAAAACAACAAGCTTTTGATAAAAAATCGTCAGTCTCGTCCTACAGGTTCGACAGCATTTCCAGAAGCAAATACTGCAAGTATTGAAAATTTTAGATGAGGACAAAATCACGGTCGTGGTCGTGGCCATGGACATGGACGTGGAAGTGGACATGGTTGTGATTATGGTCGTGGCCATGGCTATAGTCGGGGACGCAGTCAAGGTAGTTTTTACCCCATAGCAAACCACATAATCCAAGAAAAGCATCATGAAGGAAAACATGATAAAGGGAAAAATGTTTGGGAAAATTCTTCCAAGAATCCTAAAGATTCATGCTATAGATGTGGTACTAAAGGGCATTGGTCCTGAGTTTGTCGAACACTAGAACATCTATGTAAGCTTTATAAAGCATCCATAATAGGGAAAAGAAAGGAAGTAAATTTTGTTAAACATGTAGATCCTATAGATGATTCAATACACCTTGATGATTCAGATTTTACTGATGATTTTATTGACAAGGATCATAGTGACAACTAGTTAGTAAATGTAAAACGATGTTATATTTTACTTGAAGTCTTTTGGATGCAATAGTGTTATGTTTCATTGAATAAAATGTTCCTTAAATAATGTGTTTGAAACTTTAATCTTATTAAATTGTCTATTTTATGTAAAGCTTAATATGGATTGCACTAATGAAGGAGCAAATTTCAATATTAATGATGGGGACATTTGTATACTAGATAGTGGTACAACACACACTATCCTTAAAAGTAAAAGGTACTTCTCAGAACTAAAATTAACAAAGGTAATTATAAATACAATATCAGGTTCTGCAGACTGGATTGAAGGAATTAGGAAAACCAGCTTCATATTGCCAAATGCAACAAAGTTTTTCATAAATGATGCTTTGTTTTCATCAAAATCCAAAAGGAATTTGTTGAGTTTTAATGACATACACCTTCATGGATATAACACTCCATCTGGGATTGAAGATAATAAAAAGTACATGTATATTGCTAATGAAATTTCTAAAAAGAAGTAGATATTAGAAAACTACCAAAGCTTTCCTCGGAACTGCATTACACATATTTAAATATGATTGAATCACATGTGGTAGTTAAGGAAGATCCTCAAATATTAAATTTATGGCATAACCGCTTAGGTCATCTTGGTTCATCAATGATGTGAAGAATTATTAAAAATTCACATGGACATCCATGGAAGGGCCAGAAGTTCCTTTAAATAAGTAAAAGTCCTTGTACGGCTTGTTCTCTTAGAAAACTGATTTTGAAACCATCACCAGTAAAAATTAATAATGAATCGCCTATGTTTCTTGGACGTATTCAAGATGATATATGTGGGCCTATTCACCCACCATGTGGACCATTCAGATATTTTATGGTATTGATAGATGCATCTAGTAGATGGTCACATGTTTGTTTACAATCAACTTGCAATGTGGCATTTGCAAGATTTCTAGCTCAATAATCAGGTTACGAACACAATTTCCTGATTATACAATCAAGAAAGTTAGACTTGATAATGCTAGTGAATTTACATCCCAAGCTTTCAATGATTATTGTATGTCTGTTGGGAATTATTGTTGAGCATCTTATTGCTCATGTACATACACAAAATGGTTTGGCTGTATCATTAATTAAGCATCTCCAGCTTATTGCTAGACCTTTAATAATGAGAACAAGGCTTCCTATTTCTGTATAGGGTCATGCAATTTTACATGTTACGACATTAATTCGCATTAGACCAAGTGCTTATCATAAATACTCTCTATCACAACTAGCATTTGGTCAAGAACCAAATATTTCCCATCTAAGGATTTTTGGTTGTGTAGTATATGTACCAATTGCTCTACCACAATGCACAAAGATGGGTCCCCAAAGAAGACTGGGAATATATGTCGGGTATGAATCCCCTTCCATCATCAGATATCTTGAGCCTCAAACTGGAGATGTTTTTTACGGCACGTTTTGCCCATTTTCATTTTAATGAGGCAGTTTTCCCGACATTAGGGGGAGATAAGAAAAAACAGGAAAAAGAAATTACAGGGTGTGACCTATTTTTATTACATCTTGATCCTTACACAAAACAATGTGAGTTAGAAGTGTAAATGATTATGCACTTACAAAATATAGCAAACCAAATTCTAGATGCATTCACAGATACAAAACAAGTGACTAAATCAGATATACCAGTTGCTAATGCTCCTACTCGAATTGAAGTCCTAAAAGGACAAATCGAAAATATAGTCACTCATGAGTCTATGGCATGCCTGAAGCATGGTAGGCCAATTGGCGGAAGAGAAAAGGAGCTAAAAAACATGATGACCCCAATATGGATGAATGTGTTCCAGAAGAAACATAAAATGAGATAAATCAAAAGACTCTTAATGTTGACCAAAATCCAGAAAGTTTAGAAAATCTTGAGATCTCTATTGATTATGTAAATATAGGAGGATTGTGGAATCGAAATAAAATAGAAGATATTAATGAAATATTTTCTTACTCAATGGCGTGTGTCATTGAAAATGAGGATCCTGAACCAAGATCTATTGCTGAATGTAAAAATAGTCATGATTGGTCTAAATGGAATGACGCTATACAAGCTGAATTAAATTCGCTTAATAAGCGTAAGGTTTTTGGACCTATTGTTCTCACACCTGAAGCTGTGAGGCCTGTAGGATATGAATGGGTCTTTGTGCGGAAACGAAATGAGAAAAACAAGATTGTAAGGTACAAAGCTCGACTTGTTGCACAAGTTTTTTTGCAAAGACCTAGAATTGATTATGAAGAAATGTATTCTCCAGTAATGGATGCAATTACATTTAGATATTTAATCAGTCTAGCAGTTTCTAAACATTTAGAAATGCGTCTTATGGATTTTGTTACAGCGTACTTGTACGGATCACTTGATAGTGATATTTATATGAAAATCCCTGAGGGATTCAAAATGCATGAAGCATCAAGTTCAAAACCCAAAGAAATGTACTCAAATCAAGTTACAAAAATTATTGTATGGGTTGAAGCAATCTGGACGTATGTGGTATAATCGTTTAAGTGAATACTTATTAAAGAAAGGATATGAAAATAATCCTATTTGCCCATGTGTTTTTGTTAAGAAAACAACATCAGGATATGTTATTATTGCTGTCTATGTTGATGATTTAAACATCATTGGGACTCGTAAAGAAATTCTTGAGACAGTAACATACTTAAAGGAGAAATTTGAAATGAAAGACCTTGGAAAACCCAAATATTATCTTGGTCTGCAAATTGAACATTTCCAAAGTGGAATACTTTTGCATCAATCAAATTATACCGAAAAGGTCTTAAAATGCTCTAATATGGACAAAGCAAATCCTTTTAGTACCCCAATGATAAGCAAATCACTCAATGTGGAAACAAATCCATTCCGTCCTTGTGAAGATAATGAAGAGGTTATTGGTCCTAAAGTACCATAACTAAGTGCAATTGGAGCTCTTATGTATTTTGCTAATTATACAAGACCAGATATTGCTATCACTGTTAACTTATTAGCCAGATTTAGTTTAGCTCCTACTTGGAGATATTGGAATGGAATTAAGCACATATTTCATTATCTTTGGGGAACAATTGACTTGGGATTATTTTATCCCAAAGGATCAAAACAAGGACTAATTGGTTATGCAGATGCAGGTTATTTGTCAAATTCACAAAAAGCTAAATCTCAAACTGGATATATATTCACATGTGGAGGTACTGCAATTTCTTAGCGTTCACAAAAGCAAACACTAGTTGCCACTTCATCAAATCATACTAAAGTCATTGCACTCCATGAGGCAAGTTGAGAATGTGTGTGGTTGAGGTCCATGACTCAACATATCCAAGCCGCTTGTGGATTACCAATCGATAAGGGTCCAACAGTATTGTTTGAAGACAACAACGCATATGTCACTCAAATAAAGAACGAAACATATACCTACAAAATTCTTTTCATTCACCCAAGAGCTTGAGAAGAATAAATATATTGATGTTCAATACACTCGCTCAAGCGACAATGTTGCAAATCTTTTCACAAAGGCACTTCCTACATCAACTTTTAGGCGACATGTACACAATATCGAGATATGTTATCTGAGAGATTCGTAAAGAACAACTAGTGTCAACTTGAGGGAGAGTCTACACCAGTTGTACTCTTTTTCCCTTGCTATGGTTTTGTCCTACAGGGTTTTCCTAGTAAGGTTTTTAACGAGGCAGCATAGAACGTCTTTATAAAATGATGTACTCTTTTTTCCTTCGCTATGGTTTTTATCCCAATGGGCTTTTTCTAGTTAAGGTTTTCAATGAGGCATTATAAAATGGTGGACATCCAAAGATGAGTATTATGAATAATCAATTGTATTTGTCTACCAAGAATCAGTGTCCAAAATTAGATCTATTTATTCATGCTGAAGTAAGCGTTGACATCAGCATAAATAGAACAGTCAAATCTGATATGGTTACTGTAGCAATGGCGGCCGAAATTGCTGTCTACGGCTAATGTAGCAATTATGGCTACTGTAGCAGTTACTATAGCGCACGAAAATTTTCCTATAAATACCCCATTCTCTTGCCATTTTGTAAAAATCTAGATTTAAGAGTTTAATAGACTTTCTCTTTCTAAAATCTCTTACTTTGCTTTTATATTTCTTGAAAATCTCTTACTTTGCTTTTATATTTCTTAGTTATTTATAACAAGTTTAAATTTGTTGTTTCCATACATGGGCTAATAGAAGCAATTTCCAACGTCTTGCCCGAGGCCTGTTCTCATCATACTTGTTCTTATCATGTTTGGAAAAATCTAAAGAAAGAGGCTGGAGGATTAGGTTTGAAGACAAGTCCTGGGAGGCTTCTAAGGCTACAACAGTGCAACAAGCTATACAATCTATAAAGGCTATTAACACAAAAGCATATGATTGGCTGTTCAAAAAGGACACGAAGTATTGGGCACTCCTTTACAAAAAGATTTAACGCTTGGGTAGACAAGCGAAGGTACATACCACCTCTCTCACTGTTAAAAGGCATTAGACAAAAGTTGATGAGTACTTTCTACACTCGTGGTACTACTGCCAACCAATGGGAAAAGGCCTTGACCCCAAGAGTGAACAACAAAATTACTGGCATGCTACAATTAGCAAGAGGTGTTGTGGTTAGGAGGTGTTAGGAGTATGACTTTGAGGTAGATTTCTCAAGTAACACTGTTGGAGTGAGACTGGATACATGGCATTATGATTGTAGAATTTGAGAACTAATTAACAGGAATCCCTGCATGCATGCATTGGCTTGCATAAACACCATTCAAGCTCCAGTCGAAAACTATATTCATCCACATTTTCACACTGAAACATGGAGGAAGGGGTACAAAGGAATTTTTACCCAATACAATCTCAAATCTTATAGCCTCCATTCTTTGAAAGTCATTTGATCCCGCCATCAGTTAAGAAGAGAATTCTTGGTAGACCAAAGAAGCATAGGAAGAAAGGGAAGGATGATACTCCACTAGTCACAACTAAATCAAGCACTATTAATGTTCTAAATTTTTTGAATTTGGACACAACGCCAGGACTTGTCAAGGACCTTGGACAAAAAGGCAAATGAAAAAGACAGCATCACAAACGGGGCCTAGAACAGTCCAAGAAGAGGTTAAAGTATATAATTTAAATCCTAAAATACTGTCACGCCCTGGAATACGGGAGGTGACATGGCGAATTATTTAAATTAATTAAAAGAGAGTTTAGTTAAAATCAAAAAGTTTAGGGGTTAAATTAATATAAAAATGTGAAAGTTTTAAAAACAACATTGTACAAAAGAATTCATAACATTAAGCAATTGAAATCATTAAACGAATAATAAAATAATAAAGAACCGCGAGAATGGGTCCCACTAACCCACAACTTGTGCACATACGCATAGTATTGACAATATAATAATACAACTACAGTCCAAGCACAAAGAAAATTAAAAACATGACATGCCTTGTTTAAGTAATACAAAATGATCTACTAATCCTCCTATTGCTCCTGAGTTCGGTCCGTTGGATCCTCTCTGAACCTAAATGGGAAACCACCCAGGGGGAAATTTAAAAACAAAGAAAATGTAAGCGAAAGGCTCAGTAGGACTACGTTTTAATAAATCATTTAATTTAAAGAAAAATCTTATTATTCAGGGAATTATATAAAAGAAACATTGAATAAATAAATAAATTTAAGTAAAACCGTTCTTACCCAAAAAAGTTTATTAGGTCGACCAGAAATATCATTTTCCTTTTTCCTAGGCAAACCATAAGGATATCACCACCGTAGTGGCCCAGCTGGGTTTCGGGACCTGCCCCCAAGGTCGATCGCTACACGACCTGATCTCTGATATGGCATCATGCCTTTGTGTTTATTTTCATCATCATTCAAAACCCATTTACCGAGTATTATCATTTACATTCATTATGAAGTTCATTTCAGTTCACGGTTTATTAAAATATAATCGATAAATTCATTTTCAATCAACCGTTGAAAACATTTTTATAGAAACCCTTTTTAAAGCCAAATCATTTTGAAACTAGGCTACCAAAGAATGGGGTAGAAGTCCTACCTTAATACTCATGCCGGTGCCCCACACCGTAATCCTGGTCCGCTATATGTTAGCTCCGCGGAACCACGTACGATCCTAAATGCACACTAAGTTTATCAATATCTAGTTCGAGACATTCTATGTTACTAAACCATTTCATGATGTCCTAGTGTGCCATTTGTATCTTTAAAATCATTCTACAAGGTTGAAATTTAAATCATGGTTCAAAATAGTGAAAACGGGTGAAAAATCACAAAATTTTCCTAGGCTCTGCCGGCCTGCCGGACTCCCTGCATCGGCCAGCCAAACTGTGCAGTTTGGCCTGCCAGAAACCAAGACCGATCGGCCAGACATATCCCAGGTTCGGCCTGCCAGATAGATGAACTCCGGCCTGCCGATCCTTTGAATATGGCCTGCCGAACACGAAGTTCGGCCTGCCAAACTAGGAAAACCTAGAAATTCTAGCCACGGGTTTTCAATCTCCCAAAATCCAAATCTTGATTTTAACCTGTTTTTCTCAAATCTCAGGCATGGAAAACAATCATAGATGATAGAAAAACATACTAGAACACTTTTAGATTCGTTTAAACAAGATTTAATCTCAAAAATCCAAAAATGGGAAAATGAGGAGAAAAATGAAAAATCCTGAATCCAATTTGTTTTTCTTCAATCCAAGCTTAGATTCTAGTTGTTCTAAGTTCATTTAACTCTAATCAAAGGTTTTATAAAAGCTCAAATGAACTTAAATTTCAAAAATGCACAAAATTAAAAATTTTGAAAAAGTTTAGAAATTCCAAAACTAACCTTGAATCGAAGCTTTAATACGCGTTCTCAGTTGCCAAATCTCGTTCCCAAGCTTCCTCCTTGCTAACCCGAAGCTTGAATTCGAATTTTGATTCAAAAATCTCAAAGAAATTTGAGAGGGAAAGAGAGAAACCGAGAGAGAGAGTGGGAGAAGCCCAAGGGTGAGAGATGAGGTGAAGAGAGAGAATAAATAGAGAGAAACGGTGGGCGGTTTTACTGTGCGAAAACCAAATGTCACCCACGGTTTTGTAAAACGGAATATTTTTAACATTTTACAAATTGTTGTGCTTTAAAACTCAAAACATCATTTTAAAACAATAAGAAATCATTTGAATTTATCAAATTAACAAAACAACCTAAAATTCAAAATTCAACCAAATAATCAAATTAATGTTGAAACATTAATTATGGCACACTAATTCATCATTTATATTACAATAACATTAAATAAATTTTGGGGCGTTACAACTCTCCACCCCTAAAAGAAATTTTGCCCTCGAAATTTACAACTCAATTTAGAAACAAAACAAATGCGAATACAATTCCCACATACTCGACTCTAGTTCCCAGGTGGCTTCATCAACCCCATGATGCTACCCACATGACCTTTACCAATGGTATCTCACAACGACGCAAACTAATTACTTTCCGGTCGATGATCTGAATCAGCACTTCTTCGTACATCGTATCTTTCTGAACCTGCACATCGCGAAATGAAACTATCTTACCCTTCTCAGGCGGACACTTCCAAAGCATCTACACGTGAAACACATCGTGAACATTAGAAAGTTTTAGCGGAAGACCAAGCCGATAAGCAACCACACCAATATGCTGAGTGATCACGAACGGTCCAATATACCTCGGTGCAAGCTTTCCACTTACTCCAAACCGCATAATTCCTTTACGAGGCGATACCTTTAAGAGAATGAATCTCCAGCACGTGAACCCTAAGAGTCTATGTCTCCTATCTGTATAACTCTTTTGTTGACATTGAGCTACCCTTAATCGACCTCAAATCACGGTGACTTTCCATTGCTATCACG